>OU343160.1:33341422-34541422 GCA_910595825.1 Philhelius pedissequus
TTTTCGTGTCATTCGTTACATGGATTAAAAGGTGGCAGTTCCAAGATCACGAATATATAATTTTTAAGTCGCTGGGGCAAGTAGTTTAGCCGCAAATCGAATTTTAAGGGACAGAAAAAGTGTAAAGTTTGATGGGTCTAGGACGCATAGTTTAGCCGGAAAACGCGTTTAAAGATAAAAATGTCCAATTTTTTTAAAATTAGTTTTTCGTGTCATTCGTTACATGGATTAAAAGGTGGCAGTTCCAAGATCACGAATATATAATTTTTAAGTCGCTGGGGCAAGTAGTTTAGGCGCAAATCGAATTTTAAGGGGCAGAAAAAGTGTAAAGTTTGATGGGTCTAGGACGCATAGTTTAGCCGGAAAACGCGTTTAAAAATAAAAATGTTCAATTTTTTAAAATTAGTTTTTCGTGTCATTCGTTACATGGATTAAAAGGTGGCAGTTGCAAGATCACGAATATATAATTTTTAAGTCGCTGGGGCAAGTAGTTTAGCCGCAAATCGAATTTTAAGGGACAGAAAAAGTGTAAAGTTTGATGACGCATAGTTTAGCCGGAAAACGCGTTTAAAGATAAAAACGTCCAATTTTTTTAAAATTAGTTTTTCGTGTCATTCGTTACATGGATTAAAAGGTGGCAGTTCCAAGATCACGAATATACAATTTTTAAGTCGCTGGGGCAAGTACTTTAGCCGCAAATCGAATTTTAAGGGACAGAAAAAGTGTAAAGTTTGATGGGTCTAGGACGCATAGTTTAGCCGGAAAACGCGTTTAAAGATAAAAATGTCCAATTTTTTTAAAATTAGTTTTTCGTGTCATTCGTTACATGGATTAAAAGGTGGCAGTTCCAAGATCACGAATATATAATTTTTAAGTCGCTGGGGCAAGTAGTTTAGACGCAAATCGAATTTTAAGGGACAGAAAAAGTGTAAAGTTTGATGGGTCTAGGACGCATAGTTTAGCCGGAAAACGCGTTTAAAGATAAAAATGTCCAAATTTTTTAAAATTAGTTTTTCGTGTCATTCGTTACATGGATTAAAAGGTGGCAGTTCCAAGATCACGAATATATAATTTTTAAGTCGCTGGGGCAAGTAGTTTAGCCGCAAATCGAATTTTAAGGGACAGAAAAAGTGTAAAGTTTGATGGGTCTAGGACGAATAGTTTAGCCGGAAAACGCGTTTAAATTAGTTTTTCGTGTCATTCGTTACATGGATTAAAAGGTGGCAGTTCCAAGATCACGAATATATAATTTTTAAGTCGCTGGGGCAAGTAGTTTAGCCGCAAATCGAATTTTAAGGGACAGAAAAAGTGTAAAGTTTGATGGGTCTAGGACGCATAGTTTAGCCGGAAAACGCGTTTAAAGATAAAAATGTCCAATTTTTTTAAAATTAGTTTTTCGTGTCATTCGTTACATGGATTAAAAGGTGGCAGTTCCAAGATCACAAATATATAATTTTTAAGTCGCTGGGGCAAGTAGTTTAGGCGCAAATCGAATTTTAAGGGACAGAAAAAGTGTAAAGTTTGATGGGTCTAGGACGCATAGTTTAGCCGGAAAACGCGTTTAAAGACAAAAATGTCCAATTTTTTAAAATTAGTTTTTCGTGTCATTCGTTACATGGATTAAAAGGTGGCAGTTCCAAGATCACGAATATATAATTTTTAAGTCGCTGGGGCAAGTAGTTTACCCGCAAATCGAATTTTAAGGGACAGAAAAAGTGTAAAGTTTGATGGGTCTAGGACGCATAGTTTAGCCGGAAAACGCGTTTAAAGATAAAAATGTCCAATTTTTTTAAAATTAGTTTTTCGTGTCATTCGTTACATGGATTAAAAGGTGGCAGTTCCAAGATCACGAATATATAATTTTTAAGTCGCTGGGGCAAGTAGTTTAGACGCAAATCGAATTTTAAGGGACAGAAAAAGTGTAAAGTTTGATGGGTCTAGGACGCATAGTTTAGCCGGAAAACGCATTTAAAGATAAAAATGTCCAAATTTTTTAAAATTAGTTTTTCGTGTCATTCGTTACATGGATTAAAAGGTGGCAGTTCCAAGATCACGAATATATAATTTTTAAGTCGCTGGGGCAAGTAGTTTAGCCGCAAATCGAATTTTAAGGGACAGAAAAAGTGTAAAGTTTGATGGGTCTAGGACGCATAGTTTAGCCGGAAAACGCGTTTAAAGATAAAAATGTCCAATTTTTTTAAAATTAGTTTTTCGTGTCATTCATTACATGGATTAAAAGGTGGCAGTTCCAAGATCACGAATATATAATTTTTAAGTCGCTGGGGCAAGTAGTTTAGCCGCAAATCGAATTTTAAGGGACACAAAAAGTGTAAAGTTTGATGGGTCTAGGACGCATAGTTTAGCCGGAAAACGCGTTTAAAGATAAAAATGTCCAATTTTTTTAAAATTAGTTTTTCGTGTCATTCGTTACATGGATTAAAAGGTGGCAGTTCCAAGATCACGAATATATAATTTTTAAGTCGCTGGGGCAAGTAGTTTAGCCGCAAATCGAATTTTAAGGGACAGAAAAAGTGTAAAGTTTGATGGGTCTAGGACGCATAGTTTAGCCGGAAAACGCGTTTAAAGATAAAAATGTCCAATTTTTTTAAAATTAGTTTTTCGTGTCATTCGTTACATGGATTAAAAGTTGGCAGTTCCAAGATCACGAATATATAATTTTTAAGTCGCTGGGGCAAGTAGTTTAGCCGCAAATCGAATTTTAAGGGACAGAAAAAGTGTAAAGTTTGATGGGTCTAGGACGCATAGTTTAGCCGGAAAACGCGTTTAAAGATAAAAATGTCCAAATTTTTTAAAATTAGTTTTTCGTGTCATTCGTTACATGGATTAAAAGGTGGCAGTTCCAAGATCACGAATATATATTTTTTAAGTCGCTGGGGCAAGTAGTTTAGCCGCAAATCGAATTTTAAGGGACAGAAAAAGTGTAAAGTTTGATGGGTCTAGGACGCATAGTTTAGCCGGAAAACGCGTTTAAAGATAAAAATGTCCAATTTTTTTAAAATTAGTTTTTCGTGTCATTCGTTACATGGATTAAAAGGTGGCAGTTCCAAGATCACGAATATATAATTTTTAAGTCGCTGGGGCAAGTAGTTTAGCCGCAAATCGAATTTTAAGGGACAGAAAAAGTGTAAAGTTTGATGGGTCTAGGACGCATAGTTTAGCCGGAAAACGCGTTTAAAGATAAAAATGTCCAATTTTTTTAAAATTAGTTTTTCGTGTCATTCGTTACATGGATTAAAAGGTGGCAGTTCCAAGATCACGAATATATAATTTTTAAGTCGCTGGGGCAAGTAGTTTAGCCGCAAATCGAATTTTAAGGGACAGAAAAAGTGTAAAGTTTGATGGGTCTAGGACGCATAGTTTAGCCGGAAAACGCGTTTAAAGATAAAAATGTCCAATTTTTTTAAAATTAGTTTTTCGTGTCATTCGTTACATGGATTAAAAGGTGGCAGTTCCAAGATCACGAATATATAATTTTTAAGTCGCTGGGGCAAGTAGTTTAGCCGCAAATCGAATTTTAAGGGACAGAAAAAGTGTAAAGTTTGATGGGTCTAGGACGCATAGTTTAGCCGGAAAACGCGTTTAAAGATAAAAATGTCCAATTTTTTTAAAATTAGTTTTTCGTGTCATTCGTTACATGGATTAAAAGGTGGCAGTTCCAAGATCACGAATATATAATTTTTAAGTCGCTGGGGCAAGTAGTTTAGCCGCAAATCGAATTTTAAGGGACAGAAAAAGTGTAAAGTTTGATGGGTCTAGGACGCATAGTTTAGCCGGAAAACGCGTTTAAAGATAAAAATGTCCAATTTTTTTAAAATTAGTTTTTCGTGTCATTCGTTACATGGATTAAAAGGTGGCAGTTCCAAGATCACGAATATATAATTTTTAAGTCGCTGGGGCAAGTAGTTTAGCCGCAAATCGAATTTTAAGGGACAGAAAAAGTGTAAAGTTTAATGGGTCTAGGACGCATAGTTTAGCCGGAAAACGCGTTTAAAGATAAAAATGTCCAATTTTTTTAAAATTAGTTTTTCGTGTCATTCGTTACATGGATTAAAAGGTGGCAGTTCCAAGATCACGAATATATAATTTTTAAGTCGCTGGGGCAAGTAGTTTAGCCGCAAATCGAATTTTAAGGGACAGAAAAAGTGTAAAGTTTGATGGGTCTAGGACGCATAGTTTAGCCGGAAAACGCGTTTAAAGATAAAAATGTCCAAATTTTTTAAAATTAGTTTTTCGTGTCATTCGTTACATGGATTAAAAGGTGGCAGTTCCAAGATCACGAATATATATTTTTTAAGTCGCTGGGGCAAGTAGCTTAGCCGCAAATCGAATTTTAAGGGACAGAAAAAGTGTAAAGTTTGATGGGTCTAGGACGCATAGTTTAGCCGGAAAACGCGTTTAAAGATAAAAATGTCCAATTTTTTTAAAATTAGTTTTTCGTGTCATTCGTTACATGGATTAAAAGGTGGCAGTTCCAAGATCACGAATATATAATTTTTAAGTCGCTGGGGCAAGTAGTTTAGCCGCAAATCGAATTTTAAGGGACAGAAAAAGTGTAAAGTTTGATGGGTCTAGGACGCATAGTTTAGCCGGAAAACGCGTTTAAAGATAAAAATGTCCAATTTTTTTAAAATTAGTTTTTCGTATCATTCGTTACATGGATTAAAAGGTGGCAGTTCCAAGATCACGAATATATAATTTTTAAGTCGCTGGGGCAAGTAGTTTAGCCGCAAATCGAATTTTAAGGGACAGAAAAAGTGTAAAGTTTGATGGGTCTAGGACGCATAGTTTAGCCGGAAAACGCGTTTAAAGATAAAAATGTCCAATTTTTTTAAAATTAGTTTTTCGTGTCATTCGTTACATGGATTAAAAGGTGGCAGTTCCAAGATCACGAATATATAATTTTTAAGTCGCTGGGGCAAGTAGTTTAGCCGCAAATCGAATTTTAAGGGACAGAAAAAGTGTAAAGTTTGATGGGTCTAGGACGCATAGTTTAGCCGGAAAACGCGTTTAAAGATAAAAATGTCCAATTTTTTTAAAATTAGTTTTTCGTGTCATTCGTTACATGGATTAAAAGGTGGCAGTTCCAAGATCACGAATATATAATTTTTAAGTCGCTGGGGCAAGTAGTTTAGCCGCAAATCGAATTTTAAGGGACAGAAAAAGTGTAAAGTTTGATGGGTCTAGGACGCATAGTTTAGCCGGAAAACGCGTTTAAAGATAAAAATGTCCAATTTTTTTAAAATTAGTTTTTCGTGTCATTCGTTACATGGATTAAAAGGTGGCAGTTCCAAGATCACGAATATATAATTTTTAAGTCGCTGGGGCAAGTAGTTTAGCCGCAAATCGAATTTTAAGGGACAGAAAAAGTGTAAAGTTTAATGGGTCTAGGACGCATAGTTTAGCCGGAAAACGCGTTTAAAGATAAAAACGTCCAATTTTTTTAAAATTAGTTTTTCGTGTCATTCGTTACATGGATTAAAAGGTGGCAGGTCCAAGATCACGAATATATAATTTTTAAGTCGCTGGGGCAAGTAGTTTAGCCGCAAATCGAATTTTAAGGGACAGAAAAAGTGTAAAGTTTGATGGGTCTAGGACGCATAGTTTAGCCGGAAAACGCGTTTAAAGATAAAAACGTCCAATTTTTTTAAAATTAGTTTTTCGTGTCATTCGTTACATGGATTAAAAGGTGGCAGTTCCAAGATCACGAATATATAATTTTTAAGTCGCTGGGGCAAGTAGTTTAGCCGCAAATCGAATTTTAAGGGACAGAAAAAGTGTAAAGTTTGATGGGTCTAGGACGCATAGTTTAGCCGGAAAACGCGTTTAAAGATAAAAATGTCCAATTTTTTTAAAATTAGTTTTTCGTGTCATTCGTTACATGGATTAAAAGGTGGCAGTTCCAAGATCACGAATATATAATTTTTAAGTCGCTGGGGCAAGTAGTTTAGACGCAAATCGAAATTTAAGGGACAGAAAAAGTGTAAAGTTTGATGGGTCTAGGACGCATAGTTTAGCCGGAAAACGCGTTTAAAGATAAAAATGTCCAATTTTTTTAAAATTAGTTTTTCGTGTCATTCGTTACATGGATTAAAAGGTGGCAGTTCCAAGATCACGAATATATAATTTTTAAGTCGCTGGGGCAAGTAGTTTAGCCACAAATCGAATTTTAAGGGACAGAAAAAGTGTAAAGTTTGATGGGTCTAGGACGCATAGTTTAGCCGGAAAACGCGTTTAAAGATAAAAATGTCCAAATTTTTTAAAATTAGTTTTTCGTGTCATTCGTTACATGGATTAAAAGGTGGCAGTTCCAAGATCACGAATATATAATTTTTAAGTCGCTGGGGCAAGTAGTTTAGCCGCAAATCGAATTTTAAGGGACAGAAAAAGTGTAAAGTTTGATGGGTCTAGGACGCATAGTTTAGCCGGAAAACGCGTTTAAAGATAAAAATGTCCAATTTTTTTAAAATTAGTTTTTCGTGTCATTCGTTACATGGATTAAAAGGTGGCAGTTCCAAGATCACGAATATATAATTTTTAAGTCGCTGGGGCAAGTAGTTTAGCCGCAAATCGAATTTTAAGGGACAGAAAAAGTGTAAAGTTTGATGGGTCTAGGACGCATAGCTTAGCCGGAAAACGCGTTTAAAGATAAAAATGTCCAATTTTTTTAAAATTAGTTTTTCGTGTCATTCGTTACATGGACTAAAAGGTGGCAGTTCCAAGATCACGAATATATAATTTTTAAGTCGCTGGGGCAAGTAGTTTAGCCGCAAATCGAATTTTAAGGGACAGAAAAAGTGTAAAGTTTGATGGGTCTAGGACGCATAGTTTAGCCGGAAAACGCGTTTAAAGATAAAAATGTCCAATTTTTTTAAAATTAGTTTTTCGTGTCATTCGTTACATGGATTAAAAGGTGGCAGTTCCAAGATCACGAATATATAATTTTTAAGTCGCTGGGGCAAGTAGTTTAGCCGCAAATCGAATTTTAAGGGACAGAAAAAGTGTAAAGTTTGATGGGTCTAGGACGCATAGTATAGCCGGAAAACGCGTTTAAAGATAAAAATGTCCAATTTTTTTAAAATTAGTTTTTCGTGTAATTCGTTACATGGATTAAAAGGTGGCAGTTCCAAGATCACGAATATATAATTTTTAAGTCGCTGGGGCAAGTAGTTTAGCCGCAAATCGAATTTTAAGGGACAGAAAAAGTGTAAAGTTTGATGGGTCTAGGACGCATAGTTTAGCCGGAAAACGCGTTTAAAGATAAAAACGTCCAATTTTTTTAAAATTAGTTTTTCGTGTCATTCGTTACATGGATTAAAAGGTGGCAGTTCCAAGATCACGAATATATAATTTTTAAGTCGCTGGGGCAAGTAGTTTAGCCGCAAATCGAATTTTAAGGGACAGAAAAAGTGTAAAGTTTGATGGGTCTAGGACGCATAGTTTAGCCGGAAAACGCGTTTAAAGATAAAAATGTCCAATTTTTTTAAAATTAGTTTTTTGTGTCATTCGTTACATGGATTGAAAGGTGGCATTTCCAAGATCACGAATATATAATTTTTAAGTCGCTAGGGCAAGTAGTTTAGCCGCAAATCGGATTTTAAGGGACAGACAAAGTGTAAAGTTTGATGGGTCTAGGACGCTTAGTTTAGTCAGAAATCGCGTTTAAAGATAAAACTGTCCAATTTTTTTAAAATTAGTTTTTTGTGTCATTCGTTACATGGATTAAAAGGTGGCACTTCCAAGATCACGAATATATAATTTTTAAGTCGCTAGGGCAAGTAGTTTAGCCGCAAATCGGATTTTAAGGGACAGACAAAGTGTAAAGTTTGATGGGTCTAGGACGCTTAGTTTAGTCAGAAATCGCGTTTAAAGATAAAACTGTCCAATTTTTTTAAAATTAGTTTTTTGTGTCATTCGTTACATGGATTAAAAGGTGGCACTTCCAAGATCACGAATATATAATTTTTAAGTCGCTAGGGCAAGTAGTTTAGCCGCAAATCGAATTTTAAGGGACAGACAAAGTGTAAAGTTTGATGGGTCTAGGACGCTTAGTTTCGTCAGAAATCGCGTTTAAAGATAAAAATGTCCAATTTTTTTAAAATTAGTTTTTTGTATCATTCGTTACATGGATTGAAAGGTGGCACTTCCAAGATCACGAATATATAATTTTTACGTCGCTAGGGCAAGTAGTTTAGCCGCAAAACGAATTTTAAGGGACAGACAAAGTGTAAAGTTTAATGGGTCTAGGACGCTTAGTTTCGTCAGAAATCGCGTTTAAAGATAAAAATGTCCAATTATTTTAAAATTAGTTTTTTGTGTCATTCGTTACATGGATTGAAAGGTGGCACTTCCAAGATCACGAATTTTTAAGTCGCTAGGGCAAGTAGTTTAGCCGCAAATCGAATTTTAAGTGGCAGACAAAGTGTAAAGTTTAATGGGTCTAGGACGCTTAGTTTCGTCAGAAATCGCGTTTAAAGATAAAAATGTCCAATTTTTTTAAAATAAGTTTTTTGTGTCATTCGTTACATGGATTGAAAGGTGGCACTTCCAAGATCACGAATATATAATTTTTAAGTCGCTAAGTCTAGGACGCTTAGTTTCGTCAGAAATCGCGTTTAAAGATAAAAATGTCCAATTTTTTTAAAATTAGTTTTTTGTGTGATTCGTTACATGGATTGTAAGGTGGCACTTCCAAGATCACAAATATATAATTTTTACGTCGCTAGAGCAAGTAGTTTAGCCGCAAAACGAATTTTAAGGGACAGACAAAGTGTAAAGTTTGATGGGTCTAGGGCGCTTAGTTTAGTCAGAAATCGCGTTTAAAGATAAAAATGTCCAATTTTTTTAAAATTAGTTTTTTGTGTCATTCGTTACATGGATTGAAAGGTGGCACTTCCAAGATCACGAATATATAATTTTTACGTCGCTAGGGCAAGTAGTTTAGCCGCAAAACGAATTTTTTAGGGACAGACAAAGTGTAAAGTTTGATGGGTCTAGGACGCTTAGTTTCGTCAGAAATCGCGTTTAAAGATAAAAATGTCCAATTTTTTTAAAATTAGTTTTTTGTGTCATTCGTTACATGGATTGAAAGGTGGCACTTCCAAGATGAACTTGACTTAGTGGCAGACTAAGTGTAAAGATTGATGGGTCTAGGACGCTTAGTTTCGTCAGAAATCGCGTTTAAAGATAAGAATGTCCAATTTTTTTAAAATTAGTTTTTTGTGTCATTCGTTACATGGATTGAAAGGTGGCACTTCCAAGATCACGAATATATAATTTTTAAGTCGCTAGGGCAAGTAGTTTAGCCGCAAATCGAATTTTAAGTGGCAGACAAAGTGTAAAGTTTGATGGGTCTAGGACGCTTAGTTTCGTCAGAAATCGCGTTTAAAGATAAAAATGTCCAATTTTTTTAAAATTAGTTTTTTGTGTCATTCGTTACATGGATTGAAAGGTGGCACTTCCAAGATCACGAATATATAATTTTTAAGTCGCTAGGGCAAGTAGTTTAGCCGCAAATCGAATTTTAAGTGGCAGACAAAGTGTAAAGTTTAATGGGTCTAGCACGCTTAGTTTCGTCAGAAATCGCGTTTAAAGATAAAAATGTCCAATTTTTTTAAAATTAGTTTTTTGTGTGATTCGTTACATGGATTGTAAGGTGGCACTTCCAAGATCACAAATATATAATTTTTACGTCGCTAGAGCAAGTAGTTTAGCCGCAAAACGAATTTTAAGGGACAGACAAAGTGTAAAGTTTGATGGCTCTAGGACGCTTAGTTTAGTCAGAAATCGCGTTTAAAGATAAAAATGTCCAATTTTTTTAAAATTAGTTTTTTGTGTCATTCGTTACATGGATTGAAAGGTGGCACTTCCAAGATCACGAATATATAATTTTTGCGTCGCTAGGGCAAGTAGTTTAGCCGCAAAACGAATTTTTTAGGGACAGACAAAGTGTAAAGTTTGATGGGTCTAGGACGCTTAGTTTCGTCAGAAATCGCGTTTAAAGATAAAAATGTCCAATTTTTTTAAAATTAGTTTTTTGTGTCATTCGTTACATGGATTGAAAGGTGGCACTTCCAAGATCACGAATATATAATTTTTAAGTCACTAGGGCAAGTAGTTTAGCCGCAAATCGAATTTTAAGTGGCAGACAAAGTGTAAAGTTTAATGGGTCTAGGACGTTTTTTGTGTCATTCGTTACATGGATTGAAAGGTGGCACTTCCAAGATGACGAATATATAATTTTTAAGTCACTAGAGCAAGTAGTTTAGCCGCAAATCGAATTTTAAGGGACAGACAAAGTGTAAAGTTTGATGGGTCTAGGACGCTTAGTTTAGTCAGAAATCGCGTTTAAAGATCAAAATGTCCAATTTTTTTAAAATTAGTTTTTTGTGTCATTCGTTACATGGATTGAAAGGTGGCACTTCCAAGATGACGAATATATAATTTTTAAGTCGCTAGGGCAAGTAGTTTAGCCGCAAATCGAATTTTAAGTGGCAGACAAAGTGTAAAGTTTAATGGGTCTAGGACGCTTAGTTTCGTCAGAAATCGCGTTTAAAGATAAAACTGTCCAATTTTTTAAAACTAGTTTTTTGTGTCATTCGTTACATGGATTGAAAGGTGGCATTTCCAAGATCACGAATATATAATTTTTAAGTCGCTAGGGCAAGTAGTTTAGCCGCAAATCGGATTTTAAGGGACAGACAAAGTGTAAAGTTTGATGGGTTTAGGACGCTTAGTTTAGTCAGAAATCGCGTTTAAAGATAAAACTGTAAATTTTTTTTAAAATTAGTTTTTTGTGTCATTCGTTACATGGATTAAAAGGTGGCACTTCCAAGATCACGAATATATAATTTTTAAGTCGCTAGGGCAAGTAGTTTAGCCGCAAATCGAATTTTAAGGGACAGACAAAGTGTAAAGTTTGATGGGTCTAGGACGCTTAGTTTCGTCAGAAATCGCGTTTAAAGATAAAAATGTCCAATTTTTTTAAAATTAGTTTTTTGTATCATTCGTTACATGGATTGAAAGGTGGCACTTCCAAGATCACGAATTTTTAAGTCGCTAGGGCAAGTAGTTTAGCCGCAAATCGAATTTTAAGTGGCAGACAAAGTGTAAAGTTTAATGGGTCTAGGACGCTTAGTTTCGTCAGAAATCGCGTTTAAAGATAAAAATGTCCAATTTTTTAAAATTAGTTTTTTTGTCATTCGTTACATGGATTGAAAGGTGGCACTTCCAAGATGACGAATATATAATTTTTAAGTCGCTAGGGCAAGTAGTTTAGCCGCAAAACGAATTTTTAGGGACAGACAAAGTGTAAAGTTTGATGGGTCTAGGACGCTTAGTTTCGTCAGAAATCGCGTTTAAAGATAAAAATGTCCAATTTTTTAAAATTAGTTTTTTGTGTCATTCGTTACATGGATTGAAAGGTGGCACTTCCAAGATCAGGAATATATAATTTTTAAGTCGCTAGGGCAAGTAGTTTAGCCGCAAATCGAATTTTAAGGGACAGACAAAGTGTAAAGTTTGATGGGTCTAGGACGCTTAGTTTCGTCAGAAATCGCGTTTAAAGATAAAAATGTCCAATTTTTTTAAAATAAGTTTTTTGTGTCATTCGTTACATGGATTGAAAGGTGGCACTTCCAAGATCACGAATATATAATTTTTAAGTCGCTAAGTCTAGGACGCTTAGTTTCGTCAGAAATCGCGTTTAAAGATAAAAATGTCCAATTTTTTTAAAATTAGTTTTTTGTGTGATTCGTTACATGGATTGTAAGGTGGCACTTCCAAGATCACAAATATATAATTTTTACGTCGCTAGAGCAAGTAGTTTAGCCGCAAAACGAATTTTAAGGGACAGACAAAGTGTAAAGTTTGATGGGTCTAGGACGCTTAGTTTAGTCAGAAATCGCGTTTAAAGATAAAAATGTCCAATTTTTTTAAAATTAGTTTTTTGTGTCATTCGTTACATGGATTGAAAGGTGGCACTTCCAAGATCACGAATATATAATTTTTACGTCGCTAGGGCAAGTAGTTTAGCCGCAAAACGAATTTTTTAGGGACAGACAAAGTGTAAAGTTTGATGGGTCTAGGACGCTTAGTTTCGTCACAAATCGCGTTTAAAGATAAAAATGTCCAATTTTTTTAAAATTAGTTTTTTGTGTCATTCGTTACATGGATTGAAAGGTGGCACTTCCAAGATGAACTTGACTTAGTGGCAGACTAAGTGTAAAGATTGATGGGTCTAGGACGCTTAGTTTCGTCAGAAATCGCGTTTAAAGATAAAAATGTCCAATTTTTTTAAAATTAGTTTTTTGTGTCATTCGTTACATGGATTGAAAGGTGGCACTTCCAAGATCACGAATATATAATTTTTAAGTCGCTAGGGCAAGTAGTTTAGCCGCAAATCGAATTTTAAGTGGCAGACAAAGTGTAAAGTTTAATGGGTCTAGGACGCTTAGTTTCGTCAGAAATCGCGTTTAAAGATAAAAATGTCCAATTTTTTTAAAATTAGTTTTTTGTGTGATTCGTTACATGGATTGTAAGGTGGCACTTCCAAGATCACAAATATATAATTTTTACGTCGCTAGAGCAAGTAGTTTAGCCGCAAAACGAATTTTAAGGGACAGACAAAGTGTAAAGTTTGATGGCTCTAGGACGCTTAGTTTCGTCAGAAATCGCGTTTAAAGATAAAAATGTCCAATTTTTTTAAAATTAGTTTTTTGTGTCATTCGTTACATGGATTGAAAGGTGGCACTTCCAAGATCACGAATATATAATTTTTAAGTCGCTAGGGCAAGTAGTTTAGCCGCAAATCGAATTTTAAGTGGCAGACAAAGTGTAAAGTTTAATGGGTCTAGGACGCTTAGTTTCGTCAGAAATCGCGTTTAAAGATAAAAATGTCCAATTTTTTTAAAATTAGTTTTTTGTGTGATTCGTTACATGGATTGTAAGGTGGCACTTCCAAGATCACAAATATATAATTTTTACGTCGCTAGAGCAAGTAGTTTAGCCGCAAAACGAATTTTAAGGGACAGACAAAGTGTAAAGTTTGATGGCTCTAGGACGCTTAGTTTAGTCAGAAATCGCGTTTAAAGATAAAAATGTCCAATTTTTTTAAAATTAGTTTTTTGTGTCATTCGTTACATGGATTGAAAGGTGGCACTTCCAAGATCACGAATATATAATTTTTGCGTCGCTAGGGCAAGTAGTTTAGCCGCAAAACGAATTTTTTAGGGACAGACAAAGTGTAAAGTTTGATGGGTCTAGGACGCTTAGTTTCGTCAGAAATCGCGTTTAAAGATAAAAATGTCCAATTTTTTTAAAATTAGTTTTTTGTGTCATTCGTTACATGGATTGAAAGGTGGCACTTCCAAGATCACGAATATATAATTTTGAAGTCGCTAGGGCAAGTAGTTTAGCCGCAAATCGAATTTTAAGTGGCAGACAAAGTGTAAAGTTTAATGGGTCTAGGACGTTTTTTGTGTCATTCGTTACATGGATTGAAAGGTGGCACTTCCAAGATGACGAATATATAATTTTTAAGTCACTAGAGCAAGTAGTTTAGCCGCAAATCGAATTTTAAGGGACAGAAAAAGTGTAAAGTTTGATGGGTCTAGGACGCTTAGTTTAGTCAGAAATCGCGTTTAAAGATCAAAATGTCCAATTTTTTTAAAATTAGTTTTTTGTGTCATTCGTTACATGGATTGAAAGGTGGCACTTCCAAGATGACGAATATATAATTTTTAAGTCGCTAGGGCAAGTAGTTTAGCCGCAAATCGAATTTTAAGTGGCAGACAAAGTGTAAAGTTTAATGGGTCTAGGACGCTTAGTTTCGTCAGAAATCGCGTTTAAAGATAAAACTGTCCAATTTTTTAAAATTAGTTTTTTGTGTCATTCGTTACATGGATTGAAAGGTGGCACTTACAAGATCACGAATATATAATTTTTAAGTCGCTAGGGCAAGTAGTTTAGCCGCAAATCGAATTTTAAGGGACAGACAAAGTGTAAAGTTTGATGGGTCTAGGACGCTTAGTTTCGTCAGAAATCGCATTTAAAGTTAAAAATGTCCAATTTTTTTAAAATTAGTTTTTTGTGTCATTCCTTACATGGATTGAAAGGTGGCACTTCCAAGATCACGAATATATAATTTTTAAGTCGCTAGGGCAAGTAGTTTAGCCGCAAATCGAATTTTAAGGGACAGGCAAAGTGTAAATATTGATGGGTCTAGGACGCTTAGTTTAGTCAGAAATCGCGTTTAAAGATAAAAATGTCCAATTTTTTTAAAATAAGTTTTTTGTATCATTCGTTACATGGATTGAAAAGTGGCACTTCCAAGATCACGAATATATAATTTTTACGTCGCTAGGGCAAGTAGTTTAGCCGCAAATCGAATTTTAAGGGACAGACAAAGTGTAAAGTTTGATGGGTCTAGGACGCTTAGTTTAGTCAGAAATCGCGTTTAAAGATAAAAATGTCCAATTTTTTTAAAATTAGTTTTTTGTATCATTCGTTACATGGATTGAAAGGTGGCACTTCCAAGATCACGAATATATAATTTTTACGTCGCTAGGGCAAGTAGTTTAGCCGCAAACCGAATTTTAAGGGACAGACAAAGTGTAAAGCTTAATGGGTCTAGGACGCTTAGTTTCGTCAGAAATCGCGTTTAAAGATAAAAATGTCCAATTATTTTAAAATTAGTTTTTTGTGTCATTCGTTACATGGATTGAAAGGTGGCACTTCCAAGATCACGAATTTTGAAGTCGCTAGGGCAAGTAGTTTAGCCGCAAATCGAATTTTAAGTGGCAGACAAAGTGTAAAGTTTGATGGGTCTAGGACGCTTAGTTTAGTCAGAAATCGCGTTTAAAGATAAAAATGTCCAATTTTTTTAAAACTAGTTTTTTGTGTCATTCGTTACATGGATTGAAAGTTGGCACTTCCAAGATCACGAATATATAATTTTTAAGTCGCTAAGGCAAGTAGTTTAGCCGCAAATCGAATTTTAAGTGGCAGACTAAGTGTAAAGATTGATGGGTCTAGGACGCTTAGTTTCGTCAGAAATCGCGTTTAAAGATAAAAATGTCCAATTTTTTTAAAATTAGTTTTTTGTGTCATTCGTTACATGGATTGAAAGGTGGCACTTCCAAGATCACGAATATATAATTTTTAAGTCGCTAGGGCAAGTAGTTTAGCCGCAAATCGAATTTTAAGGGACAGACAAAGTGTAAAGTTTGATGGGTCTAGGACGCTTAGTTTAGTCAGAAATCGCGTTTAAAGATAAAAATGTCCAATTTTTTTAAAATTAGTTTTTTGTATCATTCGTTACATGGATTGAAAGGTGGCACTTCCTAGTACACGAATATATAATTTTTACGAGGCTAGGGCAAGTAGTTTAGCCGCAAACCGAATTTTAAGGGACAGACAAAGTGTAAAGCTTAATGGGTCTAGGACGCTTAGTTTCGTCAGAAATCGCGTTTAAAGATAAAAATGTCCAATTTTTTTAAAATTAGTTTTTTGTGTCATTCGTTACATGGATTGAAAGGTGGCACTTCCAAGATCACGAATATATAATTTTTAAGTCGCTAGGGCAAGTAGTTTAGCCGCAAATCGAAATTTAAGGGAAAGACAAACTGTAAAGTTTGATGGGTCTAGGACGCTTAGTTTCGTCAGAAATCGCGTTTAAAGTTAAATGTCCAATTTTTTTAAAATTAGTTTTTTGTGTCATTCGTTACATGGATTGAAATGTGGCACTTCCAAGATCACGAATATATAATTTCTTAGTCGCTAGGGCAAGTAGTTTAGCCGCAAATCGAATTTTAAGGGACAGCCAAAGTGTAAAGTTTGATGGGTCTAGGACGCTTAGTGTAGTCAGAAATCGAGTTTAAAGATAAAAATGTCCAATTTTTTTAAAATTAGTTTTTTGTGTCATTCGTTACATGGATTGAAAGGTGGCACTTCCAAGATCACGAATATATAATTTTTAAGTCGCTAGGGCAAGTAGTTTAGCCGCAAATCGAATTTTAAGGGACAGACAAAGTGTAAAGTTTGATGTGTCTAGGACGCTTAGTTTAGTCAGAAATCGCGTTTAAAGATAAAAATGTCCAATTTTTTTAAAATTAGTTTTTTGTATCATTCGTTACATGGATTGAAAGGTGGCACTTCCAAGATCACGAATATATAATTTTTACGAGGCTAGGGCAAGTAGTTTAGCCGCAAACCGAATTTTAAGGGAAAGACAAACTGTAAAGTTTGATGGGTCTAGGACGCTTAGTTTCGTCAGAAATCGCGTTTAAAGTTAAATGTCCAATTTTTTTAAAATTAGTTTTTTGTGTCATTCGTTACATGGATTGAAAAGTGGCACTTCCAAGATCACGAATATATAATTTCTAAGTCGCTAGGGCAAGTAGTTTAGCCGCAAATCGAATTTTAAGGGACAGACAAAGTGTAAAGTTTGATGGGTCTAGGACGCTTAGTTTCGTCAGAAATCGCGTTTAAAGATAAAAATGTCCAATTTTTTAAAATTAGTTTTTTGTGTCATTCGTTACATGGATTGAAAGGTGGCACTTCCAAGATCACGAATATATAATTTTTAAGTCGCTAGGGCAAGTAGTTTAGCCGCAAATCGAATTTTAAGGGAAAGACAAACTGTAAAGTTTGATGGGTCTAGGACGCTTAGTTTCGTCAGAAATCGCGTTTAAAGTTAAATGTCCAATTTTTTTAAAATTAGTTTTTTGTGTCATTCGTTACATGGATTGAAAAGTGGCACTTCCAAGATCACGAATATATAATTTCTAAGTCGCTAGGGCAAGTAGTTTAGCCGCAAATCGAATTTTAAGGGACAGACAAAGTGTAAAGTTTGATGGGTCTAGGACGCTTAGTTTCGTCAGAAATCGCGTTTAAAGATAAAAATGTCCAATTTTTTTAAAATTAGTTTTTTGTGTCATTCGTTACATGGATTGAAAGGTGGCACTTCCAAGATCACGAATATATAATTTTTTCGTCGCTAGGGCAAGTAGTTTAGCCGCAAAACGAATTTTAAGGGACAGACAAAGTGTAAAGTTTGATGGGTCTAGGACGCTTAGTTTCGTCAGAAATCGCGTTTAAAGATAAAAATGTCCAATTTTTTTAAAATTAGTTATTTGTATCATTCGTTACATGGATTGAAAAGTGGCACTTCCAAGATCACGAATATATAATTTTTAAGTCGCTAGGGCAAGTAGTTTAGCCGCAAATCGAATTTTAAGGGACAGACTAAGTGTAAAGTTTGATGCGTCTAGGACGCTTAGTTTCGTCAGAAATCGCGTTTAAAGATAAAAATGTCCAATTTTTTTTAAATTAGTTTTTTGTGTCATTCGTTACATGGATTGAAAGGTGGCACTTCCAAGATCAGGAATATATAATTTTTAAGTCGCTAGGGCAAGTAGTTTAGCCGCAAATCGAATTTTAAGGGACAGACAAAGTGTAAAGTTTGATGGGTCTAGGACGCTCAGTTTCGTCAGAAATCGCGTTTAAAGATAAAAATGTCCACTTTTTTTAAAATTAGTTTTTTGTGTCATTCGTTACATGGATTGAAAGGTGGCACTTCCAAGATCACGAATATATAATTTTCAAGTCGCTAGGGCAAGTAGTTTAGCCGCAAAGCGAATTTTAAGTGGCAGACAAAGTGTAAAGTTTAATGGGTCTAGGACGCTTAGTTTCGTCAGAAATCACGTTTAAAGATAAAAATGTCCAATTTTTTTTAAATTAGTTTTTTGTGTCATTCGTTACATGGATTGAAAGGTGGCACTTCCAAGATCACGAATATATAATTTTTACGTCGCTAGGCAAGTAGTTTAGCCGCAAAACGAATTTTAAGGGACAGACAAAGTGTAAATTTTGATGGGTCTAGGACGCTTAGTTTAGTCAGAAATCGCGTTTAAAGATAAAAATGTCCAATTTTTTTAAAATTAGTTTTTTGTGTCATTCGTTACATGGATTGAAAGGTGGCACTTCCAAGATCACGAATATATAATTTTTAAGTCGCTAGGGCAAGTAGTTTAGCCGCAAATCGAATTTTAAGGGACAGCCAAAGTGTAAAGTTTGATGGGTCTAGGACGCTTAGTGTAGTCAGAAATCGAGTTTAAAGATAAAAATGTCCAATTTTTTTAAAATTAGTTTTTTGTGTCATTCGTTACATGGATTGAAAGGTGGCACTTCCAAGATCACGAATATATAATTTTTTCGTCGCTAGGGCTAGTAGTTTAGCCGCAAAACGAATTTTAAGGGACAGACAAAGTGTAAAGTTTGATGGGTCTAGGACGCTTAGTTTCGTCAGAAATCGCGTTTAAAGATAAAAATGTCCAATTTTTTTAAAATTAGTTATTTGTATCATTCGTTACATGGATTGAAAAGTGGCACTTCCAAGATCACGAATATATAATTTTTAAGTCGCTAGGGCAAGTAGTTTAGCCGCAAATCGAATTTTAAGGGACAGACTAAGTGTAAAGTTTGATGCGTCTAGGACGCTTAGTTTCGTCAGAAATCGCGTTTAAAGATAAAAATGTCCAATTTTTTTTAAATTAGTTTTTTGTGTCATTCGTTACATGGATTGAAAGGTGGCACTTCCAAGATCAGGAATATATAATTTTTAAGTCGCTAGGGCAAGTAGTTTAGCCGCAAATCGAATTTTAAGGGACAGACAAAGTGTAAAGTTTGATGGGTCTAGGACGCTTAGTTTCGTCAGAAATCGCGTTTAAAGATAAAAATGTCCAATTTTTTTAAAATTAGTTTTTTGTGTCATTCGTTACATGGATTGAAAGGTGGCACTTCCAAGATCACGAATATATAATTTTCAAGTCGCTAGGGCAAGTAGTTTAGCCGCAAAGCGAATTTTAAGTGGCAGACAAAGTGTAAAGTTTAATGGGTCTAGGACGCTTAGTTTCGTCAGAAATCGCGTTTAAAGATAAAAATGTCCAATTTTTTTTTAATTAGTTTTTTGTGTCATTCGTTACATGGATTGAAAGGTGGCACTTCCAAGATCACGAATATATAATTTTTAAGCCGCTAGGGCAAGTAGTTTAGCCGCAAATCGAATTTTAAGGGACAGACAAAGTGTAAAGTTTGATGGGTCTAGGACGCTTAGTTTAGTCAGAAATCGCGTTTAAAGATAAAAATGTCCAATTTTCTTAAAATTAGTTTTTTGTGTCATTCGTTACATGGATTGAAAGGTGGCACTTCCAAGATCACGAATATATAATTTTTAAGTCGCTAGGGCAAGTAGTTTAGCCGCAAAACGAATTTTAAGGGACAGACAAAGTGTAAAGTTTGATGGGTCTAGGACGCTTAGTTTCGTCAGAAATCGCGTTTAAAGATAAAAATGTCCACTTTTTTTAAAATTAGTTTTTTGTGTCATTCGTTACATGGATTGAAAGGTGGCACTTCCAAGATCACGAATATATAATTTTTAAGTCGCTAGGGCAAGTAGTTTAGCCGCAAATCGAATTTTAAGGGTTAGACAAAGTGTAAAGTTTGATGGGTCTAGGACGCTTAATTTAGTCAGAAATCGCGTTTAAAGATAAAAATGTCCAATTTTTTTAAAATTAGTTTTTTGTGTCATTCGTTACATGGATTGAAAGGTGGCACTTCCAAGATCACGAGTATATAATTTTTAAGTCGCTAGGGCAAGTAGTTTAGCCGCAAAACGAATTTTTAGGGACAGACAAAGTGTAAAGTTTGATGGGCCTAGGACGCTTAGTTTCGTCAGAAATCGCGTTTAAGGATAAAAATGTCCAATTTTTTTAAAATTAGTTTTTTGTGCCATTCGTTACATATGGATTGAAATGTGGCACTTCCAAGATCACGAATATATAATTTTTACGTCGCTAGGGCAAGTAGTTTAGCCGCAAAACGAATTTTAAGGGACAGACAAAGTGTAAAGTTTGATGGGTCTAGGACACTTAGTTTGGTCAGAAATCGCGTTTAAAGATAAAAATGTCCAATTTTTTTAAAATTAGTTTTTTGTGTCATTCGTTACATGGATTGGAAGGTGGCACTTCCAAGATCACGAATATATAATTTTTAAGTCGCTAGGGCAATTAGTTTAGCCGCAAAACGAATTTTAAGGGACAGACAAAGTGTAAAGTTTGATGGGTCTGGGACGCTTAGTTTCGTCAGAAATCGCGTTTAAAAATGTCCAATTTTTTTTAAATTAGTTTTTTGTGTCATTCGTTACATGGATTGAAAGGTGGCACTTCCAAGATCACGAACATATAATTTTTAAGTCGCTAGGGCAAGTAGTTTAGCCGCAGATCGAATTTTAAGGGACAGACAAAGTGAAAAGTTTGATGGGTCTAGGACTCTTAGTTTAGTCAGAAATCGTGTTTAAAGATAAAAATGTCCAATTTTTTTAAAATTAGTTTTTTGTGTAATTCGTTACATGGATTGAAATGTGGCACTTCCAAAATCACGAATATATAATTTTTACGTCGCTAGGGCAAGTAGTTTCGCCGCAAAACGAATTTTAAGGGACAGACAAAGTGTAAAGTTTGATGGGTCTAGGACGCTTAGTTTCGTCAGAAATCACGTTTAAAGATAAAAATGTCCAATTTTTTTAAAATTAGTTTTTTGTGTCATTCGTTACATGGATTGAAAGGTGGCACTTCCAAGATCACGAATATATAATTTTTAAGTCGCTAGGGCAAGTAGTTTAGCCGCAAATCGAATTTTAAAGGACAGACAAAGTGTAAAGTTTGATGGGTCTAGGACGCTTAGTTTCGTCAGAAATCGCGTTTAAAGATAAACATGTCCAATTTTTTTAAAATTAGTTTTTTGTGTCATTCGTTACATGGATTGAAAGGTGGCACTTCCAAGATCACGAATATATAATTTTTAAGTCGCTAGGGCAAGTAGTTTAGCCGCAAATCGAATTTTAAGGGTCAGACAAAGTGTAAAGTTTGATGGGTCTAGGACGCTTAGTTTCGTCAGAAATCGCGTTTAAAGATAAAAATGTCCAATTTTTTTAAAATTAGTTTTTTGTGTCATTCATTACATGGATTGAAAGGTGGCACTTCCAAGATCACGAATATATAATTTTTAAGTCGCTAGGACAAGTAGTTTAGCCGCAAATCGAATTTTAAGGGACAGACAAAGTGTAAAGTTTGATGGGTCTAGGACGCTTAGTTTCATCAGAAATCGCGTTTAAAGATAAAAATGTCCAATTTTTTTAAAATTAGTTTTTTGTGTCATTCGTTACATGGATTGAAAGGTGGCACTTCCAAGATCACGAATATATAATTTTTAAGTCGCTAGGGCAAGTAGTTTAGCCGCAAATCGAATTTTAAAGGACAGACAAAGTGTAAAGTTTGATGGGTCTAGGACGCTTAGTTTCGTCAGAAATCACGTTTAAAGATAAAAATGTCCAATTTTTTTAAAATCAGTTTTTTGTGTCATTCGTTACATCGATTGAAAGGAGGCACTTCCAGGATCACGAATATATAATTTTTAAGTCGCTAGGGCAAGTAGTTTAGTCGCAAATCGAATTTTAAAGGACAGACAAAGTGTAAAGTTTGATGGGTCTAGGACGCTTAGTTTCGTCAGAAATCGCGTTTAAAGATAAAAATGTCCAATTTTTTTAAAATTAGTTTTTTGTGTCATTCGTTACAAGGATTGAAACTTGGCACTTCCAAGATCACGAATATATAATTATTAAGTCACTAGCCGCAAATCGAATTTTAAGGGACAGACAAAGTGTAAAGTTTGATGGGTCTAGGACGCTTAGTTTCGTCAGAAATCGCCTTTAAAGATAAAAATGTCGAATTTTTTTAAAATTAGTTTTTTGTGTCATTCGTTACATGGATTAAGGTAGCACTTCCAAGATCACGAATATATAATTTTTAAGTCGCTAGGGCAAGTAGTTTAGCTGCAAATCGAATTTTAAGGGACAGACAAAGTGTAAAGTTTGATGGGTCTAGGACGCTTAGTTTAGTCAGAAATCGCGTTTAAAGATAAAAATTTCCAATTTTTTTAAAATTAGTTTTTTGTGTCATTCGTTGCATGGATTGAAAGGTGGCACTTCCAAGATCACGAATATATAATTTTTAAGTCGCTAGGACAAGTAGTTTAGCCGCAAATCGAATTTTAAGGGACAGACAAAGTGTAAAGTTTGATGGGTATAGGACGCTTAGTTTCGTCAGAAATCGCGTTTAAAGATAAAAATGTCCAATTTTTTTAAAATTAGTTTTTTGTGTCATTCGTTACATGGATTGAAAGGTGGCACTTCCAAGATCACGAATATATAATTTTTAAGTCGCTAGGGCAAGTAGTTTAGCCGCAAATCGAATTTTAAGGGACAGACAAAGTGTAAAGTTTGATGGGTCTAGGACGGTTAGTTTAGTCAGAAATCGCGTTTAAAAATAAAAATGTCCAATTTTTTAAAAATTAGTTTTTTGTGTCATTCGTTACATGGATTGAAAGGTGGCACTTCCAAGATCACGAATATATAATTTTTAAGTCGCTAGGGCAAGTAGTTTAGCCGCAAATCGAATTTTAAGGGACAGACAAAGTGTAAAGTTTGATGGGTCTAGGACGCTTAGTTTCGTCAGAAATCGCGTTTAAAGATAAAAATGTCCAATTTTTTTAAAATTAGTTTTTTGTGTCATTCGTTACATGGATTGAAAGGTGGCACTTCCAAGATCGCGAATATATAATTATTAAGTCACTAGGGCAAGTAGTTTAGCCGCAAATCGAATTTTAAGGGACAGACAAAGTGTAAAGTTTGATAGGTCTAGGACGCTTAGTTTAGTCAGAAATCGCGTTTAAAGATAAAAATGTCCAATTTTTTTAAAATTAGTTTTTTGTGTCATTCGTTGCATGGATTGAAAGGTGGCACTTCCAAGATCACGAATATATAATTTTTAAGTCGCTAGGACAAGTAGTTTAGCCGCAAATCGAATTTTAAGGGACAGACAAAGTGTAAAGTTTGATGGGTATAGGACGCTTAGTTTCGTCAGAAATCGCGTTTAAAGATAAAAATGTCCAATTTTTTTAAAATTAGTTTTTTGCGTCATTCGTTACATGGATTGAAAGGTGGCACTTCCAAGATCACGAATATATAATTTTTAAGTCGCTGGGGCAAGTAGTTTAGCCGCAAATCGAATTTTAAGGGACAGACAAAGTGTAAAGTTTGATGGGTCTAGGACGCTTAGTTTAGTCAGAAATCGCGTTTAAAGATAAAAATGTCCAATTTTTTTAAAATTAGTTTTTTGTGTCATTCGTTACATGGATTGAAAGGTGGTACTTCCAAGATCACGAATATATAATTTTTAAGTCGCTAGGGCAAGTAGTTTAGCCGCAAATCGAATTTTAAGGGACAGACAAAGTGTAAAGTTTGATGGGTCTAGGACGCTTAGTTTCGTCAGAAATCGCTTTTAAAATTACTCATCTGGTAAACTCACTATTCCAGTAAAATAGTAAGACCCTCGTTAAACTTCCAGTTAAAAATGCCAATGGCAATATAATTATCGAAACTACAGAACTAAAGCCGGATCTTTGCATTACACAAGGTTTATACAATGCTGACCACGGTTATAGTACTGTAGAGATAATAAACTACTCTAAAACCGAGCAAACAATAGTAATAGAAGAGCCATTAGAAACTGAACTGTACGAACCAGAAAACTTCATCGAAATTAACAACTTTGATGAAGAAATCATGAAATCCAGTCCTCCAAAAGATATAGCTCAACTAATTAGAACCGAAGACTTAAACGTTGAGGAACAAAACAGTTAATAAATACCTGTAAAGAATATAACGATATAATATATATAGAAGGAGAACCACTAACTTTCACAAATCAAATTAAACACCATATTAAAATGACGAATGAAGTCCCAACCTATACAAAATCATACAGATATCCCTTCGTACATAAAAAAGAGGTACAAGAACAGATATCTAAAATGTTAGATCAAGACATAATACGCAATAGTTATTCTCCATGGAGCTCTCCTGTATGGATTGTTCCCAAAAAACAAGATGCTAGCGGGAAACAAAAGTGGAGGTTAGTTATAGACTATAGGAAAGTCAATGAAAAGCGAGTTCCTCCAAAAGGAAATTGCACGCTATTTTCGACCTTACTTATTCGGAAGGAAATTCCAAATAGTAACGGATCATAAACCCCTACTTTGGCTTATGAATCTTAAAGAGCCGAATTCTAAACTAGTCAGGTGGCGCCTCAAACTCGAGGAATTT
Source organism: Philhelius pedissequus (assembly GCA_910595825.1). Classification (NCBI taxonomy): domain Eukaryota; kingdom Metazoa; phylum Arthropoda; class Insecta; order Diptera; family Syrphidae; genus Philhelius; species Philhelius pedissequus. Next base: position 33,365,661 of record OU343160.1, read on the forward strand.
GATTATGAAATAACGTATAAAAAGGGTAAAGCTAATACAAAAGCTGATGCCCTTATTCGCGTAAAAATTTATAATTTAGAAAACAAAGAACTTTTCAATAATAACGAAGATTTAGAAACAGTTCATAGCGCTCAAGAAAATTCAAACGACGGAATTCCAATATCTGAAAAACCCTTAAATGATTTTAATATCCAAGCAATTTTAGAAGTCAATGATACTCGTAAAAAACCTCCAATGACAGTCGAGACTGTTTTTAAAAATAGACAACGAAGAACTATAAGAAGAGCATTTTTTGATGAAAATGACATGATCTCTATTCTCAAAAACTTTTTCCCACCCAATAAACAAACTGCATTATATACGACTGATGAAATCTTTTCAATAGTACAATCCACATATTCAAAATATTTTGCTCGAAATAAAGCATTCTGACTATTAAGATGTACGGCAATCCTTAAAGATGTTAAGAAAGAGCAAGAAGAAATCATTCGAAACTATCACAACCGTTCAAATCATAGGGGTATAAACGAAACTCACCTTCATTTAAAACGGGAATATTATTTCCCTAACATGAAATTGCGATCATTGTAAAATGTTAAAATATGATCGGAATCCCCCAAAAGTTCAATATGTCCAACCCGAAAATCCTCTTAAACCTTTGGAAATTCTACACATGGACATATACACCATAAACAACAATCAAATACTTACAATAATAGACAAGTTTTCTAGATTCGCATGTGGATACACCCTGAACTGCAGAGAAAGTGCGACTATACTTAAACATTTTAAACAATACATAAGCCTTCACGGCATCCCGCAAAAGATCATATGCGATCAAGGTTCTGAATTCATCGCAAATATATTTCAAGACTATTGTAAACAACATGAAATCAATCTTCATTTTACATCCTTCCAACAAACTTCTAGTAATTCTATAGTCGAAAGATTTCATTCTACACTAACAAAAATCTACAGGGTAATTTATACAAAAAGAAAGGAAGAAAAACTAAAAATCGAACACGAATAAATATTATCAGAAACTCTCATTACCTACAATAACGCTATACATTCTGCTACAAAACATACACCGTATGAACTATTTTTTGGTAGGCCATACAAATTTCTCAAAACACTTACACTCTCCAATGAGCATGAATACCTTCAAATATTGAATGAGTTCATCAATAACATCTACCCTAAAATCAAAGAAAAAGTTGATACTATAACAAAAATCAGAACTAAAAAGCTGAACAATAACAGGGACAAACCAGAAGACTTAGAAGCCGACGACACCATCTTTCGCAAAGAACTTAGCGGGGGTGGCCGTGGCGCGATAGTTGTGTACTCGCCTGTCAACCTCGTTGTTGTAGGTTCGATTCCTGCCGTTGTCTATGTCTTCTTATATTCCATTAAAAACCAATTCTCAAAATTGTCATAAAATAAGTTGCTGCTTTGCTCATTACATGTTGTTTAGGCATAACACTAACAACGTGTGATTGATTAAACTAGCATACCCATTAAGTATGACATCGAAATAAAAAAAATAATGCGAATTATAAGGGACATACATAAATAAGACACGGTAATTCTCTCCGCATTAGTTCAGCCGCCATCCCTGGAGGTAAATCTGAGACAACAACCAGCTCTAGTCTCAGAACATCGCGTCACACATCTTTCCTATCCTTCTTTCTCTTCTTCACCAGATGCCGCGCTGTGTTAAGAAAAAACATATAAAGGGTATTCATAACCCCTTGAGCGCGTGCAAAGTTATAAAAAAAAAAAAAAAAAAAAAAAAAAGACGAAATAAGCTCACACCTAGATTTTCTAAACAAAAAGTAAAACAAAACAATAAATTCACTATAATCACTCACAACAACAAAAAATTACACAAAGGTAAAATCAGAAGAAAAACAAAACAATAGAAACAATTAAACTATTTTTTGACTATATTACTTATAATCCCTTTCAAAACATATAAACAATAATAAATAAATACATTCACGACATATGAATGTAACATGGTAGCGAAATCACGGCATATGATTAGAGGCTATCCAAACAATATAATATACAAACAAAAAATTTTGATTCTATTACTTGTAATCCCTTTTTACAGCATTCCACTAGTAGTAACCCAATTAATAGAAATCTTCAATTTTCCGAAAGATCGCGGTATACTAAACCTCCGACTAGGACCCTCAAGAACAATTACTAACTGCAATAATCTAATCCATATCGTTAACTTAGAAGATTATCAGTATAACATCCAACAGATAACTAACACGCTCAATCTTTTTGAAAAAAGAGCTACATTTACTAACCCAATTCACGTAACAAAACTTAAACTAAAAGAATTAAAAAATAAATTTGATACAATATATCCGTTAAAAAGAAATAAAAGAGGCCTTGTCAATGGACTTGGATCAGTTAATAAATTTATAACAGGAAATATGGATGCGGAAGACACACAAGCTATTAACGAACAAATGGAATATCTTAACTCAAATCTTACTAACATTACCAATAAAATTTTATCCCAAAATGTCATTTACTTTCAAATAATAGAAAGATTTAAGAATATTACATCACACATTAACAATCAACAAAATAAAATAGAGGAATTCCTTTCGGAAACACATAATGCTGTAAAAAGAGAAAATCATATCTTTCTCGAAACACAATATTTGAATGAAATAAACTTTAACATTGACCTACTAACAAACCATTTATCAAACATTGCTGAAGCAGTTATTCTTAGTAAACTAAACATTATTCCAAAATTTTTATTAAATGCGCAAGAATTACATCATATAGAAAACAGATTTACAAAACAAAATGTCAAAATTGAAAGTAATGAACAAATATACGAATTTCTTGGACTACAGGCATATTACAATAATTCTAACATTATATTTAACGTACGCATTCCTAACATATCTAATGAAAAATACTTTTTTTACCATGTCATTCCACTTCCAATAAATGAAACAATATTTCTTATAATCCAACCATATGTAAACATTAATGAAAATAAAATACAGCACTTTACAACACCTTGCCCCAAGATAGAAGGAACGTACTACTGCATAAATGCACATCGCGAAGAAGACATCAATAACTCCGAATGCATGGGGAAATTAATGAAGAACAAAGCAGCTAACTGCCCTTTCACTGATGAAGGAAAATCATATGAAATTTCTAAACCAGAGAAAAACTATATTTTAATATTAAATGCACCAAAATCTCTAATAAACACAGCACTTATCCACTTCCAGAATTGCAACATAGAAATAAACGGTCTCACATATGAAGACAGTCCTGACACTTTTTTGGGACGAAATCCATATTCCACCACCCCCAAGTAGTGATATCAAAGCTACAATAGTTAAAGAAGTCCTGAACCTGGAAAATCTAAAGGAATACAACTTTATCACCAACTCAAACCTTTCAAAATTCTATGCAAAAACCGAAGTCATTCATCTAATATCAGCATCAACAGCAGTCTAAGTCTTCTTAACCATCATGGTTATCACCATCGCCTTCACCATCATAGAAAGAAAAAAAAAAACCCATCGCACCGAGGATCAACAACCCACACTACAATCTTTCGCCCCATCCCCAATGACGTCATTGTGGCCCTCGCTCTATTCTAAGGAGGGAGGAGTTACATCCGCAACCTAACTCACTAACACAATATTAGATGTCATCGAACCAACACCCAATTCCGGGAACCATAGTCATGTGAACTAAAAGTATATTTTTTATATCGATTCCCATTTTCAGTCAATTAAACATTTTATATTTTTCCTAGAAATAGATTTTGCTAATAATAAGCATTTTTGTAAGTAGGATCAAGTTATCATTGAACGTTGTAAAAAGTATAAAATTCAATAATCATACAACCTCCAAACCATCAACAAGTGTTTTTTTAAGCTTCCGTTCGGATACATACTTAACTCGCGCACTTTAAATTTTATTTTAAAAGAATCAATAATTTAAGTAGTTCAGTACAAAAATTAGTGTTTTAATCTTTTAGTGCATAAGGGTAAGTCATTTTACTAAATTTTTTTTTTTTTTTTTTTTTTTTTTAATTTGAACTATATGCCTGTAAGACCTAAGTTCTTTTAAATGCAACCTGAATTGCACGGCACTAGTTTGGCACAGTGGATTTGAGAACCAGGTATTGACTGTCTCATTTTAACCCATTTATATATTAAGTATGTAGCAGCCATCCTTTACAAAACTACAAACATTATTTACATATCTTAAATATTAATTAAATTACAAAATCACATAATTAAAATCATAATCAGCACATATTTGTATAGTCAAGTAAATTTGAAAAGTGTCAATTAAACTTAAAAATAACACATATTTTGTATAAGAAAATAAATTGTAATGTGCTTCTGAAATTTAGTATAAAAGAGCCAAGAATGTAAAAGAATAGCAGTCTGTTGAATAAAGCGAAAGAGATATCACACAACGAAAAGTTGGAGAAACAAATCTTTTTATTCTAACAAATTGTTTTCGTCGAGTCATAGTTGTAGACAGGCTGAACATTTATTTGGTCCTCCGCTGTTCCTTACCCCTATCCATTGGCAATAGACAAGTTGAACGTCACAAACGGTCGCTTGGCTTTGTCTTTTTAATTGGGAAGATTTTTTTTTCTTGAACCACTCATTGGAGTTCTACTCTCACAAAACAACAACAACACAGCAGCAAGCAGAATACCTACGCTTCAAGTAGTTTTTAAGTCAATTAAAGTCCCAAAACCATTAGTAAATGGATGTGATAAGTTTTTTCTTGGTATTTTTGCATTTATTCATGGCGAAAGGCTCACCCAAGCCGATGAGAAACATCCAGATACATATTTGTGATGATGACAAAACAACAATAGCAAACACGCTGCTATGATTAACAAAGAAAGTTTGTCGGCGTCGCGTCGGCCGGCGTCGGCGCGGCGTTGTTGTTGTTTATTTCGCCATTGTCACTCAATGTTTCTCATCGGTTTGAGAGAGCCATATTCATAACATTCAAGTTAGAAACTTGTGAAAAAATAACTTAAATTAGACTTTTTGACATATGTTTACTGATATGTATAGGTATATACACATTTTCTTCTTCGTCATTTTTCATTCTGCTTGGCTGTTGAGAAGACCAATTTTTATTATCAGAAATTAAATATTTTAGTGCTTTTCAAAAATGAATTCTATAATAATAAACAAATTCTGTAGTAGGACTACATTCAAATGAAAAATGAAAAGAATATTATTTAAATTAAGTGAACAAAAAAAATATTTTATTGCAAGAAATCCAGGTACTGCAAATTCGAAAAGGTGTTGCGAATGCCATTGTGCCAGTTTGTGAAAGTGAATCGGGTTGTGACAGAGATAGTGACAGTTTCGAAGACAATAGAATTGAAATCCTCTCAAAATTAGAATCAAATCCAGAGGATTTGACCAAGAACTTAGCAAACTGGGCTGTTTGACTATTTCTCATACTTCCTTGCGTGCTTTGCTCAATATTTGCATAATGCTCATCCTAATTTACCATTAGACCCTCGTACATTTTTAAGTAGTTCCCTATGGGGGGAACAAATTTTCATCGATGTTCCACCGGGGAGATACTGGCATTTCGGTTTGGTTCTCGCATTAAATACAGTTTTTGAAAGAGTTGATACATGTCGCACAGAAATATTTTTGGACTTTAATATTGATGGCATTCCTGTTAGCAAAAGTTCGAAGGGACAATTTTGGCCCATTTTGTGTTCACCAGATGGTTTTTGTTTGCCGCCGCTAATCAGAGGTGATTATTATGGCATGGCGAAACCTGCAAATGTTGCCTGGGATTATTTCTTGAGGAGGCAAGCAGTATTTGTGATTTGAAAATTGGTTCAAAAAATTTTAACTTCAAAATAAGAAATTTCGTTTGTGACGCCCCCGCTCGATATTATTTAAAAGGCATTAAAGGACATAATGGGTATTTCGCGTGTTTTCACACAATGAGGAAGGAGATTATAATTACAAATCCCATCAAATATGTTTCCCAACCTTGTCCAAATCACTTAGAACGATTTTTACGTTTCGGGCTAAAATACACGAAGATCATCATACCCAACCATCTCCATTAGGAAAAATTCCAATAGACATGATTAATAATTTTCCACTTGATTACATGCATTTGTTGTGCCTAGGTGTTATGAAAAAGTTATTGGTTACATGGATCAGGAATAGATCACTTAAAACAAAATTTTCTGCCAAAGATATAGAACAAATCTCTGATACCTTAGTGTCACTTCGAAAATGTTTTCCATGCGACTTCAATAGAACATCTCGTGGACTTGATGTTATTAGTTTTTGGTAGGCAACTGAATTCCGTACTTTTTTGCTGTACTTAGGTCCGGTTGTTTTAAAAAATATAATTCATGATGAAGTTTATTCTAATTTTATGGAACTACACTGTGCTGATTCAATATGTTTGAGTAAAAATAAGCACGTTTTTATTGATATCGCACAGAGTTTATTTAAATCATTTATACACAACTTCGCTAACATATATGGAGCTGAAAACATAAGTTACAATGTTCACAATCTATATCACATTGTAGATGATGTAAAATTCCATGGGCCTCTAGATAATATTAGTGCATTTAAATACGAAAATCGTTTACAATATGTAAAACGCAAATTAAGATCTGGTAATAGGCCACTTGAGGAAATTGCTAATAGAGTTTTCGAGGACCTTGTCAATACAAAAATCCATGATGTAGATGCAAATGAAAATCCTGTGCTTTATAATAAAGATAAAAATAGTATTTGTGAATTTGAACACTGTGTTGGCGTTTATATAGCAATGAATTTTAAAAAAACTTGTCCTAAAATCTTCGTTTGCGGATTGTTATTTTTTAACAAAGGCTGAAGAAATAGTTCGAATGGAATTTGCAATGTTTCGACATGGTATTCCAGTTAAATATGGTTCCAGTTTAAAGAAGAAAGAAAATTTTTATGAGAAACCATTTCATTCTAAATACTTAAGTGTCTACCAGTCAAATGAAGAAGACAATTTGCGGATGGGTCGAAGCTCGTTACAGCTGTGCCAAAAACTTGGGCGCATGATGGGTGTACATTGTTATGGCCTCCAACTCGGAAAGAATCTGTCCTTGGCCGGAAAAATTGTACGGACCCGCAACCACAATGGCACAAAAAGGCCTGTAAAATAATTTTCGATGATATTGGTAAGAAATTTTTAATATTGCAATCGAAAGAGAAGTTAAACGACTGGAACTTCAAAGAATGCAATACCAAAGTATTTATTTCCTTATTTAAAGATTCATGGGAACAGGCCATGAGGAAGGAAAAAGAAGCCGAGTGATTGTCTTCCGATGAAAACACGGACCAAGTCGACAAACTTCCCTCCTTGTTTGCCGAACATAATAATTTAATGTCGACGATGCTAGCAGACTCAGGTAAGCAAAAAGTTTTACAAACAAAATTTAACTTTTATTATTGTTATTATTGTACTATTCGTACAATTTAACAATTTGTTAAATTTGTACGGGTGAATGCTGTCAAGACAATTAGAACAATAGCAAAGCTATTGTTCAAAGATGAATTGTTAACGCTGTTCACGTGGAATGGCACTTATAATAAAAAATGCTTCAACCACAACCATTCCATTTTTTCTGCTATTGTGGAGGCGGTGAGGGTTCGATTCTCCAATTTTACGGATTTGGAGGGTTCCACATTTTTAAAAAATTATATTAAACATGCACCTTTTCGCTTGAGCAAGCCCCAACTGTAAGTAACTTTATGTAAATAATAATTTAATAAAATATTGTTTTTGTGTTCTTTTTATTTATTTGAAGCAATAAATACATTTAAATTTCATCTTTTTATTTATCATAAAGGATTTTGCTTCCATCTACGAAATATCAACGATTCAAGTCCTGATCACGTAAGCATAAAAACGAATGGTTATTTTGAGCAATTTTTTTGAGAGCTTTCATAAAATATGTTTTTTTCCAATTTTCAGAACTCCTGGGCCGATATCTCCTAGGTTCGATTGAACGTTAATCGTTTTGACAATTGATCTCTTTATCACCAGTATAGATATAAGATAAAGAAAGAATAATTGTCAGAGCGACTAGTGTTCAATCGAACCTAGGAAATTTCTATTCAGGTTTTTTTAAAACGGCAAACATCTCAGACTAACCTAAGGCATATACAGGTTTTTTGAGAACCGAAAATGAACGGTACCAAATTTACAATGGGGCTGTTACAGGTTTTCTTAGAACCTTTTAGAAACGGTTCCAAATGGTTTATAAAAAACCGTAAAAATGTCTTAAAACAGGTTTTTTTTAAAATTGTATTCAAACGGACGTAAAAAAAAGTATGATATCAACCGTAAATCAACTAAATATTGGTTGGTAAAAACCCTGTATTAAAGGTTTTGTTGAGGTTGTGAAGGAACCGGATATCAACAAAAAACAACAAAATAAAGGTTTTTTACAAACTTCATCAAAACGGCAGCTATAACATTGTTATAAGCAAACCGGGTTTTTACAAACTTCATTCTAACCAACGTTCTAATTCTACTGACCAAATCAGGGTACTGGAACGTCATTGTGAGGTTTTTTGGACGTTATTGAAACTAATTCGTAACTTATAGAGTTATATAACGCAGGTTCATGGGACGGTTTATTTACCGTATTTAACTTCAAATTGTTGCTTGGGTACGTACGCTTTATACTGACTTGTATTCTCTTTGACATTTTATGTCACGTCACACGGGAACGCTGTCGAACGGGATCAAAAGTATTCTATATCCGTCTCCTGGTTCTACCTCAACAACAATTTTCAGATAAAACGGCTTAGCCGTTCTTGAGTTATAAATGGTGTAAATAACACGACTATCTTTTATATACAGTCGAGTCCGCATATATAAAATACGCTTAACTGAAAAAATCTGTTAGTTGAAACACAAAATTTGTCATGCAGCATTTTTTCATAACTTTCATACAAACTATATCGCTTAACTGAAACCCGCTTAATTAAAAGATTCGAATAAATGAAAAAATAATTACGGGAAAAATCATTTCTTTATACTGAGAATGCTCCGCATAACTGAAATAAAAAAGCTGAATACGTCCACCACTTAGATTACTACTTTCTTTAACTGAACCTGACCAATAAACTTCACACTTCACTTAGGTGTATCAGTTTGACAACAAAATATTATTTTATTTTGTGTGTTACGCATGACTTCTGAGCTTGGCAAATATATTATTATTATTATTATTTATTAACATGTAATTTAAATTACAGGGTAATAATACAAATTATAGAGCCTAGCTGCGGAGACTATTGGCTCTTATTTAATAGTATTTTTATAAAGTTAATTCAAGGATTTCAAGAAATTTATTTACATTTTCAATGTTTGTACAATTTGGATTTTTTAATATTTCATAAATTGATATGTTTTGAAAAATGTATTCTATAATAGGTTTTGAAATTTTGCAATTTTCCAGGAGATGAGGGATATTTAATGTTGTATTGCAGGGGGTACATACCGGAGGGAGGTTTTTGGTGAGGAGGTGTTGGTGAGTTGCTGAGGTGTGACCGAGTCTTAAACGTACAAAGTTTGAAATTTTATGTTTAGATTGGTTTGTAGGGTATCTTGGTCGGGATTTTTCAACGTTTACTTTTTTATAATGGTGGTGATAGAGGCTCCATTCAGTTTCTTGTTTAGTTCTTAGATTTTTACGAATACATGTTTGAAGATCTTGTTTATTAAATGCATTGAACTGGTATACTGGTGCGTGTTTTGCAGAAATTGCGGCTTTATCAGCTCCCTCATTACCATGAATATTTACGTGTCCAGGGGTCCACATAAGTTTAATTTTATTTGGCATCATAGCAATCTTGTTTCTTATTGTAGAAATCAGGTCAGTGTTGTTATTAGGGTTGTTTATTGCTTTTAAAACCGATATGCTATCGGAGCATATAACAAATTTGCCACTGTGCTCTATAGTTTTCTTTGTCGCTTGAAGGATTGCAAAAGCTTCTGCCGAGAAAATTGATGTGAATTCCGGGAGGGTACCAATGCTTAAAATATAACCATTTTCTAATGTAACGGCAAACGATGTGTTGTTTTGTGATTTGGATCCGTCAGTAAATATGAATTTCCAACCTTTGTTTTTAAGTTCTGATGAGATATCCAAAAATAGAGAGCGATATAGTGCGTTGTTGGTATTTGTTTTTCTATAACTAGCCAAGGTCAACAAGATAGACTCAGGTTTTATATGCCATGGCGGGTAAGATAAAACATAGTTTAGTGGTTTTCTTATAGGAAGTTCCATTTCTTGCGCTTTCTCAAGGATTTTGCTTATTGTGGACGGGATGCGTTTTTTACATTTGTGCCCAATGGATTGATTAATGTCCTTATCAATAACTGAGTTTTTTGAAAATACCAACTTCGCAATTAATTTTGATGTTATTTCTTCGTAACGTTCTTCGACTGTTGGGAGACCTGCTTCTGCAAGAATATTTTTTACTGGTGTAGTAGGGAAAGCATTGACGCTCCTCCTCACTGCCTGATGGTATGTTGGCTGTATAATTTTAAGCGTGGTTTTAGGACAATTGCCATAAATATATATACCATAGTCAATTTTACTTAAAACTAGCATTTTTGTAACATATGATAAGGTATTAATATGCACATGGCTTTTCTTACTTGCTAGATACTTAATAATACTAACTCTCGCAGCTAGGGATTTTTTCAAAGTTAAACAGTGTTCTTTCCAATTAAACTTTTTATTAAAAACTAATCCTAATATATTAAGTGTTTTTACATTTTCAATTTGTACATTATTTATACTTAAAATGAGTTCAGGGCAATTAATTTTTTTGCAAATATGAAGAATTTAACATTTTTGTAATGATAATTTTGCTCCTGAAGTAGACGACCATTCTAAAATATCTTTGACAACATTATCGAATTGAGTTTTACAATTATTTAAGTCGTTTATTTTGCTTAATATGTAAATGTCGTCTGCATAGAAACAGCTGTCTAAGAGTTTATAGTTGTTTAATATATTTGAAATTTCCTCAAAAGCAATTATAAACAATACCACTGATAATGGAGATCCTTGAGGGATTCCATTATCCAAGGGGTATGCATTGGAAAAAGAGTTGTCAGCTCTCGTAAAGAATTTTCTATTTGTTAAAAATGATCTGACGAAGTTAAAGATTCTTCTTCCAACGTCCCAGGTTTTTAGCTTGTTGAGCACTATGTGTAGCCCGATCCGGTCAAAGGCTTTTTCAAAGTCAAGTGAAAGCACTGACACATGATTTTTTGAGGATATCGCTTTAGAGATATAATAATCTAGGTGAAGATGTGCATCCACACATCCTCTGTTTGCTTTGAAAGCCACTTGGTTTGGGGATATTAATTTTTTTGTTTCACAGAGCCACATCAGACGTTTAGCAACAATTTTTTCTTAAACCTTAGAAGAGCAAGATATGAGCGATATTGGGCGATAACCATCAATTAAATATTTGTCTTTCTTAGGTTTAGGTATAGGCAGTAGCGTTGCAGTTTTCCAACTTTGTGGAATTACTGCAGTTTCGAAAATGTTATTGTAAAGTGTGACAAGTCTTTGTTTTACATCAGAAGGTAAGTTTTTAAGCATAGGGTAACAGATCCTGTCTCTACCAGGTGTTTTACCTTTGGTTTTGCTCAAACACGCTTCAAATTCAACTAAGGTAATAGGTTCTTCTATCCGCTGCGCGAAGATATTCTTATTGGGTTTGTAGGGGGGACTATTGATAAATTCGTCTTTTTTGTTTCTAAAAGCTATGTGAAAATTTGTGCCTTTGGAGTATTCAGACCAGGTTTGGGAAAATAAATTACAAATTTGTGTTGGATTTGTTATAGCCGCATTGTTAGTTTGGATACATGATATTGTAAGTGGGTTAGGGTTACCAATAAGCCTTCGGATGTTTTGCCATATTTTTGTTGTAGTGGATTTGGGATTTATGCTAGAAGTAAATTCTGCGAAACTTTTTGCTTTTCTTTCTTTGAGTTCACGCCTAAATTTAGCATTTGCCTTTTTGTATAGAATTAAATCGGATTGAGTGAGTGATTTTTGGAATTCTTTTAATGCTTTCATTTTGTCTTTTCGTAATGTCGAGAGAGTTGGGTTCCACCATGGGACAATGCGTTTAGTCTGAAGATTATTTTTGGATGTTGTTTGGGGAATTGAAACATTAGCAGCGGTTCTTATTGCTTTTTGGATTAAAGCTGCTTCCTTGTTGGTGTTTGTCGCAGGGGGTTTGTCAGATAGATATTCTGTTACAACTTTACTGAAAGTTGTCCAGTTTGAAAAGTCTGTTTTAAATTTTGCGATTGGGGTTGCTTTAGAAAGGGTTGTTCCGGGGTTAAAAGTTAAAATGATGGGAAAATGATCGCTATTGTGTAGATCGCTTAAAGTATTCCAAGTGGTCATAGGAAACAGTTCGGATGAACAGCAGGTTATGTCAATGTGGGTTAATGAGTTATGAGTTGATAGGTGGGTTGGTGAGCCGTCATTTAAAAGAATTAAATTTTCACTAAGCAGAAATTCTTCAAAAATTTCACCTCTTTTGTTTGTGACTGGTGAGCCCCAAAGGGTATTCCACGCATTTATGTCACCACCAAGAATCACTGGATACTCGGTTTGACAGATGATATTGTCGAGATCATTTTTACAGAAAGTTTGTTGTGGGTGGATGTATAAGCAAACGTAGGTTATTTTGGATTTGAATTGTATATCCACTGCCAAAGTTAAAATATCTGAGTTGATGGGTCGAATTTTGTGTGGAATATTATTCTTGATCAATAAACATATCCCCTGTTTAGACGTTGTGTTACTGGGAAGATTTTTGAAATAACCTACGTAATTTTTGGGAATGATAGGTTTGAAATTAAAAGGGCAATGAGTCTCTTGTAACGATAATATACAAGGGTTTAGGTCCTTAATTAAAATACTTAATTCATCAAAGTTATTTAAAAGGCCTTTAATGTTCCACTGTAGTATATTTAACATCATATTGTATGTTTTATTTTGTAGACACAAACTCTTTCTACGTGAAGCAGGAAGAGAGTGTTTACTTGTGCTTGGATTTGTTGTTTGAGGGTATTGGATTTGTTGTAAATATATCGGGTTTTGTTGATTTGGGTTGTTCAGATATTGACTCTGCGAGCCAGAAGCTGAATCATCCGGGCTCCCTGCGGAGCTCAAATGATTCAACCTCTGAGTCGCAGAGTCCGTGTTTTGGTTACAAGGTTTATTTTTATACGTCATCATCATCGTCAGTTAGTGTTGTAATTTTGGTTTGGTTGGTGTTATCATTGAAAAGAGGTGATTGTTTAGGTGGGATTGCGGGAAGCTGTGAGGTGTTAGAAATGTAATTGTATGTGTTGGAAGTAGAAGAAAGTGGTATAGATGTAGTAATTTTATTTAAATTTAAGAGAGATTGTGTTTGCGGTAACTGGGTTGAAGAGAAAATAGTGGAAGGTATGGTTGTGGATGTGGTTGTGTTCTTTGTAGTTTCAGGAGAGCTTTCTGATATAGCGCGTGAGTAAGATGGTGATGTAAGAGGAAGAGAGGAGATATCTGTGCTGTTTTGAGTGTTTTTTTGATTAGAGAGAGTGTCTGTTTTTTGCTGTACTTTTAGTTCATTATGTAGCGGGTTTTTTTTTGTTTTTTCTTGAGCATTTTTTTGATTTGGGATATTTTCTTTGAGCTTTTCAGCAAATGTATTTGGCGACATAGAGGTTTGATTAGGATTTCGCTCTTTATAAATGCGTTTAGCTTCACCCATAGTGCATTTTTTGCTTGTCTTAATTGCTAATATTTCTTTAGCTTGTTTGTATTCTGGGCAGTCTTTTGAGGAAGATGGGTGACCGAGAGAACAATTTGCACACATGGTACGGTTGCATACATCGGGGGAGTGTGGTGGGAGGCTACATGTGTCACACTTAGTGTTACCGTTACAACGTTTCGTAGTATGGCCTAACTTTTGGCAATTTTTACACCGCATGGGATTTGGGATGTATTCTGTAACGCGAGCGTTGTAGAAACCAATTTCAATTGATTTAGGAGGGTTAAATAAGTTGAAAGTGAATAACATTAATCCAGAAGGTTTAGACTTACCATTTTCGTCATTTTTAGTATATTTATATACGTCAATGACACCTTGATTTTGCATCTCGTTAATAATTTCTGATACAGAAACATTATTAAGACATGGCGCGAATGCTATGCCTTTTGAGGAGTTAAGGCGGTCATGGAGTTTTACTTCCACTGTACAGACGTTCGCTAGGTTATTTACCTTAAGGAACTTATCAGCACTTGTTTGGGATTTAGCCATGATAAGTAGGCTGTTATCACGAAGCAGAGATATTTTTTCATATTCAGTGCTAATATTGTCTATTGTTTTTTTTAAGAGGAACGGACTTAGGGATGATAAAGGTTTATCTTGGGTTGTAGAGGTCATCACGACAAATTTAGGATTATTTTTATTTGATATGACTGGGAGATCCGGGAAGCTTATATCGAAAAGAGTTTGATTAGTTTTAAACTTTTTGTTTGGACGTGTGTCTAGATCAGGGTCAAGTGCCCTGAAGCGACACCCGTCAGGCCTTGTAGGCCCTGGGGCCATTTTTTGTTAGCAACAAACACTTAAATCAAAAAAGAAAATAAGAAAATCAACCGAAAAAAAAAGAAAAAAATAAGTTTTGCTAAGAGATGAGTGGTATAACGGGAGATACCGGTTCGCGTGTATGCGACGAAAACTAGAAGGCACACGACAGATGGGGAACGATGTGATCAGTTCGGAAGCTAGTCGGTGACTGTTGGCAAATATAATTTCTGGAAAGTGCGAGTAAAATAATTTAACATAATGGCACAAATGGTAAATTGTTTTGTAAACCAAAACATACATTCTTATTCATAGATTGGATTGGGGAAATTGTTTTTTAGTTATTTAAACTCCGGTAAAGTATTGTTTTTCAGTTAGTGAAAAGTAAGTGAAAATCCCGCTTAACTGAAAAAAAAAAGTATGGCAAACTGGCGTTTCAGTTAAGATGACTCGACTATACATATATAGATAAAACCATTTTCAATTAACAAATTGACATTGTAGTATACATGTCCATCAGGTAGATATGTTACACTAATGCCCCAAAAATATTAATACTCTGAACAGAACCATATAACTAAATTTAGGCCATGACAAAGCAAGAAATCGTAATAAACAATGCCTGTTGACTTACAACACTCAACCATTTGCTTGTGCGTGTTGTTAGCCAGCAACAAAATAGATGTATTCCACAATCTACCCAAATCCGGTATCAAGTTTTCCTCAAGCCGTTCCAGGACTTTATTTAATTAAAGGAGAATTTCATCCCCGATCTTACTAAAATTAATAAGAACTGCCAAATTCCGCCCAACAGAATTATATGGATAAGATTTAATTCTATAGTATTCGACTTCTTCCAACGCACTGCCTTACGAAGAAGCTCAAGGGCTACTATAAGATACCCCGAAAAGTATTCCTTCAAAGAAAAAAATTAAAAGAATATCTGACATACAATATTATTTAATTCGTAGTCCTTATTGAATCTGGAAGATCCTTTTTTTAAACTAAGTATAATCCATAAGCTTTTGGTTTGTAGATAAAATTCTGTTTAAACACACAAAAATAATAATACTTCACTTGAAAATCCTTTCTGTACTTACGAAACCGCAATCAACACATTTTCTGGCGGAAACATTCCGACAACACCAAAAAAAATAACAACTACTACCTTCACATTCGAAAAACCGCCAATGATCTGCTAAAGGATTGCAGATTCCAAATGCCATTCTTATATACTGATTCAGTTTCGTGCTTTACCACAGAGCCCACCATTGACCATGACCATTGGCCAATCAAACATTATAAACTGAGTTATGATAATTGTGACCACAATTTTCAATAAAATCACGAAAATAATTTTCCAAGGTTTTGATTTTTGAATCAGTGATGTGTTATTGGTGTGGTGTGGTGTGGTGTGGTGTGGTATATGGTTGGTTGCAGTTTCGGCCAGCAATGTGGAATGCAGGCTCGTTGGACTCTCGTGCCTTTTATCTCGGTTTATAATAGTTCTTGTATACCTGGGTAGAATTATCCTATGAGTCTATCAACTCCTACCAGAATTTAACAGATTTCTGTTGCATTTTGCAATTGAAATTAAACAAAAAACAAACAAAAATAGAAGGGAAAACCTCAGCGGAGCTAGATATACACCGTTATACGGTCAGCCGTAATAAATTATCAACCAAAAGGATGGCAACATAGCGGTCATTGATTGGAAATCCCAGTAATAAACAGTTATACAGACCGATGAATTCAACAAATTCGATATTTTACAAAAGGATGTGTCATCAGAAGCTGCGAATTCCATATACCTACATAATAAGGCCATAGACCACTGCATTGTCCGCCGACCATGATCATTATACACATATGCATTTGTATAGGTTGAACATCAAGCAACAGAAAAATTCTCACACGTCACCAGCAGCCAGTAGTGTGGTGGGTGAATTTATTGCAAATTATTTGCCAGCTTAAATTTCAAAGCTGATTACGTTTTCCGATTGACTGTTGGGCTCTCTGATAATAATACTGAAATCCTCCTTCACCGCGCCATTATTGCCACACAATGAATTAATGAATGATTGTAAACAATATTTTTTTGTCGGTAGGAATCAATCGGTATCAATATGTAAAACTAATGTTTTTGACTCGATAAATAGCTCTATCATTGCGTGCGATTTTCATTCATTTGGTCTGAAGAGCAAAAGTCAAATTACAACATTCAATATGGCAAATCTGACACAAATACGTATACATAATGCATAATAGCTAACTTGATACACTTATTTATCAAATCAAAAACTTCCGTGAATGGGTTGAATGATGGGTTTTATTTAGTGCGGATTACCTTCTTATTTGTAGGCATCATCATTCAGGATTGCATAATAGGTCAATAGAGATAACGTTCGAATAAATTGAATTTGACTGTTTTTGTTATTCGAGCTTATTGGCTTTTAAATTCCCAATAAATAATAACAAAGGCGATGTTGCTGCTGTGGTAGCACCTTAAATATCTATAATTTTTGGACGTGCCATTTTGTTTAACTTTGTAAGATATTGTTGTCTCCTTCTAAGAGTAGTATAAATTAATGCCTAAGGAATTGAATGAAGTTTTTTGTTGGAAAGAAGTTAAGATGGCGAAAGCACGCTAAATTTTTAGTTGCCAATTTTTTGTTAAAGTTTAACTAATCGATAATTTTTATTAAAGAATAAAAATAGAAATAAATTGTTTCCTGATAAAACGGCGTGTTTTTTATGTTACTATAAGAAACAGGCGATATGTGTATCATTTTTTAGAGATAATTTATAGATGTACCTAAGAAATTTGAGTGTATTTTCAGTAATGAAAAAGAGTATTAATATTTTTTTTTCATTTTCGTTTATTTAATTTACTATTCTTATAAAACATAATAGTTATTATGATTTTTGTTCAAACAAATAACAAGAATTTATAAATCATAATAATTAATATTGTTATTAAATTAATAGATATTATATTATAATTCTCGTGTCACGTTGATGTGCACGATGAACTACGAAACTATCTAACCGACGGATTTTCACTGTTTTTTTTAATGTTTATTTTGCTGGGGTGCCTAAGATAGGGTAGTTTTTAATAATTTTTAATACTTAAAATAACGGTACTTATCATACAATTTTTTCTACCATCTTGATTATTTCGAAAACGGCTCTACCGATTTTCATAAGAATAATATGACACGACTGGATCTTACGAACTTGCCCTTGTATATTTAACAACTTGAACTTTGCTAATGTGGCTAAACATTGAGGCTGTTTAGTAGGTAGGTAGTCTAGTTATACTATGCAGGCTTAAAACCGATGTAAATAAGATTGCCTTGATTCTTAGTATAATGAATTGACATAGGTACTTATTTATAACTATATACACGGATGGAACCTAGGTATATGTAGTTATGGTAATGAAAATGGAGATGCAGGTTGGTAGGTATAACTATATGCATATAACTTTATAATGAAAGTGCAATATACATACATAATATTTCATGTAAATTTTAAAGATGCATATCTATACATTGCTTGTAGCTATTCAGTGACGTACGCAAAAATATGTAAAAAGCAAATAATAATAAAGTATAGAAATAAATAGATAATGCTCTTATACTGCTTAGTGGCTATAGTTTGAGGAGAACTGGATAGATAAGAATATATCAAACAAAAATTTCAAAAATCGTTAAAGCGGTTTTTCACAAAATTATTTTTGTATGTATACCTACAATTTTAAAAATATTTTTGGAAAAAAAAATTGAAATTCCATTTTGAAAATATTATTAAATATATACAATAATATATACATACAAAATTCATATTTCAAAAAAAAATCAGTGACTGGTTTTTGAAAAATCGTTTTTTCAAAAAAAAATTTTTATTTATTTTTTAGAAATCTTATTTTTTGAAAATTTGAGTATGCAGTTGAATTAACAGTTCCAGGGAGCTTTTGCATAAAGAAAATAATTTAAATCGGTTAATGCTTTAATGAGAAATTCGAAAATATGAAAAGTGGTTCTATGGCAAGTACCGTTAATGAGTACGCAAAATAAAATATATTTATACTTAAAATTGGACTGTACTAATTTAAGAATACACACCGTTTTTATAAAAAAATCTTAGAGCCATTTTTGAGAAATACATTTTTTCTTAGCGGTTTTTAACATTTGTATGCCAGGTACAATTGTTTATTATTTAAGGAAAATAGTTCTTTTAACTTTCAAGATAATGTCAAAAATCTACCAAGCAAATAGGAAGTTTCGAAAAAATCTATTGAGTCTTTTTCAAAATTTTGAGTTAAAAAAAAATAATTTCCAAAAAAAAAAATGTGTTCAAAAATTTAGTCTTACGAAAGTGTTTACGCTTTATGGGAGCTTCTACGAAAATAACACCAAAAAATCAAATCAACCGTTTCTCGGCAAATAGAAAACCAATGAAATGGTTCTTATAGAGGTACCAAAAAAAAAACATTTTTTTCCAGAAAAAAAAAATATTATCAAAGGGTACCCTGATTTTTTTTATGAAAATCGTTGGAGCCGTTTTTGACAAAAATAAGATTTTTGTTTTTGGCCAAAAAAAAACATGTATGGGAGCTACTGTTATTTGTCGTCTTAAAAAAAATTAAAAAAAAAACGTGTGGGCATATTACCGAAAACACACATAAAAAAACCAAAGAACACATAGAACAATACAAATTGCTTGAAGCAATTCCATCTAACCGTATAGGCTGCAGATTCGGGGACAGACAAACATACAGACAGAATTGCAGGAACCATTTTTTTGGTGTTCTCTATGATCGTAATGTCATGTTTGATTGTTAGATTTTTTTTTTGCACGAACCCATAACTGGTTTCGTGGTTTTGGATAAGCTGATATCCTTAAGAAAGAGGTAATCTGAGACCTGTGCACGATAACCAATGTGCTCATGACTCATGAGGATTCAAATTAAGTTGTTGGGATAGAAATTATTAGGAATAATTGGGTCCAGCTTCTTTTTTATATAAATATTTAGCCGATAAGTGACAGCCCCTGACCAGCTGTTATGTGAAGAATTAAGGAAACTAAGTTAAATTGATTGATCTCAAGCTAGAAATGTCAACTATAGGACATATTATTTTGCTTATTCCACATAAACTTACAGGACTTGTCAAAGGACTTGGAACAAACGACACCATTCCTACTATATTAAGGACTTTTATTTTACCGCAATACTACAAAATTAAATTTCTTATTTTAAAATTCCTCACCATCCCCTGATATATCCTTGGAGATGGTAGTAGCTAAAAATGTAAAAAAAAAATTCTATACCCATAGCATTTCGAAGGATTTCCTAGAGTCATGGTGTTCCAAACACCAAAAATGTCGAGCTTTACTAATAGCATTTTCCTTTAGGTATGAAAAAAAAATAGTATTCAGATATTTTTGGCTAAATAAATTCTTTTTTTTTCCTTTAGGTATGAAAAAAAAAATTAGTATTCAGATATTTTTGGCTAAATAAATCTAGTTCTTTCTCACTTATAATCCTTTAGGTCCTTTTAATCTGAATCACTACAATTATAAATTAAGTCGAAGTCGACTTTTATCAAGGTTTCTAGGAAAATTTCGGTTTGTGCGAAAAAAATGTTAATCCATCAAAAAAACATTCTTGCAATAAGACGCGAATTATTTTTGAAATTTCCTTAGGGCATTTCCTTTTTTTTGATAAGTTAGTGTAGGTGATTTAAAGAAATCGGCTTTTCACTTAAAAGCTACGGATAGACAAACAAAAAAGCACAATACAGTGAAATCTCCCTTGGGCGGACAGCCAAGGTGCAGAAATTTTTGTCCGTCTAAGGGAGTTGTCCTATTAAGGGAAATCAAATAAAAACACTAATTTTCAAAATAAAGAGTATTCATTTATAATACTCCAATAGAGTAAAATTAGTAGATTTAGCACATATGTAAATATGTAAACATAAAAATCAGCATCTAAAAACCTTGCTTCGTATTTATGTACCTACCTATTTTTCAAAAAAAAAAAAATAATATTTCAAATTTGCTTGTTTAGTTTTAGTAAAGACCCATTTATTTTGGAATCTGGCCTGTAGGTCAACCCAAAGTTGAACAGCTAACGTCATTTTTCTTGGCCGTAAAATGTTTTAAAAATTTGTAATTGAAGTGTTTGCTTCTTCGTAGGAGTAATAGATGTTCCCACCAGGTCCTGATCCTCTTCCTCAGATTCCTGTTGAAATCAGCCAAACTCGCTGATTTCAACAGGAACTTGAAGGAGCTTGGAAATATCTATTAAATTTGCTATATATACGAATCATATTCTGGATCGAATTCACTGTCCTCCAAACTCAAACTTGAAAATACCTGAGCGCAAATAAACAAAAATCTAAAACTCCAAAAATAAACATTTTTTACGACCAAACAAAATCACTTTCATCACGTGAATGATAAAAAATAATTTGATGCTCGCTGTAAAAGATTTCAACTTAAGGAAAAAAATACCGTTGTCAAAATTATCAGCGTGATGACGTATTCAATCCTACTCTGATGTCCGTCTAAGAGAAAATATTTTGTCATTCATATGTGCAATTCATGTCCGTGTACGTCCAAGGGAGTGTCCGTCCAAGAGAAACTGAAAACAATGAAACGTTTATGGAGCAAATTTCCGTACAAAAATATGTGTCCGCCTAAGAGAGGTGTCCGCCTAAGGGAGGGGTCCGCAAAGGGAGATTTCACTGTATTCGATTTCTCGCATTCTTGCCTTATCCTTAAAATAACCTTGAATTTAATGAGCAATGAAATTGTCCTAATGAAATCCTTAAAACATCAAAATAAAAAATAAACCTCTTGATTACTTTTCGAAATTGTTTCTTTCCCTAAAAACATAACAACCTATAGGATATATATGTATGTACGTAATTTCTAAACATCTCTTCCGCATTCCAATATAGCAATTCATTTGAAACATTTTAATTACCAACACAACTTGTTACAAAACACTTTCTCTCTCTCCCTCTCCCTATATTGCTTCTGATTCAAAATAAAATATTTTCCTTTGGAAAATTAAATTTCTTAAACAAAATGTCCAAACGGGGTTGAATTACCTTACCTATATCCTGTTTTTGGGAATCAAAAAAAAAAATCCTTACAACACCTGCTCTGCTTATTACGAAGTAAAGATGCTAATACAATTTTGTTGCTTGGGTTGGTTGTTAGCTAGGTGGATGGAATAGCATTTGCACGCGCTATCGCATAAAACGCTTTCTACTTCACTTGTTTTCGAATTCCTTGGTTTTGACTGCTTTTGAAAGGGATGCGGCGGCCGGGTGTAGATTGGTATCATCTCTTTTTATAGAGGTTCCCAAAGCCAGCTTTCATAAGTTAGAAGCGTTTTTGTTTCCGTATAATTGAATTGTCAAATTGTCCTTCTTCGTCTGAAATGTAACACAACACTTTTTGGATCTTTGAACGCAGCAGGAGAACACTGTCAGTCCACGGGGGAGGGGGCTTGTGGCAAGGACATCAAAAAATACATACTTTTCTGGTAGGAAAAGGAGAATAGATAGAGAGGACACACTCAGTCACAGAAAACCCCTACACACACAATAAGGACGGACCAAAATAAAGGACGCTTTCATTGAAAACCTTTTAAAAACTTTAAATTGAACACTAAAGCAATTTCGCGGGACTTTGAATCTTACCCAGGTATTGAGGGAGAGATTCAAAAGCACCCATTCCATGCTTGTTTAAATGGAATTCTATTAAAATTTACTTTAAAATCAAATTTATGTCCTTCTTCACGTTCACAAAGTGGAAGAAGGACATTTTATTATATCACAGTCAGTTATTCTTCCAGGTGTTAAACTATATTTATTGTTTTTTTTTTGTGTCCTTATCGAATTTGATGTTTCAACATTGTAAAAGGACCTTTAAGGCGAAAACAGAACGACGATGGAGGAAAAAATAAATTCCAATCCGCAAGGCATTTTGTTGCAGTTCTATATATAAACTCGTGATTGTGCTTCCTAGCCTGGAAGCAGTAAACTTCGCTGATGATTTCTTTTCTGCTATTCGAATACTGATCTAAATTATCGTCCTTTTTCTCTTAACACGTTGTTGCCTGTGCCACCACTCCCGCTGCTACCGTGGAGTTGTTCGTGTCGGACTGGGTGTGAGTTTGCCAAAAGGTCCTTGCAAACAACTTTCGGCTGATGAACAGATTGAAGTTTCATAAAATGAAATTACTTTTCGGTCTAATGACCATCATCTGGTGATTTTATTATTTTCTTACGCTCATAATGTCGAATAAATACGGACGCAAAACTTCCTCATTCCCTAGGTTCTTTTTTCCCTCTCCAATACATCCAAAGTCATTATCCAATTTCGTTTTTTTTTTTTGTTTTACTATAATTCAGATAGAATATCCTTTGGATGTGGGAATATATGTGTGTCCTGTCTGACTTTGATTTTATTACTTGGAAAACTCTTTTTGTGAAAATATTTGTCTTATGGACTACCTAAACTATTTGATTATGTGTACGGACAGACATCCTTTTGGTATATGTTTGCATGAATTTAATATCCTTGTTGAGTATATACCGTGTATGGTTTATGGGGTAGGATGCAGTGTAGGTAGGTACGTATATGATGTAAGGTCGAGTTTCCTTGATATCATTATATTATGATGCCTGGTGCCATACTAGGATCGGGGCATCAGTATACATATATATATTGATAGGTATCTACAACATTGTTCGCTTTTAAGAATCCGAGACCAATATAAGATGATGTGGGGACGGATGGTGCTGATGGCTTAGGTATGATGCCTTTTGGTATCAATTGTAAACTGTTATCTCTTTTAATGGAATATAGGGATATACGCTACATATTGTGAAATCCCTGATGTCACATTTCCTTTAAGGCGTGCTTTTAATGTTGTCAATTATAGTATTATCTTCTTAGGAGTATTAATTTTAATAATACATAATTGTAACCGTACGCTTGTGTGACATAATAACACCTAAGGACTTTTTAATATGCATCATAAATAGCACCAAACTAGTTTCAAGTTGGATACGAGTGCTGAATGCATTAGGATCGTTATTTCGGTAAGATGTTTCCCAAACAAGGAGCCAGTTGCCCTAAAGAGGATACATGTTTTTTTGCTGAGAAGTTGCAACATTTACATTTTTAATTTAACACGTCACAAAAAATTGTGAAATGCAGTTATAAATTTATGCAAATAGAGCGAGGTTTCGATTTGGTTGTGAGAGTATGTTTATTAAAGAGGCACACTGTACATAGATATGTATGTATATGTACATATGTGATAATGGTACTGTCAACCCAACAAAACTCTATCGGAGTCCCACTATTTAATAATAAAGGGGATCCAGAACCTTATTAATTAGAAAGACTTGTAGGGACAGGCTGTAATAATTGAATAATATCTGAACTACCCAATAGTGGTTATTTTCATTCAACCGGTATTCAGTTCACACTCTCATTCTACATGAAATGTAATAAGGGGATTAATTCGAATACAATGTAAATAAGAATATAACATAGATTGAGTGAAGTCAATTCGGTCATTTAGTTTTTACTTGCGATTATAGGTACTATAAGGCAAGTTATGTATTCGTAAAAAAAAATGTTTCTAACAATCACACATGACATTACGATCATAGAGAACGCCAAAAAAGTGGATCGCTCAATTCCGTCTGTCTGTCTGTCTTTCCTCGAGTCTACAGCCTAAACGGTTGGATAGATTTGCGTCAAACTTGGTACATGTTGTTTTTTCGGTAATATGCCCACAACAGTTCATTAATGAAGGTAAAGGCTAACTTTTGACAATTTTTTTTTGCAAAAAATTATTATTTTTGGTACCTCTAGTAGAACCATTTTTTTGGTTTTCGATTAACGGTTAATTTGATTTTTTTGAATTTTTTTACGCAGAAGCTACTAGAAAGTTAAAACATATTGTATACCAAAATTTTTCAAAAATTTTTTTTTTTGAAAATTCAAAATTTCGAAATCGTCTCGATTATATTTTTTCGAAACTTCGTATTTAGAGGTTTTTTGACATTATCTTGAACAGTTAAAAAAACTATTTTTCTAAAATAAAAAACAACGGTACCTCCCATACAAATGTTAGGAGACTGTTAAGAAAAAAACTTATTTCTGGAAAACTGCTCCAAGAATTTTTATAAAAAAATGTGTGTGTTCTTAAATTTGTACAGTTCACTTTTAAGTATAAAAGTATTTCTTTTTGCGTACTAACGGTACTTCCCATAGAACCACTTTTCATATTTTCGACTTTCTCAATATTGGATGAACCGATTACAATACATTTTTTTTTCACAAATGCCCCCTAAAATTGTTTATAAAACTGCATACTCAAATTTTTTTCGATTTAAAAAAAAAATAAATAAAAAAATCAAAATAGCTTTTAACGGCCTTTAGTCCACAAAATTTGCGTTTCGTCCGGGCAATCTCACTGGGACTCATCAGTTGGTTAGTGAGCGCCTTTGTCAAAAAATGTATGTAAGTTGAACTGAACTTAACAAAAATTGCGTATTGGTTAGGCGCTCACTAACCAACTGATGAGTCCAAGTGAGATTGCCCGAACGAAACGCAAATTTTGTGGACTAACGGCCGTTAAAAGCTATTTTGAATCAATAATTCAAGAAGTCCAATTAAATATAATGCTAAGTCTTCTACTTGGCTGAGTAATTTCAGTAGTATATAGAATTGTATGATAAAAAAAAAACACCTTCTTAAATAAAAAATTGTTTTTGAAATATCGATTTTTCAAAAACCAGTCGAAGAACTTTTTTTAATTTGAATTTTATATGTATATTAATAATATCTTCAAAATGGCGTTTAAATTTTTTTTTCTAAAAATGTTTTCAAAATTTTATACATAAAAAATTAATTTATTAAAAAACCCTTTTCGAGAATTTTTGCGTACGTCACTGAATACTAAATACCATGTAGGCCCTCATACATTTATATACACTTATGTGCTTTAAAAATCACATGAATCTTATGTATGCATTATGCACCTAAATTATGAAGTTGTATGTATATAGCTACCTACCCACCTACATCCTTCATTTTCATTATTATATGTAAATATTAACATACTTAGGTTCGATCAATATGAATATATATATGTAGATACAGTTTACACTCCCAACTTACATAATTAAAATCCATAACTTAGATTTAAACATACATTTGAAGGAAGCTACCTATGTAACTATTCATTGAATCATCCATTCGACAATTCATTATACTAAGAATCAATGTAATCTCACCTTCATAGGCT
Source organism: Philhelius pedissequus (assembly GCA_910595825.1). Taxonomy (NCBI): domain Eukaryota; kingdom Metazoa; phylum Arthropoda; class Insecta; order Diptera; family Syrphidae; genus Philhelius; species Philhelius pedissequus. The sequence continues at coordinate 33,391,692 of OU343160.1, forward strand.
TTAAGCCTGCATAGGATAACTATACCTAACTAACTTAATCTCAATGGTTAGCTACATTGAAGCTGTTCGCACCAAGGGCAAGTTCGTACGATCCAGTCGTGCATTTTATTTTTTAAGTTTTCCTTCTTTAGACTTTCAACCACCTGAGATAACGGGTCATTATTCTGGGGCATAGAAAATTACCAACAGATCCTTTGGAATATGCTTATTTATTTCAATTAAGCCATTGCTGAGTTATTATTTGGTACCTGTTGAATTACCAGTGCGAAATCTGCTTTTTTATAATTGCACGCTCACTAAAGGGGATTTGACTACCCTTAAAATATGATCAAGCACAGTACGAGCTTTAGGAAAATAGGGAAGGATTTAAAAGGAGATACCGATGTGCATTGGTTTTGAAGTGCTGAATATCAAAATAGAAGGAAAAAGTAAAGACTGTAAAAGCATTCCGCATTCGTGTTGTACGGCTTAAGAAAGTATCCGTGTTGTTGATGCTGTAGTTCCTCATCCTTAAAACAAGGAGGCGAATCTGCAAACGAATATGAAAATCTGATAGTACTATCGTCAGCAAAACAATTAATTGGATTAGAAGTTCCAGAGAAGAGATCATTAATGAAAACGTGAAAAAGTATTGGACACAAAAAAGATCCCTGGGGAATATCAGCATATACTTTGTAAATATCAGACTTGATACCGTTCCATAAAACTTTCATTGATTGTTGGGGAATGTAATTTCTAGTCCAACGAAAACGAGATTTATCGTCACAAATGCATACACATTTTCAATAATAGATCTTGATGCCAAACTCTATCACATGCTTTTGAAATATCATGTTTTCTCCAAAACGATGTTAATATTTGTGCCAGTGATCGTTGAGAATACCAGTTGACCTATTGCTACGAAATCCATTCGTATGTCATTCAAAAACTTTAGTTCTTCAAGATATTTCTTAAGCTAATAATTAATCGGCGTTTTCTTGACCTTGTGAGAAGGGCCGTAAGTTCAATTGGACTGTAATTAGAGGGTAAAGAAGATTCGCTGTATAAATTCTGTTTTCCATCCACTCGGAAAGAGATCAGTAGAGTGGGACATATGGAAAAGCTTACGCAGTGGTTTTACCAGCGTTGAAGAACACCTCCTTAGATTGGCGCCACTGATAAAATTAGGTCCAGTGGATTTGTGTAATCAATGTCCTTAAGGGCTCTTCCACCTGCACGCTTTAGCTTGCCAGAGACCAGGCGAGGCGTTTGTTAATCTTGCCTCGGTCTCGTCAAAACCGAAAAATTTCAGTCTCGTCTCGGTTTCGGTCCTGGTTTCGCATAACCAAGTCTCGTCACGTAAATGTGCAGTCTCGTCTCGGGCTCGGTATTGTTCTTGCTCTCATCCTTGGTAAGTTTGTTGGTAAGAAAAATGCGGGGCGTGGAGTTTTGTGTAAGGAAAATGTATAAAACAAACTCGTGAGTCTGTTTTGTTTTTTGGTTTAACTGTACCGTAACGTTACTTTAAAACTTTTCTGAACACAAAATATTCAGTATCATTGCAGTATATAAAATAATTATACCCATTAAAAGTCATTGATATTTTTTTCGGAAGGTCTAACGTCGTCGTGAGTTACATTTAAAATGAAGAAGAAAAAAATGTTTTTAATTTTATTATGAGTTTTCTCTTATGTTTTACACGGATATAATTTAGGAAATTTTTCTAATTTTCTCTTTTTTCAATGCTAAAAACAAAACGAAACTATTAATCGCAAAAGAAGAGTGCTATTGATTTCTAAAATATATTGCAAACCAACGTTAAGGCAGATTCCGAAGAATACAGATTTTCTGAGAACAATACTGGAATATACCGAAGTCGTTTTTAGAAGTCATTTTCGTACGACTTCGTCGAAATCTTCAATTTGGTACAATTTGTTTGATCAGGGTATGTCCTGATCATTATTTAATAAAAAGTAAATCTTTCACAATAAAATATTGTAAAAGATGTAAAAAAAACATAAACATTACTCACATGCTTGCTTGTATACTTTTGTGCAACATAAAATTGAACGATACAAGTTTGCGATACTTTTACTGTAGTATTGCAGTATAACTACATTAAAGAACACAAGTGATACCAAATTTCTACAGAAATATTACTGGTTTTATACATTACTGAACGTGATACTGGAAGTGTTGCTCTATCTTTACAATTATGAACTCAGCCAGTATCAATTAATATATTTCATAATAAAAACAAATAAAATATAAAAAAAAAAGGAAAACATACAATCCTTGATTTTTTTTAAATAATAACCAACTGGCTTTGTCATGCCATGAACTGTCAAGAACCATTAAAGATGTATTCGATTTAAATTAATTAAAATGCCTCTACAAAATTCATATTTTACCTCAGATAATTCGAAATTTTTCCGATTTTATTTTTGGCTTCGGAAAAAGATGTTTAAGGCCTTTTGGGTGACGTTTAAAAGAAAAAAATATATAATCAATATGTCAAAATATAGTTCATTGTCTACCGGCCAAGCCATGATCTGTTGAAATCCATTTAAGAATGGCTCCGATTTAAATGAGTTAAAAAACCTCTACAAAATTCAAATTATACCTCAAACATTTTGTTGGTCCGGAAAAATTGATTTTAAGCCGGGTATTTTTTAAGACGTGTGGTTTTTAATCTGTATGGGCAGAGGGAATCATTGGTCCATATTTCTTCAAAAATGAGGCCGGCCATAATGTTACAGGCAATGGGGAACGCTATAGAGCCATAAGTAATGACTTTTTCGCGTCTGAATTGGACTATGTTGATTTGGACGACCTTTGGTTCCAACAAGCCATACATCCAATGAAACAATCAAATTAGTGAAGGAAACTTTTGGTGAGCGCATTATCTCGCGTCGTTCGCCTGTAGCGTGGCCTCCACTAGGACAATTTTTTGTGGGGTTATGTGAATTCGCTTTTCTAAGCCCGAGACGATTGACACATTGAAAGATAATATTCGGCGCGTTATTGCTAACATACGGCCGTAATTGGTGCAAAAAGTGGTCGAAAATTGGGCCTCCGGCTGGAATTTATTCGAGCCAGCTGAGACTGCCATTTGCCCGAAATCATTTTTAAAACATAATGGCAAACCCTTATCCTTATAATAAAGCTAAGTTCATAACATTAAATTATATGCGTTTTATTTTTGCTTGAAAACCACACGCCAAAAAAAAACACCCGTTTCCTTATGGCATCATTGCATAAACAGCGTATTGTGTGAATGTGTGTGTTGGAACCGAAGACGGAGTGGCATTTGGCAAGTCTTTTTTACAAGTAACCAAACACTTTTTGAATTTGATGCTTTAATTTTTGATTATGCAAAAATTTGATCTTCTGAATATGAACGTTGCAAGTCATTTAAGCTTACTTGAAAGCAATCAATCCCGTAACAACCTGCTGATTAGACGCAAACAACAATGCAAAAACAGCAAAAGACTTCAAAAATTTTAAGAAAAAATTCATTAATTCTTAAACGGTTACAATCAGTTAGTTGCTGTCAAACGATTGGGGACAAATTGATTGCAATCTTTTCTAATGTCAAATGAACAGACTAACTAACTAACTAGAAATCAAATATTTTCCAATTTTCTCGTCTTAACTATACCTCGTTCTGCTGATGACTGATTGAATAAAACTCCATTTTGAATGAATACCATTCTAATGGTAATTTTTTTAAAATTTAAGTAAATTATTTTTAATTTGTTGGTGGTTTTGAAAAATTAATTATTTTGCTAAATAGTCTTTTTACCCTCTGTCTTTGTCACGCAATCAAAGGCACACTGATTATGATGCCATGTCCTTCCTGTTGCTCTGTCACTGCTATAGAAAAAAAATATCGCATAATGAATGCGAAAGAGGATTAATTTGTCCTCTATTTTCATGTCCTTTTTTTGCTTATTTTTTTTTTATTTACTTGCAGAAAAAGTGTCCATTCAAAGTGAAAATTAAATAAAAATACAACTACATTGATGTCAATTTGCAAAGATGATGATATGACGATGATCTTGATGGTGGTGGCGAATGCTAACATCAAGAAGCAGGACCTCTACTCATGTAGCTCTAGAAGGACTACCTATATAGCTAGACAGTGAAGTTCATAGGGAAAAGTTGCAAAAAAACAAAACTAAAAAAATGTTGGCGTTAGAAAAAAAGGGAAAAGGAGAAAAATATGACAAAACAGAAGGATGATATTGGTACCGCCGCACATCAGAGACGAGCTCTGCTCTGAAGGAAAAGGCAACGAACAAAAAAAATACTTATAAACTTCAAAGAGGACTTGCACTCTAAGTTGTATTTAATGATAGAACTTTAAATGAAAGTGTTCCGTAAGTGGGGAACGTCAAGAGAATGCCCAACAAGAATGTACACAACATAAACGTAGTTATTTCGCAGTGATAGTTAAAAGGCGTTAGAAAAGTGCACAAAACTTGTACGTGATGACAATGGCAATACTTGTAGTTAAGGAAGAAGAACAAAATTCTAGAGTTTAGTTAAAGTTGCAATATTGTGCACAAACGACCCTTTTAAAATGAGTATAGAAAAGATTAAGGAATTACTATAAAGTTAAGAAACAGTGAAAACTATTGCTTAGTTTTTCGCTGTTTTATTGGTTTGTCCTATAGTACCTACTACACTTAGCTTTTCCATAATTGTTGAGGTCCTCGTATTTCAACGTAGATTATTAAGATGTCAGAAATAGGCAGATCGAAATCCACATTTTTAATTAGTTATGTAAAATATGTTTCTTCTTTTAACTGTGAAACACTCTTAATTTTTCAGTTCGAGGGCTGTTCGATAAGTCAGGGCCTTTAGAGATATATGTCGCTCAGAGCATTGAATTTTTTTCTCAGCCATTATTAAATAGGTATAATGCACGACTGGATCGTACGAACTTGCTATTGAAGCTAACAACTTTAATGTAGCTAAAAATTGAGGATGTTTAGTAGGTAGGTAGTCTAGTTATCCTATGCAGGCTTAAAGCCGATGTAAGAAAGATTATCTTGATTCCAGTAGAATGACTTGTCGAATGAATGATTCATAGTTATCCACAAATGTTTATATTTAAATCTAGATTATGGATTTTAATTATGTAAGTTAGGAGAGAAATATGTACCTACGTACATGGATGGGACCTATGTACTTATGATAATGAACACAAATGACGTAGGTTGGTACGTAGCTGTATGCGTATAACTTTATGATTTAGGTGCAATATGCATACATAAAATTCAAGTGATTTTTAAAAACACTTACATAAGCTTATATAAATGTATGAGGGCCTACATTGTATGTAGTATTCCATTGACGTACGCAAAAATACGTAAACATAGAATAATAATAAGGTATAAATAATTTTGTAAATGGATAATACACATAATTAAATGTTTTTATATTACTTAGTTGTTATAGTTTTAGGGAAAACAAATATGCCATTTAAATTCCTGGATAAATAGGAATATATTGCAAGAAAAAATTCAAAAATCGTTGGAGCGGTTTTTAAAAAAAATAATTTTGTATGTATAAAATTTTAAAAACATTTTTAGAAAAAAAAATATTGAAACGCCATTTTAAAGAAATTATTAATATACATATAAAATTCAAATATAAAGAAAAAAACAATAGCTGGTTTTTGAAATATCGATTTTTCAAAACAAAAATTATTTATTTTTTAAAAATTCAAAAATTTTTTTTTTTGAAAATTTGAGTATGCAGTTTTTTTAGCACTTCTAGGGAGCATTTGCAAAATAACTTAAATCCGATCATGCAATAATAAGAAAGTGGAAAACGTAAAAAGTGGTTCAATGGAAAGTACCGTTGTTAGTAAAGTACGCAAAATAAAATCTTTTTATACTAAAAAGTGAACTGTGCTAATTTAAGAACAAACACATTTTGTATAAGAACACTTAAAGCCGTTTTTGAGAAATACGTTGCTTTCTTAATGGTTTTTTTAAATACTCAAGAAAATGTCCAAAATACGAAGTTTCGAAAAAGCCGTTGGCGACATTTTGAGTGCTCAAAAAAATAAATAAAAATATTTTCTAAAATTTTTTTTTTTTTAAATGTTGGCTTACAATGGTGTTTAAACTTTCTAGGAGCTTGTGCGGCAAAAAATTAAAAAAAAATCAAACCAACCTTCCCCAGAAAATCGAAATCCAAAAAGATGTACCAAAAATAACCATTTTTTCCCAAAAAAGCATTATCAAAAGGCACCCTTCTTTTCATTAATGAACTGATTTTTTTTTATAAAAATCGTTGAAACCGTTTTTGAGAAAAATAAGATTTTTGTTTTTGGTAAGAAAAAAAAATGAAAAAAAAAGCGTGTGGGCACATTACCGAAAAAACAATATGTACCAAGTTTGGAGCAAATCCATCCAACCATTTACGCTGCAGAGTCGAGGACAGACAGACAGACAGGTGGATTTGCGGAACCCAATTTTTTTTGGTTTTGTCTATGATCGTAATGTTTGATTGAAGAATTGTTTTTTTTTACGAATGCATAACTTGCCTATATAGTACGTATAATCGCAAGTAAAAATGGAAAAAAGTGAATTTCGCGTGTTAATAAAGCACTACATTTTGCGTGGTACATTAAGAAAAAACTTAAAATAATACTATGGAGACTCTGCTCCTTTGAATTGTGGTCGTATGTGCACAAAAAACGCTGAGCGTCTAGGTCGTCCAACCCAACTGAAGTCACAACTGAAGAAATGGACACCAAATTATAGGATATATTCTCCGGACTTGGCTCCCTGTAATTTTTTTCATATTACCTATAAAGAAATGACTCTGTGAAAATAGATTTTCATCAAATAACGAAGTTAAGCAACAAATGCTTATTTTCCTTCCGTTGGAGAAAGTGCATAGTTCTAAAAGGAGACTATGTTGAAAAATAAAATGAATTAAAAACAAAAATTCCATTCTTTCATTTTAAAGTCACTGACTTATCGAACAACCCGGTATTCACAAAAAAAAAATGCTATCTGAATAATTACTGGACTTAAACCTTAATAATAATTTGAAATAGTTTGTTACGGTTTGGTAAATCAGGTACGGTGAATAATGGTTTACACCCAATTTAATATTTCCTAAAATGCAAAATTTGTAAACAAAATTCAAACATTGGCAAAATAAATATCTGCATCAAGTTCGATTTTTCAACTTTTCCTAAATTTATGCAGGGATATCGTAAAAGAAAGTTGGATAGAAAAGAGCAAGAACCATGCCAACACATCGAGGCATTAAATAAGCAACAGTGGCGCTCATTCATTTTTAGCGCCGAAGAAGCCCCCTTGGCTTAACATATACTCGCAACAATGGCGCCCAACGTGGGATACCAACCAATGACCCTGAGTTAGAAAATGACCTTTCGGGGATTAAAAAGATAATATAACCCTTAGCATGGCTTTTAGCTGGATATATGCGCTGGGCATAACGTCACTCATCAAGTCCGAGGTGGCCATTTAAACTACATATGTCATATTTCACAAATAATAACACATTGCTTGGGCTCTTAGATGAAATAAAAAAATCGTTCATACATTCCTAAAGGTGTTTTAGGCCCGTTTACTGCTACGCAACTTAAACATTTAAGTTCTACTTAAGAACTTATGTTACAGTTTACGCAGAGGAAGCCCTTAAGCGTTTTAAGTTGAACATAAATATTTATGATTCGTATCAGCAAACGGGATTTAGTGAAGTTAAAACATTAAACAAAAATATTGCTATAATTTGTTGTTATAACCAAAACTAAAAATCAAGAATTGAGGACAAGGTTTTAACATAAAACAAGTGCCTACCACGAAAAATGTTATGAAAATCTTCTTGTTAACTTAAATGTGGCGTGAGTTGAACCAGGCAAGTCATTATCGTCAAAACAACTCAGAAATCTCATAGAAAACAGTGTTGTCAAATTAAAGCTCGCCACCTCTAAAGAAACACCCTTTTTTTCTATATAGCGTTTCATTAAGCCACAATTCACTTCGCCTTCTTTACTGAAGATTTTAAGAGATATTACATTATTATAAATAAAATCCTCAAGAAAAAACATAAATCTCTCTAAATCAAACATTATAATCCACTGTTCTACTCATTTCTTATTTTTCAATGGAAACTCTTCCAATAAAATGCACTTTAAATGCTTCGATAATTTTTTATTATTTTTATTTGCTCTTTTATCATCGCTCATCCAATCAGCAAAACGACCAACAGCAACGTAAATGTTTTCGGATCACGTATTTCTTTGATATCGCCCATCATGTTGCTCCCCTAATATCGTGCATGCATCCCTTTTTGTATAATATATTGTATAGGAGGACTCTCATACCTAATGGTAAAATTAATTTATTTAAATTAAACATAAGGGTTCGTCGAGACGGGTACCTATGGTATTTTTCCAAGCGATTTAAGCGCCCACTCTGCTCCGGGAGAAAAACCTCCCCCATAACACCCAACTAAGATGCAAAAGCGAATCAGCTTATTTCTTTTCATAAGTTGATTGTATCTATTGGCAATAATGGCCATAAACATCGATTCAGTTATTCATACATATATCTGGTCACCTGCATCAACTAAGCCCCATGGTGAAATACCAACATAACTGGTATCCCCCTAGTGAGATTTAAAAGAAGTTGACCGAGAAAATATCTTCTGCTCGATTGAAGGCAATTTCTAAATGAATCCAATCCAATAGATATTTTTACAGTTCAATGAAATTGCAAGCGTACCCTCAGTTAATTATGCGGGAAACTTCTAAAGTCCAATTGCATAGGGATGGTAAAAGTATTGGAGTATGGCTGGATCAACGAATTATAGCTAATTGTTTTGCAAATCAATTTATGCAAAAAGGGAGTCTCGGTAAATCCATTTACATAAGTTCATGCTCCACAGAGATACACGAGGCTACTTTCTGTATCTGAAAGATACATTTTGGGATTGGATTCATTCGAACAGCATATGGTCGTCAATTTTTGATATAATACTTCTCAATGTGCAGAGATTGGTGGAATTTATTACTGCGGCAGAATAATGTTTTCCAGATCTGAAGTCCACGAACAAAGTGAAAATACGACCGGTTTTTCGTGCATAATTGCCCGAACTTGAAAGCTCTAAATTAAAAAACTTTTTATACGATTGTGCAGATATTTGCAACATCTTGAATAATATAACGCACAAAAGCGCGACAAAATTTAAATGTATTTCATTCGTATGGTTTCTTCAGTGCCGGATTATTTACGAGCACCACTTCCTAATAAGTGTGTCCCCTTTCAAATACATGCATTGTCCCAGAAATATTTCATTTCTAATTAAGTTATGATTTAAACTTTCCTGACTACACTACTAATACATTCTCCTACTGTGAAAAAATTGTTCTCTAAATGGGGTACTGAGTTATAATTTCAGAAAGGAGTTATTGAAAGCGGCATCAAAAAATGAACGAGTTACTGAATTGTGATCATTGTAGATCAAGGTTTTACAGGATGTGTACTGCATTTGTACAGTATTTTAAGGAACAGAATTTGGAATGAGTTACACAAAATATGTCAGTTATTGATTATGATCAAAAGTACCAACATTTTTAATAAGTAAACGGAGGTATGGTTTAAAAAATAGACAGGTTGTTTTAAGAGTTATCGAAACAAAATGAGTTTTTCTAAGGGCTGAGTTAACAAATAAGTCTATTTTCAAGAATCGTCTAAAACAAGTTATAATAAATTTTGGCAACATTAATTTTGTTATCCTACCTTTTAATTTTAAGTAATTTGGGATATTATTGTCACGACAAATCTTCAATTACCTAATTTTGTAATTTCTTAAAAATCTTTCCCCAAGGCCTCAGAAACTTCAGTACAGCCCTGATGACTGCTATCAACTTGCTGTATAAAATGTCCTATAAGAAGGTAAAAAGGATATTCTAATGGAAAACGGATTTTAAGTGTTCAAGTTTGAGAAATAAAAAGTGTTTAAAATAAAAAAAAAATAAGATTCCCCGAATATTATTCACTATTGCATGCGGCATCTGCTACAATTTGTGGATGAGTTCTAAATTTTTGAAAGTCCTTTATATTTTCTTTTATTATCCCTTTTTATTCTTGACGTATATTTTTGTGGGATGAAAGTTTTATATAAAAAAAAAAACAAAACGAAATGAAGAAAAAGAAGCACAGCACATCGCGCGCAAAGAGACCAACTTTTTACGAGTCCAGATTTCTTGAATTAAAAGTTGGGATATTTTGGAGTAATAAAAATCTAGGAAAACGGTCCAGCTCTGTATAATTGGAAAAATGAAATAAGTTAGTCGTCGTGATAAAGTTATTGGAAAAGTGGAAATTTTATTAAAATGATTGCGAATGTGCGGGCGCAAGAAGCATGAGGCACTTTAAAATTGGTGGATTTATAAATTGTGCATTATGCGTCAAGTAAATTAGTTATGAGAAATATATTTATGGGAAAATTTAAGGCTAAAGCTTCTTTCAGGAAATTTTAATAAGTCATATATTTCTCTATAATCTATATTTCATTTAGTTTTTAAGTGCTTAATATAACAATAAAGGGGAGAAAAAGGTTTTGAAAGAATTTCATTCGGTTCTAAGCTTATGTCTATTTTAATGTCATTGTTTTTTCTATAGCTTGTAGTTCGCTATAAAACAGTAAACAAAAGGAGTGGTAATGTCGCAGTGGATAAAGTACTTGACTGCTAACTTAGACGTGTGGGTTCGATCCCCACGCTAGCCAGCAGTATTCTTTTCTATACCTCCAATTGTAATTGGATGCCGCCCGTGGGTTAAAATGAGAAAGTAAATTCCTAATTCTCAAGTACACTGTGCCAACAAAGAATTCTTTCCTATCTTTCTATTTCTTTTAACTAGAGCCGTGAAATTCAGGTTGCATTTAAGAAGACCTTAGGTCTTACAGGCACTGAGTTAAAATTATTTATTATTTATTATTATTATAAATAAGTTAGTACATCTTATCTGAGAAGTATGCAATTATAATTTAACTTCCATTCCTTCTTATCATCAGCTTCTTTTTCTTCGCGTTCTTTTTACTTTTTTACTTCAACTTTTTTGCTGCATCAATATCTTTTTCTACTTTCGCTCTTTTTTATTTTGCTTCTACTTGATTTTCGTCTTCTTCGGCTTTTTCTTCTTAATGTTCATCTTCATTAATTCGGAATAAATTTCTTCTTTTTTTCTTTCTTCTCATTCTTCTTCAGCATTCAATTCCTTGTCTTCCTCATTTTCTTCTTCTTTGTCATCTTCAGATACTTATTATTTCTGATTGGGATCACAACTATTAAACAGATTAACACCTATTGTTCACCTTCTTAAGTCACCAGGTAAACCTCAGAAAACTTTGGTGAGAATGCTGGTGATCCATGTTTTTGCATCGCCATCATTGTACTAGAACTTTTTAAAGTATTGCCTTTTGGGCATAGTTCTTAGTGTCTTTTCTTAATTCGACTAATATCTGTCACTCCTCCTACCATACGAAACATCTTTATTTTCGTTGTCTCATACTTTTGGGACATAGTAAAACAATAAATGGTAAATGATTATATTCAATTTTTGTATGATCACATACATGGTTTTAAAGCACTTTTTGTATCATTTTAATGATTTTGAATGACCAACAACAACTTGAGTGTGCTTCCACCAAGTTTTTCAATATACGATGAAGGCACAAGAAGTTTTCCAATTAAAATGAAAAAGTAGACTAACACCGCGAGAGCAAATGCATCTGATGATCGACCTTGGCAAGTCGTGAAATAGCTATAATTTCAACCAAAAATAATATGAGAAAAACTTAGTGGCAGCACATTCAAGTTGTTCTTGGTCATTCAAAATCATTAAAATGGTAAATGAATTTATTATCTTTGTGGAGTCCCGCGAAACTCTCCACTTTTAAGCTTTTCGAACTCATCACCATGTAATAAAAAAGCAAAGCACTGAAGATTCTGTCTTTCGGTAAAGAAAATTAATTAAATTAAATTTCAAAATTTTCCAGTGACAAGAATCGTTCCTTGGGAAAATATTATTTTTCAAGTAATTAAGCATGTCATGTATAATTTGTTCCACCCACATATACGGACCACGAACACTAATTTTTTACCCAAGTAATATCGTCACAGCTATTAGATGCAAAACTGTTCTTCTGCAGCTCCAAACAAGTGAAATCGAAAGCTATGGCTTTATATGGTATAATTTCACAGCTCAATGTATTTTTATTTTAAATCATGCTCTATAGTGAAGTTTAACAGCACTGTCGGCTCGTTCAACGTTTAGTTATGCGATCTATGAACGAGCTTCTTGAACTTCCCTTATCTAAGGGGCCGTTTTACAGCTTTCCACTACACAAATGCAATAACAGATACAATAAGAGCTCTAAACAGTAGCTTTAGCTTTAGAAGTAAGATTCTAACACATGCGCATTTCGAAATAGCAAAATATAGCATTAGTAGACCAACTACAGATCGGTTGTAGAGCTGAGAATGAATGTCTTGACGCATTCTCCTCAGGAACCCATATTATAATAGGGTGTTGCCCAAAATAAATACAAAATATTTAATTTATCAAAAAAAAAAAAATTATTATTTTAAATAAAAAATAAATGAATGTATGTAACTCAATTTTTAGTGTAAGTTAACCATGTTCAGATTGGAACTATAAATTTTGATAATTTCTCGTTTTGCATAGTAATGTACATAAATATATAGGGTTTCTCATAGAATTAAAAAAAAACTTTTTTCTGGGCTTCAATTCTAATCGTGTACGCATAAAAAAAATAATCCTACTTTAGCTCCCTTACAGAAGATAGTTGTGGTTACCCAATTAGTCCAATTAAATATAACGCTAAGTCTTCTTCTTGGCTGATTAATATCAGTAGTATATTGAATTGTATTATAAAAAAAACACCTTGTTACACATTAAGGATACAAATTTTCTATATCACAATGAAGCGAGCAGCTTTATTAAAAAAACTTTTGAAACTCTAATCTTTAAAAATAGCAACTTAGGTTTTAAATACACTTCAGGAAATATTCTTTAAAAAAAAATCCTCCCTATAAACTAAATTTGTTTTATTATTTGCTTTCCTTGAATTTTAATTTCTGAAGCACCCTATCTTATAACAATTAAATAACTTCATTTAATGACGAAAATTCCATCTTGTAGGAACTAGCTCTAGAAAATGTACAATGATTTTTAAACCGGCATAATCACCAGTAATTAATATTGTAGCTCCAGAACAGATAGTATTGCAGCTTAATTGGAAGAAACGTCTTGCCTGATAATAAAAATAGCGACGAGATAAAAAATTAATACAATTATTCTTTTTTTTTTATTTTAAAATAGAATCATCTTCGGAGTGTAGTAAAAGAAAAAACGAAATTATTATTATTTTTCAAAAATAATTTTATTTCACCTCTGGAAAATTAATTTTTCAATATTTTTACTATCTAACTATTTTTAAAAATTATTTTTGATGACCTAATACACAGAATTATTTAGGCGCGCTGTAATTTAACGAAGTATCATCACTACATTTGTAAAAATATTATATTATTTTTATTTTATACTACACAAGCCAATACAAACAATAATATGTCAAAAGTGGTGTTTTAGTTTGAAACCCATGTACTACAGAGCTTCAAGTCACTTTTGCCACAGATAACAGGCTGAATAAGAGCAAAAAAGAGCTCTCAGGGAGTTTGATTATTGCTCTAAGTCCACATATAGAGCTCCTAAATAAACAGCTTTAAGATTTAGCTCTTCAAGGACTATAAATGCTTTTATACAGCTAAAAATGTTTCTTGGGTATTTAAATTTTCTTCTTGACTTTTTGGAAAGCTGAAAAAATATAATTAAGCCCTCTTGCAATCCGCCCACTAACGTGCCCACATGTGTTTCTATGTATCTCAATAAACTGAGTTTTCTTCTCGATAAAAATATGGCATGCCAATTTTCCCCTTGAACTTAAAAGTAAGGAGACCCTTCATAGTTTAATTGTTTGCGCCAGGGGTTATGAGGACTTCTCAAACAGGGCCTCTACTGCTGAGCTTAGGAGCACAAATCAGCTTCCATTTATATTTCTTGTAGCAACACAGATATTTTATGACTAACTCTTCCAAACTACAAAGCTTTTTGTAATTTTTGATTTTGGCAATTAAATTAATTTCTCTGATAAAAACATTTATGTAAATTTCTACTTCGCCTTAACTATGACTTGAGACGCTTTCAAAATAAATCAAAACATCTTTCTCCACATTCATATTATTTCATGCACCCTCTCTGACACCTACATTAAAAACTAAAAAAACACCATAACAAACTGTAACTACTACAAATGTCCTGAAATTAATTTCCGAAATCTAAAGCAATCCTCCAAACAAAGACGAAGAAAACAGACAGAATCGAAATGAAGCAAAGAAATAAAAACAACAAAAAAATGTTAAATACACATTGTATGAAATAATTTTCACTCAGCTTTCAATGCCAATAAATGTCGACTCGGATTTATTCGAGAATGGATATAAAACCCGATTAACTTCGAAAAACTACTATGTACTGGCAACTTCGAAATTGGAATTGGAAAACTTTTCACATATATTTCGCTGAAAAGTTATTTGTAATCGCCTGCCATCTCTGATGTCCTACCCCCCTCCCCACATCTGGCCCTCCTTTGTCGGCATTATTAGAGAACTCAAAGCATAAGGAAACGAATAGCCCCCTTCTTCGGCCCATCCTATGGGGTGCTGTAGTCAGAATATAAGCATCAGAATTCAGGAGAAAGCAACAGGATCATTCTTTTATTGCTTGCAACAAGAAGTTCTTCCCTATATGAAGAAAAATTGAAAGGCAAACAACAAATGTGAAATCCAATGACAATCGAAAAACTTTGCTCCTATACCCGACAACACACACGCAAACACATCATATAAAAATATACATTACACAGACACACCATCTAGCAAAGTATAAAAATAAGACCAAGTTTAAGGTGCCAAAAGTGGCTTATAAAAAATATTGTTATGACATCAAGATTGGTAACCTTAGGGTTGAGTATCGTAAACTGGCTTCCAAAATTTTTCTCGCACATCATGTCTGATTCATGTCATAATTAATAGGTTGTGTATCCTTGTCGAAAAGAATAACGAATAAAAAAAAATAGTGTGTTGATAGAAAAACTTTATGTTTATTTCTTTCTCCCTACCTCATTAGGGGAACATTGCTGTTGTGAGTATTCTGGATGTGGAGCCCATATCGAGATAACTATAGTCGATTCATATGATTTGGGTTAACCAGTATATTATGCCAAATGCCAAGCAACTGGCAGTCAGGAGTAATGAATTGACGAAGGAGAGGCAACATGGTTTTGTTTTCTTTTGTGTCTTTTTTTTTTACTGTTTCTTTTATTAGATAGCCAGTGTCAGACTCTTTAAGAAAATGTTAACAAGTTCTTGTAGGCCCTTAGGTGGAACAATTTTATTTAATGTACGTTTTCAAGACTTTTAATTCGAATATCGAAATTTGGATTCTTCTTCTATTTCTTTTTCATTTTCTGATTAGAATCATAACTACATTAACCTAACTTTACTCTTAACTTTGCCCTTGTTAGGTCCACTGATTGGCCTCCGGATTGATCCATGTGCGAAACATAAAACGTGAAACCCCTGTATATTTTGATGTTTTATTTGTTTGTATTATGTTATAACAATTATGGTTAACTTTCATTCAAAGAGAAAATCGAGACCTGAAATAAAAAGCAAAGGACTAAAGATGCTTCCTTTGGGTATACCAATTTTAAATTTGAAATTCTTAGATGACAAAATCTGCAAAAGCGGAAAAAACTAATTAATTTATTTTGATCTTGGGACACCCGACAGAAGTGATAACTTAAACTAATCTAAGTTAAACTATAATTTAGCCCCAAAAATAACGGTACTTGACACACAAATTTTTCTAAAATCTTAATTATCTCGAAAATGGCTTTAACGATGTTGGTCTATGGTCTACATTCTGAACAACATTTTTTTTTACAATATATTGTTACTAACGGTACCTGCCATACAATAATTTAATTGATTTTCGACTCTCTCATAAGCGGATCAACGGATTTCGATCAAAAAATTTATGCAGGAGCTTCTTCAAATTCTAAAAATATTAAGTGAAAGACGAATTTAAAAATACATTTAGCCGTTTATATTAAAAATCTTTTTTCATATAATGTGATGAGTAAAGGAGTAAGTACGTGCGATCTTGTCGTGCATTTTACTCTTCTAAAACTCTTTAATCTGATTTATTCTTAATCAAAAACTGGTAATTATATAATTTTATGTTCTTGAAAAAAAAATTAAATTACTAAAACTACTTTTCTTATGAGTTTTTTTTATATTACGGTGATCCCACTTTGAGGGAGAGTACGATAACTGCGATGGCGCAAATTAATAACAGGTTTTTGTAGAGGGATTTAATGCAATTATTTTTGCCTATTTAAAAGGGGATCTATATCTATAACTCCTTTTAGGTGGGAAAGGCAATTTTCTAAAAAAAAATGACTTAAAATTTAAAAAAAAAATTAAGAATAACGCAACACTTACAATAGAAAAATTATATGTTTTCTGAAAGCCAGAAACAAGCCATCATTTATATCAACCTAGTCATTTGAAAAAAAAAAGTTTTTGAAAAAAACAATCAGGGCAAAACTTCCAATTTTAATGATTAAAATTTTAATCTTGTTGGATATAGTTCAGTTCACGTTGTTTTTTTCTAATATATAATTTTACAGTTTTGAAAAAACTACACTTACAACTTTGTTTTTATCTTTTTCTTCCCAAAATTTAAGTTTAAAACTCGATTTTTTTAAATTATCCATAGATTTCACTTGATTTAAAAAGAAGCTAATAGAACAAAGTATTGGCTTTACAAAAAAGTTATAACACTTACTTATAGGTATAACCGTTATTTTTTAATGTTTTATTTTCCATCGTAAGTACTTTTTTTGTGAAATTGCCCGTCCCGCCCAAGGGGGGGGGGTAATAGACTCCTCCCACGCGTAGTAAAAAATTCTTGTTTTTGACCCCTCTAAAAAAAAGTCGTTATTAGTATGCGAGGCCTGAGTTATCATACTCGTGCCGCAACGCGTTACGTAACGAATCGGTTTTTCCTCCCATAAGAAGTTCAAAGGCAAAAACTATAATGTAGTTAACTGGAGTTTGCGTTGATAAAAACGACGAACAAACCATAAGCATTGTGCCCAACAAAGTTTTCTTTTCCTTGAGGGAGATGATTCTTATCACTTAAGTGCATTATAGGTGAATTCTTTTGTGGACCTTTCGAAACGCAAATTTTTGTTGGATGAAGCCTATTTGCGACAAGTAAGTGAGCTTCTAAATATTATGTATAGTACAATGCAAGGGAACGTTGGTTACTGCAACGGGGTGGCCGTGGCGCGATAGTTATGTGCTCGCCTGTCAACCTCTTGTTTGCAGGTTCGATTCCTGCCGTTGTCTATATCTTCTTATATTCCCTTAAAAACCAATTCTCAAAATTGTCATAAAATAAGTGGCTGCTTTGCTCATTACATTCTGTTTAGGTATAACACTAACAACATGTGATTGAGTAAACTAGCGTACCCATAAAATATGACAAAGAACTGAATAAAATAATGCGAATTATAAGGGACATAAATAAATTAGACACGGCAACTCTCTCCGCATTAGTTCAGCCGCCATCCATTGAGATATATCTGAGACAACAACCAGCTGTGGTCTCAGAACATCGCTCCACACATCTTTCCTATCCTTCATTCTCTTCTTCCACCGGATGCCCGCGCTGTGTTAAGAAAAACATATAAAGGGTATTCATAATCCCTTGAGCGCGTGCAAAGTTATAAAAAAAATAAAAATATTAACAACCTACTTAACTGTTTCGTTTCACATCTTAAACTTCTGTTTATAAATCAGAAGTGTTTATTTTCACAGCATTAACTTTGACTGACAGCCGACTTGATTCTAACAAATCTATGATGCGCTTTAGCTGACGACATGGCCAAAGAATGAACAATAAATTATTTTTAGCTCCTTCCAATTTTCCACCGGAAAAACAAAACTATAAGGAAACCCACTTGCGTTCTAATGAAGGGGGCTGAACTCAACATTTTGGAAAAGGAAAACTAGTGTTTTTTTCAAAAAATTACGTTAATACCTGCTACTAAATTTTTTTTCAAAATAGTTAATAAGTTCTAAAACCGAGAGGCTGCTACAAAACAAGGCTGCTGGTTTGATTAAAAATAAAAAATACAAAATAAAAAGACTTATAAAAAATTACCTTACTACCATACTGTATCAATAGATAAGTTTTATTTTTAAACATATTATCTAAAATCGATGTTCGTATATTATGTTCCTTATAGACTCCAAAACGACGTGACCGATTTTGATAAAATTTTTTAGGCAATCTTCAGATTAGTCCAACTGAAAATCCTTTGAAGTAGCGACCGGATCAACAGAATTTCGTTTTTTGGTTAAAGTAAAAGTGCTTCCCATAAAACACTGGCGGTGCGGTGGTACGCGTCTACATATTAAATAAAAGCTCGTAGTTTGTTTTCTATTCATTACTATCTTACACGCTACATGTTGGTTGCTTTGCTTAATACTGATGTGCATTGTTTCTGAACCCGTACGTGTATTATAATTGATTTTTATATACGAGTATTTATATAATTTTTTTTAATTTGGGATAAAAGCTGACGTTATAGAAACTACAAAAATATCTGATCACATAAGGGGCCCCATTTGGCATTGCCGCCCAGGGTCTCTAGCAACCTTAGTCCGGCGCTGAGGAAAACATTTAAAAGTTATGTTTAATTTTAGAGATTTTTAAGACCCGAACTTTGAGTTTGATGACCTAGGTTGGGGATGTTTATGACAAATATAAAAATGTAGACTAAAAGCCGAGGGCCGGCAGACATACATCATTTTATCATAGCTAATTTTTTTTTCTGCGTATAGATACCAAAGTAGATAAGAACGAACGAACATTCCGAATTTTCAAAGCTGGGTCTTTTCGGAGATATGCAGTTTTAGCAGTGCATTCTCAACTACGTTATTTTATCAAAGCGGATTTTTGGATATGTTTAAGGGGATAGTGTCTCAAACTTTGTTTGTTTGTCATTTTATCATAGCTAATTTTTTTTTCTGCGTATAGATACCAAAGTAGATAAGAACGAACGGACATTCCGAATTTTCAAAGCTGGGTCTTTTCGGAGATATGCAGTTTTAGCAGTGCATTCTCAACTACGTTATTTTATCAAAGCGGATTTTTGGATATGTTTAAGGGGATAGTGTCTCAAACTTTGTTTGACACTTGTCAAACCCCTACAGTGGGGTTTTTCGTCTGGTAGAGACCTTTAAGATGTCACCTTAAGTGTGTCTGCCAGACGGAACGCCCCACTGTAGGGGTTTTAAAAGTGTCAAACAAAGTTTGAGACACTATCTTCTTAAACATTAAGTTAGTCTAATAGAGCCCCTCAATTAAATCGATATCTGATGCCGGAGTAACCGGCTTTAATAAAAACCATAATTCTGCCGACATATAAGGATGTGGGTCAGTAAGCGATCACTCTATTAGATGATAAGCCAAGCAAGGTGTACTCGCCTGTCAACCTTATGGTCACAGGTACGATCCCTGCCGTAGTCTATGTCTTCTTATTTTTCCATTAAAAGCCAATTCTAAAAATAAATGTCATACAATGAATTGTTGGTTTGTTAGGCATATAACTAACAACATGTGATTGAGTAAGACTAGTATACCGATAAAATATGACAGAGAATATAAAAATTAATGCGAATTATAAAGGACATCGATAAATAAGACACGCACATTTCTCCGCATTAGTTCAGCCGCCATCCCTGGAGAAAAAATCTGGGACAACAACCACCTACAGTCTCCGAATATCGTGTCACACATCTTTCCTATCATTCTTTCTCTTCCTAAACCTCACCCTCACGCCCGCGCTGTGTTGAAACATTTATAGGGTATTCATAATCCGTTGAGCGCGTATAGATTATAAAAAAAAAAAAAAAAGCTTCTAGCTCGACAAAAATATTCTAAGCAAGCGGTTGATTGATTGATGATGAAATGATTCCTAGATGACTATTCACTTAAGATCAGCTAACGACTGACGAATAAACGAATAAGAACTGTGATTTTAAGAATGTTCAAATAAGGGGTAGTTATGAATACATACATAATAAATATTAAGTTAAGAAATAATAAAAATTTTGAATTGCAATGTGATTGTTAAAATCTGTACGTAGAAGAAAACGCAAACAATATTTAAAATATTATTTTTGCCTTTTTTTGTGGACTGTGTGGATTAAAGCCAAATTAATTTAATTTTATGACCTTTAGTCCAAAATGCGATTGGCCCGTAGTTAAAATCTCTCAAATTCTATTCGCACTCCACTTACATTCCACACTTTAACGAATTAATTCTTCGAGCGCGAGTAACCTCGAAATCAGAAATTATAAGTTATAAAGATGGGCGATAAAGAAGAGGCCGAATATTACTTAATTCGTTGGTCGTTGTGGACCGCTCTCATGTCAACAGTTCTCTAGTATTACCAAATGGAAGTAAATAAATTTGAGCCGAGCCCAAGTTTGTGTAAGTTTCTGGGGATGTATACATGGATTAATTCGCTCCTGATGTTTCTTTTTAGACTTTTGGTCTATAAATTCAGTCTTGTTTTGCAAAGCAAGTATTTCATACTGTTTTTTTCGCCTTAGTCTTTCTTGAAAGTTGTACCGGTGTTAGGACTCATCTTGGCAAAGTGGTTACCTTATAAGGTCTTAGATCAAATATTGGAATTTATATACCTTTACATATAGTGAGGTGGGGTTGGGGAGTAAAAAAGTTTTTCGATTTGTTGCTCCGAAATGATGAGGATAGAAGTGAACAGATTAGTTGGAGATTGTGTATCAGATTTACTTTGTTTTTTTGTTATATCAAGGAGTAACCACAAATAATATACATACATATATACCCGGTTTAAGGAAGCCCTTGGTGTCAAAAGAATATATACAATTAAACACATATATGTACATTTATTCCTTTGTAGAGGTATTATCTTATAAGAACAGATAAATTAATTAGATAGCCTAAGACTTACAAGTGAAGGTCCATTGGATTTTTGGGATTAAAAACGGACAGAATGAATCTTTTAAGCACCAAGGTTATGTATGTACGAAGTCAAAAAAAAAAGAAATCAATGAGCCAAACAATTTTGTTTTTATTGAAGCAGATTAAGAAAGATGGTGGTAAGAGAATAATCTACTGGTATCTATTAAATCTCGTAATACCTATCGTCTGACTACAACAAATACTGCCGTGGAGACATTGAATTGATTTTAACAGAATTAGATTACTTATTGGCCGAAGTAACATATGATGGATGAAGTCCGAAGTATATTAATATTCAATGTGTTCTACTACCTTCATTAAGTATTTTATTCTTTGAATACCTCAATACTTTACATAAAATTAGCACTTTAATTAACCATTTCCTAATATTATTTTATTTTCCTTATAGCCAAAAGCTTTTTGAATTCTTCAGCAGCTTTAAATTGGCGCCTACTGAAGCATTAACGAAATTAAATTTTGGTTTATTTTTTAAAAACAGTTGTTACAGACTTAAAGTCAATTATTGGCATTTATTTTTCAAACATGATTTCCGGCAAGTGTCTGTTCAGTACAATTGTTTACTACTTTTCCCAATTAATCTGGACGTATGGTGTCAATATTGGCTTGAATATTGGCATCCATTGCTTCAAGAGTTGCTGGTTTATCGGAGTAAACCAATGACTTAACATAGTCCCATACAAATTATTCGACAGGAGTTAAGTCGTACGAACGATGGTGCCAGTTAAAAGGACTACTTCTCGAAATAAAGCCGTCACCAAATTGATATTGCAATGAATAAGGATGCTGTATGGCAAATTTCACCGTCTTGTTGGTACCAAATGTCGTGGATGTTTAGCTGTTTAATTTTTGGAAGTAAAACATCAGTCATTATTGCTAGATATAGTGGTAGCCACTTCGTGAGAAATTATAGGAACTATGATGGCGCCAGAATGTAAACTGCACAAAACAGTCAATTTTAGTGGACGTATGTTGTCAATATTGGCACTCGTTAATGGCTCGAGGATTGTCCTCTTTCCATATATACGGCAATTTTGGCGGTGCTTACTTACGAATCCATTTAACCATAAATGAGTTTCATCACGATTTCGATTATGTTGACCGTAAAATGGACAAAGTTCTCTTTGAATTTCGTGAGCAGATTTATTTTGTTCAAAGTAAATTTCCATAATTTAGAAGCGTTATTCGGCGTTAAACGATTAATGATAAATTGCCAAGCCTTACTGAACAAAAATGTGAACTAAGTTTGACATTCCCAACCGTCGAACCATAGATAATAACCATCCAATTAACTCATGCGGACTAAGAACACCCATTATAAAGAAATGTCGAATGGATGATTCAAGGAATAATTATAGTTACCTACCAAAATTTCAAGCTAGATTATGGATTTTAATTACGAAAATTATATAAAGGTATTACCTACAATATTTTCGTCTATATGTAGATAAAATTGTGTAGAAAATTTGAATGGACAAAGCAAACATTAATATATATGTACAATTTTAATTTAATAAAACCTCAGCGAAATGATCTTGTAGCTATCGCTTTATCTGTTAATTATTGAAAATGTGATTTATTTTCTTATTTATTTAAAAATTTCAAAAACTTTACTTAAATAGTTTTTTAAATCGATACACAAAAATGATTTTTCTTAATCGAACATTTTTTTTTTGACAATTTGAATATATATGAAATTTAAAGTAAGATCTGCATACTAAAAAATGCACGACTGAGTAGCATTATACTTGATCTTATGTTCGAAAACATTGAAGGTACAATAAAGTCGTTTTTTTAGTTGATGTTTTCTGTACAAAATTTCATTAATTTTTTTCTACAAAAAATTATTTATGGCAATCTTAAGTATTAAATAATAATAAGCTTAAAACATAATTTCATTTATTAATTTAAGCTTAAAACATAATTTCGTCCATAAAAAAAATAGTTTCCAAAATTTAATTATGCTGCATCATTAGAAATTTGAGGTACCTCCTCTACAATTTTTTTATCGAAATTCGTTGAGCCCTTAATAAGTCGAAAATCGAAAAAAAACGGTTATATGGCAGGGGTAGACAGAAGGAATTGTGAACCCACTTTTCTTCGAATTATCTATATAATCGTAATGTCAAATTTTATCAAAATCTCAAGTTAAATTTTTTTATAATGCAAAACTTGACATATGTAGCAAGCAAAAATCTTTAGCGGTTCATCCATTACTGAGAAAGCCGAAAATATGAATAATACTTCTACGGAACTTTTACTGTTAATAAAAATGCAAAAACAAAATATTTGTTTTTGAGATTTGATCTTAACAATTCAAAAACACAGACATTGTTTTTTTTTTAAAACACTGTTTCTTAACATTTGTATGGTAAATACCATAACCTAAAAAAATGATAAGGTCGGTTTTCGAAATATTGATTTTCCAAAATAAAATTGTTTTTATTTCTATTAATTAAAAAAAAAATTAAAACAAATTGTTGTACAACACTATATAAATTATCTGGTAGCTTCTCTATAGAATATAAAAAAATCAACTTAACCATTTTTGACAAAAGAAATACGAAAAACTTCCTTTTGCTTTTATTAATTAAAATTCATTAGAGCCGTTTTAAGAAAAATAAATTGAACTTTAAAAAGAAAATGTATGGCAAGCTCAAATATAGTTATTATTGATTGTTACTAAAAAAGAATATGTATGTTAACTATATGGCTGTAAGACCTAAGGTCTTTTAAATGCAACCTAAATTGTACGGCACTAATTAGAAGGAATATACAATTTTTTTTCAGCAGTAGATTTAGAGGTGTTTATCTTTTTATAGCCCACGAGCTTATGCAAAGTTTGAAGAAAATCCGTCCACCCATTTATAATGTAAATTCACGTTGTTGATATACAAAACAAATTGAGAAAGTAAAAATAATAAGATTCAGGATCAATTTTTCAATAGTCAGTTAATGAGTACATATTCTCCAGACAGATCAAAAATCAGTTTTTCAACAGATACAACTTAATCTCGGAATAAAGTTATCTGCTCATTTTAGAACGGAATAAGAAGTTATCTGAGGAATGAAATAAATAGCTATTTTCGATGTCAAAAACACTTTGAAATATGATTGCTTTTAAATAAACGTTCAACGAGAATTAATGTCTATAAAAAGCTCGATACTCGATATAAAATTGACGTTCAAATTAAATTATTCTATAGATCAGCCAAATTCTGGCACTATATACAATATTTACATGAACAAACTCAAGCGATTTTCGACCCCCGTCTAACTTCAGTACCAATAAAGTCACAAACTTCAAACTCTCAGCATTTGCTAAGCTCACCAGGCTTAGTCAACTCGCTCAATTTGAATTCTTTAGTTTTAGTGGTTCCCAAGATATAAGACTGCAAAAATCGCAAACACCGTAAATGACTGACTGACAGTGAGTGAGTGAGTGCACTGACAGATCATCAAAATTATAGAGCAATTCCCGACATTGTAGAATCTTGTAATTTCGCGCAACGGTAGGCCTGAAATAAAAATCGAAAATTTATGATTTTCCATTGAGCGGGCGTGGCACTCGCCCATTTTCATAGAATAGATATACAATATTTGGAGCACTTCTGATTGTCGTAAAATGCTGAAATTTGGTATAGCGGTTGGGATTTAAGTGCAGGCAAAGACAACTTTTTAAAATTTGAGATTTTAAGTTCAGGGGCGTGGTAACCGTCCATTTTCATAGAATTGATATCAACTATGTAGAGAACTACTGATTGTCGTAGAACGATGAAATTTGGTAGAGCGATAAGCACATATCTTCACAGAATTAATATTAATTATATTGAGAGCATTTCCGATTGGTGCAGGATTATGTTCGTCAGAGCAGTCAGCTTTCAGGTGTATACAAAGCCAAAGTTTAAATTATGAAATTTTTCATGCGTTTCATCCACCCACTTCTTATCAATTATTACCGTTTCAATAGATCACTTCTAACTAATGAAAATTGGAAGAGGGATATGACTTGTAGCACATACAAAAGGTTTAAATTAAAAACTTACGTTTTACCTTATGAGGCATTCATTGGTCGTTTATTCCAAGCACCTTTCCTGATAAAAAGAAAGTGAAATCACACAAAAAATATAAATGTTAAAAAAGTAAATCTGTTATTTAATGATTACTGACTTAAATTGTGTGGTTTACTTGACAAATTTTCTCTTATTATAACAAACTAGCTGACCAGGCGAACTTCATTCCGTCTAAATTCATTTATGACTAGAAAATAATAATTCCAACCATGCACAATGCTATTTCATGTAATGCGGTCAATTAAAATTCTTTATTCTAAAGTTTTATTAAATACAATAAAAATAACTAAATTAATACTGTCTATGTTTTTCAATCAAATCAAAATGATTTGATCGCAGCCTTCCGCTTTTTTACTGAAGTGATTTATGGTACACAACATTTTCAGTTTTATTTTCGGGTGCGTACACATAAAAAGCGGTACGTTTTCCGATTCGTGAGCACGCCACATATAATTGACCATGTGAGAAACATGCAAATTCGAGATTGATGCCACAAACATCCAGCGATTGTCCCTACGATTTATTGATTGTCATCGCAAAAGCGAGACGCGCCGGAAATTGAAGACGCTTAAACACGAATGGCAAATCTTCCGGAATAATCGGAATCCGTGGAATGGGAACATCTTCGGCTTTGAATTTTCCCCGCAAAATCGTGGTTTGAATTAGATTTTTACTTGATGTTCTTCGCAATCAAACGCGTTCCGTTACAAAGTTTTGGGTGCATTGAGCTTGCGCAGCAAAATTATAACTGAACCGACTTTCAGTTTTAAATTGTGGGGCGGAAAGCTCGGAGTATCCAAAGAATTAAAAAATTCCGTGGGATAGTTGGTGACTTTTTTTTCATCGAGCACGGAGTCCACGGTTGAATAAATGTACCTCACCGGCGATTTGATTTTAAATGAGTAAATTCAAATGATCGACATCCTTGTTTTTCACAGCTAAAATCGCTCGTGAACTCAGCCAATCATGGTTAAGTTAATTTTGAGCAATATTCGTGAAAACATTAGTGATGAGCTCTTAAGTCGTTGTTGTAAATTCGGCGGAAATTCAATCTGGTTGGTGACTAAGTCCACTTGTAAAAATCCATTGCCGATCGCCAATAATTGCCTGGAGAACTCTGCAGCGAACTGGTCATTTCGTAAAGCGACTCGCATAATTGCCGCCCATAAGCATACACATGTTTTCGATCAAGATCAAAGCTTCGTTGCGTATTTCATGTCAGACATTTTTATTTCATTATCATTAGTCATAGTGCGAATTCGATGCAAAATATCATTGGCCATATCATGCTTGTATTTATTCCACAAATCTTTAGGATTCGATGGAAGGCATGTCGAAATTATGATTGAGAAGAGTACCCGAAGTTGATTGGCAGGCGCGGTAATAATGGCATCTGCCATTGTAAAATCCCAATAATTATCATTTTCAAGCAATTGTCCACGTTGGCAGCCTTCTCGATATGTCGCACACAACACGCCGTCAACAGTACGTAGGGACTCGAATGAAATGGGGCCATGAACATTGACCAAAAGCATTCTTAAATAGAAGCATTCATCGTTTTTCGGGTGAACTTTACATATTCTAGTGCACCACTTTAATGAACACCAGGGAACCCAGCAACTCCGCCACCTTGTTTCCGTCGCTGGAACTTCTTGGATGACGCAATCCATGTGAAATATCGTTGCATTTCGGAATAAAGAAGTGTTCGTGCGAATTCGTCGATTCGGCAAGTAACGAAGAAATTTGTCAACGTTGTTGCAGGTGATCGCTTGGCTCGTTCGGCTGCACGGTCGGTCACGTACCGGACCAATTGATAGCGAGTCACCTCATCATATATATCAGGAGCTTGAATCCCGAACACTGCCATATTACTGCCTTTAGTCACGTAGTTGCACACATATTTGATCGATTTGGTGGAGCAATTTCTACATTGATATGAGTTTTCAATACTTTTTACAAAAACGGGCAATACGATACAATCCAACTATTGTCGACGACAAAATTAGCTCCTCTCACTTTCAGCGTGAATGTTTTCTCATTATCCACTGGTGATCGACGCCGGTAAAGATGATAGCCATCATTGCTAATAATTGTGTCTAATACCAATGCACGTGGATAGTATTTGGTACATTTATTTTTAGTCATACACGGTGATAATTGGTTGTGGTCACCGCATGGGTCATGAATCATATGAGTCTTGACGATTAAAAGAGTTCTGGATCAGTCTCCGGATCGGGAATCTCAGCAGAAACGATATCATCAATTTGGTCAGCAGGCAGTTTGTCGACTAACCACAAAAGCATGTGTGAATGTGGTAGTCCAAGTTTCTGCCGATCCACAGAATAAACCCAGCATTTAGATTGCTTCAAAAATATTTTTCTTTGTGATCAAATTCATGAGAACCGTCATTACTCGATGTCTGTCCGGGATGAAGCAAATAAGTAATTTCTGGCCATTTTGGATTACACATGAAAGTTAAATCTGGGTGCCAGTAGTATCGTACGTAGGTAATCGCATCATTCTTCTTCCATATTACTCTACTTAAAATATTTGATATTTAACATTAATAAACTTAGAACTTGGCGTATTCTTAGATCTCATTACTTTGTCACTGATTTGTTGCGCAAATGTTTTTGTATATAGAAGAACTTGGCTACTTTTTTAACATTAATGTTTTTGGTGTGATTGTTTTTCCTTGATTAAAAAATTCGAAGTTGTTATTCGGTTGTTTAACAGTCAAATAAGTTTATTCCTCTGGCAACTAACTGCCTCTTGAACTGGAGATTGAAAAATCAGCTCTTAGTATTAAAATTAAAAAATGCCAGTATAACTTGCAAATTTGGTTTAGTAATCAAATCATATTACTGACCAATTTGTTCACATTATTTGGTGTTTTTTTTTTTTATTTTTGTATGTCCAATTTTAAATCTTTTAGCAGACATATTGTTCTTACTCTGACAAAATGGCTGAATAACATGGCATTTAAATATTAAATATCAAGTTTTCATTTTTTACCTTTCTACTAAATATGACCTCAAATCATTTCATTTTTCTACAGCAATCCGCAGTACTTCATAATTGATATCGATTCTAAGAAAGTAGGTGGATACCACTCCCCGAAACGGAAGTCCTAAGCCTTTCGATTTTTCTTTTGTAGGTATGTATATGAACTTCCAGTCAAGACCTACCGATCTACCGTATTTTATACTCCTACAGCAGTCCAAAGAGCTTTTTTAATTGAACCAACAATTGGAAGAAGGGAATAGATCCCAAAGTTTCCAAAAATTCAATTTTGATCCAAGATCCATTTCTGTTACGTCGATAAATGAAAGAAAAACCCGATTTTTTTTTTTAAACAGAAATGGCGTTAGGCAATTTCGCCCAAATCGATTTCAAAATATCACCAACAAAAAAATCTTAACAAAATGTTGTTGTATTTTTTCTCCTTTTGGACGTTATTAACTTTCTATTTTTTTTTAAGGAAAGCACGCCAAACATTTAAATATGAAAATTCAAATGGAAAGAACACCCACAATTGGAAATATCGCCCAAATAAGGGAATAACGTTTAAATATTAGGAAAATAAATCTTGTCAATAGTTGTACTCCTTTTTAAATCAAAACGCGCAATTTTTGGAATGATTTTTTTTGTTTTGAGATTTAGATGTTAAAGTTATTGTTTACATTGTCGAATAAGTAAATTAATGTCGACACGAATACCTATAATCGCAAGTAAAAATAATTAGATCCCTTTTTTATTTGTAAATGAATACTCAACGTTGTAAAATTTTATTCACTAAACAACAACAAAGGAAAAGTACGAATAAATTGAGCAGTAAAAATAGTGCCGATAATAGTGTAGATAAAGCTTTAGAATATTTGAGATGGAACGACTCTCTCGAGTTGCAGACAAAAAGCTTGTGCTTTGTGCAGAATTGTTGGCGGGCAGAGGGAGATGTAATATATGAGTGTACATAAAAAAGTGTATAATAGTTTTTTTTAGATTCTCATTACTGCACTACTTATAGGTTACCAATAAAATACGGCTCAGATCCCATAAATTAAATTTTTACTTTCAATATAGAGCAAATTTTGTGTTTGGAGAAAAAATCAAACTCGAGATTTACACCAAAAAAGTGGGTCCCGTAATTTCGTCTGTCTTTCTGTAGAACGATCTACAGCCTAAGCGGCTGAACCGATTTCTATAAAATTTGTTACTCAGGCGTCTTAGGTGATTGTCTAAAATAGATTTTTGAGTCGTTGTTTTAGACCCAAAAATAACGGTCCTTGCCATACAAATTTGTCTACCATCTTAATTATCTCGACAACGGCTCTAAAGATTTTGATAAAAAAAAGCATGTGTACTAGTTCAGGTATGGTCTACATTTTGGACAAGCAATTTTTGTTTACATATTTTGTTATTAACGGTACCTGCCATACAACCGTTTTTTTAATTTTAGACTTTCTCTTAAACGATTTAACGGATTTCGATTAAAATTTTAATATACAGTACGGTCTTTGAATTCTTAATAATACTGCATTTAAAATTTTTCGACAAATAGATTTTTTTGATTTATGAAAAAATACAATTTTGTTTGATAATTCAATATTTCGTAAAAGGGTGGACAATTTGTTAGTTTAAGTTCGTAGTATTAAATATTTAAAATTTTCATTCCAATTTTTTTAGAAGAAATTTTAAGATTTTTTTATATGGAAAATTAAGTAAAAAAAGCCTTTAAAAATATATTTAGTCGTTTCTTTAGAATCATTTGCATACAATATGATGGCACATAAGAACAAGTGCGTGCGATCCAGTTGTGCATTTTATTTTTACGGAAATACAAATTAATAAGAATGCAAAAATTAAAATGCAATTTTTTTTAAATTTAAGAGATTCTTAATAATTGTTATGGATTCATTTCGATTATCCTTAATAGGCGTGCTTTAGCTTCACATTCAATTTTCACCTATGGTAATAATCCGTAACAAATTATTTATCTGAAAAGCTTAAATATGTAATCTTCAAGCGAAATTAATTGATCCATTCAATGAATTATAATCAGCATTTCATTACACCAAAAGGACATCGCATAACAAATCTCAAAGTGGCATCATTTCTCCTTTCAAGCGAAATACACACGCGATTTAAATCACCTGATTATGAGTTAATTAATTTCCAACGGCATGTCGTTGTCGGCTTTGGTCGGATTTGTCTTGTTTTCCTTGAAAGTGGTGAGGTCGCCGACATAGCCCGCCGCCACCGCACTATCAGTTCAGGAACGTGTAGACCAAAATTAATTCTGACAGAGTACTATAGTACCTACATATATAGAAATACATACATCCATATATATTTATCTACTTCTAAATATCTATCTTTTGTGTGATGACACCGCAGGTATGAGCGAGCAAGTGTACGGTATAGAGGGCAGGAAAATTGCAAGAAAATGAGCATTAATTATTCAAAGGTGGACATTTGTCGGTCTGGCAACTGCAGATGCAAATCAAGCCGACAATGAGGACCACCGCACTCGCCTTGAACTACATATATGCAAATAGACAAAACCACACCTCGAATCCGGAACGAACCTCGGACTCGGATCACGGACCACGGACCACCTTGGCAGATGGACAAAGTGCATGTGGATAATTGTTTAGTTGTATAATTTCCATCAAGGATATTCTCAGTCGTTTTGTCCAAGTGAATTTAATTCTCCTTATTTTATATATGTCAATGTATCTTCATCCTTCTCGCGCCGACTGTGTCGTCTATGTCCTGCTGTTTCTAAAATGTTTGCAATTTTCCCAAGCGAAATTGTTTAAATAATCGAACTAAGGAACAGACAGAAAGCTCTTTGGGTAATTTGCGTTGAGAAATGCTTGAACGGACTTAAAGCAAATAATCAGAGAGTACCTCAGTAGTGCGAATTGTTTGTCCTGTCAACAATGATGGTTAAGGTGTATATGTATATTTAAGTCCCTATATGTAGTCGTATGTATGTGTCGCAACCATTGAAGCACAACTATTTAACATTAAACTGCGAACAATAAGGTAAATAACGGTTGCTTGCTATTCTGCTAATGATCGATGGGCCAACAATTTGCCATGGTGACAATGGTGCATAAGCTAAATGTAAATTTGCACATACTCAAGTAAACTGTGTATCCTCGTGAGAACTTAAAAGCCATTCACAAAAGACATTGCTGATTAGGTAATACATGTATATGTATTTGGATTTGATTTAAGGTTCAGAGTCATATTTAGATAGTAAATGATGTTTATTGAAAATCAGCACAAAGCTAAGCTAAAATGGTTTCAATTCTAAATAATTTAGGAGATTTGCACAGATTAAGATAAATTGATATAAATTTGTGTGAAGACACGCTTGGCTTATTTTAAGACTAAGTAATTTCAAGGGAAACATCATATTATTAGTTAAACAACTGTTTCATTGACAAATTCCTTACTTTGACTTGTACATTTAGACTAAAAATTACTATCAATCGTCACAGTCAGTAGTACGCTTATGAGGAAAATCCAATCCAAATGCGAAATTAGATTCCAAATAAATAAAAGGTTATCCATTTAGCGGTTTCAAAAGTAAACGTATATAAAACACATTTAAATATTTTTTTTTTGATATTTCTTTTTTATTATAAGGTTTTAACTTTGACATTATGTGTGAAACACTACATCATTTAAATGACCACCACGCGAATTGTTGCTAGCATCGATTCTTTTGAAGTAATTTTCGACCACTTTTTGACAAATATTGAGCGGTATCTCAGCCATAACTTGACGAATGTTGGTTTTCAAGTGCTCAATCAAGAGTTAAAGGTTTATCTGCATAAACACGGTTTTTCTCGTAGCCCCACAAAAAAAGGTCCAGCGGGGTCAAACCGCATGATCTTGTTGGCCAGTTCATATCGCCACGACGAGAAATTACGCGGCCAGGAAATGTCTCTTGCAATAAAGCCATATTCGCTCGAGTTGTGTGGCATTTGGCACCGTCTTGTTGAAACCACATATTCTCCAAACAGTGAATTTTTGTAGATGTAATGGCCTCTCTTCAATTACTTGAAGATTCGCAGAACTCCAAATTCGACAATTTTGTTTATTAACATACCAACCGAGTGAGAAATGTGCTTCGTCGCTGAAGAAAATTTTGTTGGAAAAATCGACGTCCACCGCCTGTGGTTCATGCACCCATTCGGCGTATCTACGACGTTGTGAATGGTCAGCTGGCTTCAGTTGTTGTGTGAGCTGGACTTTATATGGATGCAGGTGTAGATCCAAATGCAAAATACGCCATAATGTGCCGTAAGACAGTACTAATTCCTGAGAACGACGAGGAATCGACACATTCGGGTCTTCGGCGACACTTTCACTTACATCAGCGATATTTTCTGTGGTACGAGCGAAGCGATGATGCACATGCCGTACAATATCTGTAACCAATTCAGTCTCTTCAAATTTTGCCAATTGTTTGCGTAGTTGGACGATTATGTAAACCATAATCTCCTCTTAAAGCACTATATGTGGCTGTGGCAAAATCACCATTTTTATAGTAGGCCTTAACAATTTTTATGCGTTGTGCGATAGTTAAGCGATGCATTTTCTTAAATGTCCTACTTTCAACTGAAAAAAAAATTGGTTTAACAACTTAGTTTGACAGATATCGAATTCGGGCCCTATACTTTTGTAACCGCAAAATGGATAACCCTTTACTAAGAATCAAGGTAATATTACCTACATGGGCTTTAAATATGCATAGGATAACTATAGGCTAGCTACCTATACCAACAGCGTCAGTGAGTAACACTAAAGTTGTTAGCTACATGAGCAAGTTTGTATTTATTTTATTTTATTTTATAATCTACACACGCTCAAGGGATTATTCTACCCCTTAAATGTTCCAACACAGCGTGGTCGGGAGGTGAAGGAAGAGAAAATAGGATAGACAAAAACACTTGGCGCGATATTCTGAGATTGTATGTGGTTGTTGTCTCAGATTTTATCTCCAGGGATGGCGGCTGAACTAATGCGGAGAAATTTCCGTGTCTTATTTATCTATGTCCTTTATAATTCGCATTATTTTTTAATTCGTTGTCATATTTATCGGTATACTAGATTTACACAATCACATGTTTTTAGTTAGAACTGGTTTGTAATGGAAAAATAAGAGGACATAGACTACGGCAGGGATCGAACCTGTGACCATAAGGTTGACAGGCGAACACACAACTATCGCGCCACGGCCACCCATTTGAATAAATAAATGTTACATTAAAACCAAGAGAAGATAAAACAGCTGTTAGCTGTTATTTAATAATTTTATTTTGTTGTTTATTTAATTAGTATTATTTATTTTTCCTAATAAAGCTGTACTGTTATTTCTATAATTGCTCATTCATATTGTTTAATAATTTTAGAAACCAATTTTTTTAAATAAATAAATATCTGTTGCAAGTTACGCCAACATGGTAGAAATTTCGACTTTTATTTATACTTTGAACGTTAATTTTATTTTCTTGCTATTCGGCTGAACGCATTGAACTGATGATATGGTACATTCACTTCTATCAACAATCGGCTACCGACTCCCAAAGTAGAGTGGGATAAGGTAAGCTGAAAACATTTTAAGAATTTAAATTATCCAGAAACGATTCACTAGAATAGCTATAAGGAATTTGGGTGGGAACATCGACATCCCATCTTGCAACTCGAAAAGGTTGTTTTCTTAGGGATCCAATAAGTGACGGTTCGGCCTTCGAAAGTCATAGTTTGATATAATATTGGTCAGAGATCTTATTAATTATAAGATCAACTGTCCTTCTTTGCATTTATTGATCACTTTTTATGTACCTTTGAGAGATTTTCGCTCTTGGCGTTAATTAGCTATTAACACGCTATTTAAGGCATGTGACATTCTGTGTTTGAACCTTTTTTAAATTAAACATGTTATTAATTAAATATTTTTTTAGGAAAAAATTGCCAACTGTTTTAAGCATTTATTGTTTATTTTAAATATGTGATGATTGTTAGAATTTTAGTTGTCTAAAAGATAAGAAATAAAAAAATAAATAAAATACCTGAAAGAAAAATTCAAATATTTCTTAAGCACCAAATGGGCTTAAAGTTGGGTGAATAAATAATTCTTCAATTCTTTAATTTCTCGTTAACAGATTTCAGTAGAAATTTTTATAAGGAAGCAGGTAATTTTAAGTAAAATAATATTGCATATACTACACACATTTTCAATTAGCAAGATGCGAACAGTGTACTTCAAAAAATTATCCGGGTTTCGCCTATCAAGCTCGTCTAACAAAACTATTGTTCCTCTGATTGTTCTAGACTCATTCACATCCATTCATTTCTCAATCCAAAAACTGCGTTTAATAACTTCGCAAGCCCTTCAAAATTTTAACATGTTTTACCTACAATATAACTCCATAAACAGTTCTAAACATATAAATGAGCACTTTCTCTTAACTTCGACATATACATGATCTAAAAGAAAACTAACCCCAAATACATACATCTATGCATAAATTTGTATATACGAGTAAAATTGTTCTTGCCATCATCATGAGCTCTTGCATCAGTAAAGCAACACACTGTAACTATATAACATACATATATAGCAATCATTGTTACAACTTTTGCACTACAATTGCTAATCTAATTGTTAATGTTAGGCAAAGGTGGGCCAACATCCATAGCGTTTATCTATTCCCACTTGATTTGTTCTCCTCACAAATAATAATAATAATAGAAAGACAGGGAAGTAGGCAGGAAAAAAAACGTAGGGGTCATTTAAAAATTCAGGCTCGTCTTGAAAACTAAAATTCGTAAGAATTAACCACAGTCAAATTGAATTTCAAAAATAAAATAATGCATTTATTACTAAAGTAACACACAAACTAAAATAATGGCGAAATAACTCTCACGATTAATCGGGCAGATGCTGCATGCTGCGTTTAGTTAGGTGGCAACTTTAATCCAAATAAGACGTGTTTGCAGCCCACAACATCGCATTTAAACTATGGATTTTGTATTGGTAAATCTATTTTCAACCATTTTGTTATGGCAATTTGCCCAAACTTAATGTTTGAACATAATAAAGATTTTCTGCAGCTGAAATAGTAGCCAATGAAATCGATTGTTGCTTATGTATGTAGTGACTTATAGACAATTAGACATATATTTTGTCGTTGAAACATTCGCTATGTCAATCACTCTCACACATAATAGAAATGTCAAAACTTATAGCTGCAACTTGTATCTAGCTGAGAATTGAAGTTGATTAAACTGTGGCGCCTGCGAATTTAATTTCTGCATCATCTGAGCAGCATTGGTGAACCTTCAATTAAGACATTGTGTTCGGATAATAAAAGTTTTACGAAGTGTTTCATTAAACTTGACAGTTCATTCAATCTGCGCTGTCACTTTTGACAGCACGATTAAAAATGATTTCCTTTCGAGTTCTTGCCATGATAACTCAAATCTGCTAGGTATCCTTGATTTTTCTTTTTCTTTCCTAAAAATTCGTAAATATTTCCCGTTATGCGAGCCGCGTGTAATATCTGGATTGTTAGGAGATAGATTACTGGAAATATCCAATCGATCGGTGAGGTATTAACTTTAATTAAAACAAATAGCAGAACACAGCATTTAAGCCACTTCAGACTTTCATGAATCACTGGGCCGAATAACATTTCAAGGGCAATGTAACTCCGATAAGCCCCTTCATAAGCAATGTCCTTGTCTTTAGTGATACAAAATGTAAAGCACACAAAAATGTTCCGTCGAGTAAATTCAATGAGAAAACCAACCCATTGTGCAAAACAAAACCACCAACGAACTAAAAGGTTTACATGGATGCAACTTTTCGGGTAGTTTTGCTTCGTGATATGTGCAGTTCACTGCTTAGCAATTTCATAAAGCGAATTCGAAAGTTTTACGTGCAATCATCCGAACGTGCAACATGAATTTTTGCTTCGAGAATACTATTATGTAAAATGTAGATACATAGCTACTCTTTCATTTTTTGGTGTGTTGCTATAGTTTTCTGTAAGCAAGCTGGATCGACCGATGCGACCGACGCACGGGTAAGGAACCCCCTTGAAAGTAGCAACTAAATGTAACAAACTTTTGTCGACCTCGAACAGTTGTGAATGTGTGAAAATTGAAGAAGAGTTGTTAACGAATTTTAATATACAGTTTTATTTTTTTTATAGACAAATAAAGTTACAGTTAAATTTTTGAGAATTAAATACAGAATTAACTGACATCACAAAAGTTAAAAAAAAAAAAAGTTAGTCTGGGCCTTACAATGAATGTGACCGTACTAAATAAATGGGTCAATTAGAAGAACCAACTTTGTGGCAAGGATGACATTTTTATTTTAACATGAAGCATTGAGGCATTATAGCGGTGGAGGATTTATGAAAAACATGAAGCTTTCCTTTGAATTCATATAATTCTCTTAATTTTTGATTTTAGAAAGTTATGCAGGACTTTTAATAGTTATGATTTTTTTTAAATAAAATCATTCTGCGTTGGCGTAAAATGTGGTCTATATATGTTTATATAGCTTTGTTTGACAGTGTTTTTTGTTCTATTCTAAAATCTAAAATCTCTGGATTTACTTTCATGTCGATGATATTTTGTTAATGGTTGTATTTTCTTTTATGTAAACGGTGATTTTTTAAGAGCTTGGATTTTGAAAATCCAAAAAAACACAGAAACTTGTAAAAAGTGAATGAAGTTTTTATTTGGATCGATAAATCAATTTCTGCCATTTACTTTTTAAAAATAATTTCACTTAAATGTTGCCCGCGGCTACGCTTCAGGTGGTCCATTCTGAAGGTCCAATTTTGGCAAACTTTTTCACACATTTCGGCCGGAATCTCACCAATGACGCGTTCAATGTTGGCTTCCATGGCAGCAATCGTGTTTGGCTTGCCCCATAGACAATAGACTTAACATAGCCCCACAAAAAATAGTCTAACGGGGTCAAAACACAAGATCTTGGTGGCCAATTGACTGCGGCAAAACGTGAGATCAACTGCTCACCAAATTCGCCTCTCAATTGATGCATGGTTTCGCGTGCAGTGTGGCATGTGGCACCGTCCTGTTGGAACACCATGTCGACCGAGTCCAATTCTTGCATTTTCGGCAAAAAAAAAATCTGTTATCATCGAACGGTACCTTTCTCCATTGACCGTAACCCTACGGCCTTCATCGTCCTTGAAGAAGTACGGCCCAATGATGCGGCCTGCCCATAAACCGCACCAAACAGTGCATTTTTCGGGATGCATTGGTAGCTGAATTGCCTCTGGCTGCTCTTCACTCCAAATACGGCAATTCTGCTTATTCACGTATCCATTTAGCCAAAAATGGGCCTCGTCGCTGAAACGGACGTAGCTTGCGAAACACATTTTTCACAGAGCACGAATTTTGATAATAAATTTCAATAATTTGCAAACGTTGTTCAGGCGTAAGTCTATTCATGGTGAAATGGCAAACAATACTGAATCGAAATGTCAAATGTTCGTGGAATTTGTCATGTGTGATCTGTCAAAAATATAAACGTCAAAAACCAAGTAGCAAAAAAATCACCCTTTATAATTCAATTTCGAATAAAAAAACATTTCCATTTACGTATAGTTATAATTTATATAAAAAAAATTAAACAAATGAGTGCAAAATAGTTGCTGTTCTTAAATAAAACCGGATTTTATCCCTTCGGCCCGATTAAAGTAAAAAAGGCAAGAGAATATAATTATTTTAAAATTAGTTGGTTCATTTAAATATTCGTCATCTGAGAACCCTGACCCCAACAGTAATGAGCGTGAAGAATTTGTTGTTCCATTAAGTCTGCCGCCGTACTAAATAAAATTTCAAAGACGAGACCCAGAAAAATAATGCTGGTGAATTGCATCCAGGATCATCAGAATTAACACAAGCATATTTTTGATTGCTTATTTAAAGTCCAAAGTTAATGCCCAATACTTCAAACCCTCTAAAATTATTGACAGAAAATATACTGCAGAAAAATTAGCACTATTTAGCAGGAATCTTTTTGAAAATTGATGGTCAATAATGAAAAAGAAGCACATTGGCTTTCAATGATTTCTGTTAGATATCTAGGTTGTCAGTGAACTAATAAGTGGATTTTCAAAAATCTCCAAAAACAAAAGTTTTAAGATCCCGTGTTCTAAAATACTGTTTTTTTTTTAATCACGGGATTTTAAGAAACGCGATATCGAACCCAACCCTTATTAATTCGAATAACGGACCCATATAATGTAACTCCCTTGAATTAGCATATCGACGGCAATCGATTAACAAATAATGAGCTAAGCCACATGACCCCGAAGCAACTATAAATACCCGCCAGTTGGCGTTGGCCCAATCCAACATCAAGAGGGGAACCCACAAACCTGCAACACATACACTGCGAGTATGCAATTTTCATTCAAAGTGCTTACAGTTCATACTGTGTTAAATCAGAAAATAAAATAACAGGTAAGAAAACAGAAATATGGTAAGGATTAAAGATCGAAGTCAAGAGCATAGACCCGTAGGGAATCCTAATATCTATTTGAAATTGTTGGACAATAAGATTCGCATTGATCATAGCTGGTAGCCAACTACTATTGACCTTTAATCCAAACGATTCTTCTGCTTGCCTTCGTGAATCGTTTAAATTGTACCTGGTTTTTATTTCGATTTAAATGATAATATACAGACATATATGTCCAATTACATATTACCATTATAATATAAAATTAAAATTAATATTATTTGAAAGAAAGAGAACAAATATAAAATTCTTGATTAATAATAATAATATTTTTTTCTTGAAAGCGAAATTATAAATACGAATTCTATTTAAAAATTACCACAATTAAATAGTTTCTTAGGTTGAAATTCACAGAGAAATTAAATTTTTTTTTTTTTAATAAATTTTTAATAAATTTATTGTTTTCTTTAAATTAGTAAGGCTTGCGAAAGTTAACTTTTAGTTACGTGTTCTGTTTCTAGTTGAAATAATTTAATCGATAACTGAAACTCTTAATCTGAAAACATACAATTCGTCTAAGTTGATGTCATGAAAGATTTGATTATGATTTTTTTGAATTCGATATAACGGTGATTTAAGGATTAAATTAGTTCTAAAGTATTATTAAAATTTATTGTTGTTCCTTGGATTATCTTTGGACTGGAATCAGATTTTTACCGAGATTACTCCTCAAGATACTTTTAACTTAACCTTCCTTTAATGGTGTACTTCATTCATGTTATTTATTTTAAGAATATAATGAAGTTGTAATTGTAACATTTTTAAAAAACATTTAAGCCATTTTTGACCGCCCTCTTTCTTCAATACCAACGAAGTCAGAAAATTAAAATTCCAAATATTTGGTACGCTAGTCAAGCACAAGTGTCTCAAACTTTTTAGCATAAGTGGTTTCAGAGATATGAGGCCTCAAAAATCACAAAAATAGTACTAATTTGGCACTCAAAATTATTCACCATCAAATTTATGGAGAACTTAACGACAACGTAAGATCTTGTTATTTTGTGCAACGGTAGGTTTTTAAAGTCTTATGATGAAGGTAAAGGAAGGGAATGAACATTTTAATGTTTCCATTGCGGGGGCGCGTGGTAGCCCACCCTTAAGTGCCTAAGAATTGGTGATAATTGAATGGAGCGATTGCGGTTGCTGCAGAGCGATGAAATTTTGTAGAGTAGTAGGGCATAAATTGTTTACAAATGAAAAGATCACAGATTTTCAGTAGAAACAGCTGAATATGTTTTTAGTATTTTTTACTTAATTTTTAACTAGCAACCTATAAGATTTTGTAATTTTTTTTTAAATGTTAAGTATTACAATTTTATGTATTTAATAATATAAATTTAAAAACTCAATTTCAAAAAATCGGCAGCACATTTTCGAAATTAATATATTGAATTTCCAAAAACTAATATTTTTTTTTTAAATCCAAAATAAATATTTTTCGAAAATTTTGCAGTATTATGTATTTAGAAATCAAAGCATCTCATACATAAAAATTTTGAACGAAATCCGTTGAGCCGTTTATGAGAAAGTCCAAAATCAAGAAAATGGTTGTATGACGGCCTAACAAAATATTTAAAAAAAAGTTTACCAAAATATAAGCTAGCTATATATCCATAGTAGTGCACATGTATTTTCTAACAAAATCGTTAGAGCCGTTTTCGAGATAATTAAGATGGTAGAAAAAATTGTATAGCAGGCACCGGTATCAAAAATCTATTTTTGACAATCGGCTTGCGGTCAGATCCCGAAAACCGAAATCCCGAAAAACCAAAATCCCGAAAAACCAGAATCCCGAAAATCCAGAATCCCGTAAATATAGAATCATGAAAATCCAGAATCCCAAAAACCCAAAATCCCGAAAACCCAGAATGCCGAAAACCCAACATCCCGAAATTCCGAAAAATTTTATATAATTTTTCGGGATTCGATTTCGTAAAATTAATCCTAATTGTATGCATTTAACCAATTGACTGTTATTGTTATTTTGCTTCTTTTTTCTGAAGTTTGTTATTGTTTAATTTTATTTGTTATATGATTAATATTATTGATAAATTTCGTTTGTTATATGACTATTTTCTTTTTGTTCAATAAAAGTTTCACTGAGCAGATAATTTTGAAGTGTTTTTATTTTTTCTATTTTATTTTCGGGATTTTGGCCTTTCTGGGGTTTTCGGGATTCTGAGTTTTCGGGATTCTGGATTTTCGGGATTTTGGGTTTTCGGGA
This sequence comes from Philhelius pedissequus, assembly GCA_910595825.1. Taxonomy (NCBI): domain Eukaryota; kingdom Metazoa; phylum Arthropoda; class Insecta; order Diptera; family Syrphidae; genus Philhelius; species Philhelius pedissequus. The sequence continues at coordinate 33,432,811 of OU343160.1, forward strand.
TTTAGAATTTCGGGATTGTGTCCGTCTCCTTTGACAATCACCTAAAACACTTAAATGCCAAGTTTGAAGTCAATCGCTTCAGCCGTTTAGGCTGTACAGACATGCACATAGCAGATAGACAGATATACAGAATATTTCGAGTTCGATTTTTGTTCCATGAGCAAAACTTGACCTTTAAATCGCAAGTAAAAATAGAAAATCAGAGGTTTTCCATTCAGAGGCGTGGTTTTTGCCCACTTTCTGAAAAAAGGTTTAATTCTTACGGATTATTTCCACTTTCAGTATGTTTCATATTTTTGGGATGCAAATTTTGTTTGTAAATTGTGGCCAATTCAAAAGGTTTTAAAAACTTGACCAGTGCACCCACCTAAATTTAGTCAGTTTTCATTAAATAATAAAATGCTTTAAATAGGTATTTGATATTTAAAATGTCATGAACTAAGGTATTAGGAGATTGTTCAAAATAGATTTTTGAATCGATGTTTTAGTTAGCCCTAAAAATAACGGTAGGTAATTGTCATACAAAATTTTTCTACCATCTTAATTATTTCGAAAATGGCTCTAACGATATTGATAAAAATTGTTGTGCGTACTGCTTTGGGTATCGTCTACATTTTGGTCAAAATTTAAATATTTTATTATTAACGGTATATCTGCCAAACAATCATTTTATTGATTTTCGACTTTCTCAGAAATGGCTCAACGGATTTCATTAAAAATTCTATATAATATTGCATTTCAAAACTTTCGAAAAATAGTTCTTCTGGTTTCTTGAAAAAAAAAATATTTTGTTTTCTTGAAAATTCAATATTTCGAAAACAGGTGGAAGATTTTTTCTGAAATTTTGGTTTTGCATTTATATTATTAAATATTTAAAGATTTCATACTATTTTTTTTAAATATTATGTTCTTGGTCTGATTTGTTTTCCTTGGAAGTGCCTGGTCACTGGCAAACTTACGTCATAAAGCACAACATACCATTAATTTATGTGTTTATGAAAATAAAACAATGACTTATCATCAGTAAATCCCGTGATTTTAGCTTTAACAATTGTGAATAAATAATGAGTTTACATAAATTTTAATTTATGTATAGTATAATAGGCCAAAAGACTTTTCACTTTCTTTCCCAAATGTTTGAATCAGTTTTATTAATTATATTTTACAATTTACAACAAAATCCTTTTTCTAAGAATTACAATAGAGTATTGCACTATATTTATAAAGTTGTTGATACTTGAGTTGCACCACCTTTATTCATTAATTCGTAGCAATCTACTTTGCAACAGTTAGGATACCAAACGCAGTCATTCAATTGAAATAAATTCACCAAAATGGAAAGGACAGAGAAAGTGTGTGGATTGAAATTCCCTTGCATGGAAATGTGGCCAGAAAGCATTTTAAAAATTCACCCAGACAGTACGGTTGCTCTGAATTTTTTGTTTGTATTTATATTATATGTCCTCACATCCAGCTGGATCTCTCACAAAAAAAAATGGATTGTGTCTTTTGTGGTGAACTACCTACAGATAACCGCATAGAATGACTAACACTAATCTAAAAAAAACTACATATATCCCGACAAAAAAGCCGCAAAAAAAACACATGACTATCAATGTTAACAAGATAGTAAACTAAATTTGGTATTTGCATACCAATTTTTGTATTTTAATTTTTTTCCTTCTATGCATTGGTTATTCATTGCAAAAAATATTCAGGATATAAGTGACTACCACCACAATGGACAAATGAAAAGCTAGCCATAGCTTTGTGCGACGGAAAAAAATAATAAGTTCACAAACAAAGGTGAATTCGTGAGTGTACCGCGCCGCATGTTGGGGAAGAAAAAAATTCAACTGATTTTTTTTTAGAATAACGAAAGTCCACGCGGTATCCTTATCGAGCTGTTTACTCATACAACTGGAAGGTAATTTAAATGAATATTCAAATGCAATTTTTGTATCCGGCTAAATGAGTAAATTTAGTTATTTAGAAATAAAGGACTGCAGTTGATGTCGATGTCAATATATTATGTGTGCTGTGTCGATGTGGGCGTATGCGAGTATAGGTATAGAAGAATGAACAAAAATTCAATTAAATCACGAATTGAGAGGATGCTGATGTGGAAAAATTAATAGAGCTCCAAGGACTCTATTGATGTTTCGGAATGAAATACAAAAAAAAAGTATTATGAATGTACACAAAAAAAAATTGGATAACAACAAATACTTTTTTTTCATACTAACGTAAATTATTTCATATTTCTGTAAAACCACAGCAATATAGTGGGCAAGTACACAAAATCAATAAGTAAGAAATTTCTTGCCTTTCCATTGTTAATTAACTTAAAAAATGGCGCCCAATGATAATGTCCTGAAATGATGTTTATCACATAACAAACCATGCAATTAAAACAATTTAGCACTAAGATGATGATAAGCAATGTCAGTCTTATTTAATAGAATACTTTAAACAGATGATAAGTTATACAGTGTATAAGATCTTATATAGCCCTTCAATAAATTCCTATTTATAAACCATTTTCCCATAAATTATAGTTATGCGGGCTTTATGTGCAAAAAGTGCCAAAAACGGGTAATCTATTCCAATTTGTCTGTCATGATCCAATCAGCTGTTTATCAGAAAACGCAACTTGCAATTTTGTTGATGTTATGATTGTTATTTAATGAAAACAAAATAAATAATAATACAAAATAATAATAAATATTTGATCGTAGTTTTACAATCTTAAGATCCTGTTTAGATTGGTAGTACCCACTATGTCATTATGTCGAGTATTATTTTGGTTTCACTTCTCTAACGGTCAGGTATTGAGTAGCAAAACGCACTTTTTTCTATAAGTTCTGAATTTGTTTTTTTAAGCACAACAATTTTAGGTTTAGCTTTAATTTAAGCAGCTTGGCTACCGGTATTCATCGTGGACAGACGTGTGCCTAGTCATACAACCAAAAAAGGTCCAAGCGAACAATTTCAATAATTTTAGCATATTTGCTTTGGAAAACCTGTATTTTTTGAAATCTACATTTCTATGATTCATTGGATTGAATCGTTTCTTATACAGTTTTCTTCTTCTTGGCGTTGGAAGTATTGCATTTAAATTATTGAAATCATCACGAAGGATACAAAATTTAAAGGATTTTTTTTTTGTTTTATGTCCAAACTCAGAATGACATTTCGACACTATTATTTCGCGCGTTTAGCTTATAATGGCTCTATTTAACGTTGCATAAATTTTATAAATGACATTTTCGAGTTTAGATGCATTATAAGGAGTGCATAGAGCTATATACTCACTATATAATGCAATTAGAAATAAGGTTGTGTGTTTTTCCCATCAGCACGATAAATCACTGTTTTGAAAAATTGCACGGTAACAATTCATGATACAAAACATTGACGTAGAAAACATTTCATTTTTTTAGTTTAACTGGCAAAAGAATTAGTTTTTATGCTACATGTCGCTATTACAGTTTTTTTAGGTAAAAAAGAAATGTTTCAATTTTAATTGGTGCCTAACTAATCTTTGTATAGGTATATATACTTAATTTATATGGCTTACACAAAGTAAGTTGTGTAATGTAACAATGTTGGATAAGTACCCTGTTATTTAGGTTAAGCTTCAAAAACTTAAGAAAAATACTCTGCATTCATTAGGTTTTAAATGGCGCCCAACCATCGAATTTTTATTTAAATTTTTTACTCAATCTTCAACTAAACGAGTAGTTTATCTCAATGCATTTAAATTAAAAAAAAAATTTTGTTCATTTTGCATTAAAGAAATCCCACATTACTTTTTGTTTTTCCTTGTTTTGCGGAAAAAAATTGAAAAACATATTGCTGCGATTAAGTGCATTTTCGTGTTGAAAATATACTGCAATACTACAATATATCCAATATTGTCAATCGCCAAATGGAACTAGGGCCATTCAATTACACAGAATTGCTGATAGTGACAAGTGTTCATTGGGATTGAAATCGTCATTAAAATATAATATGTTAGAAATGCAATCGAACTATCCAATCTTTGTTATTTAATTAATTAATATAAATGTCCTCTAATATTTTAATTGAAAAGTGATTACTTATTTAAAGCTTGATATTCTTTTGTAAGTGACAGACTGACACCGAAATTTATTTCAGTGGATGTTTTTGCTTTGGATATAAAATAAAATGAACGACTGGCTCGAACGTACTTGTTATTATATTCGATCACATCGCATTCACAAAATTCTTCGTACAAACAGATAAATATATTTTTAGTCGTTTTCTATCTTATTTTTATAAACAAAAATTATTTAAGTTTTGTACAAGAATATATGCACTTATAAGTATAAATTTAGAAACATAACTTAAAAAAATCGTCCACCCGTTATCGAAATAGTGAATTTTCAAAAATCCAAAAAAAAACATTTTTCTTAAATTTCGGTAGGCAATATTACGTAGAACTCGAGGGACCTTCAATATAAACAATTTTATCGATAATTACAAAATATGTAAAAGTACAGGGTTATCCATTTTGCGGTTTTAAAAGTATAGGGCTGGAATTCGACATCTGTCAAACTAAGCTGTTAAACCAATTTTTTTTTTCAGTTGAAAGTCTGACATTTACGAAAATGATTTTTAAATTATTTATATATATATAAATAATTTAATTATTACGTCAATAAATTTATTATATATTAATATTCGCTTAACTATCGCACAAGGCATACAAATTGTTAAAATTCTGCCACAGCCACATATCGTGCTTTAAGAGGAGATTTTTGTTTACATAATCGTCCAACTTCGCAAGCAATAGGCAAAATTGTGAAGAAACTTGAAGAGACTGGATTGGTTACAGATATTGTAAGGACTGTGCATCATCGTTTCGCTCGTACCACTTAAAATATCGCTGCTGTAAGTGAAAGTGTTGCCGAAGACCCGAATGTGTCGATTCCTCGTCGTTTTCAGTAATTAGGACTGTCTTACGGCACTTATGGCGTATTTTGCATTTGGATCTACACCTACATCCATATAAAGTCCAGCTCACAAAATAACTGAAGCTAGCTGACCATTCACAACGTCATAGATACGTCGAATCTGTGCTTGAACAACAGGCGGTGGCCGGCTATTTTTCGAACAAAATTTTTTTCGGTGGGTATGTTAATAAACAAAATTGTCGTATTTGGGGTTCTGAGAATTCTCAAGTAATTGAAGAGAGGCCATTACTCTTTGGTCCGGAGGTATGATTGGATCTTACTCCTTCGAAAACGACGATGGAACGACTGTCACCGTCAATTAGGAGAGTTATGGTCATATGATAGCCGACTTTTTTTTGCCTGCTATTGAAGAATACGACTTGGAGAATATGTGGTTTAAACAAGACGGTGCCACATGCCACAGAACTCGAGCGAAAATGGGTTTATTGCAAGAGACATTTCCTGGCCGCGTAATTTCTCGTCGTATATGAACTGGCCAACAAGATCATGCGGTTTGACCCCGCTGGACCTTTTTTTGTGGGGCTACGAGAAAAACCGTGTATATGCAGATAAACCTTTAACTCTTGATTGAGCACTTGAAAACCAACATTCGTCAAGTTATGGCTGAGATACCGCTCAATATTTGTCAAAAAGTGGTCGAAAATTACTTCAAAAGAATCGATGCTAGCAACAATTCGCGTGGTGGTCATTTAAATGATGTAGTGTTTCACACATAATGTCAACGTTCAAACTTTTATAATAAAAAAGAAATGTCATAAAAAAAAATATTTTTGTGTGTTTTATTTACGTTTACTTTTGAAACCGCAAAATGGATAACCCATTATTTATTAACCAAAATTTGGACTATACCGCGAGTAATTTTTATAAAAATCATTATTGACGTTTTTGAGATAGTAACGATGGTAGCCAAAATTTTATGGCAAGTACCGTTATTATTTGGGCTAAAAAAATTGTGTCAAAAATCTATTTGAGACAATCTCCTAAAATGCTTAACAACCAATTTTGAAGAAAGTCGCCTTAGCCGCATAGGCTGTAGATCGATCTACTGACATACAGACAGACAGACGGATTTGCGGGACTTTTTTTGGTGTTCTGCTTCATAGTATAATGTCAAGTTTGATGAAAATCTCGAATTCGATTTTTTTCCAAAATGCAAAACTTGCATTTTTGCAGAAATTCTGTTTTCTTAAAAAATTATTAATTAATAATTACTATAAATGTTAAATATTATTAGTATAAATCGTAGACCTTTCATAGTCCATGTTTATTAATTTGGGTGCTAAAATCTGCATTTTGGTAACAAAAAATTTAACAAAGTGTTGTTACTGGAACTGTCATAGAGATTTGATTTTTATCAACGGCTCTCCCAATTTCGTTCAACGTTTTATATAGGATGTTCTTCAAATTCTAAGTACCTACTTCGTGTAATTTTTTTTTTATTAAAAAAAACTACTGGTATCTAGTTTTGTTTTTGACAATTTGATTTTTCGAATACAGTCGAACGATGTTTGTTTAAATTCAGCCTTATTATGAGTATCTTTCACCCGAAATATTTTTGTTCGCCCGGAATTTCACAAATTCCACTTCGAATGACATATGACATTTCGAAAAAGCACAATGGATAAGGTCTGTGTGATCAGGGCCGTACCGAGCTAAATGAGCGCGCTGTGCAAGCTCTACGTTTAGCGCCCCATTCTTCAATTTGCATATTCAAATGAATAACAATTTTCACAATACACACTTTTTAGTTTCCACTTTTCACTTTCTTAAAAAAAACCGCGACTATGAAAACATAAAATGTATGTAGGTATTAAAAAACACAATTAATAATAAAAAGCCTATTCTCTATTAACTTACTTACTTATCCGGCTGTCCATTCGCTCGATGTGGCCGAGCCAGTGTAGTCAAAGCGCTTTGACTGTTTGGACTACATCCACATCTTGGTACAGCTTGTACAATTCTCGATTGAATCTTCTCCTCCATTCGTCCTCTTCGCATATAGGACCAAATATCCTCCGAAGAATTTTTCTCTCTAAAGTGCCAAGTATCAATCCCGCTTTTTTACTTATCGTCCAGCACTCGGCGCTGTAGAGTAGAACTGGTAAAATTAGCGTTTTATATAGCCTGTACTTTGTCTTTCGAGACAGGAGTTTTGAACCCTTGTTTGGCCAAACCGAAGTAGCGGCGGTTCGCTAGGGTAATTCTTCGTCGGATTTCCGCTAAGGTGTCGTTTGTGGAATTAATGTTTGTTCCGAGGTAGGTGAACTCCTTGACTACCTCGAAATTACTGCTACCAACAGTGACGTTTTGTCCTAGGCGATGGACAGATGAGGCTTCGTTTGTTGATAGCATATACTTGGTATTGTCCTCATTTACTTCGCCTGTTCATCAATAGCTGTGAATGCTTCAAGTACAGCTCGCTGGAGCGGCCGATGATATCGATGACGTCCGGAAGACCTGTTGAAGATAGTGCCTTCCAGGCGTACTATCTGCTCCAGGACTATTTTGAAGAAGTCACATGACAGCACATCTCCTTGTCTAAACCATGTACACTTCTGGAAACGCTCAGATGAGCTGTTTCCCATTTTCACTTTGCACCGCGTATTTTGTAACGTCATGCGGCATAGCTGGTTCAGGTTTTTCGGGACCCCGAGTCCCGGCATCGCCAATAGAAGCTCTTGAAGACTTATGCTATCATATGCGGCTTTGAAATCGGTGAAAATATGGAGCGTCTCGACTTAAAATTCGTTGGTCTTTTCCAGGATTTGTCTCAGTTTAAAGATTTGGTCTATCGCTGATCTGCCTGGCGTGAAGTCACACTAGTACTTGCCGATGATAGTGTTGCAGGAAGGTTTTAGATGCTCATATATTACGTTGGTTAGGATCTTGTAGGCAACATTAAGCAGGGATATGCCTCTGTAGTTTTTGCAGGACATAGGATCGCCTTTTTTGTAGATTGGGCATATGGAGCTATTTGACCAGTCGTCGAGCCTGCTTTCCTCCTTCCACACTTGGTTGACAGGACATCTCCTCCATACTTGAGTAGTTCCGCAAGTAGGCCATCCGATTCGGCGGATTTGATGTTCTTAAGCTTGTGGATGGCTTTCTTAACCTCTTCAGTACTGAGCGCTGGGACAGGATCTTCATTGACTGGTCTCATGCTTCTTTGTTCTCCCGTTACTTCCACTACATAATGCCCATTAAGAAGTTGCCGGAAGTGCTGCTTAAACACCACTACAATTCCCTGTGCTTCGGTGACTAGGTTCCCGTTGCTCTTTAAGAGCTTGCGCACCAGTCCTATAACCAGATGCCAGTTCCTTGGCTATTTTGTAGAAGCGGCGGGTGTTGGTGGCGGTGCAAGATTCCTCGAGATACCTGAGCTGAGAGGCTGTGGATGCTCTTTTCTTTCTTCGCAGGGTTTTTTCTCGTTCCTTCTCTTTTCACGGTACTCCTCCCTTACTCTTGTTTTCCGTTGCAGCATTTGCATTCGTGCATTTTCCGTCTCCTGCTTCAATACCGCGCATCGATCATCATACCACTAGTTCTTTTTCGTGGGTGGTTGATAGCATATGGTGGTCTTGGCTGTCTTCTTAATGATATCGCGATACTGGTTCCACTGGTCGTTAACGCTTGTAGGTGGGGGTACGGCAGAGAGTTTCCCGGTCAATTGCTTGCTGTAGTCTCTGGCTTTCTCAGATGTGCTGAGGCAGGCGATGTTGAATTTCTTCCTTTGGGCGGTCTTCGTTTTCTTTTCGTTTGACAGTCGGGCTCTGAACTTTGTCACTACAAGAAAGTGGTCAGAGTCCACTTTGCAAGATGTTTGATGCGTGCCTTGCGCCAATAAGCACGTGGTTGATTTGGTTGGCGGTTCGACCATTTGGAGTTGCTGTGTATATCCTCGCCTGGGGAACCTAATGCTACTTATCACCGTATTACGAGCTGCAGCAAAGTCGATTAGTTGTTTCTTGGAGTCTGTGCTTTCCAACTGATCCCCCAAAGAGATTTTCTTTCCCGACTTTAGCCTTGAAGTCTGCGAGTACGACTTTAACATCGTAGTCCGAACAGTCTCCGTAGGTTCCGTCCAGGAGGTCGTAAAACTCCTCCTTGTTAGACTCCTCAGCTTCATCGGTAGGGGCGTGTGCACATATTAGGTTGATGTTTTAAGGCAATCGCTAATCAGCTTCAAATCGATGACTTTCGACCTGAGTCGATTTCCCACGACGAATCCGCATCCCAACATGTGCATTCTTTGATGACAGCTGTAATAAATCTCGCAATCTTTTCTTTTCATTATTCCTGATCCTATCCATCGTATCTCCTGGATCGCGGTAATGTCTGCCTTGTACAGCGAGATGACAGATTCAAGTTTTAGAGTAGCACCTGGCGTATTGAGTGTCCTTACATTCCAGGTGCATACTCGTAGGTCGTAGTCCATTTTCGTTCCGGGTATGGTTGCCATTTGAGGGTGGTCGTTATCCGAGGCTTCTCGCGTGTCTCTCATAACAATATTGTTTTTTACTGTGGTCGGGTCCTTAACCCAGCGCACTAACCTCCAATCTGTAGGGCCATGAGTTTAATGTTGCAATTTTTCCGTGATCAACATTCGCGCTTACAAGATTCGCAAGTCATGACATAAAGTCAAGACCACTATCTGGCGGCTACCAACTTGAAGTTAATGTAAGCACTTGATGTGTAGGTAAAGATACAGCTCTAGGCCCCCAGTTCCTATAATATCCAACCGCCTATTAAACAGCAACTAAACTTTGAATTATACAAACTACTCAAAAACAAAAACAATTGCAGAAGGACAACACAATAATTCTCCGACGATACGCACACTTATTTGTTTTTTACTTAAAATATTAGTAAAACAGAGTAACTACTCAAGTTTTCAAAAAAAAAATCGATTTTTAAAAAATAAATACAAATTTTGTTATTTTTCAAAAACCAGTCACTGAATTTTTTTGAAATTTAAATTTTATATGTATATTAAAAATGTCTTTAAAATGGCGTTTCAATTTTATTTTCTAAAAATTATGTAATTTTATACATAAAAAATTAATTTCTTAAAAAAAACCGCTCCAACGATTTTTGAATTTTTTTTGATATATTCTTATTTATCCACGAATTTTTGTTTTCCCTCAAACTATAATAACAACTAAGCAATATAAAAACATATTATTATGTGCATTATCCATTTATTTCTACCTTATTATATTTCATTTGTGCGAATTTTTGAGTAATCACTGAATACTACATACAATGTAGACGCTCATTCTTATTTATATAAATGTACATAATCACATGTATCTTATGTATGCACATTGCACCTAAATAATAAAGTTATATGCATAACTACCCACCTATCCTTTATTTTCATTATTATATGTACATATGTATATACATACTTAAGTTCCATCTATTTATGTAGCTACAAATTACCCTCCTAACTTACATACATAACTTGCATTTGTATGTAGGTTGTAGGTACCTATCTAACTATTCTTTGAATCATCCCTTCGACAATTATTCATAATACTAAGAATCAAGGCAATCTTTTCTACATCGGCTTTGAGCCTGCATAGGATAACCAAATTACCTACCTACTAACAACGTAAATGTTTAACTACATTAAAGTTGTTACATACAAAAGCAAGTTCGTACAATCCAGTCGTGCGTTTTATTTCCCTATTCATCCAAACATCTATAAAGAATTACTTTCCTTGCCCTTTTTTTCTTCTCTGGCATCGAACATGTATTAAACTCACAATATTCCATTCAAACAAATTCTGAGTCGAATATCCCATACGTGCAGAATTAAATAAAATGCACGACTGGTTCGCACGAACTTGCTATTATGTTCGATCACATCGAATGCAAAAGATTTCTGTTAAAAATCTAAATATATATTTAACGCAGTTTCTTACTTCATTTTTTATATATACAAAATATCTTTATTTTTTTTTCTAAAAAAATTGGTATGACAGTCTTAAATATTATAATATAAACTTAAAAACAAAATAATAAATCGGCTTAATCAAAGAAAAAATAATTCAAAATTCTGAAATAAATACTTAAACTAATTTAATCTAAAAAAAAGTACGCCATTTTATTTGTTAGATAAATTTGAACTTGTGAGAAAAAAAAATTAAGAAATCTGTGGAGCGGTTTTTGAGAAAAAAAGTTTTTTTTTTTAAACTTTTCAAAGACATTTTTCAAAAAAAAATTCAAAAACACCAATTCATAGATATTCAATAAATACATATAAATATACTTTTTGAAAAAAATTTAATGAGCAGTTTTCGAAATATAAATTTTTTAATTGTTTTTTTTTTTTAATGATTTTAAAAATAATAAAAAAATACTAATTAAAAATATTGGTACGCGGTATAATTTGGGCAACCTAAACCTATATATGTGTGAAATTTCGAAAGAATCGGTTGAGCCGCTTATGAGATAGTCGAAAGCAAAAAAAAACGGTCCTATTGAAAGTACCGTTTTTAGACATTTTTCTAATTTTTTTTTCAACCATATGATGATAAAAATCCGCACTGATATTTTTTATCAAAATCGTTAGAGCCGTTTCCGAGAAAAATAGGTTTGAACGTTACGGTTATATGGGAGGTACCGTTATTTTTTTAGCTAAAAAAAAATTTTCAATTTCCCCGCTGTACAATACCTGAAAAACTCTGTATACCAAGTTTGAAACAATTCGGCCCACCCGTTTGGGATGTAGGTGTCTATACATACATACAGACAGACTGACAGACAGACATACAGACGGACAGAATTTTTAGACCATCTTTTTTCGTCTTCGCTATAATCGTAATGTCAGGTTTGTTTGTTATCTCAAAACTTTTTTTTTTGCGACGAATGCATAACTTGCCTCATAGCACTTTTATATAATCGCAAGTAAAAATGGTTCCGAAGGAATTGTAGATTGAGTTTATTACTTAGAGATTTTATCCTATGAAAATTTTTGAGTGTTTTTGCAAGAAATTATTATTGCACTGTCTTGGTGCGATTTCTTGTTTTGGCTCATATGAACTTTTTTCTTGTATGTAAACATGGCTTATAAGCTGATTTTTATGGTTTTTTGTTGGGTTTTTGCCTTGCAAGCCTGCACCAACGTTATCTTCATGGGATATCTTTATTTTTACTCTATTCACACTATGTTGTTTCGCGTGCATTTATATGAATGGTCTTTTGTGTGAGCAGATAAATAAAATGATTTAATTTGAATTATTGGAAGATAATTATTGCGTTCAAATAACGTTTATAAATGCATAGACATAGGTAGCTGGTTATAGACGAACTTAAATTTGAAGAATGAAAGTATGTTTATCCATAATTGTTTTCTGTGTTATGGTTTGACAATGCGTCCCCAAAGCTTGGCGCCCTGTGCATTTGCACATCCTGTACATACGGCGGGTGCGGCCCTGTTTGTGATGGCATACTATAATTTTAAAAGATCATAAAGAATAAAAAAAGATCCATTTTTTTCCCTTTTGCAATTGAATGAGAATCTACAAGGGAAACAAGAAAAATTATTTTGGTAAGTGATTTATTTTATATAGGATAAAGTAAATAAACCAGAGACAACTAAGTTATACTTTCGTTCGCCTGTCAACTGAACATTTTAAACTATACCAGCGTTATATTCCGCCCAAAATGAATACTGGCAATAGAGGAAATCCTTTGAGCATGACATTTTTAAAGGGGGAAAAGAAAAAATTGATTTTTTTGTGGAATTTTCTGCTGGTAAAGCTTAAAATCTGATCAATTTTTGTATTGTTTATTGTTACATAATTAAAATAAAAATTATAGCTACATAAATATTTTTTGAAGAAGTAAAAAACGACAGTCATACATTTTATTTTATTTTTGGGCGGTTTGACATAAACCGAGATTTTTAATAATATGTTCGAAAAGTGATGTAATCGATTTTCTTGCTTTTTTGGGAAAAGCGGTATCGTTAAAAAACATCGGTAGCTTGTATTTTATCTATAGAAAAGAATAAAAAATATAGCCATTTCTTAAGTTGTATATTTGTATTAAGCCATATGAGTTGCGCACCATAATTGTATCCAACTTTATATTGAATACAATTAAATTTTCCATCCATATTCACCACCAAGTTATCATCCTTCCCAGCAAACATTTATCTGAAGGTTCAGATTCTAATCACCAAAAATGAAGAATAATATTCAGGAAACCTTCAGTTTTTTGAATGAATTATGAATATATACAAAGATCCTACAAATTCTTACCAGAGATACACAAAGAGATATGTATTCTGTGTCAAAAAAAAACAACACTCAGATTTTGTTGTTGGATCCTTCATATGGAGATCCTTTTTTGTTCATCCTTTTATTTTTATTTTTACCAAGGGGTAATGATGACGGGTCATTGTAATGACAAAAGTTTCGTTTGCATAGTCGATTATCAGTTCGGAAAAGTTTTTCAAAAGATCGGTTAAGATAGGTATATAACCATCAGCTTGTGTTTTAATAGTAAATGGGTACCTACTTAATTAACGAAAAATGTATATAAAGAAGCAAATGATAAAACATAAAGTTATGTAAAAAATGTTGTTAAATTTTCTTAGAAATATAAAAATCATTTCTTTAATTATAGCATCGTGTAACAATTAAGAAGTCCTGGAAGCTATAAAAGCCAAACAAGAGGCAAATCAAAAAATGTTCCAGAGGCTCACCGATGAAATATTCAATCATAAATGAATCAGAAATAATGAATTCACTTATGATGCAATTTGAATCCTTTTACCTGGGCTCTTAGACACCGATTTGAATCATTTTAATGGTTCATTCATGATCTGAAAATTTTGAAATAGAATGAACGTATATAACCGTTCCATATATTCGTTTAAGTGATTAATCCCTGAACCTTTTCTGAATCGCAAAAATGATTCTTGTACGATTAATTAAAGTGAAGGTATATAATTAGAAATCCTTTACTTAATTGAATTTTATTGGAATTATTTTTATGATTTAGAAAAGATTCAGGCATTAATCATTTAAATGAATATATGGGGCTCTTATATACATTCATTTAAATGACGAATTTTCAGATCATAAATGAATCTTTACAATGATTCAAATTGGTGTCTAAGAGCCCAGGTAAAAGGATTCAAATTGCATAAAAAGTGAATTATTTTTCGGCCGGTTTCTTCACTTTTATGAATTAATTATCGTTCATTTCTCAATTAAAATGTTTGCTGGGTTTCTGTCTATTCTTACCTCAGCATACAATTATAAAATAGAAGCTAAATCACATGCCTCAGTATACCTAATGCTAATATACATATTACAATTTATTCTCAACAACTAAAATGTCATGGCATTGTGTCCACATAAGTATAGAATTAACCTAAGTTCATCAAACCACACTGAAAAATAGTAGCTCATAGTCATCAGAATCACCAATAGAATCTTCTCAATGTGCAAAGTCCTTGTTGATGATAATATACTCATATACATATACATATATGCATACTTCTATGATTGCAAATGGAAACTCTCCTTTAAAGGATTTAAATTCAAAGGACAACAACGATTAGACATTGTATCAGTTTATATCTATGTAGTGTAGATAATATGTATAATATACTCTGCAACTTACGATATTGGCACGCATACGTAGGTATGTGTATGATGGAATCATTTACTTAAATGTGATTTGAAGGCATCGTAAGGATTTGAGATCAGAATAAAAGAGCATTACAAAATGAATTCAAAACTCAGTCAAGGCAAACTTTATATATGTAGGTACGTTAGATACTTCACATTCCGAAATCCAAAAGATCTTCTTACCCATATCCACATTTTAGCTTTTGAGGTACGTACTTGTTCCTAATGCTGAAGCTGATGGCCTTTGGCATCTGTTTGTATGGTTTAATCTCAAATAATGATATCAAAAAGACCGTTAAGGAGGCGATGAGTATGTGCATCAGTGAAATACATTATACGAGTACCTACAGTAAGTAACTTCTTAAGCCATACGAGATATAATACAATTAAAGTACATTGCTGATTTTCTTCCCTCTCCATCTCAACGTAATCCAGGGAAGCTGTAATTCGATTGATTAGGTGATTTATCGAAGCGTAATGCTCCAACTCCTAATGAATAGTTTGTCAGTTAACAAAGTTTTGTTGTAATTAAGACTTAAGCAAAGAGAACATATATACTCGTAAATACATATATTACATCACTACCAACCACATCCATGTGAGTTTGATGTTGATTTGATGACTGTCAGGACGAGTTTTCGTTCTGGCTGGAGTAAAAGTTCACTAAACGTAATTCGTTTAGAAGTTTTATAAAAAAAAAAATTAAAAAACACAAACTCAGATACCAGGATTTGCAATGACAACGAACTGAATAATTAGATTCGAAAAGTTAAGTTTTCTGCTGCGAGGGGTTTAATTGAGTTTGAAGGATGCGATTGGAGAGTAGATAGCTTGAACTAAGGAGGCAGTTTTAATTGAAATAAATTAGTTAAGTAGCAAATGAAAAATATCGGTAGAAATATAAAATCATTAACTGGGAAAAAAATTCCAAAGTAAACGGTGATTTTTTAAGAGCTTGGTTTTTGAAAATTCAAAAAAACACAGAAACTTGTAAAATGTGAATGAAATTTTTATTTGGATCGATAAATCAATTTCTGCCATTTACTTTTTAAAAATAATTTCACTTAAATGTTGCCCGCGGCTACGCTTCAGTTGGTCCATTCTGAAGGTCCAATTTTGGAAAACTTTTTCACACATTTCGGCCGGAATCTCACCAATGACGCGTTCAATGTTGGCTTCCAAGGCAGCAATCGTGTTTGGCTTGTCCCCATAGACAATAGACTTAACATAGCCCCACAAAAATAGTCTAACGGGGTCAAATCATATGATCTTGTTGGCCAATTGACTGCGCCAAAACGTGAGATCAACTGCTCACCAAATTCGCCTCTCAATTGATGCATGGTTTCGCGGGCAGTGTGGCATGTGGCACCGTCCTGTTGGAACCACATGTCGACCGAGTTCAATTCTTGCATTTTCGGCAAAAAAAAATCTGTTATCATCGAACGGTACCTTTCTCCATTGACCGAACCCTGCGGCCTTCATCGTCCTTGAAGAAGTACGGCCCAATGATGCCGCCTGCCCATAAACCGCACCAAACAGTGCATTTTTCGGGATGCATTGGTAGCTGCTGAATTGCCTCTGGCTGCTCTTCACTCCAAATACAGCAATTCTGCTTATTCACGTATCCATTTAGCCAAAAATGAGCCTCGTCGCTGAAGACGATTATGACGACCATAAAACGGACGTAGCTTGCGAAACACATTTTTCACAGAGCACGAATTTTGATAATAAATTTCAATAATTTGAAAACTTTGTTCAGGCGTAAGTCTATTTATGATGAAATGGCAAACAATACTGAATCGAAATATCAAATGTTCGTGGAATTTGTCATGTGTGATCTGTCAAAAATATAAACGTCAAAAACCAAGTAGCAAAAAAATCACCCTTTACTAACAAAACATAAATTAGAAATCTCTAAAGCGAACATAATACTCGTATATTACACCGCTGAATAGCGGTGAGCTTTATGGCTTTATGTTGATTAAATGACTGACAAGACGAATTTTCTTACTGGCTGGAGTAAAAGTTCACTACAGGTAATGCGCTTAGACGCTTTCTAAAAAAAATGAGAGAAAAACTGTGATAGCAAAATTTGAAATGACAACGAGCTGAACTATTGGAATCGAAAAAGTTCAGTTTTCTGCTCCGACGTATTTAACTGTTTAATCCGAAATGAAAGAAGAAATTGATGAGGACATAGCTTGCACTAGGCA
This sequence comes from Philhelius pedissequus, assembly GCA_910595825.1. Classification (NCBI taxonomy): domain Eukaryota; kingdom Metazoa; phylum Arthropoda; class Insecta; order Diptera; family Syrphidae; genus Philhelius; species Philhelius pedissequus. Next base: position 33,449,674 of record OU343160.1, read on the forward strand.
GTCTTAATTGAAATAAAAGAGTTAATAAGAGAGTGAAAAATATCGACAGACATATCAGACTGTGACGGCGTATTTTTGTTTCGGTTGCAAGTTTTCTAAAAAAAAATAAATGAAAAAAAACAAACTCTGGTAGCAAAATTTGAAATGAGAAAGAGCTGAATTATTGGATTCGAAAATGACTGTTTTCATGGAACATAATACTCCTGTTACACCCAAGGCCGCACCAACCATATCTGCCAAATGTTCAAATTCACAGGGCGCAAGCAGACTCCTCTTTCCCACTGGACACGTGCCCAGGGCCCGTACTCGATAGGCCCCCCTAGTTCCTGCCAGACCTCTAAACGATAACCGATATTTATTACCGAAAAACTTTTTTAATTTGAATAAATCGAATCAAAACTGCTGACTAAAATACCTATTAAAATTATTAGCTTTTGCATGCGCGAAGCTACCCTACTCTAGCTCTCCGATTTCAGCATGCTTAGATAAATTTAAATATATAAATATATAATTGAATAGTATACTTAGTATGTACATTATAACTTCTATAAGTTTGAAGCTACATATGGGACCACAAATGCTGAGAATTATAGGAATATAAAGGGAGAAAAGAATACCTTCCTTTCTCTGGAACACTCTACTAGTTAGTTTGAAATAGTAATTGAAGTACAAATAATATATTTAATTATAGTAGTTATAGGAGTTCAATTGCAGTCGGTTTTAAAGAAAAATGATTAGTGCACTCATGAGTGTGACTCTGACTCGTGTCATTTAAATCCAAAAAAATGGAAAAGCTTTAGAATATATATAATAAACTTAAATAAAACACACAAAAATATTTTTTTTTCATATTTCTTTTTTATTATAAAGCTTGAACGTTGACATTATGTGTGAAACACTACATCATTTAAATGACCACCACGCGAATTGTTGCAAGCATCGATTCTTTTGAGGTAATTTTGACCACTTTTTGACACATTTGGGCGGTATCTCAGCCATAACTTGACGAATGTTGGTTTTCAAGTGCTCAAGAGTTAAATATTTATCTGCAATCACGGTCTTTCGCGTAGCATGATCTTGGTGGCCAGTTGATATCGCCACGACGAGAAATTACGCGGCTAGGAAATGTCTCTTGCAATAAAGCCATATTCGCTCGAATTGTGTGTCATGTGGCACTGCCTTGTTGAAACCAGATATTCTCCAAGTCGTATTCTTCAATAGCAGGCAAAAAAAGTCGGTTATCATATGACCATAACGCTCCGAATTGACGGTGACAGTTGTTCCATCGTCGTTTTCGAAGAAGTAAGGTCCAATCACACCTCCGGACCAGAGAGCGCCCCAAGCAGTTATTTATTGTCGATGTAATGGAATCTCTTCAATTACTTGAGGATTCTCAGAACCCCAAATACGACAATTTTGTTTATTAACATAACCACCGAGTGAAAAATGTGCTTCGTCGCTGAAGAAAATTTTGTTTGAAAAATCGACGTTGTTCAAGCACCCATTCGACTTATCTACGACGTTGTGAATAGTCAGCTGGCTACAGTTGTTGTGTGAGCTGGACTTTATTTGGATGTAGGTGTAGATCCAAATGCAAAATGCGCCATAATGTGCCGTAAGACAGTCCTAATTCCTGATAACGACGAGGATTTGACACATTCAGGTTTTCGGCAACACTTTCACTTACAGCGGCGATATTTTCAGTGGTACGAGCGAAACGATGATGCACAGGCCTTACAATTTCTGTAACCAATTCAATCTCTTCAAATTTCTTCACAATTTTGCCAATGAAACAAAAAATTAGCTTAACAACTTAGTTTAACAGATGTCGAATTCCAGCCGTATACTTTTGAAACAGCAAAATAGATAACCCATATTGAAAATATATCAACTTTTGAAGGAAAATAAAATTGAAGACACATTTGCAAATGTAGAAATCGCAATAATCTTTTTCAGCATGATGGTAACTAACTGCAGTGGAGAACGCTCCTCCTCAAAATTGATAATAATAAAAAACTAATTGAGATGTACAATGCTTCAAAAGAGATTAATGAGTTTATCGCTGATGTCCATAGAATATGATGTGCTCAAATTCATCGATTTTGAAGGAGTAAACAACGATTTTGCCCATTTCAAATCTCGAGGGGTTCCTCTTGAATCAGCATAGCTATACTAACCTTTGAAAAAAAAAATTAAAATTTCTTTTTTATATTATATTATATTATATTATATTATATTATCTATTCATTTAATGAGACTGTCAATAAAAATAATATCAATAATGTCAATAATAAGTCCGGTATTACACAGCGCGTATTTACCCCTGCGTGAATGAAGTGCGAAAGAAAAGAAAGAACAAAAAGATGAATCAGAAATAAATCTATCTATTCTCTTTCTACTCTTTCTTTTCTCATCAACAACCGTTTGACCGACCGGTTCGAAAAAATGTCCTTCAAAGTTTTAATAATATACATATGTATATTAATTAATAATAATTTTGAAAAAATAATGAGAATACAATATCAAAATTATGTTAGCGAAGTTTTTATTTTAAAAATACATACTTAGGTAATATTTTTAAAGAAATTGTTGTACAATTTTCTTAGAAGTTCCTTTCGGAAGTTTTGCAAGTAGTTTAGTTTGATGGGTCTAGTACGCTTAGTTTAGCCAGAAATCGCGTTTAAAGATAAAAATGTCCCGATTTTTTAAAATAAGTTTTTCGGGTCATTCGTTACATGGATTGAAAGGTGGCACTTCCAAGATCACGAATATTTAATTTTTAATTCACTAGAGGGCAGGTAGTTTAGCCGCAAATCGAATTTTAAGGGACAGACAAAGTGTAAAGTTTGATGGGTCTAGGACGCTTAGTTTAGCCAGAAACCGCGTTTAAAGATAAAAAAGTCCCGATTTTTTAAAATAAGTTTTTCGGGTCATTCGTTACATGGATTGAAAGGTGGCACTTCCCAGATCACGAATATATAATTTTTAATTCGCTAGAGGGCAGGTAGTTTAGCCGCAAATCGAATTTTAAGGGAGAGAAAAAGTGTAAAGTTTGATGGGTCTAGGACGCTTAGTTTAGCCAGAAACCGCGTTTAAAGATAAAAATGTCCCGATTTTTTAAAATAAGTTTTTCGGGTCATTCGTTACATGGATTGAAAGGTGGCACTTCCCAGATCACGAATATATAATTTTTAATTCGCTAGGGCAAGTAGTTTAGCCGCAAATCGAATTTTAAGGGACAGACAAAGTGTAGAGTTTGATGGGTCTAGGACGCTTAGTTTCGTCAGAAATCGCGTTTAAAGATAAAAATGTCCAATTTTTTTTTAAATTAGTTTTTTGTGTCATTCGTTACATGGATTGAAAGGTGGCACTTTCAAGATCACGAATATATAATTTTTAAGTCGCTAGGGCAAGTAGTTTAACCGCAAAACGAATTTTAAGGGAGAGAAAAAGTGTAAAGTTTGATGGGCCTATGACGCTTAGTTTAGCCAGAAATCGCGTTTAAAGATAAAAATGTCCCGAGTTTTTAAAATTAGTTTTTCGTGTCATTCGTTACATGCATTCGATAGGGCAAGTAGTTTAGCCGCAAATCGAATTTTAAGGGAAAGAAAAAGTGTAAAGTTTGATGGGCCTATGACGCTTAGTTTAGCCAGAAATCGCGTTTAAAGATAAAAATGTCCCGAGTTTTTAAAATTAGTTTTTCGTGTCATTCGTTACATGGATTTAAAGGTGGCAATTCCCAGATCACGAATATATAATTTTTAAGTCGCTAGGGCAAGTAGTTTAGCCGCAAAACGAATTTTAAGGGACAGACAAAGTGTAAAGTTTGATGGGTCTAGGACACTTAGTTTAGTCAGAAATCGTGGTTAAAGATAAAAATGTCCTGATTTTTTAAAATTAGCTTTTCGTGTCATTCGTTACATGGATTCGATAGAGCAAGTAGTTTAGCCGCAAATCGAATTTTTAGGGAAAAAAAAAGTGCAAAGTTTGATGGGTCTAGGCCGCTTAGTTTAGCGTTTAAAGATAAAAATGTCCCGCATTTTTAAAATTAGTTTCTTGTGTCAATCGTTACATGGATTGAAAGGTGGCACTTCCCAGATCACGAATATATAATTTTTAATTCGCTAGGGCAAGTAGTTAAGCCGCAAACCGAATTTTAAGGGAGGGAAAAAGTGCATAGTTTGATGGGTCTAGGACGCTTAGTTTAGCCAGAAATCGCGTTTATAGATAAAAATGTCCCGATTTTTTAAAATTAGTTTTTCGTGTCATTCGTTACATGGATTCGATAGAGCAAGTAGTTTAGCCGCAAATCGAATTTTTAGTGAAAAAAAAAGTGTAAAGTTTGATGGGTCTAGGACGCTTAGTTTAGCGTTTAAAGATAAAAATGTCCCGATTTTTTAAAATTAGTTTTTCGTGTCATTCGTTACATGGATTGAAAGGTGGCACTTCCCAGATCACGAATATATACGAGTAATTTTTAATTCGCTATGTGTACAAAAAATCAAGTATTATGTAGCAAATGACTTCAGAAATATATTTAGCTGTATGTACTAAGAATCATGTGCTTTCTATGCAATCGAATGTAAATAATGCCTGTTTTGTCAACTTCGAGCTTTCGAAGAATTGTATCTCGAGTTTAGTATATTATTATAGGTATATTTTCAATTTTTTTTGGAATACATATATCGAATGTAAAAAAAAATAAAAAATAATGGTACTCCATTAGAAATATTTTGTTTCACTGTTTTCTTTTATCCTATACATATTTTATTCCACCTAAGATTCAATTAATAGACCAATCTACTACATCTTTACAGAATGCCTTTTTCCAGCAATTTTTTTATTTTGTATGTTTGCTTCAATTTACGTAGACTTCGATGCAACCAATATTTCTTAAGGTATACCTCATAAAAGAATTTGTAGAGCACCTTTTCGATATTAAAACTATACTTTGACTCAAAAATCTGACTTAATGATTTCAAGCTTCCAACTATTCATTACAAGTGCTCATCATTATGCCTGAGAAAAAACTAAGTCTAGTATTTCGAATTTCAACTCTCAAGCACTGTGGTGAAAAAAAAGAAGTAAAATTCAACCTTAAACTTTCAGAAAATGCTCCTTCACCTGCGCATTTACTTTTCCTTAATTACCTTTGGATGCATTAGTTTTCCTTTGACAAAAAAAAAACAGAACCTAGCAAGAACTATGTAACAAATTCAACTCTTATAATAGCATCTCATCCCGTAGCAGGTAATAATGGTAAACATAGCCTTATTGAAACTCAGGAATATCGCAGACTTTTTATAGCAACGCCAAATCAAGGTTACTTAATGTTTACCGTAATCTAAGTAGATGCAAACGAAAATAGCAGTTGTATTTCTAAATGTCCAGTGCTGCCACTTGAACAAACATAAATTTTGCATTTTTAGTTCATGTTACAAAATAATTGAAACATTGTTATTGATTAAAAAGAAAAATTCTTTCAATGTGAAATAACAAAAATCATTAAAAACCTTCGATACGTTGAAAATAACGTACTTTTTCACAATAAGAGGTATTGAGGAACTACGAGCGATAATTTCCATCTTATTTTCAAAAAGATTGTTTATAAAACCGTTTTTTAAAAGTTCTTGCACGGGGGATACCATTCTAACATGCTTTGGGAATCTCCTGTAGGGTATTGCATACAAATTTTTAATAAGAAATAAATCAAGAATGACTAAGAGCCCAATTAGGAGTTATTTGAAAAATTTAATATTAAAAGTCAAGGAATATGAACTTTTAAATTCAGTTTTTTGTTATAATGTATAGTGTGGCTTCAATGCAATGCAGACATTAGTTACACCTTTAATGAACAGTTTAATTATCTGCGGTTGTATGGCAGGTGCCGTTATTTTTGGGACTAAATAATCAATGTATCCCTTCGAGTTCGATTTTTTTTTTCAAATGTAAAATTTGTCCTATAGTACCTACATTTGTATGTACATATATCTCAAGTAAATACATATGGAGAAATCGCTGATTGAAATTATTTAGAACTTTATATAATAGAAAGAGCCAGAACAACTTACCAAATATTGCTTGAAAGACATCTACATATATTTAATTAATATGTAAATACAAAACTGTGTTTGATTTATTTTCAGTAAATCATTAATAATTTCTTATTAAAATATTTATGGGAGAGTTCGAACCCGAAAACCCCCATAGTGATTTGCCATTACTCCAGGTTAAGCTAAATATATTGTTATTCTTCTTCAAATTTGGTACATATTCTTCTTCTGTAATAGGCCTGCCATACATTTTGTTTAGCCAAAAACGTAATGCTTATTTTTCTCAAAACCGGCTATAACGAATTTGATAAAAATAATTCTGTGCAGGTTTCTATTAGGAATCTAAATATATTTTCAAATTTGATTTTTACTTAATGTCTTATATACATTTTTTTTTAATATTTTGCAAAAAAAAAGTTGATATGACAATTTTAAATACTTAATAATAAAAACTTAAAAAACAAAATTTTCAAAAAAAAATCATCCATAACCGTTTTCGAAATATTGAGTTTTCCAAAATCCAATTTTTTTTTTTCGAAAATATTGGTATGCAGTATTATTTATAATTTGAATTAGGTACATACTAAAACACTTAAATACTAAGTTTGAAGAAAATTGCTTCAGCCGTTTAGGACCTAGAGCGTTGTACAGACAGAGAGACGGAATTGCGGGACCCACTTTTTTGGTGTTCTCTATCATCGTAATGTCAAGTTTGATTAAAATCTCAAGTTCGATTTTTTTTCCAAATGCAAAACTTGCCTATCGCATGTAAAACCATTTTTTGGATTATAGAATTTCTTGAAAACGGTTCAGTTGATTATTTTTATATAGAAGCTACTTAAAAGTATTAATATATTAAAATATTTCATTTTAAGTTAAATTAAAAAAAAAAACACTTTTTTTTTAAACTCAATATTTTGAGAAGGACGCAATTTGTTTCTTAAAATTTTGTTTTTAGTATTTCTTTTGACATTACATATGCTAAGAAAAACATTTCAAGAAAATAAAAAAAAAAAAGTATAACACCATACAAGTGTTAAAAGCGTTAAGATTTTTTTGCTCAAAACAGCTCCAAGAATGTTAGTAAGGCCTCCTTCTTAACTGTCTTTCACATAAGACTACTTTTAATAATATTGCATTAAAATTTTCAAAAAAGTGTTTTAGGTTTAAATCGATTTTTCGAAAACGGTTTGGTGATTTTTAAATTATGCACGAGTATTAATTTAAAATTGGAAACCAAAATTTTTTTTTTCAAAATTCTATAAAAAAGAAAATAATATAATAAAAACAGCTCCAAGAATTTTAAATTTTGTTTGCATATATTATTTCATTTATTCCTTTTTATATATTATTAATTTATACCCATCTTAAAGCTCGACAAAAAATCATAAAACTAGATTTCTTATCTAGAACTTACAAGACGCCTACTGGCCTTTTTTATTATTTTATTTTTTTTTATTTAATTTAATTTAATTTTATTTTATTTTATTTTATTTTATTTTATTTTATTTTATTTTATTTTATTTTATTTTATTTTATTTTATTTTATTTTATTTTATATTTTATTTAAGCCAACTCTTAACGTTAATGTTTTGGTGCTAAGAATACACCTATGTATTTTGTTTGTTTTAATTTCTAAATAATCAATAAAAATGAGGATAAACTTAAAAAGTCAACAACAACAAAAAAACAGTTATTAAAATGTTATAGGTACATATAGTGGAAACGCTGGCTTGAGATCTGCTACAATGCGTTTTCTTTTTTGTTGTACGAGTACCTCACATTGTTATTGTTCCTGCAAATTAAACAATATACATATATAGAACAGATACAATGTTAAGCATCTCCGCTTCCGTATTCAGCGCAACATTTCATCACAGAACAAAAGGTGCAAAATTGCACACCAAGACCCCTTCAATTAAATTATACGTTGAAGTCTGCATGGACGAGTGTAATTAACCGACTTTTCTTGTGGCATTCATTATTCCGGTTGGCCTTTGGAGGTATATTCCGTTTTTTTTCCGATATTTTTTTTTGTTATTTTGCACGTTAACCTCGACAAAGGAGTGTTGTGTGGAGAAGATTATAGCATAAAAGATGATTACACTCTGGGCAAAAAATCCACTGAACCATTTAAAATGGACCAATTCACGTGGAAGAGCATCAAGTCATTGGCGATGGTATAGAGAATGAAATACCCCATCCCATATGAAATTATAGTTCCAACTTCAGCCGACAGATGGACGATGTTATTATACCGTTCGTTGCCAATAATCGTTAAATTCCACGGAACAATTAAAATTGTGAGATTTTATTTTTTTAATTATGTCTTCTTTATGGAAATACCTACTCTTCCTCAGGATAAGCATTACTGTACTGAGAAAAGGCTTTAAAATATTATTCATGTGAGGAGTTGAGTCCGGGTTTTATTTTGGCATGGCTACAGGTGCTACCTATAAGTGGAAGTGGAAAAAAACGTGATTAAAATGACAGGTGAGCTTATTGTTGCAGTCGTCATGTTTTTAATGCTGATGCGGTTAATGGTAGGGAATAAAATGGTATCCTTTTTTGAGTTTGTAATTAAGGATGCATTGTAAGGAGCCTTCCATTTGCAACACTAGGGTGACCATCTGTTAATTTTAGTTATGTTTAATGTTCTCTTAAGTTTCATCAAACTACTATCTACTTCCCAGTTTTTGAGGTTCACTTCCACCTGTGAACAGTCTTCCTCTATTGCGATGTCCCTCCGAGAAAGACTCAAGAACTCTGCCAGATCGAATATCGCCATATAAGTTGAAGAGTTTGCATTTCCTTGATCAATGAGGTGTCCCTGTACAACTCGTATCGTTCGTCGTTTAATTTTCTCCTGAATTATACATAACTTTATATGGGACCGTAGATCCTTCAAAGTGACCAAGGATATTTTTATTCACTTTCGTTATTGTCCACCCTTCACAACCACAAAGCAGGACTGGTATAATTAGGGTACTATTATACAGGGTCGGCTTAGTTCTTTACTCTTCTGACCAAATTATTAAAAGTTCATCTACGCTTTCCACCAATTTATTGCCAGCTAACTTAAGCATTTCCGGTGATAAGACGTCAGGCGTCCAGCCGATCTTTTGATTTGTTAGTTCCTTGACGGTTGGACCAAGGTGTTTTCTACCGTCATCTACCCTGACAGCTATATATCTATCTTCTTCCATATGTTTAGTACTGACTAAAATGTCTTTCTTCTTTTCGTATTTTATTACTGTTTATAGATTCAATAATTGCGCGATGGAGAAGCTTGTAGAAACACTCCTTGGACTTTGATAAAATCTCTGCTTCGCACGTCTGTAGCCTGAATGAAGACTGGGTGCGCATAATCATAAGCAGCACTCTATTTCGTCTGCGGAGTAAATATTCCGATATCGCATAGGTATAGGTTTCATCGTAGGAACCCCTTCGTCAAGTCAAGACGTATTCCGTGGGTGTAAGAAGCTATACATAGAAGCATTGTCAAAACTTGCCACAAGTCGATAACTCCTAGAATGATATATATGTATATTTTTTTTATATTTGATAGTAAGAACACCCTTTTCCTTATTACTACAATGTTGCAAACTTTTCCCAGATCCAAAGTACATAAATCTCACATCGAAGGCCATACCTATGCTATGCAGGAAGCATCAGAGCAGGAGGGAAAGAAGAACAGTGGCTTATCTCATGAACATTCATGGAATTCTTGGTACAATCCCTGGTAACATTCATTAGTTACAAGCTGCACCAGGTATTTAGTCAGGAGAATGATATGCGACCAGAGAATAGATATGGTAGTGCATGAACTGTACTGGACGAGTATAGTGTACATGTAAATGGATAGCCCAAATTGGATATTCATTACTCTCTTGTGGTTTGATGATGGGAATATTTCCCTCGGGGTGCACTTTGATGCTTCTGCATTTGAACACATCATGCAATTGAATTATTGTTACTTGAAACCAAAAGAAAAGGATACTGAAACAGACTCATTGTTCAGATATACAATATATATATGTACATATGTATGTGTTAAGTAGTAATATTCGTTAGTAAAAAGAAGGGTTTATCTTTTGAATTCCTACGTACATTTATTTGCATTCGATATCAGTGTTTGAATTCGGAGATTAGGCAATGAATTTCGAATGAATTATTTATTTTTTTTGAGTGAATAAATATATTTTTGAAGTTTAAAGTGATAACTTCCTATATGAGGGTGAACCGCTTCGTTACGTAACGCGTTACTGTGTTGGTGTTTTAGCTTCCATTTCTCTCACGCATATGGAGAAATTTTAAAATTAATCAAACCATTTTGGTAAAAAAAAGAATGTGAAGACTTTTGTAAAGGCTCCAGAAGTAAACCTTCCATAATTTGAAACTATTTTTTCATTTGTAATTCTAAGTCGGCTAAATCACTATATGCACATCAATTTTATGGAAGCCGGTCAAAGAACAACGAAGTTAACATTTTTTGATACCAGCCGCATGCTTGCATAAATGCAACGACCCTAACTTCCAAATGTACAAACGTCAATCAATTTTACATTACATACATACATTATACTACTCCGTATAGGTATATACGGACGGCAACGAAACCTTCGAGTTAAACATTGCATACATTAATACAACACAATTACACTAATGTATGAGCATCAAAAAAACAAAACAAAAAATTCAAATCAAGGTCAAATACACTCAATACGCACTAATGTAATATTATCAATAAAACGAACCTGCAAAAAAATCATCGTCAAATACACACAATGCGTATACCTACTACATTAATCTATGAATCCATAAGGAACTCACAAACAGAATTAGATACAAGAAAAAAACAACAAAGCAACAAAAAAAATAATTTCTCGTTGGACCTAAAGAATAAGAATCCACAACACGTACCAACAAAAAAATCCTCAGCGAATACACACAATAATGCAGATAATCTGGACTCATCTATGAAATCCAAAAAACGAACAAACATGTCATGTGTAGGGTCAGGTTAGATGTCGGGTCACGTCAGATGTCGGTCGGTTTGACAGTTCCATAGAAATGTTTTTACGCCCAACGACGCAAAAGCAGTTTTACTTCAAAAATCTGTATACTATTATAGGCATATTTTGGTGTAAAATTTGTTTATATATTTTGTTATTAACGGTACCTGCCATACAACCACTTTTTTTATTTTTAATATTCTCAATACGCCTCCACGGATTCCGATCAAAATTTTCATATAATATATTCTAAATAATACTGCATACCAAAATATTCGAGAAAAAGTTTTTTTGGATTTTTGGAAAAACAATATTTCTTGAAGTGATAACTTCTTATGGAAATGTAAGCCGCTTCGTTACGTAACGTGTAACGGAGCTGGTCTATCTGGCTTCCCTTTCTCTCACGCATACGGAGAACTTTTGAAATTAATTAAATTAACGACGAACTTTTGGAGCTTTTCTTAAGTTAAACAATTTCAATATTAAATAGTTCAACTTAGATTAGACGCATATGTTCTTTTTTTTTAAATCAGATTTTTAGCGGAATCATTTTTTAAAAAGTTATCAAAAGCATATTGAACAATCATAATTCTTGGTAAAGAAAATATTTTTTCTCAAATTAAATATTAAATTAACTTCAAAAATCAAACTGTTAAATATTTTGAATTGCGACATTTTTAAAGCTATGGGATTTTTTTCTAAATTCAGATTAAAAATAAGCTTTTTATAAATGTAGCTAATTTTTAAAAAATTCAAAAATAACAAATAAAGAAAAGTACGTGGTTAATTTGCGACTACTTGGTATAGAATAGAAGTTAGTTTCATTTTCTTCTTCTACTTTTGTTCATTAATCTTACAATTTTAAATATGCTGTAAATAGGCTGGAAAATAAAAATCGTTTTAATTATGTAAAAAAGTGTGCACTTCATGGGAGATATTATTTCGGTAATCCAGCATTTTTAGATACAGTATTTTGAAATACAGAATATTAACCATACAGAATTTTGACCATACAGTATTTAAAAATACAATATTTCGACACCTACATCCCAAACGGGTGGGTCGAATTTCTTTAAACTTGGTATATAGAGTTCTTTAGGTATTGTACAGAGGGGAAATTGAATTTTTTTAGCTGAAAAAATAACGGTACCTGCCATATAACCGTTACGTTAAAGCATATTTTTCCCGAAAACAGCTCTAACAATTTTGATTAAAAAAAAGCCAGTGCAGCTTTTTAGGTACGACCGATCATATGATTTTAAAAAAAATTTGTAAATATCTTAAAACGGTACTTTCCATAGGACCAATTTTTTTATTTCGACAATCTCATAAATGGCTTAACCGAATCTTTCGAAATTTCACACATATATAGGTTTAGGTTGCCCAATTTTTATTGCGTACCAATATTTTTAATTAATATTTTTATGTATTTTTAAAAGCTTTTTTTTTAAATTTTAAAAAATTATATTTTGCTCAATAATTTTTTTTTTCTCAAAAATTACCTATGGTTATATGTACGAGTATTTGCTGAATACCTATGAATTGGTGTTTTTGAATGTTTTTTTTAATTTTTTTCAAACCGGTTTAAAAAAAAACTTTTTTTTCTCAAGACCCGCTCCAAAGATTTCTAAAATTATTTTCTCATAAATTCAAATTTATCCAAGAAATAAAATGACGTACTTTTTTTAGCTCAAATTAGTTTAAGTATTTATTTCAGAACTTTGAATTATTTTTTCTTTGATTAGTGGGATTTAATCTTTTGTTTATAAGTTTATATTATTTAATATTTAAGATTGTCATAACAATTTTTTTAGAAAAAAATTAAAGAAACTTTGTATATATATATATATATATAAAATAAAGTAAAACATCAACTTTAAAAATATATTTACATTTTTAATAGAAATCTTTTGCATTGAACATAAGAGCAGGTTCGTGCGACCCAGTCGTGCATTTTATTTGAACACACATGTCCAGACGAAGTATTAAAACTTGCAAAGTTTTCTGTCCATAGTTGCCAAATTTAGGTACTTCCTAGCAAACCTATTCCAAAATGTTAAAGGTTTTTCAATATTAAATTTACAAAATGGCTTAAAAATTCTTCAAACAAAAAAGCTATCAAAAAATTTTTACATGCGATTATAGGTAGGTAATATAAGGCAAGTTATGCATTTATAAAAAAAATTCTAACAATCAAACATGACATAACGATCATAGAGAAGTCTAAAAATGTGATTGGCAAAAAATGTCTCTCTGTCTGTCTGTCACTCTGTCAGTCTGTATATATAACGAGCTATATTCGATTACCTTCAAATTTGCTATGTATGATTCTATTGGCATTCTTCAGGGGCAAAAAAATGTATTTTTAGGCCTAAAAATAACGGTACCTGCCATATAACCATTTAGGAACATCTTATTTTTCTTGAAAACTGCTATAACGATTTTGATAAAAAAAAATTGAGAATGTTTTGGTTGGCAATAGCTATCATTTATTCTGAACAAAGTTTGCGGGAAAGGGCTATTAACGGTAACTTTCATGTAACGGTTTTTTAATTGTTGCCTTTCTTGGTAACGGTACATTGGATTTCTGTCAAATTTAATATCTGAGAAGACCTAGGTAGCCAAACTAATTCTGCATATTAAAATTTTAAATAACTTTTTTTTTATAATTAAAAATAATTTTTGAATTTTTTATTTTGATAAATCAATATTTTTAAAACTAATCCAAAAAAATAATTTTAAATTTTATGGTCAAACTGCATACCAAAATTTGAAAAAACATTTGTTTTCAAAAAACTAAAAATAAATAACCCGATTTTATCAAAATCCGTCTTACAATTTTCGAGATACTTTTTTAAAAAAATTTCATTGATTGGTGGCATCTAATGGTTTTCTTGGTTTTTTTGGAGAAACCGATTAAAGTGATGGTTTTTGCAGTTTTTATAAGTTTAAAAAACGATTTTTTCCCACCTATATGCACCATTCACTTTCATTATGTACAAACATATGTATGTACATTTTATATTATTATTTTTTTTCTGACGGTCATTAAAAATTTATGATTTATTTTACTCGAAGTTAAGTCCTGATTTAATTTTTTTTTTCGAAGATCATCTTTTTCAAAATCAGCTTGCTTATATTCTATTTAAACTGATGGTACTGTACCACTGATAGTTTTGTCAATAACATATTTATTTCGCAAAATGATGTCAAGTGTGCATGTTGCAAGTGCTATGTGAGTTGTTCCTTATGTGTGTCATTGTGTCATCTGACACCAATGAGTAGGCTTCTGTGGAAAACAGTATGAGTAAGGGATATCAATATATATTCCTTATTGTTTGTCTGTTCTCACTGCATCTTAATAATATCCATTGCGTTTAGGGAAATCCATGGCTAATTCTCAGTTAGCATTGCGAATCATTGATACTACCGTTTAAATTTTACTCGAGGACTTCTCTCAACCATCAATTAATACACAAACGTTCGAACTTGTAGATACCTTAGCTGAAGAAATACATTCATCATATACTTTGTCTAACTTTATTTTTGATAATGCTTGAGTGGCAATGGCGCCAGTCGATATAATAGTGCTTGACTGCTAACTTACATGTGTGGGTTCAATGCCCATGCTATGCAGCATTCTTTTCTATACCTCCAATTTTAATTAGATGCCGCCCGCCCATGATTTAAAATGGCATAGTAAATAGCAAATTCTTAAGTCAAGTCCACTGCGCCAAAAAAAATCATTCCTATCTTTCTATTCTCTCTAACTATAGTGCCGTGCAATTCATCTTGCGTTTAAAAAGACCTTAAGCATATAGTTAAAATTATTGGCGCAAAATTTTAAACGATTTAGTAATATGTTAAATCAATTTTAGTATGATACTAGGTTAGAAAGAGGATTTTTCTAATTTTAAATGAGTTTAGTATCGTATTATCTTCTTAACATGTTACTAAAGTTAAAATCACCGAATGGCTACTTTAAATTTTTATTATCTTACTAAATCCACATGACATTCTGATAGTATATCGGCTTTGCACGCGGGAGGCCCATGTTCGAGGTCTGATGGTGTCATTTTTATTTTTTTTTTATTTTTGTAAATAATGAAGTTAAAATGATGAAAATATTAACATCGAATACTTATTTAGAGCACATGTTCGGTTTCTATCAACATATAATCAATTTTCAACGCATAAACACAATGATTGTGTTCATCAAAATTCAAACCCTACAAATGCTTTGCTATCTGCTTAATTAGCATTTTACTAGTTAACAAAAGGTTTAAAATGTATGAAAAGTTAGTAGACTACTTTGTATGTATAACTAGTATCGTGTTAAGGCCTTAATAATAGGTTATTTATAATATTGCGCCATTATTATTAAATGCTTTTCTTTGGAAAATTTGTCTATGTAAGTTGGTCTGATTTTCTTTGAGGAATTTGACGTTTGTGTTTCAGTGACCATGCGGTTTCGCTTGAAAATTCCGCTGTTGAAATTGATTTTGGAGGAGGAGGTATCATTTTTATTAAAGTTAAGAATAATATAACTTACAGAATTATTGCTTAGTACTGTAAATTTGTAAAATATGCACCTAAAATATGCATTTAAAACCATATCCCTTGTTATACATAGGAACCGTTTGTATGGGAAAGAATTATTATTTAGTAATATTTAGGTTTATATAACAAATTCAGTCCTTATTATCGAGGAATTCAAAATTACATCAATAGAAACAGCAAAATAAAAGTCTTTAATTCAATTCAAACACAAAAAAAACAACATTGGCCAGAAAACCGCCTTGAATCGGATTTTATTTTTTCAATTAATAAATTATACATTTTATTAATTTAGTTATTACGTTAAACAAACACTTTTTAAAATTGGTATTATTGAGCTTGCTTAACGGATTATCAGATGCAAGAAGGGCCTCACATAAATCCATATTAAAATTGTTTTTTCTTCTAAACGAAAAAAAAAGTGACTTCGATTTTGCAGAAATAGATTGTTTTTTCAGTTCCGTATGCTTAATAGATTTCAGATGTTGGTCAATTTTAATTTTTTTCTCTAAGGATACACCTTTGCTACAAACTTTATAAAAAGAATTGTTCCATCGGTTGTGAAAGTGTGCGGGTTGTCCGGAACATATTTTTTTAGATTTGCATTTACAGACGTCTTCGCTTTCGGCATTATTTCTGAAATAACTACAGATCTCAAATTATTCGATTGATAAATTAAATCCAAAATTTAATATGAACTATTATACATAAAAGAAAATTACACTTACCCAGGAATTTTTTTTTGACAACTCTTGTGGTTGCGAAAAAAAAAACATTCTTTTGAATGAATAATGTATTTTTCTTTTGCGAAATAACAATGGTACCTGGGCGAAACGCATATTAATTTGAACTAAAGGTCGCAAAAATCTCAATTAAAATCCAACATTTTTTTATACTTAACACCTGTTGACACTAAACTTCGAATCGTTAAATCATTGTTTTTGCCCATTAACAAAATATCATCGACATAGAACAAAAAAAAACTGTCAAACAAAGCTCAAACATATATAGACCACAAAATTACCTCTTTCAAGTTACTCACACAGAAACAAATTTAAAGCTTAAACTGGAAAACATTACGATTTGGAAGAGTGTATATGTGAATTCAAAAGTGAAAAAAACATTTGCTGTCATATACACAACTAAGACTACGTGTGTTCGATAACGTGAAAATTCGTACGAATTTGTACAAATTTTCACATTTTCTTGTCAATACCCATAGGAAATAAGATCCTAAGTTTGGGAAACTTGGCAAAAATGGAATACTGGAATATGGAAAAAAACTGCCATGAAAGTTGTCAACAGAAACTGAATTAAATAACGTTTGCAATTTTTACTTCAGGCAGGATTATTTAGTTTTTCGCAAATATGCCCAAATATGCATTTATTTTTGAAAATATGCAATTAAAAGTAAAATATGGACTAATGATTAAATGCCATTTTAAAGAAAATTAATTGATTCTTGTTTCTATTTCATTCCTGTGTTTCTAAAGTTTCTCATAAAAAATATGCATTTACATGGTAATCTTAGCCCTAATCATCACTAATACAAATTTGCATTCCCTCGTAGCCAATTTTTATTAGTATTTAAAATAAAATTTATTCAAAAGAAAAATATTTATCGTTAACTTTTACCAAAAAAAACGGAATTTCATTGCCCTGCCCGACATGTTTGCTAAATAATTTTATTACTTGCGAAATAGGTACTATAGGGAAAGTTTTCCATTTGGAAATCGAACTCGAAATTTTAATCAAAGTTGACATTACGATGATAGGGAACGGCTGAACCGATTTTGTTCAAACTTGGGGGTTAGGCGTTTTGGGTGATTATCCAAAATAGATTTTTGAATCGATGTTTTAGCCCCAAAATTAACGGTACTTGCCATAGATATTTTTCTACCATCTTAATTATCTCGAAAACGGCTCTAACGATTTTGATAAAATTTGGTGTGTGTACTAACTTGAGTATGGTCTACATTTTGGCCGAAAAAATTAAATATTTTGATATTGACGCTACCTGCCAAACAACAAATTTGTTGATTTTCGACTTTCTCATAAATGGCTCAACGGAGTTCAATAAAAAATTGTATACAGGATCTACCTCGAATTCTTAATAATACTGCATTTAAAAATTTTCGAAAAATACTTTTTTTGGATTTTTGAAAAAATATATTTTTTTTTTGTTGAAAATTCAATATTTGGAAAACGGGTGGACGATTTTTTCTGAAAGTTTGTTTTTCAATTTATATTATTAAATATTTAAAATGTTCATACCAATTTTTTTTAGAAAAAAATTAAGAAATTTTTATATATTATAAATTAAGTGAAAAACAACTTTAAAAATACTTTTAGCATATAATGTGATCGAACATAGGAGCAAGTACGTGCGATTCAGTCGTGCATTTTATTTATTTTTTTTTAAGTCAATCTTGGAATTTTATTTATTTGTAATTTGGAAACGATTGAATGCTGACACAATTATCACAATAGTAGACACGCTCTTTTTTCTAGTTCAATAAACTTAAGAATTAAAATAAGAGCCGATTGGGTTCTTGAATATCGGCCTTTAGATGACTAATGTTGTTACATTATTTTCTTTTGCGTTGAGAATAATACTTCACCGATGGATTAACAAGCAAAATGTTTACTTAATGGGGCAAATCTACTCGTAACAACTGTTGAAATAGTCTTGCTCTTGCTCGAAGTCAATAATTTTTTTCTCTTTGTTGTCCATGTACGGGTTTGGAAGACATGTGGTTTCAACAGGAAGCGACGATGCCAAATCCCATCAAATACGACCTATTATACCTATATTTATGTAACATTTTTGGGATTGGTTCCATGGTGTACACATTTTTGGTATAGTTGCCACATAGGATGAGTAGAAAAATTATGTCGGCCAATCATCACTTTCACTTTTATTTAAATAAAATATTTTCATAATTCCAATGACTGCGTTGTTGCGACATTTCATGCTATTTTAATAAAAATCTTTATCCAAATCTCTCTGCGACTCCCAAATGTCATCGTCGCCTAAATAATGACAAAAATCGATTTACACAACATAAAAAACACAAGTACAGGTACGGTTTGTAATAGCAATTTAATTTTTCTATAAGTCATATTTTTGTATAAATCATTAAATTAATGGCGGTGTATAGAGAAGCATCGAGTAACAATTTTATTTTTAAACGTGTCTTAAAACAAATTTGCTCAAATACTCGTAAATAAATAACCAACAATTAAACAGTTGGCGAGATTGATATTGTTTTATTATTTGCACAATTTGTTTCAAATACAATATTGTTTTCTAATATAAAAGCTTAATACATGTTTTCTTATTGTCATCAGTTCGCTTATATCTGAATTCATTAATTCAAAATGCTTAAATTCGCCTTGGCAATAATTTGCGTTGTATTGTTAGCTTTGAACGGTATAAATCATTGTGCCCCAATAATTTTTATTAAAACAGCAGACATTCCAATGATATCATTCGTAGAAGACTTAAAGATAAGAAGACTAAATACCAGAGCAGTTAAGCATGATATTATTGTGGTGGATGAACCGGAACCCAGGGAAAGGCCGTTGAGAAAACGCGGGAATCGCATATTATATAATATATAGTAATATTAGATATATTAAGAACTCTATTTATAAAATGTAGTAAAAATCGATATGTCTATTTAGTTATTTATTATGTATGTATATTAAAATGTGAAGTTCAAAACGTGTCGAAGTCAATTATTTCAAATCTATAACAGTTACTTTAGTTCTTAAAGAACGAAAAAAACGTGTGGGCATATAACATAAAAAGAATATCTAAGTTTGAAGAAAATCCTATACCCGTTGAGGCTGTAGACCCACTTTTTTCGTGTTCCTTATCATCGTAATATCAAATTTGATCAAAATATCGCGATCGATTCTTTTTACGAATCCAACATATGGCATACAATACATTGGATCGAAAGTAAAATTTATCGTGTCACATTTAAATAAAATGCACGACTGGATCGCACGAATTTGCTCTTATGTTCGATCATATACTATGCAAAAATTTCTATTATAAATCTATTAAATTCGTTTTTTACTTAATTTTTTAGATATACAAATCTAATTTTCTTAAATATTTAATAATATAAACTTAAAAGCAAAAGATTACATCGGCTTAATCAAAAATAATTCAAAATTCTGAAATAAAGAAGTTATGTAATTTGGGTTCATAAGAGGTACGCCATTTTATTACTTGGATAAATTACCTTTTTTATGAGAAAAAAAATTTAGAAATCTGTGGAGCAGTTTTTGAGAAAAAAAAAAGTTTTTTCTTAAAAACTTTTTAGAAACATTTTTCAAAAAAAAAAAATCAAAAACGCCGATTCATATGTATTCAGCAAATATATATAATTATGATTTTTGAAAAAAAAAATTTCATGAGCAGTTTTCAAAATATAAATTAAATTTTTTCTTGTAATGCTTTTAAAAATAAAAAAAATATTATTTAAAAATATTTATTTAAGCTGCACTGATTTTTAACTTGCAATATATGTACTATAGGGAAAGTTTTGCATTTGGAAAAAAAATCGAACTCGAAATTCTAATCAAAGGTGACATTACGATGATGGAGAACATAAAAAAAGTGGGCCCCGCAATTCCGTCTGTCTCTCTGTCTGTAAAACAATCTACAACCTAAGCGGCTGAACAGATTTTGTTCAAATTTGGTGCTTAGGCGTTTGAAGTCGAAAACGACTTCAGCGATTTTGATAAAAATTGGTGTGTGTACTACCATAGTATGGGCTACATTTTGGCCAACTAAATTTTTTAAATATTTTGTTGTTAACGGTACCTGCCATACAACCATTTTATTGATTTTCGACCTTCTCATAAGCGGCTCAAAAGATTGCGCTCAAAATTTTTATACAGGATCTCCTTCAAATTCTAAATAATACTGCATTTCAATTTCGAAAAACAGTTTTTTGGATTTTTGAAAAACAAATATATTTTTTTTGAAAATTCAATATTTTTTTTTTGAAAAATCAATATTTCGAAAACGGGTATAAAATTTGTTCTGAAATTTTGTTTTAAACTTTATATTATTAAATATTTAAAATATTCATACCAATTTTTTTTTAGAAAAAATTTAAGATATTTTAAATAAAAAATTAAGTAAGAAACGACTTAAGAAATATATTTAGTCGTTTATAATATTAAGAATCTTTTGCATACGATGTGATCGATCATAAGAACAAGTACGTTTAATCGAGTCATGCATTTTATTCTAAACAAAAAATGGTGTTTTATGTACAACATAAAATAAAATGTACGACTGGGTCGTACGAACTTGCTCTTGTAACTAACAACTTTAGTGTAGCTAACTATTGACGCTGTTAGTAGGTATAGTTTGTCTAATTATCCTTTGCAGGATTAAAGCCGATGTAGGTAATATAACCCTGATTGTTAATATAATGAATTGTGGAATACATATGATTCAAGAAATGGTTACATAGGTACCTACCAACAAATGGGTATTTAAATGGATTTGAATTATGAAAATTAGGAGAATAATGTGTACCTACCTATACATAGAGAACCTAGGTATGTAGATATGTACATATTTATGTATAAATGAAAGTGAATTCTGTATAGGTGGGTAAAATCGTTTTTTAACTTTTATAAACTGCCAAAACCATCACTTTAACCGATTTTTCGAAAAAACCAAGAATGCCATTAGATGACACGGATCAATGAAAATTTTATAAAAAAGTATCTCGAAAATTGTAGGACGGATTTTGATGAAATCCGGTTTTGTATTCTTAGTTTTCTGAAAAACAATTGTTTTTTAAATCTTGGTATGCAGTTTTTTAGAGTTTAATAATATACATATGACTATAAAATTTTAAATTATTTTTTTTTATTAGTTTCAAAAGTATTTATTTAAAAAAAAAATTTTTTTTTAATTAATTTTAATTATAAAAAAAATGTTATTTAAAATTTTAATACGCAGAATTAGTTTGGCTACTCGGGTCTATGCAGATATAAGATTTGACAGAAATCCAATGTACCGTTAAAGAGAAAGCTAAAAAATTAAAACAAACGTTATATGAAAAGTACATAGAACTTTTCCCGTAAACTTGATACATTTTTGATGATAGCTATTACCAGCAAAATAAATTCTCAATTTTTTTTATCAAAATCGTTGCAGCCGTTTTCGAGAAAAATAAGATTTTCCCTCAAGGTCATATGGCAGGTACCGTTATTCTTAGGCCTAAAAATAAAATTTCAATTTCCCCTCTGAGGAATGCCAAAATAAACGGTGATTTTTTAAGAGCTTGGTTTTTGAAAATTCAAAAAAACACAGAAACTTGTAAAAAGTGAATGAAATTTTTATTTGGATCGATAAATCAATTTCTTCTTTTTAAAAATAATTTCACTTAAATGTTGCCCGCGGCTACGCTTCAGGTTGTCCATTCTGAAGGTCCAATTTTGGCAAACTTTTTCACACATTTCGGCCGGAATCTCACCAATGACGCGTTCAATGTTGGCTTCCAAGGCAGCAATCGTGTTTGGCTTGTCCCCATAGACAATAGACTTAACATAGCCCCACAAAAAATAGTCTAACGGGGTCAAAACACAAGATCTTGGTGGCCAATTGACTGCGCCAAAACGTGAGATCAACTGCTCACCAAATTCGCCTCTCAATTGATGCATGGTTTCGCGTGCAGTGTGGCATGTGGCACCGTCCTGTTGGAACACCATGTCGACCGAGTTCAATTCTTGCATTTTCGGCAAAAAAAAAATCTGTTATCATCGAACGGTACCTTTCTCCATTGACCGTAACCCTACGGCCTTCATCGTCCTTGAAGAAGTACGGCCCAATGATGCCGCCTGCCCATAAACCGCACCAAACAGTGCATTTTTCGGGATGCATTGGTAGCTGCTGAATTGCCTCTGGCTGCTCTTCACTCCAAATACGGCAATTCTGCTTATCCATTTAGCCAAAAATGAGCCTCGTCGCTGAAACGGACGTAGCTTGCGAAACACATTTTTCACAGAGCACGAATTTTGATAATAAATTTCAATAATTTGCAAACGTTGTTCAGGCGTAAGTCTATTCATGGTGAAATGGCAAACAATACTGAATCGAAATGTCAAATGTTCGTGGAATTTGTCATATGTGATCTGTCAAAAATATAAACGTCAAAAGCCAAGTAGCAAAAAAATCACCGTTTTAATCACACTTACCAAATTTGAAGGTAATCGCTCACGCAGTTTAGGCTGCAGCTCGTTATACATACAGACTGACAGACAGACAGACATTTTTGTCGATCCGGCTTCTCTATGATCGTAAATGTCATGTTTGATCGTTAGAATCAAATATGTAAAAAATGTGTGAAATATGTACAAAAAAAAAAAGAATTTGAATCAAAATGTAGACTATATTTATAGTGCGCACAGATTTTTTTTTAAACCAAAATCATTTGAGCCGTTTTTGAGATAATTAAGTGTGTAGAAAAATTGTATGGAAGGTACCGTTTGTAACGTTAGATGACTGAAAAAAAATAATTTTAGTTTGTAATTAAATTTTTCGTTCATGTTTGTGTTGCCGTTTAAAAATGTATCTAATATTCTGAGGCAATCACCTATCTCGATTCGAATTCCATAAGTGGATATCTGAAATCTTTCCAGATAATATACCTACCGGGTTTCATTCTTTATAAGTATTAAATAACTTCGCCCATAATGCCAACTCAAAGATATTTTCCAGGCAATTTACCTTGTGGGCTGTCACCGATTCCTTCCCATTCGTAACCAATCTGAATTTGAAACATTTAATACCAAAGACATCAATATATACTCGTACATGCTAAGAAAAAAGAAGCAATGCAGAACTTTAAAATTAAAAACAATGCTTTATGGTCCTTGAAATTTTATTTTCAATTGGCTTCGTCGAAGGGTGGTACCGCATCGCCTTGGTTCGGCTAGCATCTCGACTCCTTTGCTCTCCTTGCTGTGCCTTGGAGGAGTCATTGGCTTTGGCAATTGGTTTATTTGGACTGTTTGTCTGAGAACGCAAACGTTTTTTTTTCTCTTCACAAAATAAAAAAAATGGCTTCGAGATTTTGAATTGGGCATAAAGGAGCAGACGGAAAAAGTGAAAAAGTTTTGTTTGCAGTTAATTCCCCAATTTTATATTTGTGTGTGTGTCCTTCCGACAAAAAGTCCTTTTTTGTGATATCCCCCCGCTGCACTTACTACATTTCAGTCGATATTTCGTAACTGATACCAATTTGTTGACAATACACATGGTATCTAGGATTCAATTGTCAAATCATGCGTAGATTGTAATCATAAAATCCACTGACTTGGAACGCCATGGCTACAAACAACCCTTCGATATGTTAGATGGCATATCATGGCAGTGCCAGCGATGGAAAATTTATGACCCCACAGAAAATTTTTCTAGACCGAAAAAAACTGTCTTTTATACTTACAATATGAGTTTTTGTGCGCTCTATGGTTGGCCTTTCTGTGTCAGTTTATTATGAACAGCATGTTGTTGTTTTGGCTAAAGCTTGTGATGGCATCAAAACGACGAGAGATATATAACAATCGTCGAAAATCGTCCTTCCGAGGGCCCTCTGTGTTCGATTCACAAAAATATCCAAGAATTCGCAACTCCGCCCAGTCACTCGATTGTGCAGAAGACTTTGATTTAGATGTTTTATACGTCTGCCAAAGGTTTATTGGCTTCGCATCAGATAAGAGTTCGATTGGCACTCTATTTTCTTTATTTTTGGCTTTTCGTATTGTTTTAGTCTTATTTCCTTCCTTTTATTGTGTTTGATTGCATCCTTTTGCAGTTTCAAAGTTCTCAGTTCTTTTGTCTTGCTCGATGCTTTTGTTGTTCTTAGAACTGATGGCATTTCGAAAAGTTTTTTAGTTTGTTCAACCTTTAAGTTATGTGTGCGACGGAATCAAGGTTCGCATCAATCTCAAGAAGGATTTTCAAAATAAAAAAAACGTAAAGACCAAAGTTGTTGTAGGGACCGGACGACCGTGGATAATAAAATAAAAAAAATACATCCTTAAATTTTTAATTTCATGAATTTATTTAGGATTATTCAGCTATCCGTTTGGGCGCTATTTTTTAATACTCTTTTTAATTCTTTTATTTACTTGCAGAAAAAAAAGACTTATCGTTTTTTTTGTTTATTAAATAAATAAATAAAATATACAAAAATGAGAGAACATGGTTTTAAGTTATTTTAGTTATCAATTTCAAAAGTTTAATCTTCCGATTCTTTACCAGGCGACGGCATACTTTCAACGGGATTTAATTCGTCTAAAATTGCTGCTACAGACACGACTCCAATTATAACTAATATGGCGACCAAAAAGATGGCCAAATTAAACTGCAACATTTTCTTGTTAGTGAACTTTGATTAAAAAAAATAGAACTGCTTAACTCCGAAATGGGACTTGCCTTTTATATCAGACAATTTGAGCTCATATTTTTGAAAACATTGAAAAAATTCAGTTGTACAAATATTGGGTTAAACTTAGATATACAATAAATAGCAACTGGTTATAAAGCAATAAAGACAATAATAAATCCCTCGTGTCTAGAAGGTGTTGAATAAATAATGATGGAAACTAAAATTTGCGAAAAAGACCCACAATAGACGGTTCTTTGATAAAAGTCTTTTTATTTTTATAACTCCTAACTTTGGAGCTTAAATCAGTTAGGTTAACTACCCTGCCAGGTAGAAATTTCTAGTTATGATATATGGATAAGCGGGGAGTCTGGCAACAATGATGTCAGTTTTAATATTGCAGGAAAAAGTATGTAGGATCAAACTTTCAGACCTATTAAATTGATGGTGATCGGTGCATAAAATTTGACTAGCTTATAATTTACGAGCAGATTTCAGTGGTGGGAATGCAAAACTTGCCCCAAAAGAGGGATTTTCTAAATTTAAAAAAAAAACAGCTGTTTTCCAAGAACTATGTTATGATTATGGTAAGACACAATTTTGAATTCAATTCAATTCTGTGAGGTCATTACATAGACTTTCGACGATCTTAGTTTAATTTTTGAACACCCTGTCTATAATATATAATATCTTTATGATAAAATCTATATTTGTCTGCAGTATAATTAAACACCAAATGTTAGGAAATTTCGCATCAAGTGGAAGTTTTCTTTCAATACCATAACAAGGTTTGTTATTTGCACTATCCAAAATGTATTAAAATCTATCACAACCTAATTCCATCGTTATCGGAAACACACAGACGACAAAACAAAGCCATGTGTCAATAAAAACCTATATTTTCCCTATAAAATTTTAAATTCATTCCATTTGCTCCAAAGAAATATTTTTACTTGCGATGTTATGTAAGTACTGTGGGTTCAGTATCGGATTCGTAAAAAAAATCGAACTGGAGATTTTAATCAAACTTGACATTACGATACCAGAGAACACGAATTCGGGTCTTGCCATTCCTTCTGTCTGTCTGTCTGAAGGGCTATACAGCATAAGCCGATTAAGAGATTTTCTTCAAACAGTTTGTCTTTTTTTAGCCCAAAAAATAACGGTACCTGCAATAAATTTTTTTTACAACATAAAATTTAAATCTTAAATATCTCAAAATCAGCTCCAACGAATTTGTTAAACAATCTTTCAACGCGCTTTTAATTAAAGTTTTATTCTTCATTTTAATTTTTAAAATATACATAAATTGTTTGTATAGTATTTTTAAACCTTCGAATTCTAAATAATATTGCATACCAAATTTATTTGAAATTTTATTTTTTAAGACATAATCTTTTTTTCGAAAATTTAATATGTATTTTGAAAACAGGTGGACGATTTTTTTTTTCAAAATTATGTTTTTTTTTTCAATAAATATTTTTAAATATGTATTTTGATGCTAACAATTTTTAAGAAAAAATTTAAATATATTTTGTATATAAATAAAATGCACTACTGGATCACACGTACTTGCTATTATGTTCGATAACATTGTATGCAAAAGATTCGTAACAGAAATGACTAAATTCTTAAGTCGTTTTTTTTTCAACATTTTTTTAATTTTTGTCCAAAAAAATTGGTATAATAGTTTTAATTACTCAATAATATAAACTTAAAAACAAAATTTCAAAAAAAATCAACCACCCGTTTTCGAAGTATTGAATTTTCAAAAGTAAATGTTTTTTTTTCAAAAATTAGAAAAAAATATTTTTCGAAAATTTTGGTATGCAATATTATTTATAATTCGAAGAACCTCCTATATAAAATTTTTTTATTGAAATCCGTAGAGCCGCTTATGAGAAAGTCGAAAATCAAAAAAAAATATTGTATGACGTTAATACCTATAAATACATACAGTCGTGTGCAAAATAATAGATGTGTACTAAAAAAAAAAGAAGAAGTAAGAAAAATTGTAAATGCTGGGTTGGTCTTAACAGCTGTTGTAATCTGTCGATTTGTGGTTTTAGTTGTTTTTCTGGATGGCTGGTCCATTTTAAAGCATTTGAGAACATGTTTTGAGAACAACCAACCTGTCTCGCGATTGTTTTATAGGTGTTTCCTTCAATTCGAAGGTTTTTGATAATTTCCCTTAACTGATGTGATTTAAGACCCAGATTAACTCCTACCAATTTAAAAATAGTTGAAACAATTAATACGAATATTATTAGTAATACAAGAAATAGTATTTTACTTCTCTTAATTTAAAACCACGAATGAGAGTATTTATTAGAATTATACAACAATTTTTTTGCACAGCGAAATTTAACAAGGGTAATTATTAAAGGGACAATACCAGCAACAAGAGGATGCAAGAGGGGTGCGACATATTTTATAGTCATTCTAGTAGCACTTGTTTCACTTTTTCTTAAGAAAACTTAAGCTTTCAAACATTCTTTTTCGCACCTATTATTTTGCACAGCACTGTGTATGTAATATAACATTTTTATTCACCAAACTTAGACTATATCTAAAGAAGTGCATACACTTTTTCTTATTAAAATCCTTACAGCAGTTTTCCAGATTATTAAGATGGTAGAACAATTTGTATGGAAGGTACCAGTAGATATTTTTGGAGCTAAAAAAAAAAACGACTCGAAAATCTATTTGAGAGAATCACCAGTTACTTCTGAGACTTTATCGTGTGCCGTAAACTCGTTATTCCCAACACGCCCTCTTGCCTAACGGAACATGCATAAATTCCTAAAGGGTCCACACGCCATTTTTGCTAAAACATCAAAACCAATCCAGAACGGATACAACCACTTTTCCCTTCCACCTTTGTGCATTTGAGTAACGAAATGAAATATGAATATTTTGCAAACGAGGCAAATTTTCCTATTTACCTTAATTGTAGTTCAAGTTGAAGACTATTTTATAAGTAAGTTTTAATTCAACAATCCGATATTGAGATGCAGCCTTGCTATGAATAGCGGACTCATATTGGAATTTAAAAATTTAATAAATGTTCAAATCAATAAAGAATGCAAATATATAATTAAAAAAATAGAAAAAAAAACTTTATGATTAAGACTTAAATAATCTTTTAGGTGGTGAGGCTTTGATTTGTACAAAAAAAACTATTACAAACATTTGTTGTAAATTATCACCCTCTGTGTCCCTTTCAATAACTATTGTTCAGTATTAAACTAATAAAGCATTACACCCACAGTGTTTATAATTAAGCAAATACGAGTATTGTTTAAATTCAAAAACCTTATAAAAAAAACAATACATAAAGTGTTTGTTATTAAACAATCAATCCTTATACATATTTACTACCATTTGATCTTTGATGTAAGTTAAACATTGTATGTGTAAATTTGCAATTCATTTGTGACGTTGACGATACGCTTGCAGTTCATTTCATTCATAATCAGACCGTTGCGTTGGCGAAAACTGAACATAAAATCTTTTGCTTTCCAATAATCGTGAAGGAAAAAAAATGTATTAAACAATTGAACAAATAAATTGAATAAATTGAATCTTAGGAGAGAGACTCATAAATTACAGTTTTTTTTTTAATTTATAAAATAAAAATATATAAAAATAAAAACGGTGATGTCTTGTTTCTTATAAAATTAAGCTTAGTATTAATTATAAAGGGTTATCCATTTTGCGGTTTCAAAACTATAGCGCTGGAATTCGACATCTGTCAAACTAACTACCGCACAACGCATAAAAATTGTTAAATCCTACTACAAAATTGTGATTCTGCCACATCCACATATCGTGCTTTAAGAGGAGATTATGGTTTATATAATCGTCCAACTACACAAGCAATTGGCAAAATTGTGAAGAAATTTGAAGAGACTGGATTGGTTATAGATATTGTAAGGCCTGTGCATCATCGTTTCGCTCGTACCACTGAAAATATCGCTGCTGTAAGTGCTGTGTTGCCGAAGACCCGAATGTGTCGATTCCTCGTCGTTCTCAGGAATTAGGACTGTCTTACGGTACATTATGGCGTATTTTGCATTTTGATCTACACATTTATCCATATAAAGTCCAGCTCACACAACAACTGAAGCCAGATGACCATTCACAACGTCGTAGATACGTCGAATGGGTGCTTGAACAACAGGCGTTGGACGTCGATTTTTCGAACAAAATTTTCTTCAGCGACGAAGCAC
The DNA here is from genome assembly GCA_910595825.1 of Philhelius pedissequus. Lineage (NCBI taxonomy): Eukaryota > Metazoa > Arthropoda > Insecta > Diptera > Syrphidae > Philhelius > Philhelius pedissequus. The sequence continues at coordinate 33,478,959 of OU343160.1, forward strand.
ATTTCTAACTCGGTGGGTATGTTAATAAACAAAATTGTCGTATTTGGGGTTCTGAGAATCCTCAAGTAATTGAGAGAGGCCATTACATCTACAAAAAGTCACTGTTTGGGGAGTTCTTTGGTCCGGAGGTGTGATTGGACCTTACTACTTCGAAAACGACGATGGGACTGTCACCGTCAATTCGGAGCGTTATGGTGATATGATAACCGACATTTTTTTGCCTGCTATTGAAGAATACGACTTGGAGAATATGTGGTTTCAACAAGACGATGCCAAATGCCACACAACTCGAACAAATATGGCATTATTGCAAGAGACATTTCCTGGCCGCGTAATTTCTCGTCGTGGCGATATCAACTGGCCACCAAGATCATGCGATTTGACACAGCTGGACTTTTTTGTGTGGGGCTATGCGAAAGACCGTGTTTATGCAGATAAACCTTTAACTCTTGAGCATTTTAAAACCAACATTCGTCAAGTATTGGCTGAGATACCACCCAATATGTGTTCAAAAAGTGGTCGAAAATTACCTCAAAAGAATCGATGCTTGCAACAATTCGCGTGGTGGTCATTTAAATGATGTAGTGTTTCACACAGAATGTCAACGTTCAAACTTTATAGCGGGTTTTCCAATAAGAGGTGTTATTTTGAATAGCCCGCTATTTCGGTAGCTGTCACTTTTGAAGCTGTCATTTTTTGACATTTGACAAGTAGAAACTACGCTATTAATAAAAATGGAACGATACATGCTTCAACAACGCATTGAAATTATTAAAATTCACTATAAAAATGGTGAAAATTTGGCAGAGACGGTTCGTAAAACTAAAACATTTTTGGGTCGTCGTGAAGCACCTTGTCGGACCGCAATACAGAAATTGGTGGACAAATTCGAGCTGTTGGGACTCGGAAAACCCAAGAGTTATTGTTGAAAAGCCTCTCCATCCTCAACGCGTGACTGTTTGGTGCGGTTTATGGTCCCGCGGGGTCATTGGACCTTACTTTTTCGAAAATGAGGCTGGAGCAACAGTTACGGTCAATGGATTGCGCTATCGAGAGATGATTAATGATTTTTTATGGCCTGAATTGGATGGTATTGATCTGGACAACGTTTACTTTCAACAAGACGGCGCTACGTGCCACACAAGCAATGAAACCATCGATATTTTAAGGGAAAAGTTTCCGGACCGTGTTATCTCTCGAAGAGGTGATCACAATTGACCACCGAGATCTTGTGATTTAACACCTTGCGACTTCTTCCTTTGGGGCCACGTGAAAGATAAGGTCTACGCCAACAGCCCAGCGTCGATTCAAGACCTCAAAGATGAAATTCGTGAGGCTATCGAGGACATAGGGCAGCCACTTTGCGATTTGGTTATGGAAAATTTCATGAAAAGGATATGGTCCTGTAAGGGTGGTCTTGGCAGCCATTTGGCTGATGTTGTGTTTTATTATTAACGGCATACCTTCCTCTTTATAATGAAATAAACATCCGATCATTTATCTCCAAAAATGCCATTTTTCTTTGAATATCAAAATAACACCTCTTATTGGAAAACCCTTTATAATAAAAACGAAATATCATGAAAGAAAAATATTTTATATGTGTTTTGTTTACGTTTACTTTTGAAACCGCAAAATGGATAACCCTTTAGGATTTATTTATTTGTGTACATTTGTACACATTTTTAGAAAAAAAGACATAGGTATGCCAGCTTAAATCTTAGTTTAAATTTAACTACTTATTAAGTAAAGAATCTCTGCAAAAATTTAAGATCTTTCAAAGAGAAATCACATACAAAAGGTCTAATTTTAAGCGTTTTCATACGTAATTTTGTTGTGAGATTAAACATTGTTTGTCAAATTTCACCATAACTTTACAAATAAAAAGTTTAAATTTACACATAAATTGTGTATACATATATACATTATGTTTAAGCATCATAGGTGTAGAAATACACATTTTTACAATAAAACTTTATTTGAAATTACAAATGTGTGTAAATGTGTAAATTATATATTTAGACATAATACGTGTGTAAAAATACTGCAATTATCGTAGGCAATACATTTTTGCCTTATGATAGTAAAATTACACGATTTATTTTAAGAGTGTAGGCTGTAGATCGTTCTACAGACAGACAGACGGAATTGCCGGACCCACATATTTGCTGTACTCTATCATCGTAATGTCAAGTTTGATTAAAATCTCGAGTTCGATTTTTTTTCCAAATACAAAACTAGCCCTATAGTACTTTATCGCAAGTAAAAAGTAAGTAAGTTACGACTTTTTTTACTTTCCGAAGTGTAGGAGTATTAAAAAATCACTACATCAGCGACCTAGCATGACATTTAATCAAAATATATATTTTATATAATATCTGTTAATCTATAGAATGTCGGTGGATGAAAGAATTACATTTTATTGATTTTGGCTTGGAATTTGGCATAACATAACAATATTCTATTTATAAACCTCAAATTATAATGTTTATCAATCTGCGGAAATAGTTTGATTCAACTGAATTTGACTTGCTTAGAAGCTTTGTTTATGTTATGTAGATTTGAAGTAAGTTCCGGCTAATTTCTATTTTTTTTTGTCAGTGAATTTCCAACTTAATTTCCGGATTAAGCGTATAAACATAGTGGCGGATCGAGCGGGGGTTCATGTTTTTCTGTTATTGCTCCTGATTCTTATATCTAGATCATCTGATGAAAATAAGCTTGTCTCACGTAAAAAAAAAAACTATACGAAAAAAAAAATTAAAATTGTTGTTCTTTTTGATTCAATTGAATAAGTTTCATGCTCAAGCAATTAAATATTTTAGCGAAGTTGTAATTTGATTTCCAGAAATTATTTTGAATAATTTATATAATTATAAAATAAGTGTTTTTCTTAATTGTGCGAGAAATCTTGCGCCATTAAGGGATCCAGGGAACATAAATTATTCAAGCTCAAAATATGGGTGAATAAATTTGGCTATATGGGGCCCAATTCCGCAACAGTGAATGCTTTTCCGTGCAAAAAAATGATTCACCCTCAAAATATGAGTGAAAAATTTGCCTATCTGTGTACACGTTACCTGTCAAAAAAATATGCAGCGCACCCTTGCGGATGCGGAAAAATGTATGTGTACACAACATAGAGAAAACTCACGCTTGCGGAATTGGACACCTGTATACACGTTATCTGTCAAAAAAAGTGAATCGCACCCATGTATGTGTACACGACTTTCTGTGTACATAGATAAAACTCACGCTTGCGGAATTGAACCTCAGGCTGTGAATCTGACATTGCATGCTCAATGAGATTTTATTTAATGGGACTTAGCTAATGGGCCCTATTGGGAATATCCCAGGGAATTTCGCTTCCCACGGAATATTTTATTCCCTCGAAATTGTTCCTGTGATCGTGAATCTTCCACGGAATAAATTTCCCCCAACACAAAATCCTATGAAATGACAGTAAAATTCCCCGGCAAAGTTTATTCCCGATACCAATACATTCCGAGAAAAGATTCTGAACATCATTCTCTTTCCCAAGGTTCGAATTTGAGAAAAATTTCCAGGGACATTTTTACTCACGATAACCCCCAATAAAATAGTACCGTGTTGTATGCTTATCTCTTTTTAGGTATTTATCATAGACATACAAATACACCGTCAGACGGAAATTATATATTGAATGAAATAAATAAATTCTAGATCCTTAAAATAAAACGTGTTGTTTTCGTATTCAGCGTTGACAGTCTGCCTGACGAGAAGAATTTTCGAAGTGCTGTTTATATTCCCCTAACTATATTCTGTCGTGACAGACTTGAAAGATCGTCTGCCTTCAGATGTACTAGCAATATTTCAGCAACTTTAAAATAATCAACCTGTTTCTATGGTTATCTAAGAAATTCAGCTAGGGATACAAAAATGGAAAAAAGAAATTGAAGACGGACGTAGTGTACCGGTGTCTCTACCATCAGAAATGTCAGACGCTTGTTAAGGACATTATATATATCCAAACAATTCGCCATGCTTAGGCGTGTTAGAATTTGGGAGATGATCGCCTCACCGTTATTGAATTAATGAATGTTCATCACTTTATCGCAGTGGATAATAATGAAATTATAACAAGATTTGCTGAGAAAAAAACAAGAAGACTAGACTTAATAATATAAATTTCTTAAGGATACCTACATACAATCCTAAGGGAAGTGTGTAACACATTCTTTGCATAAAGATTTTTGTACTAAACTGCTTGTCAATTTATTTTGAATAGGGGTTCAATAAATCTTTATTTTTACCAACTATTTCCAAGACTGTTGACATTCGATGAACTCCAAAACAACCGATAGAAACCGATGGTTTTTAATTTTTAATACTTAAAAATAAATATATGTAAATGTATATATAAAAATGAGATCGTCAATTTTCCAATTGAAATTTTAAATTCTCTGGATATGCCAGGAATGCCGCCACACAAGCTCTGTCTAAAAATTTGTTCACCGGTCATTCTTTTGGCTGCGTTAAATCCACGAAAATTATGCAACGGTGTACGACGTATAACTGAATCAACGATATTGACTGGAAAGTTTGAAGAAGAAGTCCTCATTTACATCGAATACCTATGATTCCATCAGAAATAAGAATACCTTTCAACAGGCCACAATTCCTGATACGTTTGGCTTTCGTGGTGACAATAAATAAGCTCCAAGAATGCAAGGTCAGACAATGAAAATTTGTGGCTTGGGCTTGGAGAAACCGTGTTTCTCCCATGGATGAGCAGCTGAAAGATAGATTAACGAGTAATAACGTTTATCATTTAGTTCTTAATTAAAGGGAAGAACTGATTTATACTAATTAGAATCCTTACCAATCACTACCTTAGCAACACACCAATTTTAATATCTAATAATTGAACGCAATACAATAAAGTCGCGGCAACGCGCGGCTGGGTCTGCCAGAATATTATATGATTATATTTATTTAGTATAGGTACCTGTATCTAATAAATTAATCTTTTATTGTATTCTGTCTTCGAGCAACATGACGCCCCCCCCCCCCCCGCCGCCACTCCGAACAAACTGAAATCCTGGATCCGGCCCCGATACCATTCCTAACTAACTCTATCTTAAGGCACTTAGCTATGAATTTCCCGCCAGTACTGATGGTAAATCTTTTAATCGTACAGCCATTAATCGAATTAGTTAAAGTATTATCGAAACTAAAATAAATTACCAAAGCCTCAACGAAGCTAAAACTCTTCTTGGGTTGTATCTCGTAGGCGAATTATGCTCACTTTAACTTTCGTATATGTAGTTCGAAATTTTCAATTAATATGTTATCACTTTTCTCTCAAAGATTGGGTAGCCATAAAAATTGTTCGATTTGGAATCAAAAAAGTTTAGAAAAACGGACTAAGGTTAATACTATGTAAAAGTACGCATAATACATTTATAAGGAATTCATATGTGAATGAGTTGAAGTACTTTTAATCTTAAAATTTGCTTGACTAACAAGCTTTTTACTGAAAGCCGAAGACTATTTAGAACAACATAAGCAATGGATTAGTAACTGATTCCTAGAGAGCCCTCTTAGAAATCTTTGTCGTTGAATGCGAATTATAAAACTATACATTTTTGTATCAATAAAATGGTTGTGAAAAAATGCGAGGCAACGGTAGCACGGTTCTCCAAGTTAAATATAATTTGAGGTGCAGATCGGACTAAAATTGATCTGATTATATTTATTTAAAAAAAAAAACACCGTCACTTTAGATTACTTTCAATTTTGTGAGAATGTTTTTCTTTACAGGCAACCATACAAAATCCAAAATATTGTTCCGACATCCTTCCTAGGTATTATTATGCTGAAATCAAGCATTTCACAAATCCGAAAAAAAAATAAAAGTAAAATATCTCAAAAGCTATCCTAGGGCAAAAGATTTATTTGAAGAATTCAGGTAATTTTTTTGAGGGTAGGTACTCTTCCAGGGAGAGTATTTAAATTTATCTCCAGGCAGCTATTCAACCGAGAGAGCTACTGAAGGATTTTCGCAATCACGACAAACCTAGAGGAAAGGGAAAAGAGCTAACCATATACTTACCTACTCTATTGGTCTTCTTCACAGGTAGGTCCTTTCTTCAGTCCGTATATAGACAACCGAAAGCCTTCTACGATAATGTTAAATTGGTTGCACTGGCATGGCGGTTTATGTATTATCCTTTCGCTTGAATTCGATCTAAACCACCTAACCGAACCGCATATGTATATGCGGATGAGATGAGAAAATGCCAGGATTTAGCAATCTTCTCGATTACACACTCTCTCCACTCGGGTACTGTGTACTCTCTAATTTGGTAGGTATGAAGACCCAGAACCATCATGGGTCCTGGTGCTTGTGATGGTTTAGAATAGATATTAATATCCTTTACTGGAGTAGGTATCTATATATGTATATATCATACACCGAAAATGTAGATTGTAGATGATGCTGCATATGCATATATGCAAGTAGATCTTCTCTTTCGTCAACATCGCGTCTCATCTCACCGTCGCATAGCTGCTTCCAGCAACTCATTTAATTGTAATTCTCTCAAGTGTAAGAAAGGGAACTTCACGTTATATCGTTAGGATGCGTATACGTTATATCTAGAACTGTACAATGCTATGTGTGCAATTCATTCAAGGTGCGGTGTCGGTAACAGGAATTCATATGTCCGCAAATTTGTTCTCCAGCACACAATTAAAATCAGGAAGCGTTTAATCCGCTTAATAAGGATTCAGAACTTCAAGGGACTGAATTATGGCTGTTGGATTTTCGCCATTAATTTCCAACATCGCACCCAGGAATGTGTGTATCCTTATACATATAGACCCACAATCATATAAAGGAACACTCTGTGGCGGCGGCGGCCGGCGTAACTTTTGTAAATGGATTGTAGTCCTATATGTCCTGCATAGGCAAGGCAGACGATCCTCTCCTTCGTGCAACACCCGGCAACGTTCATTCCTCCTTCTCTGGCTAGAGGCAATAATTGCGTACTTCTTATAAGTTTTTTTCATCACACTCTGACGACCTCAACCGTTCTGCAGCAGTAGCAAGTTGTTTTTTGGTTGATATGTTGTACGAGGCAGGCAGGCAGCCAGTGAGCGGTGGGAAGCAAAGTTATAATATGTTTAACGAGTCCTGTCTGGGAGTTTCTATGCCTGTTCTTTCAGTGAGGAGCAGGTGTTGGAAAACTAAGCCGCATTTCGCACTACAGTTTGCTGTGTTCCTTACCTATACTCCTTTTCATTTATTCTTTCTCTGCAACCAAGGATTATTTTTGGAGTAACAAACAAATTTTAATTAATTTTCCACCTAAAATGTGAAAAGTTGTTGTTTTATTTTTTCTTCTTTTTAACTTCACCACCATGTCCTTTTTCGCTTTTTTTACTATGAAGAACGTCGCATAAGGCATAAGTGAATCGGAGTCTGGGAGTTTTCATTAAAGGATTTTCGTTTGCTGTGAAATGTGGGAAACAACATGAGTGGCTTTCGCTTTAGTGCGATTTTTAAGCTGGTCTATACTGTTTCTGTTGTCGGAGCTACTGCGGAAAGGATAGATTTTCAGGTCCGCTATTCACTGGTTTGGAAAATTAAATACTGCGTTAGAAAATAAATTTTTAATCGAATTGCGGTATATAACAGGTAGTTATGTGTACGAACGACTACAACATAATACCTACTACACTGGTGAGTATAGTCGTCGCTGAAAATGTGAAGAAGATTTATAGATGAAAGACCCACCGCCCCATCCAACGACAAACACGTAGATTTAGGTACATAAGTAGTTTAGTCGATGAAAATAAATTGTTTTCTGATTATGATATACGGAAGAAAAAATAATTTTGTTACTAATTTCACATGAAGTTACCTATTTAAAAAAAAGTAATAATAAGAAGTAAACTAGAATTCCCACATGTAGTCATAAGGGCATCTGTAAGAGGTTCGATAGAATTATTTATATAGCAGAACCTCTGGATGACAAGCATCTTATATCAAAAGCAGCGATTAACAAAAGTTATTCTTTATTTACCATTTAATTGTATTATAGTGGTTCAAGTAATTCTATATATAGAAGCGTCCTGACTTTGTTATATCAAATTTAAGGTTATCACAGTTGAAGCTAGTAAACAGAAAGTAATTCAAAATGAAACCTTGAGGGACACCATACAACGAATAAAAATTTCTTTGGATGTTTTTTTTGCATTTGATACCACAGAGATCATATCTAAATTAAATGGATCAGACCGCAGAGACTTTGAATAACAGCAACATTATGCTATGTCCTATGTGCGAGCTTTTTTTCAAACCAATCCAGTGGTGCCTGTGTTTACTGTCGCCACACTGAATTGAAAAAAAAAAACTACCACTGAAAAAGATTCTACCCAATGACCAACTTACACAAACTGTTGTGGTAGTTTCCTGCAAAAAATACTACACTCCATTATGACCGCACTCATTGCATGACCAAACAAAATCAATGCAGAGTTACCAATACCCATTGAAATCAAATACAAAAGAGCTTTTCTAGTGGTTTTTTGACAAAGAGCTTTCCGTTTTTAAGCTTTTAAGAACAAATTTAGTAAGGTGAGGAGGAGAATTGTTTTCGCTTTGATTTTCTCCTTTTCAATTGGCATTATTTCTAAATAGCCCATTAAAATGCAGTTATTTTTTTTTTCGCTTTCATTGTTTTTGCAGAAAAATGTATTATTTCTGCAAAGTATCGAAACCCTCCTTAGCGTTCAGGTATGTAATTTTCAGAAGATAATTTTCGCTATTTTCGTCGTTTTTAAGCAAACTGAGGTGAAATGGTGAAAAAAAAACTTGAAAACTCGTTATCTGAACGGAACAAATTATGGTGCAGATGAAAATGCTATAATGAAGATGAACATGTTCTTCTTTACTATAATCTGCAATCTTCAGATTCACACTTCCTATAATCTTCATACCTGAAGATGATCTTCATTTTGGTCTTCGCTCTCTATCGCACAAGTATGATTTTTTAATTTTGTTTCCTATTTTTTTGCAGATGTCAATGCAGATGAAGATGAAGATACATGTAAAGCCTCCTTAAGATTCAAAAAAACGCTTCAATGTTTTTTTTTATTTTTGTGCATTAATTCATATTTTCGTCCAAGCATTCAAATGGCATCATAGAAGATTATATTTGTTGGAATTTTATTTTTAAATATAACTGCTCAATCGGTAAGGTGTTGGCCAAATAAAGAAAATACGTAAAAAATTTTCACATTTTGTAGTATGGCGTCAGAATGGTCCCCTGGTCTATTTGGCGAAAGTGTCTTCTAATTCTGAATCAAAGCTTCTTACTAGCACAATTATTGTTTGAAATAAAATATACCATCAGCCATCATAATGTGTCAGGGCACCAACAAAATCTAACTTTTCCCTAATTTAACTTCTGTTTTTTTTTTTAACTCTTTAAAAATAAATACTCGTATCATAATTAATTATTAATTTGTTAAACAAAATAAATAACTTTAATCGTTAGTTCCATACACAGAAATGAAATGACAAAAATATAAAGCAAATTAAACAAAAATCAATTATAATGTTAAAGTTATTGTAATTACTCTTTTATAACCACAAAAGTGCAATGATCCTTGGAATCGTTCGTGGTGTTTAATTCGAAATATCATCTGCAGCCACAATGTCGTTTGCATTTGAAAAACCAAACAGCTATAAAATATTCAGCTGATAGTGTCAGTAATTAATGAATTAAAAAAATCGTCTCGAGGTTATTGCAAAAATGTTGAACCAATGTTCAGTCGACAACAAGTTAAAAATTTTAATTAAAATTATTACTATTTAATTAAAACACATATATACATGTTCCTACATGCGTACACTTATGGTATAAAATATTTTAATCTTATAAGTGATTTCGTTATTGTTTGTTTTTTATTAATATCGTAATAAGTTGCGGTATGCTTGAATTGTGTAGTATGTACTTTGAGAACTTTACTTTTATAACGGGTGTTTTTCTGGAACGTGTGGTTTTCAAAAATAAAAATAAAACGCGCATAATTTAATGTTATGGCCAAGAATTTGGCTTTATTATAAAAATAAGGGTTTGCCATTATGTTTTAAGAATGATTTCCGACAAGTGGCCCCAGCGGCTGGCTCGAATATATTCCAGCCACAATTGGTACGTACCAACAAAAAAATTCGGTCACCAAAAGCTTCCTTCAATAAAGTGATTGTTTCGTTGGCTGTATGGCATGTATCGCCGTCTTGTTGGAACCAAAAGTCGTCTACATTAACATCCTCCAATTCAGGGATGAAAAAGTCATTAATCATGTCTCTATATATCATTCCCCATTGCCGGTAACATTATGTCCGGCTTTATTTTTGAATAAATATGGGTCAATGATTCCATCTGCCCATTGGGCACACCAAATAGTTACTTTTTGAGAAGGCAACGGAGTCTCAACAATCTGCCCTATGGACGTAACCGTCTAAGCGGAGTTTTCTCCGCAACGCATCTTCGACGGAAATTCAATTTCAGTTCGAAGTAGCTTTCACCGGAAGAAATCATGAATCAAAGAAAACAATATTACGACACTTCTTTGTTTTTTTCATATTTTATTGAGATCATATGTGAAACAAAATCTGCAAATTGTTGTTGTTTGTGGATTAATGGATTTTGTTTCACATATGACGTCAATAAAATAAGAAAAACAAAGAAGTGTCGTAAGCTGGTTTACTTTGATTCATTGGAAGAAATTTTCAAGAAATTCGACGACGCATTGCGATGGATATAAACTTAAGGCAGAAATGTGCAACTTAACTGATATTTCGAAAATGCGATATATGTTCGATAGTTTTTTTTATTAAATAAACACTATAAACGTTTTAAACCATGAAAAATTGGCGAGAAAGTGTAATTTATTTCTTAAAAGCTAGTGTTTCTAAGAAATGTAATTAGATGCACCGATTTTAAAATCAAAACTATCGAATAAAGTCCCCTACCTATTTACAAACATATGTTTTTTGTTTCCGTTTGAAATGTCAACAAAAGAACAATTTGGAAAAAAAACTTTTAAAATATAATATAATTTATTTAGAAAATAAAAGAGCATTGCAAGAACGAAATCAGTATACGCGAGCTACCTGAACCTGACGCAGCTCTAATTCTATAATTCCCTTCAAGATTGAAGAAAAACGTTCGCCTAAATAAAAATGCGTTTGCATTTGTTTTTTAGCAGATTCAACACAAATACAAAACAAATTATCGGTCTGATGGTGACACCCCAAACCCTTAAAAAAAATAATACATCATTCAAAACTAAAACACAGCCACATCTTCTGGTGTCCTTCTTGTGTAATTTCAGATATGCAATATCGGGATATTCGCTGGGCAGATTCATCATCCGCTCATATTGCTGTGAACTTGTTTTTTCGTTCTGTCTAAAAACAAAAAGTCAACAAGTTAACGTACATAAGGTTTATTTGTTCATTACTCATATTTTAATTAACAATTTCTTTAAAAAGGAACGAGAACTTCGGAGAATATTTTGTTTGTATCTGTCCTGTCGTAAATAAAACCATTAAAAGTACTTCATCGCATACAAATTGCATGCGTTGAATTTCGTCGGACAGAATTTCCGATCAGCCGATCGCAGAATTACCTCGAAGCAAAATGTCTCCGATTCGTAGTAAATCGGAGAGAATTCCGCTCCGACGGTTATCTCGATAGGGAAGAATGGCTTGTGGATTATGATCACTCCGAATACGACAATTTTGCTTATTAACGTAGGTACCCATTTAACCAAAAATGAGCTTCATCGCTGAACAAAATGTTCTTGTGAGAATCGGGTTCGGCGGCCATCTCGTTTTGGGCTCATTCATTGACGATTTGAAAACGTTGTTCAGGAGTAGGTCTATTCATTATGAAATAGCAAACCAAACTGAGCATAAATCAAGTGACAGCTGTCAAAAACGTCTAAGAAAACAACTGTTATATATTTTTTTTGTGTATTAATGATTTGCGATGTGCACTGATTATTTCTGGTTTCTTTCTTTGTAGGACATATCCTGCCTTTGTAGGACACAATTCATGCCGCGTCTAAACTTGTTTCTGATATCCAATGGAACAAAACTAAAAAGCAGTGTACGGGTGCCTGTCTGGTCGATTTGGAGAAGGCCTTCGACACCGTATGGTTAGAAGGTCTCTATCTAAAGCTAACCAGACTAGGTATAAGTAAACCTCTATTGTATATGCTTTATGACATGCTAAATGGTAGAAAGTTTGTTGTCAAGAGTGGCAATGTAACTTCTACTGCAATTTTTAATATTAATAATGGTCTTCAGCAGGGAGCGGTTAACTCGCCGATTCTATTCAACATTTACACCAGCGATCTGATAGGTAGTCTAACTCAGGCAATTGCGTACGCCGACGATCTAATTGCGTACAGAACAGCTCATACAGTTGAGGTCATCAAAAGTCTCTTGCAGAGTGACTTCGACAAGATTCAGCGATATTGTGATGACTGGAAGTTGAAAATCAACTTCCAGAAATCAGAAACTATTTTGTTTAGGACTCCGCTGTCTAGCGCCTCAAGGGATACGAGAAAGAACTGGCGCAAGCTGGTGATCGTAGGGCCACATGGACATCCACTGGCGAGTAAAAGTGTAGTAAAGTACCTTGGCATCTGGTTGGATCAGTACCTGTATTTCGACAGACATATAGGTGCTGCTTTGGCCAGGGCTAGGGGAGCCTTAGCCTTGACAAAACGACTGTTTTATAGCAGCCGTCTTGACAGCAGAGTGAAGGTGATTTGCTACATGGCCCTCATCAGGCCGATGATTGCCTACGGATGCCCGGTGTGGTTCAACGTTGCCCCATCTCAAATGGAAAAGATTCGGGTGTTTGAGAGGCAATGTCTTAGACGTTGCCTTGGATTACACAGAACACCAGAGTCGGAGTACACAAGATATTATTCCAACCAGGTTCTATACAACGGAGCCAACATAAACAGAATAGATAATTTTTTGTTCAAGCTGATTCGGGGTCACGTTGCAAGAGCGATGTCCTCAACTAACAGCTTAATTTTTGGGGCTTATTACCCCAATAACGAATATTTTGAGAGTGCGCGGTTAAGTGGTTACATCCCTCCTGAGGCATTCCTCTATTTAGACAGTCGAGGGCTGATACAGGATGGAGGGGCGGTTCCGCTCATCTACCACGTCAGCCGGAAAACTGTGGATAGGCGACTCCTGTATGGTCGAGACGTCATCGCTCAAGGTGGAGAAGAGCGCCTTCGGTTCAGTAGGACTGTGTCCGATCGGGACCGGAGGGATAGGGCGAAACAGGAGAACCAGTTCTGGTGGCTCTCTGAACAGCATCGTGATATTTAAAGTCGATGAAGATGATATATCTTGGCCGACTTACATAGATTTAGGGCATTAGGTATAGGTAACAGTCAGGGTGGCACCAAAAAAAAAAAAAAAAAAAAAAAAAAAAATATGTATGTATGCGGGGGCATGCGTGCATGTATCTGCGTGTCTGTACATGTGCGTGCGTACGTATATGTATGTGCGTATGTACATGTGTGGGTGGGTTGCATGCTAGTGTGTGTCTGCATGCATATAAAAAATAAACAAAAAAAAAATTAAAAAACGAAAAAAATGCTGCTGTGGCTGTTCTAGTTTTTAAGTAGTTATAAGTATTATTAGGTATTTTAAGTAGTTTAAGTTATTTTTAGTTAGTATAAGTTAGTTTTATTTAGTTTTAATTATTTTTAATATATATTTAAGTTTAGTTTATAGGTAAAAAAAAAAAAAAAAAAAAAAAAAAAAAAAAAATGATCAGATACCAAGTTTTCTGTATAAAAGTTTCTTGAAATATAAAATAAATAAAAAAAAAAAAAAAATTAGATTTAATTAAAATAGTTTTTAGGTCGAAAGACATTAGTTGTAAGAGTTATTGTTTAATTTAGAGCGCCCGTAAAGGGCCAGTAAATTAGTTGTAAGTTATTGATAATTAGGCTAGTTTTAAACATTTTTGTCTAGCTTTAAGATAGTTATAAGTTAATATGAAATAAAAATGAATTTAAAAAAAAAAAAAAAAAAAAAAACATATCCTGACAATATGTATATGGATATGGTAGCATTCTGGTTATTGGTGCGACCCCGACGGGTGGGACCATTGTCCGCACATATTTTTAATACGTGATATTTAGAACATTATACGAGCATACAATTACATATGTTTAATATGTAACTGAACTGGATGTCCTAGAGAATCCCACTGGAACTTAATGTCACTGGCAGATATTTAACAATAATTATTATATTATCATCAGTGGATATGTAGTCAGTAGATGTACTGTTGATCGCAACGTAAAAAGTCCGTAGGCCTTAAATTCTTATTAGCTTATGTATGAAAGTTTTCGAGAAACACTTCTAATCAGATCAGAAAATAATCAGCTAGCGGATTTTACTACAACCAATTTTTAAAAGTTCTCCCTCATGAAAACAAACTGAAAATTTCTTTCAATACATACAGCCGTTTCCGAAAGACTAAGAAAATGTATATGTATGTATGTGGGCGTCGCAGTGGGCAGATCACATTGAAAATATATTTTTAATGTTTGTCTTGTTCATAAAAACAAACTCTGAAGTGTTTATCCAAATCTATTCTGAGAAATCAATTAACCCTGAAAATGAGTCGTTTTCGAAAAAAACAATGAAATGAGAAAAGTGGGCGTCACAGTGGGCGGTTACCATATAAAATGCTTACATTTTTTTCTTTGCTTGTACAAATAAAATGCGAAAATTTCAGCCAAATCCTTAAGAAAGTTTCAAAAAAAAAACAAAAGAAGAAAAAGGGGCATGGCAATTTTTTTCTTATGAGAAATAAGAGCTATCTACGAAAATGTAACTTTAACCATTGGATTCCTTTCCTAGAAATAGAGCTGTTTCTGAGAAAGAAACCAAGATATAAGTTATGGGCGAGACAATGGGCGGTTTAAACTTAATATGATTCTTACTTGTTTTTCAAACATACGAACATATTCAAAAACATATTTCAAATTTTGCGACAGTTTTCGTGAAACGTAGAAATGTTAAAAGTGAACTTACTTAAGGTGGCACTACAGTCCGGGGTGGACCAGGTGAACTTAGTGGAATGGACAGATAAATGGTGGGGTTATAAAATTTTCAATGGTTTCTTTTTTCGTGAGTAGTGACAAAAGTTGCCAAAACTAAGTCCATTAAAACAAAACATTTTTCTAAGCAAAATGTGTTGCCCATTTTCCCATTCTTGCATGCGCCCCTGCTCACATCAGGAAACATTTTCACACAATCAAACAAAATCAGATATCTACCACTTTAAAAAGGTCCTCTTAGGAAACTCATTGAAAATAGTTTATATTGATGTATCATACAGGACCTACCGACTGGAAAAGGTTAGATTGAATAAAAGTACATATTATCTACGAGATACTAATGGCGTACCATATAATCATAGTGCAAAAAAAATAAGTATTGACAGAATTTGAATTTTGTAGTCTATTCTCAAAGTCTGGATTTCAAATGTATGTATGTAGGTGTTTTATCTAAGAGATCGTAAGGACTAAAAGTGTCCTTCGAAATGATAAAATCCATAAACTACAAACATGTCATTTTACATTTTCTCTTATAAATACCCAAACCCAACACTCAAAAACAATCAAAAATACCTACACAGATCCTGTCTGAGTTAAAATTAAATTATCCAAATTTGAGTTTTAAAAGCCTGCTTTCAAAAATGTATCTCTTTTATATCTTTTCAGAAAATGCATCCAATCCAACGTAAATGTATAGTTATATGTATTTGAATTGCCTGCCAACGCTGCCTTCGTAGCAGGACCAAAGTGATGGTATCTAAGATGTAAACTCATAAACTAACTATAAGGATAACTATATATATATATTTTTTTATAAATATCTATAAATGTTCATTGTATAGGTATTTCGAAAGTACATTGGACATTTTGATAACCACAGCACTGCATGCGGACATTTAACAAACCATCATGTTCATTTGCATGTTAACGACGCCACCTGACAAGGTGTTTAATGCAGATATAGATACATAGCCTACTATGTACAATTGCCGGTTGGGTTCGGTTGCTCGGATGAGAAAATGAACAAACGAGAAATGAACGAACGAACCAAGTGAAAGGATATTAGGTATAATGAAGGATGCTGTCCTTCTCCCTGCTAAACAACTTAAAAGACAAAACCAAAGTGTATAGGCTAACTTTCGGGCTAACTATACATATCCTGCAAGGGGGAAATACAACAACAAACGACCAACACATACAAACTCACATCGTTCTTTTTGAAAATTCAGGACACCATCGAACATATAATCGAATTTAAAGTGCACTTTAACTTGTGTATCCCATTGCATGGTCTAACTGAGTGTGCTTCCTTTCTATGGTTGTCGGCGTTGTAGTATCCGCCTTGGCATATATTGGTCGGTCTGGTCTGGTATCATCCAACAAGGACCATCAACAATACACCTGCAGAGACTATAGCCTGTATAAATATCCTTGCTGGTCACCGGTTGCTCTTCAACTCCACTGTACATCACCGTTGGGCTCCTCCATCAATTCATATCTCGTCCCACCACTGTACAGTATTGCGTACTGGTACCATGGTTTACCATTTTGGGGCGAGTTCAAAGATAATGTCTCTGCTGTCTTTGGCCAAAATCAAAACAGAGCACCTCGAATGAACAAACTATCTGCAACGATGACTAGCTATACCACAATCGGAGAAACTGGTTGGATACCGTTGAACCGCGCTTAGCAAATCACATTCAAGAATTTGGGGACTACCAATATACCTTATACAAACGACGACGAACCATATTGGTAATAAAGTTTAAAGCTAAGCATTGAAGGAAGACGTATTGCGGTAGACGTTATGTATTTATCTAGATAACTCTTTGTCTTGTTCATCCATGAGGATTTGGAAATCCTAGCAAATGTGCAATTACCGAAGGATTTGCATTTTGTTTCGCCCGTCCAACCAATCTTTTGCCACGAGAAAGGAATACATTTATAGGTGTCATATTTTTTTTTTTGGGAAATAATCTTGAGGGGGATTAAACTATAATTGCATGATATCGAACTTTGTCAATCTAACTGGCACTACCGACGACACACGGCTGATGTAAACGCTTGAAGTTGATATTAAATGTGAATTTAAATTCGGGATTGTTGTCGCTCTATCAGATTCAGGAGGATATTTTGTTTTATTCTAAATAGGTAAATAAAGGTACGTTGTATATCCTTGTACTCAATTCTTAAAACCTTAAATCTAAAAGTAAATGGCGCAAAATTTTAAGCGATTTAGTAAAATGTTAAAGCCACTTTTAGCAATTTACTAAGCTAATAAGATAATTGAGCTAATTTTAAGCGATTTTAACATTTTACTAAATTTAAAATCACGAATTGTCTACTTTAACTTTTAGCAATTTGCTAAATCCATTATGGAATCTGATAGTATATCAGCATATCACGCCAGGTGCCCAGGCTCAAGTCCTGCCGGTGCACAATTTTTTTTTTTGTAAATAATAAAGTTAAATTGATGAAAATTGAAATAACTTATACCTTTTTAGAACACATGTTGGGTTTTCATCAGCATAAAATTAATTAACAAGGCATAACAACAATAATTGTGTTCATCAAAATTCAAACCCTACAAATGCTCAGCTTTCTGCTTAATTAGCAATGTACTAGTTTAGAGAAGGTTTAAAAATTTTGAAATAGTTATTCAATCAATAAGCACTTAGGAAATTGATAACTAGTAAAATGTTAAGCCCTTAACAATGGGTTGTTTAAAACTTTGCGCCAATGATTTTGAGCATTTTAAAAGAAACAATAACAACTTACGTCACACACTGTCCCGACTGTTGAAGGCTTAGAAGTCGCAAATGCACAGTGTCAGTTCTAGGTACTATCATGTTAGGCTTAGAGGTTTTGATCATGATCATGTTCGTCCGGCAATTCCGCACGTCTGTCTATCGGCAAAGTCTACAGCCTACACAGTTGGATGAATTTTTTTTACAAACTTGGTACATACATAATGTTGTTTTTGTAATATGCACACACGGTTTTGTTTTTCAATTTTTTTTTCAAAACCAAAAATAACTACCAAAAAAAAGTTCCCAGCGACCTTAATACAAAAAAATCAGTTCATTAATGAAGGAAGAAGGTACTTTTATGTAATTTCTTTTTTGATTATTGTGGTTATTTTTTGGAACAATTTTTTTGGTTATCAGTTTTCTGTAAAATGGTGCATTAGATTTTTTGAAAACTGAATATTTCAGTATTATTTTGACATTATCTTGAACACTGAGAAAAAACTTCCTAAATCAAAAAACCATCCTATTTCCCATACAAATGTTAAGAAATACGTAAAGTGTTATGGTCTTATTTGAAATAAAATCCAATCCTATATGTATTTGATATTATTTACTAAACAATTATAAATACTTATTATTTATTTGGTTCGCAAAGTTGGAATAAATTTTATATTAATATTTTTGACAAATTTTATTTATATTTTGTTAAGAGATATAAACTGTTATTGAAGCAAAGTATAACGTAGTTTGAAACAAAGTAAATTAATAGTAGATAGGTATATGATTATATTCTTACAAAAGACAAAAAAATGTTTTTTTAATTTTGAAAAAAAATGTGACTTTTCTCAAATGAGTTCAGTCCACCTCGAAGTTCAAAAATATTTTATTTTGCTTCCCATAGAACCACTTTCCATATTTTCGAGTTTCTCATTATTGAATTTTTACTTCCGATTATAGGTAGCTAGCTACTATAAGCCAACTTATGCATTAGTCGAAAGAAAATGTTTTGAGATAACAATCAAACATGACATTACGACGATAGCGAAGACGAAAAAGATGGTCTAAAAATTCTGTCTGTCTGTATTTATGTATAGGCACCTACATCCGAAACGGTGGGACCTAATTGCTTTTACATAACTTGCTATTATAGTTTTTTAGGTATTGCACAGTGGGGAAATTGAAATTCGTTTTTAGCTCAAAAAATAACGGTACCTGCCATATAACCGTTACGTTAAAGCCTATTTTTTGGAAAATGGCTCTAACGATTTTGATTTAAAAACTCAGTGCAGCTTTTTAGGTACGACCGATCATATGGTTGAAAAAAAATTAAACAAATGTATAAAAGCCGGTATATTCCATAAGACCGTTTTTTTTTTGCTTTCGACTATCTCACAAATGGCTTAACCAATTCTTTCAAAATTTCACACATATACAGGTGTAGGTAGCCCAATTCATATTCAATTCAATTGTATTTTTAAAATCATTTTTAAAAAAATATATTTTGAAAACTGCTCATTAAATTTTATTTCAAAAAGTATAGTTATATGTATTTGCTGAATACCTATGAATTGGCGTATTTGAATTTGCTTTGAAAAATGTTTAAAAAAAAAATATTTTCTCAAAAAACGGCTTCACAGATTCTTAAATTTTAAATGGCGTACTTTTTTTGAGTTCAACTTAGTTTAAGTATTTATTTCAGAATTTTGAATTATTTTTTCTTTGATTAAGCCGATTTAATCTTTAATTTTTAAGTTTATATTAATAAATATTTAAGATTGTCATACCCATTTTTTGCGTATAACAATCATATTTAAGTACAAACGACTTTAACTATATATTTAGATGTTTAATAGAAACCTTTTACATACGATGTGATCGAACAAAAGAGAAAGTTCATGCGAGCCAGTCGTGTATTTTATTTTATTATACAAATTCTCCCTAAAAGTATACATTCTTATATTGCATATTCGAGTTTTCAAACAAAAATGTTATGTTTCGAATTTTAATAAATAAATATTTTTTTTGTAAAATCGATTTTGAATTGTTTTAAAATTAAAATTTTAAACGCATATTTATAATAACTTCTAATTAACGTTTAAATTTTTTTTCTAAAAATGTTTTTTTGTGTATAAAAAATTATTTAAGAAAAAAAAACGCTTCAACGATATTTGATTTTAAGTCGAAAAACCTTATGCCGCCTTTAAATAATTTTAAGTTTAATGTATTTAAATATAAAAATCTAATGAAATACGTACCTACATAAAGCTTTTTAAAATGAACTGCTTGAATGATAAGTTAGGGAAGGGGTGTGGGAATAAAATCCTCCAGTGGAGACTTCTTCAAGAAATAATCCGTTTGAAAGACCTCCTCACTGATGTCTTACTCTGCCTAATATACCGTGTCGTATCTATAGTCCCCCAAAAAAGATTTTTCCATTAGCCAAAATTTAATTTAATAACCCACCGCACCGGTCTTCGAAATATATATTTCTATTGGTATTGGTACAAAAAGATACTCTGTACCTATCTACGAAATTATATGTATGTATAGGTATATCCATTATTGTGGTCTACAAATATTAATATAATACCCATACACAACAACCGAATCTTCAAAAAAAAGAAGCAGATTCTCGCTAGGTAGGTATAATCAACCGGAAAAAGATAAAAAAAAATTGTTTTGCCAACAGAACCCGGCGCGGCACATCCTTAAAAATAGGAAACACGAGCACAAAAATCCAACATAATAACAGTGCATTAGAAAACCCGTAACCAACAAAGTAGCTGTTTGCCGTTTCAGCGATTTAGTAAAATTCATTGCGTAGCAGGATTTAATCTAACTTTATTAAAATACGAGACATTTAACGGTTATTTTGGGCTATTTTTTTTTAGAATGGATGGGGCGCGTAGACTGTGTTCTGTATTTCGGCGCTTTAATTTTTTGTTTTCAATTTTATAAGAACCAAATTTGATATGCCATCCTGTGGTCTGATGAAAGTTAGATACCTTATTATTTTTTTTAAAGAAAGGAATAAATAACACGGACGACTAGGTTGCATGGATTTGCATTACAAAATGTTGTATATTGTAGGCAATGCGAAAAAATTGGAACACAATATACCAAAATGTTCCGCAAAAAAATAATGGACATTTTTTTAAGTACATACATTGTTTTTAAAGCTACATTGTAGATTTTAGAAAAAACAATGAGATGATGTTGTGTGGCTTTGGCGCAAACACTCAACCCAACTCCTATAGGTACATTTTTTTTAAAATCAAGTTTTTAGAATTCTTGGTTTATTTTAAAAAACAATCGGGTTTTTTGGTTTTGAAAATCTTAAGAACAATATTTTTTAAAACACTGCCCATATTTTTTTCACAATCATTCGAATTCATTGATTAGTTTAAAAAAATATTTTAACTTTTTATATTTCTTTCTATAATAATATAAACCTAGAGCGGTTATAATTTGTCCGAATAACATTTATTCGAAAGCAGCTATAAGGATTTTGAAAAAAAAAATGTGTCGTATGTTAAACATTTTTTTTTTTTTTGTACAACAGAAATCTAAAAATAAAAAAAGTACAATCCATTTATCAGTGTTTTCAATTCTTCAAACTTTATGTTTAACAATCTGATATTGGTACATAACCATATATTTGTGAGTTCTAGCGAATTTAAAGCTTTCAAGCACAAGAGAAAAATCGTCTTTGTTTTATTTTATATTATTTTATTTTATTTTATTTTATTTTATTTTATTTTATTCTATATATATGTATTTGTCATCTCTGGTAAAATTATAACTTTCTTGCACGAAACCTATACCTATACCCATCAAAGAGCTATGAAAGAAAAATAATAATAAATTTATCAAATACGTTTTCAAGAACATAATAACTTACCGCTTACCGACCACAAATTTAAATTTTCAATTACTTCAAGGATATGACTGAATATTTTGTGTGTGATGGGCGGAAATTATTTTAAACACATTTGGGGTTGTTGCTGTTATATGATATGTGTAGAATGTGACAGGAGAATGTGCAAGGTCTATGTGCATCTGAGAGAATGCATACAATAAGATCGCGTATTTAACAAAGGTTTCATTTATTTTGTGAAAAAAATTTTTCTTTAAGCTATAGTAAATCATAATCCCGCTGGGAAGAATCATAAAGATATAATAATAATAATGTTTATTGAACTGATATATATATACAATTGGATCTTAATTCTATTTTACATTACTTATATTACATTGATATTTTAATTTGTTTTTTAATATTTGTTTTTTAATATTATACATTGTTTTAATTTTTTTTTTGTTAAAATTATGAAAAAAAATTGTCCTTGAATTTCTTGTACTACTTACTAAAACCTCGGGATAATCTCGGGTTGTTCAAACCCGGCTGTTTTCTGGTGATGTGGGGGCTAATGTGGCATCTAGCAACGATGGTAGTTTGACGCTGCATTCTCGTGGAATTGGATTGATTCGTCGTCGTTGAATCATAAAGATATACGTCAATTGATGCTTTAAGTACTCAGTGTTATTAATTGTTAAATTAAGCGACTTGGATTGGAACAATTGAATCCAAAGAAAATTTGGATATGTTTGGAACTAGTTTCTGATGAAGGACCTCCCTTGACAGAGACTACTGAGTGTTCATCTTATATGAGATGATAGAGCAGAGGGAGAGTTCTTTAAAGTTGCATTAAACGGAAAAAGGGCCGTACAGCTCCAATAAGCCCGAACTACTTGATGCATGTATTGAAAGAGGTAAGTACGAGGCATTACACTATTTGATGATGGCTGAAGACTGTATCGCGAGACATTGGAAAACACGAGTTACAATGTGTTAGGACTAAAATCTCGACAACATCGACGTAATGGTCATGGATAATACAGCCAATATTAAAACTAGTCATTTTCGACCAAAAAACAGAAACGGACATTTGTTTTAAAGGAAGGAAAAAATGTCTTATTTCAAAAATAATCCGGTTAGCGTTAATATGTTCACATTTGGGTGTTGTTCTTATTTTACGTACCTGTGTAGGATATGTAACTTTCACATGATAATCGCCATCATTTTCGTATATACTGTCGTTGCGTCAGAAACATTGCAATTTGCTATCATTGTTTTCTATCTATTAGGTATTGGATGGATGCATCCTTATAGCGCTTTGTAGTGAGTTCACGTAGCACATTAACTCTCAGGCTCAGCCACACAAACCAATTGCAAAATTTTCTACTCATTTAACTGGAAAATTAAATTGATAAGAGTAACACAGGATACACAGGATATACTTTTGAAATGTGTTATAAAATGTAGGTAAATAAGTGCAGCTTTATGAGAGTATTTTAGACTGCGTATTCCACAAAGTACACAATGCCCAAGCAACACAATCGACTCTTTCAAATATCTTGAAGTCTACTTTCGCAAGAGCTTTTAACTCTTTTCACTATCTTCAAGAGGTCATTAAGACCCCAATGGGACCAAAGGGGTGGAGCCAACTCCATAGGAGGAAGAGTTCTTATTATAGATCTTTTAAAGATGTTTTTCGTTTGAGTGAATAATTTATGGAAGAAAAAAAAATAATATTAACAAATCTCTATCTCTTTTACACAAAAGCAAATTTAATACAATTGAAACGAAAAAGAATGAACTTAAATAAAATGCCAGATCAAGATGACTTTTTTTCATCACATTCAATGCCTGATTTATTTTACACATTATAATAGAAACTAAACTCATTTTTCTGGTGTTGTAAAGCTGTGTTTTGATGTGCCAAAAAAGATTTATTTTGAAATCACACATTCTACATCGGTTAAATAAATGCGCCACAAATTTAGTAACATAATGCATATATTCATTAATAAAAAAATAAAAAAACTCCCCACGGAGTTGACAGAAACTGTATAAAATACAGTCTAAAGTGGTTTTAACAATTAAAAGTGAAGCATTGTGTAGAAAGTTAGTGTGTTATTGCTATAAATTCATATGCAATCGTAATTTGAATCACATAAATAATAATTTGTACTGAAATTAATTGCAAGTAATATGGCGTCATCACGAATACTCCAACAGGGTGCCTCATTTTTATTATTGAACTGTTCCATAATGTGTTATGGGTTTTGAATCATTTTAAGTTGTAATAAGTGAGAAGTGGACTTTTGGACCAAAATGTGTATGTAAATATATATCAATGTACTTATGTCAGTACGACGTCGATTGATTAAAAAAAACGCTAAAAATTCCGCATTTTTTTTGGTTTTATTTTCTGCTCTGAAAATGCGATTCTCGGGCTTTTGGATAACATTCAGAGCAGAATATACAAAAAATTGTTAAAATTTAGTTTGTATAGCCATAAATTTGTAAAATTTCGTTGAACAAAAGCTAAAAGTTCTAAAAAGAAGGAACATCTAAGATATGTAAATACATAAACAATATTATTCAAATTTAATAAAAACATAAAATAAACATTTTACCTACACAATGTTTTATTGTAAGATATTAAGGTATTAAAATATTACAAAAAATAATATTTGTGGTAATTATAAATAATATCTGAAATTTAATTTAACAGTGTCACCCTTTATATAAATGTTTTTGTGTTCGACATATAAATACACTTTCCATTTTTATATCGACTGCTTAAGGAGTTCGTTAAGAAGTCATTAAGCTATCATTGATATAATCTCTTTTCATAGCCACACATGAGCTAGAAAAAGATGGGAAATTTCGGCAGCTGTATAGGTTTGCTTCTGTGTGTAATTTCATTACACCACATATAATTATTGTTTGATTTCACATTTATTCATCGATTTACAGCCAAATTTATCAATACAAGGCAAAGACAAAACAAAAAGTTTTTTTTAATAACCTTCCTTAAAGATCAAATATACACTACTAGAAGATGGGATGTTAAGCATTTATAAAGATGTTTTAATAAAACCATCTTCAATATAATGTTTGAAAGAGACAAATGAAATACTCTTAATACACTCTGAAATTCCTTGATGTAAAGAGGTTTAAAAGAGGACCTATAAAGAGACATAATAAATATATTTGTCAAAGAGGTTTTTAAGATGTTAGAAAGAATTTTTTTTAATAGTTGAATCAAACAACACTTTCAAAGAGCAACTAAACAGGTTATTAAGTGCAACGGTATTAAGAAGATTGATTTAAGAGATTGTAAGGACCTGATAAATTTATTCAAAGAAGTCTTAAAGAGTTTATGTGTTGCTTGGGTGTTACCTCTGTTGTTAACAAAATGGAAAATTGTTATTTGCAATGGGGTATCTAAAAGAATTAATTAAAATCACAAATGCATACATCAATTTGATTTCATAAAAATATGAATGAGGCCAGAGAAATGTCAATTCCTAATAATTAGAACAGTTTTGTGTTGTTTGACATTAAAAGGCACAGGCGCAAAATTAAAAAAAAAATAGTAATATGTTAAATCATTTTTAGTATGATACTAGGTTAGAAAGAGGATTTTGCTAATTTTAAACGAGCTTAGTATCGAATTATCTTCTTAACATTTTACTAAAGTTAAAATCACCCAATAGCTACTTTAAGTTTTTAGTATCGTACATGGTACTAAATCCATAGTGGATTTGCCTTGTACGGGGGGAGCCCAGGTTCGAATCCTGCTGGTGTAATTTTTTTTTTTGTTGTAAGTAATGAAGTTAAATGATCAAAATATAAACATCGAATCAAAGGGCACTGTAATGCCCAGCCAAGTTCTGGCACTACACCGTTTTTACAGGAACAAACTCAGGCGATTTTCGACCACCCTCTAACTTCAGTACCAATAAAGACAGGAACTTCAAACATCAGCATTGGCTAAGCTCTCCAGGCTTAGGTAACTCACCAAATTTCAATTCTTTAGCTTTAGTGGTTCCCGAGTTATAAGACAGCAAGAATCGCAAGAACCGTAACTGACTGACTGACTCATTCACTCACTTACTCACAGATCATCAAAATTATGGAGCACTTCCCGAAATCGTAGAATCTTGTAATTTCTCACAACTGTAGGCCCTGTGCTGTATACAAAGAAAAACATCGAAAATTAAAAATTTGACATTCAGGGGCGTGGCACCCGCCCAATTTCATCAAATTGATATAAATTATTTGGAGCACTTTAGATTATCGTAGCTTTATGAAATTTGGTTCACCCGTAGGGCTTAAGGTGCAGGCAAAGACAACATTTTAAAATTTAAGATTTTTCATTCAGGGGGCGTGGTATCCACCCATTTTCAGAGAATTGATATACATTATTTGGAGCATCTCTGACCGTCGTAGAATGATGAAATTTAGTACAGCGGTAGGGATCAAAGTGCAAGCAAAGGTAGCATTTTAAAATTTGGGATTTTATATTCACGGGCGTTGCATCCGCCACTTGCTTATATTTGATATCAATTATAAGGAGCACATCTGATTGTCGTAGGATGATGATGAAATTATGAAATTTTTTATGCAGTGGCGTTTCATCCACCCACTTGTTATCAATTATTATCATTTCTATGGACCATTTCTAACTTATGAAAATTGGTAGAGTGGTAGGATTCTTAGTGCATACTAAAGGCATAAATTAAAAACTTACGTTTCCTTATGAGACTCTCATTGAACGTTTATTGCAACCACTCTTCTTGATAAAAAGAATCTTTGCAAAAAGTAGTGAAATCACACCAAAAACATAAATGTTAAAAGAGTTACCAAGTTCTTCTATATACAAGAACCTTTGCGTAATAAGTCTGCCGTGAAAAGTAGTGAGATCTAATAGTACGCCTAGTTCTAAGCTTATTTATGTTAAATATAAAATATTTTAAGTGAAGTAATATGGAAGCACCTCAAAATTATCATAGATATCTGGTATCTTATGAATACTGACTTAGATTGTGTTTGGTTACTTGGCAAGATTTCTTTTATTACCTAATTATTTAATTTTGAAATGAAAACTTGTCAAGTAAACCAACACAATTAAAGCAAGTAATCATAAAATACCAGATTTCTCTGATAATTTTGAGTTTCTTCCATTTTACTTTACTTAAAATATTTTATATTTAACATAAATAAGCTGAGAACTTTGCGTATTTTTAGATCTCACTACTTTTATATTTATGTTTTTGGTGTGTTACTTATTTAGAACGTGTTGGGTTTCCATCAACATAATAGTTAATTTACAAAGCATAAACATAATAATTGTGTTCATCAAAATTCAATCCCTACAAATGCATAGCCAAGCAATTGTAGGGTTTGAAATTCGCATTTTACTATTGTTAACAAAAGGTTTAACATTTATGAAAAGTATATAGTAAATTGTTAACTAGTATCGTGTTAAGGCCGAATAAGTTGTTTAAAATTTTGCACCACAGCTATTAATAACCAACTATAATGGAAATAGTAAAGGATTAAAAAGGAAATACCGAAGAGATTCAAATGAGTTTTAGAAGCTTCAGTCCAGATGTGAGAGTTATACACGAGCTTTGAAATGTATAGGCATTAATATAAAAAAATGGCAGCCATCATTTTACAGAAATTGCTAAGTAAATTAGCAAACCTAATAAAAAAGGTGTTGGTTTCTTATCTTTGGAAGATTGTGTTCAAAAGGAGTCAATTGGGGCTGGTTGCCGGAAAAAATCATGTGTTATGTTATAAATATCGCATTACAGCAGTCGTAAGATTAGCTAATACATGCAGTTTATTCGGTTTTTAATATTACAATCATTTGACGCAAAAATACTTTAACAAGGTATTTCATATACTCTATTCTATAATATGTTTCCTTAAAATAAACTTACACTAACAATTTCATATAATTTGCGATATATTCCCCGGCCCTGATCGAAACCAAAGGTACAAGGTTCGTGGGACAGAGTCCCCGGCCCTGGTCGAAACCAAAGGCAAAAAATTTACGTTACTAGGTCAAGAACTGCGAAACTCCTAGCTATAGTACACCACGCACTCAGCAGTATGTTCCTACGCACTTCCCTTATGTAGACTAGATTGGTACATAAATATAACACTACCCAAGGTAGAAATCCATCCTTTTCATACAAATGTTACACCATCTTGATAGAGGGCGGGTCAATAAGTTCGCGACTTTTGGAATAAAACAGATTTTTTGATAAAAAAATAATTTTATTTTTCAACGTAGTCTCCCTTGAGCTCTATACACTTTGTCCAACGCTTCTCCAATTTTTTTATCCCTTCCAAAAAAAATGATTTGTTGAGGTCCTCAAAATAGGCCTTTGTTTGCGAGATGACTTCATCATTGGAGTCAAATCTTTTCCACCAAGCCATTTCTTCAGGTTTGGGAACAAGACGTAGTCGCTCGGAGCCAAATCTGGAGAATAGGGTGAATGAGGGAGCGATTCATAGCCCAATTCATGGATTTTTGCCATGGCAACTGCACATGTGTGCACCCTTGCATTGTCTGTGTGGAAAAGAACTTTTTTCTTGGCCAAAAGAGGTCGGTTTTTTTTCAAATCGTCATTGAATCGGTCCAATAAGTTGGCATAATATTCCCCATTGATTGTTCTTCCCTTTTGAAGGTAGTCAATGTGGATTATCCCGCGTGCATCCCAAAAAACAGTCGCCATAACTTTATTGGCTGACAAACCCACCTTGGCATTCTTTGGCACCGATTCACCCTTAGAAACCCACTGTTTTGACTGTTGTTTGGTCTCTGGTTTGTTGTGATGGATCCATGTTTCGTCCACGGTTACAAAACGGCGCAAAAACTCCTCCATATTGCGATTAAACAACGCCAAACCTTCCTGTGAAGTTGTTACACGATTACGTTTGTGGTCGACTGGGAGCAAACGCGGCACCCATCTTGCGGAAAGCTTTCTCATGCCCAAGTGATCATTCAAAATTGAAACCACTGAGCCATGCGAGATCCCTACGGCTTCCACAATCTCTCGCACTTTCAATCTTCGGTCGGCCAACACCATATCGTGAATTTTTTCGATTGTTTCGGGTGTAGAGAGCTCAACTGGGCGTCCAGGACGTTCGGCATCTTCAGTGCTTGTACGGCCACAACGAAATTCAGTAAACCACTTTTTTACCATTGAAATCGATGGTGCAGAGTCCCCTTAGTATTTGTCAAGCTTAGCCTTGGTCTCGGTAATGGTTTTTTTTTCGCAAATAATGCTTAATAAGCACACGAAATTCACTTTTTTCCATTTTCTCCTCAAATTAGTGAGTAGTCTGATAAAAATAGCTTTCAAACACAAACTAACTGACGCAGCAAGCTTAAATTTTGACAGGAGTCAACTGACAGATGGCTGTTGACAGGAGCAGTGTTGCTGTTTCAGTAAAGAGGTCAGAAGTCAAAAGTCACGGATTTATTGACCCTATATTGGCAGTAACAAGAAAGTGTGAATTGTAAGAGCGCAGAAAAACTCATCCCATGTAAATGATATGGCATGATGATTGACTTGATGATGATGTTCAGCTTTCACTACAAATATATACTATAAATATATTCACGTGTCTGCTTAGCTGACGATACTCTGCATATCTGCTCTTTGGTGGATATAGCTTTTGAATTTGAAAATTTGATTGAAGCTGAAGTGGCAGTTTATAACTTCGCATTGCAAATTTATAACTTCGTTACACTTTCAAAAATTGATTTAAATGATCTGGTCATTGCATCAATTCAGCGAATATCTATGTATGTGCTTCAGTCACATAGCAAAGGTCAGTTTCGGCAAAGCGAAGAATTTGCCATTTGAACGTATATAGTGAACCCATAAATACACTGCATGTATGGGAGATTTCCCATAAATTGTAGATACGGTAAAAATGGTTTTTGTGAAATACCCGATTACCACATACCATCAATCAAAAAAAAAAAATACAAAAAACCGAAAAACTTTTGCTTAGAAAATCAAAGTTAAATGTTTATTTCTAACAAATCTTCCAAAAGTATTTTTTTGTTTTGGTTAAGTGTCTCTCGTTTAGCCGTCTCATTTTAGTCTAGATCCTTCTAATGCTGCTAACCAACAACAAGCAACAAAATTAATTGTTAGGCCATGAGGTTAAGGTCATTGTCCATGACCTGTGTAACTCCATTTATTTATTTTAATAACTGTCCTATGCCATAGATACAGGACACAAGTTTACATATTAAAAAGGAAAACAAGTTAAAATTATAAATCAATTGAAATTAAAAAAAAATGTAATCTTTTTAAAACCGTCTTACGTTTCAAAATTTACCTCTGTTCTTCTATGTATAAGAATATTTTTTTCTCATTTTCGTCATTAAAATAAAATACTATTAAAAACAATTAAAACAACATTAATTTTGTAGACTAAATTTCTATATAATCCACTATCTCATTACACGAATTAAAACAAAATAATTCCTGCCAAATTCTAAGCGGATTTTCAACTTTATTGTCAAATAAAGCAAAAACATAATGCTGCTTAGTCTTTTTTTTAAAGATTTTTTTTTTGTAATTTAATAATAAAGTATCTTTGATTAATATCTTGTATCTCAACATTTAAATAAGAGTCATACGGTTTTCATTTAATTGCTTGAATAGCAACAAATGCCTTGGTCCGATTACGTGTCTACTGTGCCGAACAAAAAAAAAAAAAAAAAATTACTTTTAATTAAACCTAAATGGCCCACTACTGAACCCAAGACGACCGTCTTACGACGTACGACGATAAAAATAAAACACAGCAACAACAACAATATTTCACTTTTTAATCGGCTTCGAAACACGAAATTAATACTCGTACTTAAGGAGGATGCGGAGTTTCGAAGATGGGAAAGCATTTGAAGCACAATCACTGAAGACAAAATCGCCCCCAGGACATTCGCTCGTTACCAGCAGCCCTACTGTAGCCAAGGTAAGCCAAGCCAGCACCTTCATCAAAGTTTCTAGTCAAGCAGGTAATTGGTCTAAAAATTTTCTACTAAGAAATTATTTTTTGTTGGGTGCAAATCACCAGGCTATTTTCTGTAAGATAAAACTGTTCGGCATTAGATAGTAGTCTCTCTAGAAATTGGGACGAAAGTTAAGGTATTTTACCCAGAATGAAGAAGTTGAGTGGCCAGCGGTGCGGGGCGGCAACATTTTAGGTTACGTGCACTTCCAGTCTTTTGTGGAATCATCGCCATGGAAATAAATTTCAAAATGCGATAAGTAGATGACATTTTTAGGAACATACACAGCAGCCAGACACAGTCCAAACAAAACAATGAATTAAAATCATCAAGAGTATGTATATATGCAGGTGGGGGTTGAATAGTGAAGTTAATATACTGCCAGCAGGAGGAGGTCTGATATATTGTATACCCAAGTGTAGTGGGATAAATTTCGCCAGGACTGATTATTTCGAAGTTTTAAATTTTATGTTTTTATTAATTTATTCAATAAAATTCAAGTTTCATAACTTTATGGAGACTATAATATAAACTAAAATTACAATATTAATAAATAATTACATAAAATTTAATAATAGTTAGCTGCGTTTTATTATCAACGGGTCTGGGTCTGTATTATTTTTTGACACGTATTACAAAAACAACACGAGATCCAGGTTTCTATCGGGGTTTCTTTCTGGGTTTGCAAATATTAGTGACAAATTCGGTGAATAGAGAGTACAATTAAGTATATAACCCAGATCGTTTAATTATCACGGGGCGAACTATGGTGATAATAAAACACGGCTAATAATATTTACATTGTATTCCATATGCATATGTACTCTACATCTATTAAAATGAATGAAAATGACAAGATTACATTTATTTAATGTAATGCAGGAACTAGTAATTGGATCATGTTTGATTGAGTTTGGCATAACTTCTACTATGATTAGGAACATAAAGAAAATGTCCATGTCTTGGTCGCAAACAATGAGGAGTATAATAGATATTAATTATATTTAAATTGATAACATCAAAAGTAAAGAATGCAGAATATAATTTTCTTCTAGCTACTAGTGGCGTTTTAAATCAATTAATGCACATCTTATTAAATAAGAGGGAAGATTCATATAAGAGTTTTTCGCAAGGCAAATTTTGTAAAGTTTTCAATCTCTCTTCTTCGTCCATGCGAGAAATTTCTGCAAAAATCCTTCGAAGAAACGCCAAGCCTCATTGTGTGCTTGTTTATGAGGCAGTGTCCAGCTATGACTCCAATTACGAAGCTGATATGCAATGTGTCCAAAAATGCAAATTCTTTTCATCAAAGCATCCATGAGTCGGTCAGTACGTCAGTACCAAAACTTTTTAATGTTTATTGAGCTAGGAATCTGATTCCTGCTCAACGGAAACAAATTTTCCAAAGATTTCACTTAAGCGAAAGGCAAGGAAGAACATCAAAGAAAAAAGACTTAATATTATATTGAAAAAAATTAGAAGGTCAATCAAGAGTTAATTAATGAATAACAAATTTTGTATTCATAAAAAATAACCTATTTATGTAATCTCAAATTTATTTTTCTTCTTTTATTAATAAGATTTTTAACTCAAATCGACCTTCAAAGATATATCAATTTCTTTTCTTAATAGCGATCCAAGTACTCGTATCTATGAATGATGGCGATAACTTCTATAAATTATTCTATGTTCTACGATTGGATTATTAGAAATGATAATGATTGTGTTTTTTAAGTCTGCAGGAAATTGGATGAAAAACAACGAGATTTGACTACACAATTTATATGTTCCATGCAACAACAACTAGGTTAATTAAGACTTAGCTAAGTTCACATCATTTGCGGTACGTAATTCTTATTACCAGCTGTGGCGCAAGTTAACTCTTTGGTATCGATAGTTTGTACGTAAGAGTAATTTGTTTTCTGTAATGGCGTATACCCGCTTCACAGTAATCCGGCATTCCAATGTTTACTTTTTGTTAAGTTGCCACAGTTACTCAAATGTTCATATGTTTTTTTATAAAAAAGTGCATTCTAAGGAAAAGAATTACATATTAATATATTTGATTTCTTTTAACAAATAAATTCAATTAATTCTTCATAATAAACTTTCCAATTATTTTACAAATAAGAAAAAAAAAACATAAACAAAAGTCATCACACACCAAGCTTTCAACTTTTCTGGATTTCTTGACATTTGTTTTAATTTCAACACATGATACTATTTCGTTTTTACTTGCGATATAGGTACTATAGGACAAGTTTTGAATTTGGAAAAAAATCGAACTCGAGATTTTAATCAAAGTTGACATTACGATAATAGAGAACACCAAAAGAATGGCTCCGGTAATTCCGTCCGTCTGTCTGTCTGTTTGTAGAACGATCTGCAGCCTAAATGACTGAACAGATTTTGTTCAAACTTGGTGTTTAGGCGTTTTAGGCGATTGTCCAAAATAGACAATGTTTTAGACCCAAAAATAATGATACTTGCCACACAAATTTTTCTACCATCTTAGTTTTCTCCAAAACGGCTCTAACGATTTTGATAAAAATTATTGTGTGTACTACCTTGATTATGGTCTACATTTTGGCTTAAAAAAATTAAAATATATTGTTATTAACGGTACCTGCCATACAACCATTGATTTTTGACTTTCTCATAAACCTCTCAACCGATTTTATTCAAAATTTGTATACAGGATCTGTTTCAAATTCTAAATAATACTGCATTTCAAAATTATCGAAAAATATTTTTTTTGGATTTTTGAAAAAAAAATTGGACGATTTTTTCTGAACTTTTGTTTTTGAGTTTATGTTATTAAATATTTAATAATAATATTTTTTTTTAGAAAAAAATTAAGAATTTTTATATATAAAAAATTAAGTGAAAAACAACTTTAAAAATACATTTAGCCGTTTCTATTAAGAATATTTTACATATAATGTAATCGAACATAGGAGCAAGTACGTGCGATCCAGTCTTGCATTTTATTTTCACACATTTCGGTTATTAGTAAGAAAAAAAAATAAATTTTCCAGGGATTTGCAAAGAACTTAAATTTAACAGAAATATCCCTCTTATAGATTGGTGTACTTAAGAAGACTTAACGGTCTAATAAAATTTAAAAGGATTTTTGATAAAAGTGCCTTTAGTGTATGGTTATGAAATTAGACATTAGTAAGTTTTAAGGAAGTAAGGTTTAGTATTCACTTTTTTACACGATCTTATAATGGACGCTATCGTGAATAAAATTTTACCCGGGGAAATATTTTCCTCTTTATAAAATACTGTAGAATATGCTCAAAGATTACCGTCGATTTAATTGGTAACGGGAATAAGCTCTCCCGCGGAATTAAGTTATAATTTCATCCAATTTTTTTTAGAGAGAAATTTATTCCGGGGGAAGTTTACGATACAATTTCAAATTTCAATTAAAAGGTCGTATAAATCGTTTTTCATAATAACAAAATTAAGTATTAATTATGATAAAAGTAATGACATATTGATACCGGTGTTAATGTAAGCTTTAAAAAAAATTTCTACAGATTTTAAAATTCAAGTGAAATTCCCCTTGAAGAGATATGGTTTGCCTTTGCTGTTTCAGCGGAAATAAGCCAAAGGTAATGCGCCTTTGTGTGTACGCATTAAAATAAAACAACAAAGTTTTTCTTTTGGAAAATACTGTGATGCTGTTATAGGATTGGTAAATAGTAGGTTGGCTTGGTAGTGTTGGTATTGGCTCCTTCATCAGCAGGTTGTTCCAGAATTAATTAAAAGCCATTCTTCACATTCACAAGGTGTGTGCACAATGAGAGTGGATTTCCGGCAGTGTCTTCCTTCTGGCTTCTGTTTTCTTACAGACTATAGGTATATAATGAAGGATTCTAGATGATGTTAAACTCTCTCTAGCTTTTTCGTCCTTCGTAGTTCTTATCGACACATAAAATCGCTGGAAGTAATTTATTCATTTTCTCAAGACCACCCGACCTTCGTGATATCACACCATATATAGAGCAGAAGTGGTGCGAATTTCGTTTGCCATAGTACCGGTTCGGTTCCCGAATCCGGGTTTTAATTGATTTTAGTTTTTTTTTTTTGGTATTATCTCACTCTCTTTCGCTCTTTATATATCTGTGAATGGTTGGATGGATGATGATGGTGGTTGCATGGATTTTTTGTATTTGAAACAGGCGTGTCCTTTTTCCTTTTCTTCTCATTTTCAATGCTAATATCTTACCTTTGATATTTGCAAAATCAAATGGAAAGATAAAAATTGGTCGGATTAAATTTCGGGAAAACTCGAAGAAACTTTACTCTTGATTAGGTCGACTATTGTTAGACAGCTTGAAGTTTCTATCTTGAACTATTTGTAGGTTTAGTGTTTGCCAAATGGATTCTTACTTGCGAAGTGAAAATTTGCTTAACCCGAAAACACGAGTCATCTTTGGTATTGTTGAGAAGGTTGGTAGTGAGTTGGTATATGGTACATTCGCATGTAGGATTATGGTATGTGGGGCAAATCTCTCCGATTTTAATACAAATTTTTTTTTTATCAAGCAATCTGAAATGCAATTTAGAAAAATGTAATATGATACACGATTAGGACATAGGTAAGAACATAATTTTTGCAAATTCTGTGAAGGTTCTTTGCTTAACGTTGTAGATTTAGTTTACAGAAACCGATACACAAAACATTTTTTTTATTTCCACCAACAAAAAAAACATATGTAGGTATAAGTTTGATTGTTATCCACAATCGGTCGAAGTTTTGGGGCGAGCAATTTTCCATTCACCTTTATCTGTATTGGGTATTCATGGCCCGTCAGTAATTATCATTTAACATCCAGTTCACACACTGAATTAATTATCCAGTAACCCAACTTTTTATTTTGGATACAAAAATATGAAATAGAAAATTATAGTTCACAAAAAAATGGACAAATTTGCATTCGCATAAGACATTTTGTAAACAAATTTTTATTTACTCATTCGTACACAAAATTATGTAGGTACCTACCTACACATAATTATAATTTTTGAACAAAAAATCAGCAGTTTCCTAAATATACATTTTTTTAAATGCTTTTAAAAATAAAGGGTTATCCATTTTGCGGTTTCAAAAGAATTGGGCTGGAATTCGACATCTTTCAAACTAAGTTGTTAAAGCAATTTTTTTTCAGTTGAGAGTCCGAAATTTACGAAAATGGATCGCTTAACTATCGCAAACCGCATAAAAATTGTTAAAAACTACTACAAAAATGTTGATTCTGCCACAGCCACATATCGTGCTTTAAGAGGAGATTATGGTTTACATAATCGTCCAACTACGCAAGCAATTGGCAAAATTGTGAAGAAATTTGAAGAGACTGGATTGGTTACAGATATTGTAAGGCCTCTGCATCATTGTCTCGCTCGTACCCCTGAAAATATCGCTGGTGTAAGTGAAAGTGTTGGCTAAGACCCGAATGTGTCGATTCCTCGTCGTTCTCAGGAATTAGGACTGTCTTTCGGCACATCATGGCACATCTACGCCTACATCCATATAAAGTCCACATCACACAAAAACTGAAGCCAGCTGACCATTCACAACGTCGTAGATACGCCGAATGGGTGCTTGAAATTATTATTATTATACAAAATTTTCTTCAGCGACACGGAGCACATTTCTCATTCGGTGGGTATGTTAATAAACTAAATTGTCGTATTTGGGGTTCTGAGAATCCTCAAGTATTTGAAAAGAGGCCATTACATCCACAAAAATTCACTGTTTGGGGCGCTCTTTGGTCCGGTGGTGTGATTGGACATTACTTCTTCCAAAACGACGATGGAACGACTGTCACCGTCAATTCGGAGCGTCATGGTCATATGATAACCGACTTTTTTTTTGCCTGCTATTGAAGAATACGACTTGGAGAATATGTGGTTTCAACAAGACGGTGCCACATGCCACACAACTTGATCAAATATGGCTTTATTGCAAGAGACATTTCCTTGCCGCGTAATTTCTCGTCGTGGCGATATCAACTGGCCACCAAAAAAAAATCATGCGATTTGACAACGCTGGACTTTTTTTTCGTGAGGCTATGCGAAAAACCGTGTTTATGCAGATAAACCTTTAACTCTTGAGCACTTGAAAACCAACATTCGTCAATTTATGGCTGAGATACCGCCCAATATGTGCCAAAAAGTGTTCGAAAATTACCTCAAAAGAATCGATGCTTGCAACAATTCTTGTGGTGGTCATTTAAATGATGTATTGTTTCACACATAATGTTAACGTTCAAACTTTATAATAAAAAAGAAATATCATTAAAAAGAATATTTTATATGTGTTTTATTAACGTTTACTTTTGAAACCGCAAAATGGATAACCCTTTACAAACAAATATGATATAAAAATATTGGTATGCAGTAGATATGTGGCAAATTTCGAGAGAATCGCTGAAGCAATTTATGAGATAGTCGAAAGCAAAAAAAAAACGTTCCTATTGAAATTTTTTGTTCAACTATATGATCGGTCGTACCTAAATATCTGAACTGATTTTTTAAAAATCAAGATCGTTAGAGCCGTTTTCGAGAAAATTAGGCTTAAACGTAGCTGTTTTATTGCAGGTACCATTATTTTTTGAGTTAAAAAAATTCAATTTCTTATCTGTATAATTCCAATTTTTTTTATACCAAGTTTGAAGCAATTCGGCCCACCACCGGTTTGGGCTGTAGGTAGGTGTCTACATAATATACAGACATACAGGCGGGCAGAATTTTTAGACAATCTTTTTTCGTCTTCGCTATTATCGCAATGTCATGTTTGATTGTTATCTCAATTTTTTTTCCGACGAATGCATAACTTGCCTTATAGTAACTATAATCGCAAGTAAAAATCATACTTGTGCGATAGAGATGGGAGACCATGAAGATTATAGGAACTATAATCTGTGGATTGCAGATTATAGTGAAGATAAAAATGTTCGTCTTCTTTATAGCATTTTCATCTGCACCATAATTTGATCCGTTCAGGTAAAGAATTTTCGAGTTTTTGCTTACCATTTCACCTCATTTTGCTTTAAATAAAGCACAAAATAACTCAATGTTCTTCACAATTCTTGATACCTGAACGTTAAGAATATATAATTGTGAGATCTGTCAAAAAAGATATAGTATAGTTATACAAAGAGCTCGGCGTGTAACCCCCTGCTTGCCAAAATAAAGGGTTCGGAGTGGGTATAAGTTTGGGTGTATGTAATTTTTTTTTTATTTGAAAATTTCTTTTTAAAAAGTTCAAACAAAAATTGGCATATACCGAAATGTGTACCCACTCCAAAATCTATATTGATCTAAGCAGGAGGGTTGCTTACTCGCCGAGCTCTTACAAATTTAAGGTTTACATTTGAAATCTAATTTATGTTTCGAATAAAGATTTCAGAATGTGTCATGTCGCTAGAACTACATAATGTCTTATAAAATTTGGGAGTTTTGTCCAATCAACACCCAACAATTAATTTGGGGCTTATATCCCTGCGCCGATAGCACGAGCTCCTTCAGATTTATTTCGTTGGGGATTCATTCGGCAATTGAACTAGGTCAGCGTTATGCAATTTTTACTGCGACTAAACGTGAAACGATCGAACAATTGCACAATATTCTGCAAGAGCATAATGAATTTGTCAGGTTGTTCTAAGCCGCATTGTCTACAATGCATTCTGCCGACTACAAAATGAATATTAGAGCATAAAAAATCGCTCTCTACTGATTTTGTTTTATTATCACTCTGGAGTTTATCTGAAGACGTTGAATTGGGGGCGATACAAAGTTTCACTATTCCGCTAGTAAGAAATATTTTTCAAAGTCGTTTTCGTTCCAAATAGATTTATTCTGACATTTATATTTGATCGTTGTGTGGACCGCTTACAAAATTGCACTACCACCATGTGACCAATTGCTGACACATGCTTTTTGTCAATGAAGTGCAAACAATATTCGAATTGTACATATATTAACCCTCATTACTTAAATAAAACACTCTTTTTTTTTTAATTCAAGAAATTAGTATCGTTTTATTAAATTTATTAAATGATGTCGCTAACAAAATCGTCTCTTTTGTTATATTCTAAGTCTACATAATAAAATTTTGTTTAGCATAGCAACTAATTTATACAGTTTTTGTATATTAAATGCACATAATACACTAAAATTAAAAATGATTTAACTCCCATTACCTTAAGTTATTTTTTTTTTTTTACTGCATTTGATTTCTATATTTATGTTTTTTTTTTTATTTTCTTCTAGAAAAAATTGTTATGTTTTATAATATTTAAGCTAGTTTGATAATTATTCATTCTAAGCTTTGAAAAGAAGACAAAAGAATTTGTAAGTTTTTAAGTAGGTAAATGAAAGATTATGTAATTTATTAGTTTCGGTGGACGGAACTCCAGTAAAATATTATGTTATGTTAATTAACTTCATACACGTGCTGCTGCGTTACTTCGCAGGAAGGATACAGTATTCGCTATCCTTCGAATACAATTTAAAAATTGTAAGTTTTATCAAACATATTCAGGAAAACATAGAAATTGATATTAATATAGAACAACAATTTAGAATGAAAAAAATTAAATGAAATGAAATTTACTTTTACTGAATGAAAAACTTAAAAAGAATTTTCGTGATTTTTTTCCCATTGACCTTACTCTGTAGTTTGAATTGAATGTTAAATTAGCTAAACATTATGTAAAGCATAGGTATATATTGTCGATCCTCACAGAAAAACTCCTATTCTCTTCTTATAGGTTTAAATGACCCAGAAATAGATAAATATTTTAGCCATGTGGAGATCCATTTTTTTTTTCATTCATTTAATTCTGCAACTACCTTTCTATATTTCTGTTTAAAGCTGAATATTCAATTTTTTTAAATGAAACGTAGCTAGCCTTACCTTAACCATAAAGCAAATATTCTTTTTTTTATACTGGCAACACTGTTATTTGGCAGCGAATTGGACACCGGAGGGCTAATTGCGCTGGGTATATTTTGACATTTTTCCCGGCGGATCGGGTAAATTTTAAGCTTTAAGGACTCGATTGCATCCATTAATGGCAGAATTTACTGTGATTTATCACTCGTTATCATTGTAGTATGTTTAAAAACCCGAAATGTCCCAAAAAAAAATGATGTAGAAAGGAAAAAAGAATTGTCAGAATATAACTTGTAATTTGTGATATACGACTGCGATAAAGTTGCCAAAAATTAGCTTCCCGATATTGATATATTCAAGGCCACACCAGGGCTATGTTCTGTAACTCCGGCGATAACTTTTTCGCAATTAACTCCTATGAAAAAATGGGTTTCTGTAAGTTGAGGCGATATCTTATATTTATAATTTCTTTCACTGGGGTTTTCCAATGAAATTCGACAAAGTGGCATCTTAACAACAAAACAAACATTTTTGTTTGTTTCTCGACTATTTTTATCGATTTGAAAGTTACAGAACTTGGGCCAAGGAACGGATATTCATATACATATATCCTTAGATAATAACATTTTAAAT
Source organism: Philhelius pedissequus (assembly GCA_910595825.1). Lineage (NCBI taxonomy): Eukaryota > Metazoa > Arthropoda > Insecta > Diptera > Syrphidae > Philhelius > Philhelius pedissequus. The sequence goes on from OU343160.1 coordinate 33,519,323, forward strand.
CACTTCTTCCACCTGGAACTTAACTGGAATATCAAAAAATGGTGCAAGTGCTATACATTATACCTGACCATAATGCGGCTAAGCAGCTTTCTCACATTTATTACCGTTTGCTCTTTGTTCTGGATTGAAGAGTGTGAAGATCTTCAATCCAATATAAGAACTTCGTCCGCCTGAATTGAGTACATGATTTCGAAGTGTCAAAAAAGCTGCAAGTTAAAGATACAAGTTGGCCAACTATTGTAGCACCGTATAAAACTCCATCCATTTTTGGATGGACACTAATTTTTTTTTATTGATAGCTAATCCCACTTTGGCGCTGCAAAGGAAGTTTCTGGTTCTATTGTTTTGAGCCAGTTACTTGTGCAGACCTCAGAAAGCTGTCACTTTTGTGGTTGCAAATGGAGACACAAGCGTTATTGTGATAAGCTAGAGCACAACCGGTATATTTTGTCAGGTTAGGGACACACAAACCCGACAAATAGAACGGGACACAGCTATAATTAAGAGTAACGGACGTAGAATCACTCTTACCAATCGCTGTGTTTCTTTAAAATGAAAAGGTGATCTAACAGTAAGTAACACTGAGACGATAGTAGATTTAGCTAAATCTCCTACAAATCTTGATTGTTTGCCATACCAATATTAATCTTCTAAGATGAAGATTTAAAATAAATCTCATTTTAATCTTCATAGGGCCAATAGATGTACAAATTGAACTAGCCAATTCCAATATCGAAATGAAGATATTCATTGGGAAAGTGAAGCTGCCTGTCTCACTTCTACATCATAAGAGAAAATGAAACATAATTTGCATTTTAAATAATTGTATCAAAATGAATCTACTTTTGAGCGCTGAAAAGACTATTTGAGATTAGTAAACCTACAAGAGATTAACGTTCGGTGGCAACGTAGTATTAGTCAGCCTCAGCCTAGTCCGTGGTTAAGTTTCTGAAGAATCAATCAATTTATCAATGTATGATGGAAATTCATAGTTTATCAAATATTTCGACATACATGTTTACTAACTATTGTGAACAGTTCTTAAAAATCGATAATGTTATTGACAAAATATGTACCTATTAGATTTCTAGTCAATCATATATTTTGTAGTTGATAAATATTTAAAAGTTAAGGTTTATTAGTTTATTCAATTCTCCCTTGTCCCTTCACAATAGTTACACGTCGTTTGTCGTTAAATATTAACAATAATAGGTTAATATATCAATTTGACGGTCATATACCAAAAGTATTGTTGCTTATCAATTAATATTTATGTCTGTAAATAGTTACACTTTATAATTTACAGAGTAAGGCCTTAGAAAGCTACAAAAAGTTCGAAAAAGCATATAAAATAAATCAAATCGACAGAATTATTTTATTTTGATCCACGCACGAACCGCAGAATAATAAATATTTAGAAGGTAAAATTTTAATTTTCTAATTTTCAATAATTTGCAAAATTCTATATTTTTTTTTTATATATTTCGTTGTGTTATGATAAAATATATTATCTAATAATATATTTTATTTAAGAAAAAACAAGGTCAGAGGAAACAAAAAAAAAATCAAAAAAATAACAAACATTTTAATAAAACAGTGTTGCCAATTGAGAAATAAAACAATTTTTTGTTTGGGTTTTATTTAAGTATATTTTTTTTATTTATAATACTTTTTGTTTTTTATTTTTATAAAATAATGTTAAAAAAATGTAAAAATAATGTTGAAAAAAGTAAACAATTTATTTTAATGAATTTCAAAAAAAAGTCCAGAAATTAGTGTGAATTTTATGTGAGAAAAAAATTGTTTGTTTCTATACAACTTGATTATTTTCTTCTGCTAAGTAATAATAATATTAAAGATATATTTAAATGGAAGAAAAAAAAATCAAATTAGGTATTTTAAGTACAAGAAGAAATTATACAATTACATAAATAAATTTTTTTATGAAAACTTAACATCACATTGTTTGAATTATTTTTAATTGTATTACTTGCTTATGTACTCGGTATATAAATGATTCGCTTAATTATAGGTATTATATTTCTTTTTTTTTTATTATTTCATATTGTTGTATAGTAATATAATATATATATAATATTCTTTTTTTTTTGTTTATAATTATAATCTTTTCATTATTTTTGTTTTTTTTTTAAATTTAAATAAACTTTAAGATTTGCTTTTATTTATTCGATATGAAAAATTGCTGAGAATGAGTTTTTTTTAAGTCTAATTCAACAAAAAGCTGCAAGAAAAAAAATATAATTTTATATTTATCTATTTTGATGATGACGTTGACATTGATGATGACGATGATATTGAGTAAAAATATTGATTTTGGAATTGAAATTGAGTGTTTTTTCTGTTAAAATGTTTATAAAATTTCTTTACTTAATTTTATATCTATTTTCTTTTAAGTTTTATAGTAAAATATTTTATTTTTTCAATTAGCTAAAGTTTTAGTTGAGTTTTGATGACAATACTTAGGTCTTTATGCATGAAAATTAATTAAAGGTGAAAGTTATGAATGAGTATTGCGTGCTGATTTTTTTTAATAGAGAAAAGAAAATCTAGTGATTAACAACTTATGTCTATCAGTACTGCGCCGAATTAAGAGTTTTTATTGGATTAAACAATGGAATAATTTTGTTGCTCTCGTATGCTGGGGTTTATGTAGTTGCTAGTTCTCAATTTTTTTCATTTTTTTTGGCGTCTTTAGTTTTATTTTATGTTATGCAGTTGATATTTTATAGATAAACTTTGATCAGTACCTTATGGTTTTTATTGCAAGGCTTTAGCCAGGGATCTTTTTTTAAATAATAAAAAAAAACTGTATAATGAAACATTGTAATTTTTAGTCCGGTTTTTGACTTGAGTAACATTTTTTTTTTTGTTTTTTTTTTATTATGAGTCAGGACAAGGTGATATGGAAATTAATTAAAGGGAAAACCTGGACATTTGATGTGATGAGTAGCTTATTGGAAAAGTTTAATGGACGAAATTGAGAGCTTATTTTGATATCAGACATTGTTTTTACGAAATACGTCATTAGTGTGTTGATTGCTGAAATTTTGTCGGGTGGAACATTGCTGAAATAAATTTAAAAAAGGCATAAAATTAAATAAAGTTTTAGTATGAAAATTATAAAGATTCAATTAAAAATTTAATATTTAGTTTATGTCCCTTTTTTAATAATTGATCCTGGTAAGCATAATTGTCAATGAACTGCTAACATATTTAAAAATATTTTGAAGAAAAATCCCCACCCGCTTTTTGTTTAATTAATTTGATCTAGAAAGTATTTATTTATTTCCAAAGTGTTTTTTTTTTAAGCTGGACAACTGGTTCTATTTTTTAGGTCATGTTCAGTTGGGAGAATGCAATATGTAATTAGTTTTTAATACAACTTCTGACATTATGGCCGAATCAAGAGACGTAATCAAATGGATCACAAGATCTAGAAGTCTATTTACGAGTAGAGGACCGTTATGTGATGAATTCATTGTTCCGTTTGCTGTATGGCACGTAACGTCATTGTGCTGCAATTACATCTCTAACGCATTATATGGTTATGACTCATCATTCGGAACACTTGACAAAAAGAAATCCAATTTCAATTCAAACTAATCTGCCTTAAAAAAACACCCGTTATTTACTTTCATTCTATGAAAAGATTTCTGAAGAAATTCTAGGAAATATTTTCTTGTAAAATATTTTACAAAACCATTAAAAAGTCTTTTAACAGACATTATCTTTGCATCAATGTATATAAGCTTACAATACTTATTAATTAATATTATCAACAGGAAGTTTCAACGGCTGGCCATAAATCAGTTTTCCATAAATGTCACAAAACTAACCCCTTCAAAAGCTAGAGCCTTAATGTTATATTAATTTTCTCTTCAAATTGGCGAAAAAGTAAAACCCCTTATTATATTTATACTTTTACGAGAAACCTTCTATCTACAAACAGGGGTCAAATTGATATTTTAATTGCAATATAATGATTGTCCCATCAAAGGTATTTCTATGAGAAATATCAGCAACTGCATATATAGTGCTTTAGCCTGTTAGACAAAATAAAACTTACCGCTTGCGTCTTTTCCCAGGACTTCATGGCCGATTTGTATTTCTCAAACTCATGACACCAGTCTGCGTAGATTTTCTGGTAGTCGTTGCTTTTGTTTGGCGGTGTGCATCTAAAATTTTACAAAACACAAAAGATACAAAAATTAAATATGCTTAAATTGAATGCAATTATTATTTGACTTGATATTGTGGCAGGGAGACATATTCAATTAAATAAAAACATTTAAAAGCACGTCAGCAATGAAAACGACAAAGGAAGTTATTTAACGAGAATTCCCTCTCGTTTGTATCTGTGTAATTATGCGCCGTGGAAAAGACGGCGAAATTACTGTAGGGGGGCATTTAAGGTTATAGAAGGAGTTTCAGTTAAATCCGCTTTTTGAATAATTAGCAGGCGACACTCAGTGACACCGTCACTATCAGTTCATTACTTATTCAACAATTTTTTTGAGAGAAAATTGAATTCAATGTCTGAAAGCAAATTATATGAATTTCACAAGTTGCTTAAAAAAAGTGAAAATGTTATATGGATATTTACTATGTGGTTTAGACCAATTGTTATTATGAATGCAGGGAATTAAATATATGTGGGTGAATTTTTAAAATAAAGTGTGAAAATAGTGAAGTCATACTGCGGAAGCACTAATAATGTGGTTTATACCAATTACAGGGAAAGTAAATAGGACAATACGATATTTTGTCAAGTACATTCTACACATTTTTTTTTCATTGATATGAAATTAGCTGTCACTTAACAAAATTTAAAACTGGGGAAAGTCTGATATGATTGGTATAAACATGGCACACCGATAAACCTTTGATAGGACCGAGACGTGGAGGCTCACGTGGATTACATCAACTCTCGGCTATCATATATGGAGATAGATTATGTTAAAAGAAGCTACTACTGAACTGGTCTAACAAAACTTATCACATTTTGTAACATGTTTAATGGTCATATTCACCGAAAAAAATTAGAATTTAAATGAATAAATATTTAACAGAACTTAAGCCTTTTTACTTTTTTTATACCACTTACCTATGGGCGTCAACAGTAATGTTATAACTGCATAGAAGCGATCCACCTAGGTGGCAATCATAACGACCACCATCAGCTTCGTTAACGGATACAACGACCAAGCCACGTTCGGTGGTTTCAATATACTTTGTTGGGCTGTATTTAATTTCATAACTGTAAATAAATAAATTTAAATACATACAAATAATTTCAATTAGTTGCCATAATAAAGACTGTTAAACATTCCTACACTGTGAATTACTTACCGTCCCTTATCTTTTGAATGATGATACCAAGTGACTTGTTCATTCTTTAGAACTTCTGGTATCTTAACGAAGCATCCTAAATGCACACTTTGTCCATAGGTGACGACAATTTTCTTCTTCAGCACGCTCGAATCACAAATGTCATTGGTGCGGTTTCCAACGTCCTTTTTGTGTGAAATATGCAAATTTATAGATGGATATGTATGTAAATGAATTGCCATAGAACAATGAATAGAATAGGAGACCATAAATTCCTTCTTCTTCTTCTTCTTCTTACCTGCAATAATCCCATTTTGTAAGGACTGCACACTTTGGCATCTCTATCCCAACCACAATAAGGATCTCGAACACAACGGAAGCAACTGTCATATCGTCGGTTGCACATTGCCAAATCGATTTGTTTGATGCGATAATCTGTGGCCACATAAAGTGACTTACGTGTCTGGCTGATTTCCATTACTTGAATGGCCTCGTTTAGGGCAATTTCAAAGATATCCAACAATTTGGAGAGGGATTCACCATTGCGATAGTATTGGACGATTTTATAGATGCGACCGAGATTGGTGCCTACATAGTAGACAGTGTTCTCCTGATCGATTCTGAAATGAGAAAATAACACACGTAAATATGTTGTAGAGTTTTACGTAGGGAAACATTATTTCAATGAATTTGAATCATGAGAAATAAGTAAATAAGAGATTTAAAAAACAGCTTCCTTTAATGAATTATTTGTCATTTGTGGATAAATGGTATAAATATCCTAAAAGATACATTGCGAATATGGTAAGCTTCTTAAGTAAAATAAGTCTTGTCCATAATTCAGGAAAACTTTTCACTATTTTATAATGATTTCTCTTATTGGTATAAACTGGTATACAAAAAAAACTATTATTAAATTGATATATTTTGCAACACATGATTACTATTACAGTTGAGCAGGAATTCATTTGTTTAAACTAGTTTATACCAATTAAGGGACATACATTTGTCCTAATACTCACAACATAGCGGCATTTAAAATGTACACACATTCTCCCAAAAATATATTACAAACAAAATATTGATATTTTATCTAACTAATCAATGTTTCGCTTATACCAGTCTTCCAGCTTAAATAAATTCTGGTGCAAAATTTTGGTGGTTTCTCTAATTGGTATAAACTGTTCTACAACAAAAACATGTATTTTATTTCTATGAAATTCGATATATTTTACAGCACAATACAATTAATTTTGAGTATGTTTTTTTTTTTTTAGAATAATTCATACCAATGTGAAATACGTAATATTTTTGTCTGTTAAAGATAACATGGCGATGGCGTCAATTTAACAAATGTGCCAAAAATACTCTAAAGCTATTTTTTTAAATAATTGATATTTTATCTAGGGTGCAGATTAAATTTATGCGCGAAATTTTAAATATTTTGGTTATTATTTCTACAATTGGTATAAACTGGTCTAAAACGTAAACATCCAATTATAAATTCGATGTATTTTGACCAAATGGTGAATGATGCATACTCAATATTTTGTTATTATTTGGAATACATAACACCATTTTTAATGTGGAAAAATATTCCAAAAATATCTGGTTTCTTTAATTATACGAGTCCACACAAATTTAATTAAATTCTATTTCTGCTTTTTAAGTATATAAAATTTCCATTTTATTGCTTCTATAAATTTATTTACCCAAAGCCAATATTTTTGGAAGAATATTTACTACGTATTTTCTATTTTCCTGGACGTTTTTATTATCATTGTATGATGAATGTTTGCTAAGTACACTCGATCGACACATAACTCTCAAAAACCCATCTTCCATATTTCCAAAAATGCATGCTGTTTTTGAAATTAACACTCCTCCTGATACCTTGGAGGAAACCGAAAAAAGTTTCCATTCATTTAGATGCGATTTTATTTATGGCTCTATGGTTATTTTGTGGTATGCTTCTGGTTGTCTATTCATTCCATTAAGTCCTTGCTCTTCCCCAAAGAACAATCATTTTATTCCAGGAGCTTAACAACAAAAAATAGCTAAAAATAAATAACAAGTGTCATGTTTGTGGACAATACGAACCTATATACATACATGCTCGAAGAGAATTAATAAGTATCCTGGGAGCTAAACGCACTGGTTAAATGTATTTTCGATTTTTTTTACACTCGGGAAATAATCATTTTCTGCAACAATCGCAATATTAAAAAAATCCATACACAACATATCCTTCAACTTGATATGGTAGAGTAGGCTTGTGAGTGTCATTGAAATATAATAATTTCAATATGTAGTCATGGCTGAGTGGAGACCAAAATGGATTAAAATTTCTCCCAGGAGACGAAATTGATAAAAAAAAGGATCACAATACTCTCGACTATAAAAAAGAAATATAAATAATAAATTCTCAAACAATTGCGAATTAAATTTAAAAATAAATCCTTGGGTCGCAAACATTTCATACATGTATATAGCTACATATACATCTGCCTACGAAAATAAAACGCAAGGATTATGCTCGGCAGGATTAAATAATTTAATATTTTATAAGAGTATTTTCAAGCCACTGTCTGTCCTCGAATGACAACCACACCACTTCCCCAAATACTATGCTGTTCAATACAATGAAGCTTAAACACAGCTGTGCAAAAAAAAATTGTCGATTTTTCTTTTCGATTATGCATTTTATTTTAAGCAATATAATGCAAAATAAAATAAAATAAAATTCTTCTAAACTATTCTGTGCTGGAACTTTAATAAATTGGAAACAAAATTTTCAAGTTTGCAATACATTGGGGCAAAGGGTGCGTTTTATAAATCGACAACATCATTCCGTTATTTTTCTGACAAATATGCAGAAGTTTTTAAGGACTTTTAAAATATTTTATGGACCTTTTGACAGCTTCTCTCAAATTTTGTCCACATAACCTGCATCATCTCTAGCAAGTATTGACGGAATACGGACTGTCTTTTCTTATCATAAAAAGAATTCCAGTATCAATCTCTCAGAAATACTTAAGAACACTCTTGCAACTTTGCAATGCCATAAGAATACCAATCACTAGTTCCTCTTCTCAAAATTTTACTTGACCTTGATATGCAATATATTTCGACGAGATTTCCCGAATTGGTGTCCAATTGCGAGCCCATGCATGCAAGCCTTTACTGTTTCGTTTGGAATTTTAAACGTTCAAATGGCGACTTTGCTTTGGCAATTTTCACTTGTGAATTATGAAATCACCTTAATCCGGAGCAGAAAAAAAAACTGAGAAAATTTGTTGACTTTTTAGAAGTTTTAATCCATCGACCTCGTATATATCATTTAGTGGAATTTGATAGTTTAAAGCAGTGATGTCCATGTGGCATTGCTCCAAGAACGTTTTTGAAAACCTAAAAAAATACGCGGGTACTACAGACTAAAAAATTTAGGTTCTTATTTATTCTTGTCATATTTTACTCTGAGAAATCCGCAACGGGTTTAACAAACACTAATGAACAAAACGGATTGAATAACGATCTGCAAATCACGTAATACGTAAGCAGACTTATTTGAATTTGACTGAATGAGCTAACAAGTGAGCAGGATGATGTAGACTTTTAACTTCCTACAAAGTGCTCGCAACTATGGGCTGCGAACTATATTTTGGGATATATACTATAGGTCAATAACAACGTCAAAAATTGAATAGCCTATGGCGGCAAATTTGTAAATCCGCTCTCACTCTGTCAAACAAAAATAGTCAGTACAGGGCTTATGGGCAAGCTTTTTTTAAACCAGTGTATACTGTCACTACATTGAATTGAATAAAATGCACCACTGGATCGCACGAACTTGCTTTTATCTTCGATCACATTTTATTCAAAAGTTTCTATTTAAAAACTAAATATAATGGGTTATCCATTTTGCGGTTTCAAAAGTAAACGTAAATAAAACACATATAAATTTTTTTTTCCATGATATTTCTTTTTTATTATAAAGGTTGAACGTTGACATTATGTGTGAAACACTCCATCATTTAAATGACTACCACGCGGATTGTTGCAAGCATCGATTCTTTTGAGGTAATTTTCGACAACTTTTTGACACATATTGGGCAGTATCTCAGCCATAACTTGACGAATGTTGGTTTTCAAGTGCTCAAGAGTTAAAGGTAAAACACAAGCATAAACATGGTGTTTTGAATAGCCCCACAAAAAAGTCCATCGGTGTCAAATCGCATGATCTTGGTGGCCAGTTGATATCGCCACGACGAGAAATTACGCGGCCAGGAAATGTCTCTTGCAATAAAGCCATATCCGCTCGAGTTGTATCTCATGCGGCACCGTTTTGTTGAAACCACATGTTCTCCAAGTCGTATTCTTCAATAGCAGGCAAAAAAAAGTTGGTTATCATATGACCATAACGTTCCGAATTGACGGTGACAGTCGTTCCATCGTCGTTTTCGAAGAAGTAAGGTCCAATCACACCTCCGGACCAAAGAGTGCCCCAAACAGTGAATTTTTGTGGATGTAATGGCCTCTTTTCAATTACTTGAGGATTCTCAGAACCCCAAATACGACAATTTTGTTTATTACAAGTAACATACTCACCGAGTGAGAAAAATGCTTCGTCGCTGAAGAAAATTTTGTTCGAAATATCGCCGTCCACCGCCTGTTGTTCAAGCACCCATTCGACGTACCTGCGACGTTGTGAATGGTCAGCTGGCTTCAGTTGTTGTGTGAGCTGGACTTTATATGGATGTAGGTCTAGATCCAAATGCAAAATACGCCATAATGTGGCGTAATACAGTCCTTATTCCTGAGAACGACGAGGAGTCGACACATTCGGGTCTTCGGCAACACTTTCACTTACAGCAGCGATATTTTCAGTGGTACGAGCGAAACGATGATGCACAGGCCTTACAATATCTGTAACCAATCCAGTATCTTCAAATTTCTGCACAATTTTCCCAATTACTTGCATAGTTGGACGATTATGTTATCAAAGAAAATATAATTCAATTCTGTAATAAATACTTAAACTAATTTGAGCTCAAAAAAAGTACGCCGTTTTATTTCTTGAATAAATTCGAGTTTATGAGAAAAAACATTTTAAAATCTGTGGAGCGGTGTTTGAGAAAAAAAGTTTGTTTTTTTAAACTTTTTGAAAAAAAAAATTTTAAAAAAATTCAAAAACGCCAATTCATAGGTATTCAGCAAATACATTATAAATATAATTTTTGAAAAAATTTGCAGTTTGTAATATATAATTTTTTTAATTTTTTTTCTTAAAAATGCTTTTAAAAATATAAAAAAATATTAATTAAAAATATTGGTACCCAGTATAAATTGGGCAACCTAAGGCTATATATGTGTGAGATTTCGAAAGAATCGTGTAAGCCGTTTATGAGATAGTCGAAAGGAAAAAAAAACGGTCCTATGGAAAGTACCGTTTTTAGACATTAAAAAAAAATTTTAACCATATGATCCAAAAAGCTGCACTGATTTTTTAAAAATCAAAATCGTTAGAGCCGTTTCCGAGAAAAATAGGTTTGAACTTGAACGTAACGGTTATACGGCAGGTACCATTATTATTTGAGCTAAAAAAACATTTCAATTTCCCCTCTAACAATACCTAAAAAACTCCATAGACCAAGTTTGGGCTGTAGGTTTCTATACATACATAATGACAGACATACAGACCGACAGAATTTTTATACCATCTTTTCTCATCTTCGCTATCATCGTAATGTCATGTTTGATTGTTATCTCAAAACTTTTTTTTTTCGACGAATGCATAACTTGTCTTATAGTACCTATAACCGCAAGTAAAAATATATGGGGGCTAATGTTATTTGACATCTTAAAAAAAATTAAAAAACCGGTGAGTATATTACCGAAAAAACAGTATGTACCAAGTTTTAAGAAAATCTATCCAACCGTTTAGGCTGTAGACTCGAGGACGGACAGACAGACTGACAGACGGAATTGGAGGACCAACTTTTCTGGTGTTCTCTATGATCGTAATGTCATGTTTGATTGTTTTTTTTGTGCACGAATCCATAACCTAATAGTACCTAATAATCGCAAGTGAAAACTACTACTGAAAAAGATTCTACCCACAGACCAACTTACACAAATTGTTGTGAAAATTTCTCACATTGCATTTCCTCTAGGCTTGGGTAGTTCGTAAAAGAACTAGTTCAATGAATTAGTTCAGTTAAGTGAACTACTGAACTTAGTTCAAAGTTTCTAATTCAATAGTTCACTAGAGTTCACTTTATTTTCTTTGGATGAACAAAATTTCTAGTGTCTACATTTAAATTAATATTTTATACATTCCACTAGAATTTAAAGAGATAAACGAATGAGCTGATCTCTTCTGTCTAGTCGTTGTCATTATTGTCTTCTTTGCCAAGCACAATGACATTAAGTGATATTTCATCTTTCCAGTTCGCGAAATTACCTAACAACCACAGAAAAAAGTATACGAATGAAGAATATTTAAAACGCGAAATGGATTAACTCGAATGGTGGGTAAAGAAGCATATGACATATCCTCATATGTACTTCGGTTCCATACAAACGCGTGGTCTCAGCAACTGGCAAAATAATGAATGACAGATGAACTTTGCCCAGCCCAGAAAATGTCAAGAAAATGGTCTTTTTGCATTCAAATGTGAAAAATGTATTTATGAAATATTACAATTTAACATATTTTTTTTGATTATATACTTGTACATTGTATTTGTATTTGTAAGCCTTTAAGTTACAAAATGTTACATTAAGTTCTTAGGACTTAATGCCCTGAAACCTGAAACTGAAAAATGAAATACTTGGTTGTGATACAGAAAACAAAACTAGTTTCCAATAAAGTGTGAATTAGGTAAGGGAGTTTTTATTTTAAATAAGATATATAATTTTTTTGATCTTGGTGTTTGTTGTTATTTTTAAATTATTCTTGAAAAAGTTACTTTTGTTAGGAATTTTCAGTGAACTGAACTAAAATGAACGAACTAGTTCAGTAACAAGATTTGAACTAAATTGATCGATCACTCAAATGAACTATATTGCCCAATTCTAATTTCCTCATTGCATGTCCAAGGCATAATCGTTTCTACTTCCGCTGTATAAGTTGAAAAATATACATTCCAACAGATTTACCAATACCATATGAAAGCAATACAAAAAAGCTCTTTTAGTGATTTTTTTTAACCAATGAGCTTTCTGTTTTAAAGCTTTTGAGAACAAAATTTATAAGGGTGAGAAGGAGAAGTGTGTCGCTTCTCCTTTTTATTTGGTTGTCATTTTAAATAGCAAATAATAAATGTAAAAGGTTTTATAAAGTGACATTTTGTTTTATAAATAGTGAATTGGTAATTGATATTGCGTTTGTTAAATAGTGAAGTAAAGTGATATTATAGAACTTTTAAGGTTTTCGCGGATACACATGCACCTATTAGCTTACTGGTCGCTTAGTGGTGTGGAAAAAGATAAATAGTTTTTTTTTAATTTAATTAAAATGTTCATTGTTTTAAACAAGCATATATGGTAACCCATACACACATTTCTCTCATATTTACGGCCATTTGAAATGTGAAGTACGGAAACCCTATGAGAGCTTTAACTTCAGATAGGTTTAAGGCTTATGCAAGCCTATGCAACCAGAGTGAGAGTCAAATGCCCTATCTTCCATGTACTGACTATTTTTGTTAGACAGAGTATAACGTATTCGCTGTAAAAAATATGACTTGTGTCTTGTTTCTCAGTATAATTGGTCTTCTTTTTGTTGAATATTTAGTGAATGTATTAATGAATATTGAAATGTTCGAATGACTGTTTAAAATTGAACAAATCGGAACCTTTAAGATTCAAACTGAATGGCACAAGTTATTACTGAGGGTTCTATTGCCTTTGTTATGCAATAAAAGTAATTATTTTGTATTTTTTTTTGCACACCTCTGTTCTTTTATAAAGAAAAAAAATCGGAAATCTTTCCCCACACTCACTGACGACATAATAATTCTCATTTTAGTCTCGTCGTCCTGCCGACAAAAAGAGAACTGCGAGTCAGTAGTAGACGCTGCATACATTTTGCAGAAAGTAGGCAGGAGTTGCTGCATTTGCTGTATATTAAAAACGTACTTCTCGTTCGGACTTTTTATTTTTTTTAAGCTGCGTTATTAATTTGCGATTACGAGAATTATTTAATGTATTTCTGAATCATCGGTTCAGTGAAATTTGTGAGGATTGGAAAGTATATGCTGATTCGTAACCAAAGTCACCATTTTCCCCTTTTAACATGCTCAATATGTAGGTACATACACTCGCGTTGTGTAGTACGAAAGTACGAATAACCATACTCGCGTTTACCTACTCTCTGATTGAAATTGAATTTTAATTTAATTAGGACTCAGTGCAGCCATTAATCGTTAATATTGTGATTATGGTGTGCAAATTAATTGTTGGCTATTGAGCAGGAAGCTGAGCTTTTGTGGCTACTTTGTATGCATACATATACTTGCCGCATATTCTTGATTGCGTGTACGAGTACATAGGTAGGTTTCAAAACGACAAGATTTTTCAAAGCCATTTATTTATGTTAAATTAATAATATTATGCATAATCAATTGGAATTGGAATTGAAATTGGAAATTGATGATGAATTTGATTACTTGATTAAGTTTATTGGGGTTTGTTGCTAAGCACCTCCACAATATCTAAATCCACTCAGGACATTTCGCATGCAGAGAATAATGCATAATTAATGGCAAACTTTAGTGGAGTCCGTTTTCAATTATCTTAAATATGTGTAGAAATACAATTGTAGAAGCTCCGACTCTCCAATAATATGATAGGCAATAGGCATATACCACAAAATTAAGTGGAAGCTTAAAAGGATTCAATCCTTTGTTTTGGACATGATGTTATAAAATTTGAGAATTCAATTGGTGATTTGCTGTAACATGCATCTGGCTTAGGTAATTGCATTGTTTTCTGTATCGAGTTTTCCGCCCTATACTCGTCGTCTGTGTCCATATTATATCTACACCATAAAGTTTCGGCTTGTCGATATGTGTAGATGCACACAACTGTTGAGGTATTAAATAAATAGATTCTATTTCAATTATTTGAGAATCGTAAATTGTGCGTGGTAATTGAAGAGTATTCTATGTTAGATACAAAGTAATTTTAATGGAATTTAGCTTTTTTTTAAAGGCCACTGACGTTTCAATAAGTCTAAGCTTACAAAATAGGTAGGGAAAGGGAATGTCATATAGATACCGAACTTTAAGTAATGTAAAAAGATGCAGTAGCTTTTCGAAGATTAACATAGTAACCTATATTAGATTAATTGAACTATATATGTATAGACTTGAAGGATTTTAAGTTAAGGAACGAATCCTTTAAACCCTTGATTTTTTTCATTTACTTGGTGAATAATGATACAAGTAATTACTTTCAGAATATAAACAGACAATCAAATTTAGCATTTACATTATGATACCAGGAGAAGCAAGAGTTGCCACTCTATCGGAAAATTAAGGAACTTTTTGTGAATGGCGACAAATTTCAAACGAAACAGTAGTATAGCGCTTCATGTCTTGCTGATATGCATTTTGCATCTATTTAATTTACAAATGTCAAAATAGAATTAACATTTTGATGCCATTTCAAAAAAAAAAAAAAAAAATGCACGACTAACTTGCTCTTGTAGCTAACGACTTTAATGAAGCGAAACATTGACGCTGTTTAGTAGGTAGGTATTCTAGTTATCCTATGCAAATTTTAAGGTCTATGTAACTCAGACAGCCTTGATTCTTAGAATAATGAATTGTCGAATGGATGATTCAAGGAATAGTTACATAGCCTTGATTCTAAGAATAATGAATTGTCGAATGGATGATTCAAGGAATAGTTACATAGGTACCTAAAAATTTATATTTAAATCTAGGCTATGGATTTAAATTATGTACATGGATGGATATATTCGTACTTATGATAATGAAAATGAAGGATGTAGGTTGGTAGGCATTCATGAGAGTTTATGTATATATAAATGTATGAGGGCCTACATTGTATGTAGTTCAGTGTCGTATGTAAGAATTCATAAAAATGAAATAGCTACCTATAATTAGAATGATACACATAATTAAATGTTTTTATAGTTTGAGGGAAATCAAAGATGCCGTTTGAATTCCTGGATAAATAAGAATATATCAACAAAAAAACAATTCAAAAATCGTTGCAGCGGATTTTAAAAAAATTAATTTTTATGTCCAAAAATTTGAAAACATTTTTAGAAAAAAAATTGAAATTGAATTGGTTTTTGAAAAATCAATTTTTGTAAAAAAAAAAAGTTTTATTTATTTTTTTAAAAATCGAAAAACTTTTTTTTTCGGAAATTTGAGTATGTAATCTTATTAATACTTTAAGAGATCATTTGCATATTAAAAATAATTCTAATTGGTTCATCCAATAGTGATAAAGTCGTAAATATGAAAAGTGGTTCTATGGGAAGTACCGTTAATAAGTACGCAAAAAAATATTTTTTTAAACTTGAAGTGGACTGTACTTATTTAAGATTTAACACATTTTTTTTTATAAAAATTATTCTAAGATCCGTTTTCGAGAAATTATTTTTTTTCGTAACGGTTTTTTAACATTTTGTATGGGAGGTAGGTACCGTTGTTTTTTATTTCAATAAAATAGTTTTTTTTTAACTATTCAAGATAATGTCAAAAAAAAACACCAAATACAATGTTTCGCAAAAATCCATTGAGTCGTTTTTGAAATTTTGAGTTTTCAATAAAAAAAGGTTAATTTTTTTTTTGGAAAATTTCGGCTCACAATAGCGTTTAAAATTTCTACGAGCTTCTGCGCAAGACATTTCAAAAAAATTAAATTAACTGTATGCCAGAAAATCGAAAACCAAAACAATGGTTCTCCTAGAGATACAAAAAAATAACCATTTTTTTTCCAAAAAAAAAAAAATATTTCCAAGAGGCAGATACCTTTCCCTTCATTAATGAATTGATTTTTTTTTATAAAAAACGTAGGATCCGTTTTTGAGAGAAATAAGATTATCGTTTTTTGACCCAAGCAAAATGTATGGGAGCTACTGTTATTTGTCATCTTAAAAAAAAATAAAAAAAAAACAAACGTGTGGGCTTATTACAGAAAAAACAATATCTACCAAGTTTGAAGCAAATCGATCCAACCGTTTAGGGTGCAGACCCGCGGACAGACAGACAGACGGAATTGGGAGACCCACTTTTTTGGTGTTCTCCATGATCGTAATGTCATGTTTGATTGTAAGAAAACATTTTTTTTACGAATGCATAACTTGCCTTATAGTACCCACCTATAATCGCAAGTAAAAACTATGGCATCTTCCGGTATGTTGTCAACTATTGCACCTAGCGTGCAGTAGTTGACCTTTCTTACTTATTTGATTTTATAACATTGGCAGGAGGTAGGTATGTTAGTCCGTTATGTGAATTAAACTGAAGCTTGAACGGATGAACGGATTTGTATTAATTAATTTGTAACTTTAAGTTTCTTAGAACTCAGGTATAAAGAAATTTAAATTCTTAATTGCGATATTGGCTGTACTATAGGCCAAGTTTTGTATCTGAAAAAAATCGAACTCGAGATTTCAGTCTCAGTCTCGGTCTCGCCTAACCAAGTCTAGTCACGATCTTGGTCTCTCCTTTTTCTCATGAAAATTTTTATGTGCAATCTCGGCTCGGTCTCGCTATTGGTCTTATTCTTAACCATTGTTTTATTCATGTTGTTTGGTTGTTAAAAGATGTAAGATAAGAGGCGTGTGATTAGCTTGAATAGATAGCGTAGAGATAGAAGATAATCCATGTTAATCAGAGCCATCTCTTAATCGATTTTGACAGTTCATACCTTGATAGTTAGGCAACAAACTTTATATTTTGACGCTAAGATAATATTGTTTTCCAAATGTCACCTAAAAGGCCTAAGATCACCCTTTTCCGGAGCAAAAAATAAAATCGGAAAAATTTCGAATTTTCTGAATTAAAATTTACAAATTTAATTTAATTTTACAAAAGTAAAGGGTTTTTAATCCAACCTTCAATGGATTTTGACAGTTCATGGTTTGACAGGTAGGAAAATAACGGTATATTTTGACGTAAGGATAATATTTTTTCCAAGTTTCAGAAAGAAAGTCTGACAAATTAGCTATATTCATTCCAACGAAATGCATACATCGTACGTATTCTTCTCTGGATTTTCGCAGTGTCATATATGAGTATAACTATGTACATAATTGTGTGATTTGTTATTTTAACTTACAAAAGAATAAATAAACAAAAAAATATTCTTCTAGCGAAAACAGAAACCAAACCTCCGAGACCAGCGAGACTCTCGGTACCCAAAATACACGCTCGTCGATTTGCCAGCCCTACCTGCCATATAACTTTTTTTTTTCATTTTCGGCTTTCTCATAAAATCATTTGTATGTTATATATTTTTTTTCCTTTAAATTTAAAATAATTCTACATGCTAAAATTTTCGAAAAATAATTTTTCGGATTTTTGAAAATATATTTCAAAAATGTGTTACGATATTTGAAGTTACGTTTTAAAATTAAATAGATACTTATTTATATTAAATAATTAAAATTGAGATTATAAATTATTTTTTTAGATAACAAGATAAACAAATTTTGAAAAATAAAGTAAAATACTCGTATTACTTTTAAAAATTATTTAGTTTTTTTTTTTTTTTACTAAGAATCTTGTGTTTACGATGTGATCGAACATAAGAGCAAGTACGTGCGATCCAGTATTGAACTTAATTTTTATTTTTTCAGTTTCTGTCTCGGTAGAATTTTCTATGGCAAACGTTGCATTAGGAAAATTTACTTCTCAGAAAATCTACCAAAATTTATAAAACCGTACATAACAAATTATTCCGCTTACTTCGCAAACACTTCATCAGAATGTTTTGCATTTATATTTTAATAAGCCCTGAAAGCATACAAATATCTCAAATTCAAAATTAATGAACACTTGAAAATTATTAAGCTTAATTGCTCATGCATTAAACTAAAATACTAATAATCCCGGCACACAACACACTTGCATTACGCGGCGGCTTCGTTTCCAAGAGATATAAAGAAGAGGCTTAAATGAGGATTCATATACATTTATCGGATCGAAAACAGAATATCCTTGCTTTACCTAAAACAAAAACTCACACTCTTAAACAAAATCCTAGCCATAAGACATAACATCAAATCCTTATAAACCATAATCAAAAAAAAAAAAAAAAAAAAAAAACACAAATCAGACATTCATACTCACTTGTCAACAACCAGCTTAGTGAAGACCAAATCCCTTTTATAATAAACAGGATTGTTGTGTTCGTGGTTTACGGCCTTGTCCATAAGCGGATGAGATCGGATGAAATTAAGAACAGTGTCTGGCAGATTTGATGTATCATTGACACATGTACCGGGCCTTGGATCTGGTACTCTTGAATTCAAAACTGGCAGCCATGCCGAGTTTGATGTTGATTGTTCTTTGAATTTTCCTAAAGAAATTATACAGAAATTGGAATTATTATATACATACCGTTCTAAATGATTTAGCATAAGCAATTTAGTAGACGTGTATGTTTCTATTCGACAAAACAAAAATACGACTAAGATGAAGATGTATGAAAATGAAAGGATAATCCCATAACAATTAAATCAATTTCCCACAAGGATTTCGGATTTAATTTTATACAAATAACCAGGCAACCCCATCCATACAACATTGCACCAACACAACAACATACAGAATAGCCTTGCCAACTGGAAAGCCTTCCATTACCTTTTATATTTATTTACAATAGCTCCTCCAAATGAGAGTGTTCAGCTGTGTGAATCTTTCGATGCAAGGTTACCACTTTCAATTAAATTAGCGAACAAATATTTGCACAAAAAGTGTACTGCCAAAAATATTTATGTGCGGTTTAATATGTTCCCACACTTACGAGAAATATCAGGTTTCAGTGATTTTGGGTCTAATCTTGACATTTCCCCAAATATAGTTTTAAAATTACGGAAAGATATAGGTTTCATTAAAATGGCATTTAAATCATTATACCAATGTGAGTTTTTTTGATAATGAACAGGTCTTTTATTGAATTCCATCAAACCAGGTGAACATTTTTTTTGCAAATCCTTTTAACGCCCAGGCAATAGAAAAATAGAGTATGTTTTATTTTCAAGCCAATATTAATGTTTGTAATTTTAGGAGGCGAAATTAAAGCTTTCGCAATGCGAACATACATTGAAAGTTTCCTACCGAATTTCACATTTCTGTTTGGCAGGGTCATACGTTCCGAAAAATGAAAATCTGGTTAAACTTTTAATTTAAAAGTTTAAAGCTCCGTATTTGTTCCTATAGTTTGAAAAGCTTTTTTCTAAGGAAATGCGAAAGCACGAATTATAAAAACAGAAAAAAAGATGTGCGTCTCGGTACGCCCGACGGAAGTGACAATTTAAACTAATGTAAGTCTATTTAATAGTGAAATTTTTTAACTTGAGAAAAGCTTCAAAAGTTCTTCGTAAATTTGAATAATTTCAGAAGTTCTCCGTATGCGTGAGAGAAAGGGAAACCAGACAGACTGGTGCCGTAACGCGTTACGTACCCTCTCATAACAAATTATCACTTCAAAAAGTTTACTTTGTATTTCATTATGACACGACATCTTATTTTTTGGCCATGTGAACGTGAACACAAATTGGATACCTTGAAATCTTACTTCAAAGCTTCTTTTTTCCATGCTGGTTTTTGGCCTAGGACGGATGGCGGAAGGCTATTTTAGATTAGATTTTAGTAGCATAAGCCACACTGCTCCTTGCCAAATAAAGATTTGGTGAACAAAGTAAAACATTCAAATAGTACGTTAGATATAATCTCCCAAGATTGGACAAGATATACGCTTTAATATTTCTTGCACGATATACATATACATGTATCCGAACAGTTCTCTGGAATACTACTCTTCACCCATAATTTTATGGAAAATATATTCATGCGCTCTCCAGGTAAGTCATCAAGACATGTCACCGGATTTTCTTATTTTTTTTTAACTTAGCAAATTATAAATTGGCAACACTGTTACACATGAGAAATTCTTGGAATATTGGTACAGTAGCACAATTTCCACTTTAAGTACGAATAAAACAAAAGCGTGCCTTTTCGAGCAATGTAATTCATCAAAATGGATTTTCCGATTATGTTACTCTGTATCCTTTAGAAGACGAACGGACGTAGAGGTACATGGTACGTAGTCGTGTTAACGAACAAAGATTGGACCTTATACCTACTTTTGGCATGTTTATTAATAACATGGACTTATATCTACTCTCGTAAAGGATACTGTCTATGCTCAAATAGTTCTGCTTGGTTGCCCAGTTGGTTGGATGCGTTGTTTGGTTGAAGGAAACGACAAAATTTCCATAGGATGTATTTGAAAATACATTTCTCTGAAAATGTACAATAGTTCACTCAGCCGTCCATCATCTACCATTACACATACAAAGATTTTTTTTAATACATACCATTGAAAGCTCCATGGACCTCGTTGATATCGAAACTGCATACAGCTGACCCAATCAGACCATTGGTGCTGGTGGTGAATGTCGCATAGAATTTGGTCTTGTCTGCTGGCAACTGATAAACGGATTGAATTTCATTGAAGTAGAACGGGAACTCGCCGGATATGCTGCAATTGAGTCGAGCTTTCAGATAGGTTGCCCAATTCTGTGAAAGGATGTTTTTGCCACCGGTGTCTTTTTTGCAGACGCGTGCAATACGCGAGTATACAGCTTTCCCGCAGTTGATGTATTCGACCGCGGTTTCACGGAAGAAGAAATACACATAATCGTCAATTTCGAAGGATCCAACGAAATTTGGTTCTGCAAAAAAAAAAAAAAAACAAAACAGAAAAGAAAATTGGGTTAACAAGTTTTGAGTTTTTTTTTGTTTGTTTGTTTATTTTGTTTTCTCCTATGAATATCTGGATTGTATGACATTCGCCATTCTATACCGCCATCGTTGTCGTTGTCCTGAAATAAACATAATTTCGTGAATGGAATTGTGATTCCGTTACTCTTTGCTAGGTGCTGCTGTTGTAAATATTTGTTCCGAACGAATAACTGTACAAACCTATGTGCAACATGCAACGATTTTGAAAGGAAGGACGTAGTGTCATAATTGAATATAGACGATTAGTTTCGACAAGGGTCAATTGATAATACCATCTTATTTTAAAGAGATTTTTTTGTTCTACGACTTTTAAAATACAATTGTTTTTTTTTTTCAGGATTAACCGTAAAGGAATTTTTCCAGACTTTGGGGATGAGATTATTCGGGAACAGCAATTTAAATACCAAGTCTGTTGAAATCATTTTCAAAACTTTAAGTACTCCAAATGAAACGTAATTTAAAGGATCGGAATTTCGACAAAAATGATTGTATTTTCAATTTTATTTGTACTTATTCTGTTTTAAAATTAAGATTCATAGATTTAAAAAAATAGTACTGCAACTTTCAATAAATAATACACAAATGATTTTTGCTTGAAATTAAGCGTACGAAAAAGAGCTAAAAACGGCTACAACGATTTAAAAAAAAAATACTAAAATGAAATGTTACTTTTTGTTTTTTTTCCGTCAAAAAATTATTAATTGTAGGAGCTAGCAGAAGCAGTTTTTTGTTTTTTTTTTTTTGGTTTTCGATTTTTGAAAATGACTTGGCTTACTTTTTTTAATTGTTCTCGTGAAAAATCGAGAACAGTTTAAAAGTTATGGTAAACCAACTGTTGAAAAGTAAAACTATCATGTAAAGTTCTTTCGTTAAATTATATATTCAACATAAATATTCAACTATGTAAAGTTTTCTTTCTTACTACTTTTTGCTTAGTCACCTTACTTGCTAATAAATTCTGGTATATTAAAGACTTCTGCTTTCTTATTTTAATCGTCGATTGGGATCTATTCACTTCACTTTATACTTGCAACACCAACATTATAAAATGTAATTAAAAAAAATTATTTTTTAAATATTGAGTACAAACCGACGTAATAATTTGTTGAAACTTGAAACTGCTAAAAAAAAACTGTTGAAAAACATTTTGTTTGCTCAAAAAGAATAAACAAACAATTTTATTTTGGATTTTTACTTGCGATATTCTTTTTTATATAAATATATGTATGTATCTCTTACTAAAAAAAATAACAAATAGAATTTTTTGGAGCCTAAATGGTAAATTTTAATTATCTCAAAAATGGCTTCAACGATTTTGATAACACAAATTCAGTGCATTATTATTTATAAGTTAGTATAATCTACATTTTTGTCGATACATATTTTGCGTATCTGCCGCAGAAACTTTTTTTTGTTTTCGAGTCTCTCATTAACGGCTCAACGGATTTTTACAGGAGGTCCTATAAAGTCTAATAAAGCTGCTTACCTACCAAAATTTTCGAGATATATTTTTTGGATTTAAAAATAAAGTTTTTTTTACTTCCTATAGTATCTACCGTTTTTTCATATTTTTGAGTTCCTCTTTATTAATTAAATGACAAAGATGTTTCTCAAATTTTAAATACTATCCTACATCCAAAACAAACAAAAACATGTTTCTGAAAATTCGAATTTTAATGAAATTTTTCTAATTTTAGTTTTACATTAATATATGTATAAATAATTTAGATAGGTATCCAACTTTTTTTCTAAAAATGTTTTCAAAATTGTATACACGCCAAATTGATTTTTTTTAAATTTTAAGCCGCTCCAACGATTCTTAATTTTTTTTGTACATATATTGATATTTTGCTTGGAAAAATCAAAACTCAATCTACTAAAAATCTTCTATACTTTAATGTAATTGAACATAAGATCGAGTGTGTGCCACCTTGTAGTTTCTTGAAAATTGAAAAATAATTTTAAATGAAACTGTTTTTTTTTTTTTTAATTGGGCTTAAGTTTTTGAAAAATTGTATTTTTGTTACCTTTGGTGCAGTTGGATAATGCGACACTTGACTGTCAATTTTTTGATAGTCGTTTTAACGATATCTCTCTCATATCTACGAGGAAGAACAGAGAGAATCATCATTAAAGTGACATACCAATAATCCAGCGATCATCTTTATCTTAGGATTCCTGGTAAATAGTAGGAATTCTTTCTTTCAGTGTGGACTGAAAACCGAACCAAACAAATCTAACATTTTTCTCCAGAAAATATTAATTGCGGAAACAGTCAGACCCCTTACAAATCTCTGCGTTTTTTTTACTTATGATATAGGAAAAAAAACCGAACTCGAGATTTTAATCAAAGTTGACATTACTACGACACTAGAACACCAAAAAGTGGGTCCCGCAATTCCGCCTGTCTTTTTGTCGGTAGAAAGATTTACAGCCTAAACGGCTGAACCGATTTTGTTCAAACTTGGTGCTTAGGCATTTGATGTGATTGTCCAAAATAGATTTTTGAATCGTTTTTTTAGCCCCAAAAATAACGGTACTTGCCATACAAATTTATATACCATCTTAATTATCTCCAAAACGGCTCTAACGATTTTGATACAAAATTGTGTGTCTACTACTTTGGCTATGGTCTACGTTTTGTCTAAACATGTTTTTAAGATATTTTGTTATTAACAGTACCTGCCTTACAACCACTTTATTGATTTTTGACTTTCTCATAAACGGCTCAGCGGATTTCAATACAAATTTGTATGCCCGAGCTCCTTCAAATTCTAAATAATACTGCATTTGAAAATTTTCAGAATTGATTTTTTTATATTAAAAAAAAAATATGTTTTTTTTAAAGTCAATATTTCGAAAACGGGTGGACGATATTTTCTGATATTTTGAATTTTGATTTTAAATTTATATATTCAAATATTTAAAATGTTCATGCCAATTTTTTTTTAGAAAAAAATTAAGTATTTTTATATAAAAAAAATTAATTGGAAAACGACTTTAAAAATACATTTAGCCGTTTCTATTAAGAATCTTTTGCATATAATGTTATCGAACACAGGAGCAAGTACGTGCGATCCAGTCGTGCATTTTGTTTCGATAAGACGTTAAGTTGGTAGCCTAACACAGTTACAAAAAAGAATCCCAATGGTCATATCCTTCACCAAGAAATCCATTAGTTCTTTAACCTCGTATTATTATGGACTTGGGTAATTTGACTAATTCAAACCTAAGCAGTGGCAGTATAATAGCTCTTCCCTCCCAACTTTCCGCAACGTGACATGTACTCGTACACTAAACTTTACATTTTACTTAAAATGTCCCGACTGCATGCATCTTCGTGAGATATTCCATTTACTTGATAGATTAAAACCCAGTGATAGAATTGTTAGTGGTTCGTGTTTCAAAACACCAAGTTAAGGTCATTATTTGTATTTTCTAATCATTGAAGTGTTCCCGGGGGATATCTGGTATCAATAACTGATATCCGCATTTTCCCAGACTGCCAAGCTGCTATTAGAATCCGTCCTATAAACTTAAGAACCTTAAACATTTCTCAACTAGAGAAGTAGCGGAAAGACAAAAATTATCAAAAACATAAATAAAAGTTGACAACTTTAAATATCAATTACCCTTTAACACTCTCAAACGGCTCCAAACATTTATATGGAATGAATCGCGCCTCGCAGTACGTAATCAATTGTGATTTTTTTTTCTTTAAATTCAAATTCTAAGGGGCTTAAACGCCCTACAGTTAAATATAGTCGTATAAAAATGCATAAATTATAATTCCTATTTAATCCTCTGCAGCTCCACATTTGTTTGTTAAATAAAACAATTCCAAAACAATATATTTCCGCCACATTCTGACAACTCAAAACCTACAAACTTATGAATAGTAATAATTCATATAATTTTCCAAAATAAATTAATTTTCCGCCTCAAAGTGTTGTAGGCAAAACACTGATTTGCATAATTAATGCCGCCTCCTCTATTATTACTGTCTTGAAAATACAGCCAGTCATATTGTTGTTGTGTTTTTTTTTAATACTTCTTAGAATCTATGTACATCGTACAGAATACTAATCTGGCTAATTTTGAATTTGTATTCCATTTTGTATTGTTTTGTAGATTTTAATAATAATTTTCCTGGATTACCACCACTCTACTCTATACTCAGCCATCATTCCTGTCTCTGTGCCTGTATATGCCGCCCCCTAACTTCATTTGACTCGTTGTTCACGCTAAGTGGGTTCCATAAAATTTAATGAAATGTGGCGACATCTGCCACCATGAATACATTTGTTGTGGGCGCTCTTAATAAAAGTGTCCTTATGACCCGAAACGCCCGCGACACCATGGAGGGTTCTGCATAGGTATTTGTCTATATTATCGTTGTTGCTCCTTGAACGAACGTCTATTTACCGCTTCGGAACGAGTCGCATTTTTGTTGTTTAAGCCAACCCTTGACAAACAGTCAACTCCTCGTTTAAGTGCTGGAATGGCAGTTCAATCCAAGTTAACTTCTGTCAGACGGTACCGCGTCGCTGGCTGTGCCACTTCGCGTTTGAATACAACGTTCGAATTAATTAAAGCAAAAAGTCTTCTATTCTCTTAAGGAAACAAAAAAATAGGACGAAACATCTGTTGAAACAATCGTGCCAAATCGAACGGATAAGAAATATCTAATTAGCTGGGTATCTCTTTTCTTAATTCACCCATAATTGGGGTGGTATAGGTATCTCTAAGGATAATGATTGAGAAAAAGGATATCTTCCCGCTTCACTTCCAATCGATCATCTTAAGTAGCAAAAGATAATTGATTTATCCAGAAGAAATATGAAATGACGTATATTGTATCCTGAAAGCTGATATAAGATTTCATAAAATCGACATCCTTTCCACTGCGTGGTCTTATTAAGGAATTTTATATAATATGTGTGGATACTGGATATGTATGTGATAAGTATGGAAGAAGCTATCACACCATCATCAGTGATTTATAATGAAATGTTATTTTAATCTATTGGAAAGTTTAATCCATTTTTAGTTTAATTGGAAAAAAAAATCACTTCGATCAAATTGACACGAAATGAAGTATGAAAGATTTACTGTCATGATTTTACTAACATAACTAATTTTTTTAATTAATAAATAAAGGAGCAGTCAAAGCTCCTGAAAGTATTAGTTGAATGAACGCTGATGGAAATTTGATGAAAAATCAAATCTATATTTCGTCTCACCAGGGCTATAGATAAAATTGACTGAAAGCCGATGTTAATAATTATTGTTAGTTTGTCAAGTTTTCAGAAAAGCTTCAACTGTATTTTGTGTTAAATATTAAAATGGTTTTCTCAAATGCAAAATGCCTGCAACTACTAATTTTGTTGAATTTGTGTCCATTATGTTCTCAGAGGATTTCAGAAAGACCTTTGCTACAATTTGGCATAAAAATTGCTATTCAAATTAGTTACTTTAACTCCCAGTTTCACCTTAAACTGAGTTTAAACTTTTGGTTTAACTCGTCTGGTTTTACAGTGATATCTGATCTTCAGATCAGTTGAACTTCGTTTAACTAGATTTTATGAAAAATATTTCAGTCAACAACCTCTTGCTCTTCTGTACCGCAAGGCAGCCATTTAGGACCAATGTTCTTTATTCTATTAGAGCTGTAGTCCTAATGAGATCAGGATTACAAACCATTCTTCTTTTTCAATTTTTTTTACTTCCGATTATAGGTACTATATATGACAAGTTATGCATTCGTCGACAACAATCAAACATGACAATCAAACATGACATTACGACGATAGCGAAGACGAAAAAAGATGGACTAAGAATTCTGTCCGTCTGTATGTCTGTCTGTCAGTTTGTGAGTCTGTCAGTCTGTCAGTTTTTTTATATATAATTTTGCACGCGCTCAAGGGATTATGAATACCCTTTAAATGTTTTTAACACGGCGCAGGCACCCGGTGAAAGAAGAGAAAGAAGGATATGAAAAATGTGTGGCGCGATGTTCTGAGACTAGAGCTGGTTGTTGTCTCAGATTTATCGCCAGGGATGGCGCCTAAACTAATGCGGAGAAAATGACCGCGTCTTATTTATTTATGTCTCTTATAATTCACATTATTTTATTTGTTTCGTGGTCATATTTATGAATATACTAGTTTGCTCAATACATGTTGTTAGTGTTATGCCTGAACAGCATGTAATGAGTAAACCAGCAACTCATTTTATGACAATTTTTGAGAATTGGTTTTTAATGGAATATAAGAAGCCATAGACAACGGCAGGAATCGAACCTGCGACCAAGAGGTTGACAGGCGAGCACACAACTATCGCTCCACGGTCACCCCCAGTCTGTTAGTCTGTCTCTATGTATGTATAGACACCTACAGCCCAAACGGGTGGGCCGAATTGCTTCAAACTTAATATATAGAGTTTTTTAGGTATTGTACAGAGGGGAAATGGAAATTTTTTTTTAGCTCAAAAATAACGGTACCTGCCATATAACCGTTACGTTCAAACCCATTTTTCTCGGAAACGGCTCTTACGATTTTGATAAGAAAAAATCAGTGCGGCTTTTTAGCTACGACCGATCATATGGTTGAAAAAAAAAATAGAAAAATGTCTAAAAACCGTACTTTCCATAGGACCGTTTTATTTTTGCTTTCGACTATCTCATAAACGGCTCAACCGATGCTTTCGAAATTTCACATATATATAGGTTTAGGTTGCCCAAATTATACCGCATACCAATATTTTTAATTAGTATTTTTTTTGTATTTTTAAAATCTTTAAAAAAATATATTTCGAAAACTGCTCATTTAATTTATTTCAAAAATTATATTTATATGTATTTATTGAATACCTATGAATTGGCGTTTTTTAATTTTCTTTTGAAAAATGTTTTCAAAAAGTTTTAAAAAAAAAACTTTTTTTCTAAAAAACCGCTTCACAGATTTTTAAAATTTTTTTCTCATAAATTCAAATTTATCTAACAATTAAAATGGCGTACTTTTTTTGAGCTTAAATTAGTTTAAGTATTTATTTCAGAATTTTGAATTATTTTTTCTGGTAATAAGCCGATTTAATATTTTGTTTTTAAGTTTATATTATAATATTTAAGACTGTCATATCAATTTTTTTTAGAAAAAAAAAAATAAAGATATTTTGTATATATAAAAAATTAAGTAAAAAACTGCTTTAAATATATTTAGATTTTTAACAGAAATCTTTTGCATTCGACGTGATCCAATATAAGAGCAAATTCGTGCGATCAAGTCGTGCATTTTATTTTTTTTTTCAGTTTAGTGTAAGAATTGCGCTGAACGCCAAAGGCCAGTAAATCAGTTTTTTCATGCAAACGTATTAAATATTCTTCATGGCAAGCCTATTCCCACAGTCAAATTATATTCAACTTCCTGTCACATGTAGATGAAATGATATTCTCAAAGCAAATTCAGCACTTGAATTCGTGAAAATATGGGCCAAGGAGTTGTTCGCCCATTTCTTGAATACGCATCTCAAGACTGGTGCAACCAACTTATTCATATTTCCAAAATCGATAGCGTCGAATGTCGCTTTGCTCTTCGATGCTGAAAGCAGTCAAAAAGTATGCGTATTTTTCTTTAAAAATTATTTCACAGCCATTCACGTACAGAAAATAAAAGTTACCAATGCAACGAACAAGGCTAAAAGTACCTTTTATTTATTTTTGTTGCTTTATAAATAATACTAATAAGCATAAGTAGGGGGCGCACTTCCACGTTCAGTAAAAGTAAAAGTTAAATTATTCGTGCGAAACTGCCAGATCAAAGATACTTTAATAAAATATGTTTGATAGGTTTTGTGTCAGCTGCTGTCAAATTCCATTGTAAGATTATTAAGATTCAAAAAAATACTTAATAGTTAAATAATGAATGCGATCATTTTTACACGGAAGCTCAATGCGAAGATACTCCTTCATTGACACATACCATCTGATTTATTAAAAAAAAACATCAAACACATAAAATAAATTTAAAATTAACATTTTGGAATACACAGATGTCTAAAATTCAGTTTTCTTACATGCCTTTAGTCTGAAGAAATAAAAACAAATCAATCTATTGTTGATTTTATTATTTAGTTATTTGACACATGGTCGGTAACGCTAACTTAAAAATACAAAAAATCAGGCCGCTAGTGATCCTTCTTTTGGAAAATTATTCTTTGCTATCGATAGTTTTTCCAAATCAACACAGCTTATGACTCTTTTGTGCTTCCGTTGTTTATTGCATTTCATTATAAAACTTTATATTTGTGAATGTTTGTCTTACCTACCTATTATCCACCCGACCTAGCATCAAATGCTACAGCTATTGGCGACACCAACAACTTAAGACAGCGCCTACTAAAAACATGATGATGTAAACATTGCCTAATTTGAGACGGTCTTCCATACAATGTTAATGCAATGTACATTAACATTAACTTCATAACATCAACATAGTAGCGGCTAAACGCATTGTATACATTGAGGAGCTCACGAAATCGGGATTGTTAATTTATTTTTACAATTACTTAAATTAATAAGAAATTATTAGAACACAGAACTTTAATTGCTTTCTTCTGTTTGAGTCTGGAGATGGACCTGCTGACCTACTTCAAATGGAAACCGAAAAGCTTAAAACTATGCGTACATTTATAAAAACAATACTTCATCAAGTTTAGAAATTCCTAACATTAAGTGGTTGTTTGTTAACTCAGCAAAAAAAATTCATTGGCGCAATGAAAAACTCCATGCAAAATATTCGTTGTTTGATGATGGTGTCATCTGTCTTCATGTAATTATTTTCGTTATAGTCACTGTGAAATAAATATGTTAAATTAACGAACGAAATCATTTATTTAATTAAAAAAATATTATTCAACAAAATCTGTTCAACGGTAATTAATGAAATAAATTCAATGAAAAACGAAACTAATGGGCTTAACATTAAAGTAATTACATTGATTTAACGAAACTTTGTAGTTTAATGAAAACCAGCATCGACTAAATTTGAATTAAATGGAAAATTCTTTGAATAAATTAAATGCTTTATTCAATTTACTGTTTGTTAACCCTTCTTCAAGCAAACATGATTTAAAATGTTTATTCTTTTTATTCCAAGAAATTGTTTTTGCAGAATATAACAACTCTAATATAATCTTGTTCGAGTCCATAAACAGCACTTAGTACTATTTCGCAGCAAAATCGTAATCGCAAGTGCCTTTATTACATAAAAAAAATTGCACTATACATTTCCTCCGCAGACAGACAAGATACAAGTAAATACAAAAAAATATTATAATATAGAAAGACTAACAAATAAATAAACGCTTTATACTTACTATCTAACCACTTGGAATCATACTTCAATGTCCTCTTGAAACCAAATTCCTTTCGTTTTGCTGTTACATTATACAAATCCGTCCGGAAGATAACTGTATCTGCTTTGGTGAATTCAGCATTTGTTCCTGAGTACTGTTGAACATAATAAAAGTACAAAAATAAGTAAATCAAAAAATAATAAACATTAAATTTCAACTACCATCAGAGACTTGGAGCAAATAAAAATGAGAAATACAGTCTTGCAACAGGATAAACGATGAACTAATTCAAAAAATGAAAAAAATGTATTTCAACGAAATTCTTCTTTTCTTTTCAGATTTGTTTCAATTTTTTTCCCATTCTCAGATAGCAAAGTATTATCTTTCAGAGAATAACATCCATCGGAATGAATTATTTCCTTGAAAAAAAAAAGCTTATTTCCACAACTACTGTTAATATTAACAGTTGTATTATTCCACAAAGGTGACCAATTTTGTGTTTTTTACTGTACTGCTAATAGAAATATATATATGTATAATATATTTTTTGAAACTTAAAATATGTGTGAACATTTAGTATTTAGTATTTACTGTGATTAGATCAAGCTAAATAATTAAAAATAAGTAAAAATAATCAACAAGTCTGGTCACACTTGTCAGCCCTAACAATTCCATTACATCGTTTCTGTTGCACTCTAAGCTCCAGCTCTGACAAATAATGTTTATATTTTCTCAGAGAAAAAAAAATCTTTCGCTGGAAAAGGAAGAAATACATCTTATAATATACATACCAGACCAGGTAGACCTCCCGGATTTCCGTTCTCTACGTAAATCGCTGTTGAATTATCAAGTGGATCGTATGGACACTTGGCGATTCCCAAACCGATTCCTGGCACGTATTCCGATCTTGGTAAATGGGTTAGATTCGACTGCATGAAAAAATAAAAATAAATAAATAAAAAAGAATAAGATAAGTTTTATACAAGGAAAATAAGAAGAGCAAGAAAAAAAAGGATAAACAACTTTGTGTGAAACTCATACGCGCTAAACGTGTGCAAGGTGGTGCCCATATACCTACATACATACCTAAACCTAGGATATAGTGGTTCGTTTTATAATATCGTGTAACAAATATTATCCGCTGCACGTCTAACAAATAATCCCTCGGTTAACCCGTTCCTGTTATCGGGATTTAAAGGCATAGCAGGCAACCACCGAAGCTTGCATCTAGAGCGAAATGGGTCGCGTTTCAAAAAAGCGTTGCAAACAAGTTTTAAGTTTAAAGCATCAAACTCTTTCTAAAGTTTGTGCTTTGCAACGCGTGGCATCGAGTTTTCTAAGATAATCCTAAACGCGTTCGGATTTTCAAAAAAAAAAAAAAAAAAAAAGAACTTCGATAATTGTGATGCTCCTTTCTCATCGAGCAGGCAAAAAGGATACATGACTGTCGTGTAAAAAGTTCTACACTTCGTCTCGTCCTCGATAGGGTTTTGCCATCGTCTTTTCCTTTATTTTCGTAATTCTCGTTGGGTTTGTTTCTAGTAGAAACGAAGGTCGCAAATGAGTTGGCAACAAAAGTTTTTGAGTGCGGAAAATCACGATAATTTAACTTTAATGGCGGATTAATGGGTTTTAGTGAGGCAATGATGACAAAGAAGTTAGAACTTTAAACAAAAAATAATGAAATAATTCAATAAAATTTTCCAAGTCGTGAGATTTTCGTCTTCGAAAAAACAAACAACAAAAATTTAGGGAAGCACGTATTCGGTTGCATTAGTCATGAAACTAGATTGAATGTATTTTTACTTTTTTTTCAAGCTAATGAATATTACATGAGGATTTGTTTGTTTTTTTTCAAGGAAAAAAGTTAATTTTGCATTGCATTAAGAATTTTTAAAAGTACTGCTTTGAAAAAAAAAAAAAACAAATCGGTTGAGTCACAAGAATAATGTCAAAGTCATTGAATGTTTCAACCTTTTCTTTTCTGTTTTTTTTTTTGAAAAAAAATCGAACTCGAGATTTCAATCACACTTGAAATACTCTTATGATGATGACGATGATAGAGAACACAGCAAAAGTGGTCCCGCAATTCCGGCTGTTTGCCTGTCTGTAGAACGATTTACAGCCTAAACGGCTGAACCGATTTTTTGCCAACTTGATACGTAAGCGTTTTAGGTGATTATCTTAATAGATTTTTCAATCGTTGTTTTACCCCAAACATAAAGTCACTTGGCATACAATTTTTTTCACAATCTTAATTATCTCGGAAACGCATCAAACGATTTTTATAAATAAAGTATGTGTACAACTTTAGGTATGATCCACATTTTGGCAAACAAAATATTGTTTATATAACAGTTTTTTTTCGACTTTTAAAATCTAAATAATATTGCATTTCAAAATTTTCGAAAAATAGCATTTTTGGATTTTTGAAAAAAAATATATATATTTTTTAATTAAATTCAATATTTCGAAAATGGGTCGACGATTTTTTCTGAAATTTTGTTTTTAAATTTATATTATTAAATACTTAAAATTGCCATACCAATTTTTTTGTAGAAAAAAATTAAAGAAATTTTGCATGTAAAAAATTAAGTCGTTTCTACTAAGAATTGTGTGCTTACTATGTGATCGAATAGAAGAGCAAGTATGTACGATTCAGTCGTGCTTTTTATTGTGTATAGTATGGCCCATAAAAAACGCTATTGAATGAATGAATATCGATTCGGGTTTTTCAGACTCCATTACACATTTCAAAATTATCAGAAAAATATAGTATGTTAGAATACTGGAAAATAAATAATGATGGTACAATGTGGCTCCCTTGAGGAATACCAGATATTACATTTATTTTTTATACACTCAACAGAGTCGTGGGCTGGTACTTGGTGGAACTTTGGTATCATTTTAATGAAAGTAAAAAAACTCTTAAGATCCACAATTTGAAATACACTTTTTACTTTTATAAGTACATTTATTATTTTTGAGTGGCGTTGTTTTTAGCGTGAGGTTTGCTTACATAGCTTATTGAAATCCCAGTTCAAATGAATATTTGCAAGCCATAATTGTCAAGTTTATTTTTTTAAATTATTTTTTTAAGTATCTATTGATGTACTTTATTAAGCCATGGAAGGATTCCCTCTGGCAAGAAAATATAACAACACAAAATTTGAACCAATACTCTTTTAAACAAAAATTCGACCCTAGTTTTGAAGAAGTAGTTTATTTGCGGGCCCTTATCTAACTATTTGACAATTTTTAAAACTTTCAACAACTTTTTTAACTAATGTACGTTTTCAATGCAATCGCAGTTGAACGCCCATATTTTTAAGAGTAATTTGGTGTGGTCGAGCTTAAAAAGTTTTTGTCGAGAAGAATCTTAGGAAATTTTATATGCCCTGTAAGTCCATACTTGGACACCATCGCATATTACTTACACATTACAGCTTTACGCACTTTTATCTTAGACGAAATTTCTTCGAATTTGGCATCAAGATATAATTGATAACTCTTTTTAATCAGCCAGCTTCAATTAAAAGGGTTTTTACAAGGAAATGTTGTGTTATATTTTAGGTACGACCGATCATATGGTTGGAAAAAAAATGATCAAAAGCGGTACTTTCCATAGGAGGTTTTTTCTTGGCTTTCGACTATCTCATAAATGGCTCAACCGATTATTTCGAAATTTCAAACATATATAGGTTTTGGTTGCCCAATTTTTTCTACGTACCAATCTTTTTAATTAATATTTTTTTATTATTTTTAAAAGCATTTAAAAATAAAATTAAAATTTATACTTTGGTTCAAACTTGGTACTTAGGCATTTTAGGTGATTGTCAAAAATAGATTTTTGGATCGTTGTTTAAGGCCCAAAAATAACGGTACTTGCCATACAAATTAATTATCTCAAAAACGGCTGTAATGATTTTGATAAAAATTGGTGTGTGTTACTTTGGGTATGGTCTACATTTCTACCAGAAAAGTTTTTAATATATTTTGTTATTAACGGTACCTGTCATACAACCATTTTATTGATTTTCGACTTTCTCATAAACGGCTTAACGGATTTCGATAAAAAATTTATACAGGATCTTTTCAAATTCTAAATAGTATTGTATTTCAAAATTTTCGAAAAATCGTTTTTTTTTTGGATTTTTGAAAAAATATTTTTTTTTTGAAAAATCAATATTTCGAAAACGGGTGGACAATTTTTTCTGAAATTTTTTTTTGAATTTATATTATTAAATATTTAAAATGTTCATACAAATTTTTTTTAGAAAAGTTTAAGAAATTTTGTATATAATAAATTAAGTGAAAAACTTTAAAAATATATTTAGCCGTTTTATTAAGAATCTTTTGCATATAATGTGATCGAACATAGGAGCAAGTACGTGCGATCCAGTCGTGCATTTTATTTTTTTCTTTGATTAAGCCGATTTAATCTTTTGTGTTTAAGTTTATATTATTAAATATTTAAGATTGTCATACCAATTTTTTTTAGACAAGAATTAAGGAAATTTTGTATACCTATAGTTTAAGAAATTTTATATATACAAAATTAAGTAAAGAACGACTTTAAAAACATATTTAGATTTTTTATAGAAATCTTTTGCATACGGTGTGATCGAGCATAGGAGCAAGTTCGTGCGATCTAGTCGTTCATTTTATTTTTAGAAAGACGTGCATCTTGAAGAGACAGAATCTTTACAATGTAATCTGCCTGTATCTTCAGCCTAAGCGTTAACAGTATAGGTTAAGATAAAGCGCGTAATTAGGCATTTTAAGTGGTAGAATAAATAGTTTTTTTTATGAAATTCCTTTGGAATTTTTCAATATCCTTATTTTCGCCAATTATCAACACCTGAGCAGCGTAACACAGAGTAGACTTTACCACAGCATCAAATAAATATTTTATATTTCGCTGAAAGTTCAACACGTTCATTTAAGAATACGTTTCTCCAAGAGACATTTATCAGGCTTTGTGCACTTTTTGATTTATATGAAAGATGTTTGTTGAAATCAAGAAATGGTACTGTTCAGTTTCACTCCCAGATATTTATACTCATTGGTAAATTCTAGTCTAGATGCACTGAAGGACCAATTATAGTTGTTGCTGCTTTAAGCTGATCTTAAAAAACACCATTGCTTTTAATTTGTCTGAGTTAATGATAAGACACCATTTAAAACAGTAATCTGATAATCGGTTGATCATCAATTGAAGGCCCTCTGGTGATTCTGAAAGTACCACCAGATCGTCGCGCCGTCATACAGCAGAACATTGATTTTTACATCCGAAATACGAATTCCTCCAGGCAGATAATCGTCCACGTCTTTTATGAAAATTATGAAAAGTGCAAACAGTAGAGCACTAAGAAGGCATCCTTGGTTAACACCACTATTCGTTTCGAACTAATCAGAGAAGGTTGATCCATCGCATACCACTGTTTTTCAATCGGCGTATAAATGTTTTATTATATTGATGTATTTCGAAGAAAGCCATAGCTGTGGAAGTTTGTAAAACAGGGCATTACGATTTATAAGGTCGAAAGCTACCTTGAAATCAGCAAAAAATTCATATACTTTTTTGTTCCTGGCTTAAAAATTTTTGACAATTGAAGTTAGTGTTACAATATGGTCAACTGTTGAAAAGGATTTTCCGAATTCAGCCTGATAAGCTATTGCAAGTGTTAATCCATTATTCTAGTCTGTTGACAAGTACACCACAAGATTATTTAGCAAGGATATTCATAAATGAAATGCCTCGATAATTTTCCATATTATTTATGTCGCCTTTTTTGTGGACTGGAAAAATCACAGACCTCTTGAATAACGATGGGACTTCTTCTCCTACGATTATTTTTTTGAATAACGATTTATGTTAAGAATAAAAAGGAGCAGTTGTATTCTTGAAGTACTCCTACGGAATCCTGTCTTCACCAGGAGCTTTTCTATTTTTACCTTTCAGAATTACCGTGCTTATTTCCGGTAAAGAGATTTCAGAATCAAGGATCTCATCAAAAATCATCGGCTCCGCATACAAAATTTTGACTTCTGAATTACTGAATAGAAGAAGTTTGGAGTGGTTAGATAGAACTTCTGTAGATAAACGCCAGTTTTAGGATGTCAGCATTTTTTCGACAAAGAATAGAGCAGTCCACTCTATCAAAAGCTTCGCTAAGGTCAGGGTAATACACATCCGTTTGAAACCATTGAATCAAAATAGATTTGTAGTGGCTGATCTGTAATGGATGTATGTCCTTAAAGGAGCAAGTACCTTCTATTTATTTATTTTATTTTTCTAATTCTCTATTAATATTCAATAAAAAATGTTAAGCAAAAACAAATAAATATGCCTCTACTTCGACATTTTCTAAAAAATCACTCCAATAAATTTGAATATCCTGTGAAAAATCGCCTTAGATGTAGTCGACTATATATGCATTTTTTTTTTTTTTTTTTTTAAACTATGCGCGCACTCAAGGGGTTATGAATACCCTTAAAATGTTAATACACAGTGCGAGCGATTAGGAAAATGGGATAGGATTAGACAGGAGATACCGATGTACATTGGTTTTAAATGCCTGATTATCGCAATGGGAGGGAAAAATTCGGTCGGGTAAAGCATTCCACATTCGTGTTGTGCGGCTAAAGAAAAAATCTGTATACTTGACAGTACGTCCGAAGTTGGGCTCAAGGGTAAATTGATGGGCTTTCCTAGAAGGGCGAGTGTTACGGTTAAATAGTTTAAGGGGAGGAATGCAACTGGCTATTTCACTACAACACTGTTTATTATAATACCGATAAAATAATGAAATGCATGAAACATTGCGACGGTGCGAGAGAGGCTCAATTGTTTTAGTTATTGTTTCATCACCTATCATTTTTAAAGCTCTTTTTTGGATTCTGTCCAGGAGACTTAAGTGCGTTATGGGAGCACCTGCGCAAATATGACAATTGTACTCAAGCTTTGGACGAATAAAGGATTTATAGATTACAGCCAGATCAGAAGGGGAGAAATATTTCTTGCATCGTCTCAGAAAACCCAAACATCTTGCAGCATTTTTGGCGACGTCGAATATGTGTTCATTCCACAAAAGGTGGTCAGTGATGCACATACCGAGAACTGAAAGTTGTTCGGTTTGCTCGATGCAAGCGCCGCTAATGGACAACGGGATTGGGGGAGGGTCTCGCTTTAACGACAGAAGACAGTATTGGGTTTTTGAAGCATTAAATTCTACGCGGTTTTTTATTCCCCATTGGACAATGCTGTCTAGATCAGAATTTAATGAGCTAATCATACGCTGCCGTTCAAGTTCCACATCCGAAGGATATGGATGAGAATCTAAAACGAGTATGAAAAGCTGAGGGTACTGTCGTCAGCAAAACAGTACATTGGATTAGAAGTTTCAGACAAGAGATCATTAATGAAAATGAGAAAGAGAGTCGGAGACAGAACGGAACCCTGGGGCACACCAGCATTTTTTTTATGAATATCAGACTTGAAACCGTCCAATACAACTTGTATTGATCTATCCGAAAGGTAATTTCTAATCCAATGAACAAACAAATTGGGTACTTGGGTTACTATTTCAATTTTAAGACATTTTGTTAAAATTGATTTTGTGTTGATTCTGTGAACATAATCTTCTAGTTAGGACTGGTCCAGTCGTTTTTTTCAAGTTGATAAAAATGTCAGCAACAAATATTTTGTTTTTTTTTAATAAGTACACAAAGTTCGTAAAGAAAAGGTGTTCTAGTTCCGACATAGTTTGATGTTGACAGTTTGTAGCGGCCATATTGGTGTTGCGGGCGTTTGTAAAAATCTAGTTTTCCTAAAACAGTCAGTAAATAAAAAATAATTTAAGTAAGAGTTAGAAAAGATACCACCCTAATGTGTCTTACCTTCCCTAAACAAGCAAACGGTAATAATTTACATAATATTAAACAATTTCTTACCGAAATCCATTTCTTAACTTTAAATTTTCAGTTTTTTTTTTGTTTGGCTAATGCAAATTTAGTTGGAGGTTTGTGAAAATAGTCTTCAGGCTTTTCCACGAAAGTTACTTGTAAGTAACTTTGATAAAAACTCCTTACCGAATAGGTTTGTTTGACGAAGAGTTCCTATTGCAGCTGTAAATAGTTGTGTTTTGCTGAATTGAATGTTAAATCTTCTTGGATTTAAGTAAAGCTTAGAATATATTAAAATAAATCACTAAACCCATTAACTTGAGTATACCCTTGAGCCTTGAGTCAAGTCGAAAATAGGTATCGCAGAGCTCTCATATCCCAAGTACTTCTATACGCACATTTTCACATCACTCAAAACCAAATACTCCCTTGAGCACGTGCTCTGACTATTTCACACGTTTTCAAATTCAAAACCATATACCTACGCAAATCACCTTAAGTAAAGAAGACACACAAAAAAAATAGAAAATGGATGAGGCAAAAAAAATCACACGCAATCTATTTTCATTTCTATTATAACAAGATGATCCTTCTTCGGCAAGCAAGACAAATCTAGAGATAGACAAAAAAAAACATTCTCTATCTACGAGTATCCTTCCGCACTAACGAGATTTCCTCCGCATTGTTCCAATTCATTCAAAGCTGAAGCTATCCTTGAAGCTGTGCAGTCTTTCTACATCTACATTCGGTAAAGTCAGTTCATTCTTAGTTTTTTTTTGTTACTTTTTTTCTTTTAGAAATTCAAATAGAAATGTAGGTTTTATGTATGTGGCGCAAGGATATATCCACCGCACAACAAAAACCAGAAAAAACGAAAAAAGGATATTCCAGCAATGAGCTATGTATATATGGTATGCCGTTATAGGAAGGGCCCTTTCGAGACCTTCCATCCATCAAAATAAAGGTCGTCATCATCAAGGATGACATATTGCACCGCGACTAGATTTTTTTCTTACTCAATTTTCATACAAAAAATATACTTACATATATGACATAATCCTTGGGATTGTGAGCATTCGTACCACAAATGTACAGCCTGTTGCCATTCGCCATTGATTGAATGACACGAATGTGGTTCTTGCAATCGAAGACCTGAAATGAGATAGAAAATGAATTCATATGAGGAATGAATGATGGCAAAAAATAAAAAATTGATATAGAAAATAAGTAAGTCATCCACGGAATCGAAATAAGTATTCGCTGAAGTATAATGGTGGTGGTTCAGCTGGTTTAAAGACTTCAATGAGATAACTGTGCAGCGAATATGATTGGTAAGGAGGTGCATTATTGCAGTACCTAATTCTTTGAATGGAATGACACAAAAAAAAATATACTGAATTTTCTCATCGCATTCATTCGTTCATTTGAACAGTGGCGGATTTACTGAGAAGAAAATTATATTAAATTTTTCGGTGCAGCTTTTGTGCCGTTTGTACTATTTTGGTTTGGAGACGAAACACACAGTTTTTTTTTTCTAGATATTACATCAATTTATTTTCGACGAAATCAGAGAATTATAAAAAAATATGAGATTAATATTTATATCAAAATGATGGCAACTCTGCAGGGAGTAGATGGTAAAACTCAGATTACAGCTTCACAATCCAATGAATTAGAAGAAAGTGTATTTTAGGATTCCATTTGAGGTTCAGCAATAATTTATTTGAATCAGCTCAGAAATGACAGATAGAATTGGTCAAAAAATTGGTGGTAGAGTGGGTGTCTGTCAAAATGAATTTTGTTCAATTTGAATTGACAGCAAAATTTTAAATTTTCTATCTTGGAAACACATATAAGTCCCTTTTTTCAGCAGAAAGATAGGTAACAAAATCTATGTACATAAGCTTAGGTCCGAAAATGATTGGCAACAACGGGGTAAATGTGTTTACTTACAACTAGTGTCAGTTCTGCGACGATATGACAGGTGGAAATAGCTGTCAATAAACTGGCAAAGATGTTTACCAAAAAATCAATTCAAAGTCAAAACAATTTTGTTTCAATTGAATTGACAGTTAACTATGTCGTTCGAAATTCAAAAATATTGAATTATCAAGTTGTTTTGATTCAGACACACATGACTGGAAACTAAGAACTAGACCAAATAGCAGGTAAAATCAAACTAGGATTTGTGATCACAAATATTTGTTATCTTACATTGGCTTGGAATTTAAAAGTTCCTCAATTCTTAATCGTCCCAAAAATAATAGCTGATTCCTTCAAATCGCCAAATTTCACCTTTCAAAAAAATTCATTTACATATTTAGATTGAGGTTCGTATTAATAAATTTGTGCAGTCGAAAAATCTATTTCAGCTTCAGCGAATTTTAAATTTTGTTTCAGAAATGTCAAATTCAATGTTGGTAGTCTGTAAAAAAAACAGACTTCATATTTTGACAAAGCAAACCTAATAGGTGGGAAATTTGGTACACTTACTATCGAACAAAGCGTTTACAACGTTAGGTATTGAATTTGCTTTTCTATCTTTGGTACATGTATTTGATTAAATATTAAAATAAGTCCAAAGTTTTTTGTTTTCAATTTTGGAACTATTTTGACCTAGATTTTAAGGCGCCCATTAAAAAAGGTTAAGAATGACAATAGAATTCATTGTACCAAATTTCGTTAATGACCGTCGAAAATTGGTATGTAAAATGAGTGTTTGCCTCGAAAATTCATTAAATAATCCACAGTTTGCATGCTGAGTTTAAGAGTAAACAATTGTTTAAGAAAATAATATTAATTGCAATTTTAATTAATTTAAAATTTTGTTCTGCTGAAAAATGAGATTTGTTAAGTTTAGTCGAATTTCTTTTGGAACTACAGTGGACAATTTTTTGTTTATTGCACTTATATCATTTTTTGTTCAAAAAGCGAAGATGCAATTTTTTCCATTTAATTTTAGGGTTACATTTTTTTTTGAAGTGAAAGAAAATATTCGTAGGAAATTTATAATTTAATATCTAAGAATCGGTCAGGGATTAACTTCATATTTCTGGGATATTCGAAAAAAAATTACGTACGCACTATATTGAAAAGCCATAAAAGGTCAGCTACTTTCAGTTAATAGATTTTGTTGTGAAATTCTATAATTTATATTCTTTTTCAAATATCCCAAACGAATTTCACGAATATCCCATTTAGAAATTAAAAACAAAAAAATGTAAGCAATTAGAAAAACTCGGTCAGTATTTTCTTGGGGATTTGGAAACTGGTCAGATGGTATATTGATTTTTCGAATATCCCACAAATTACCCGGTGCTTTAAATATCTAGTGACCTTAAACCATGATTAAAATGCTTCAGCAATTTCCTGGAATTGTCTATTCTTATAGGTCCAATTAATTGCCAATTATATGAACAAAGTATTATTTTGTTCGAATATCCCAAATATATGAGGTCGTACTGATGTTTTGTAAGATAGAAATGATCATGGGTTAACTCACAAACATAGTAAAAGGATTTTAATTTTGTCAATGTTATGTCAATCGATTTTTTTTAATATTGATCTTTTAAAAATTGTTTAATCCCTGAACTATTTTTTTTTTGGGATTTTATTTTGATTATTGGGCAAGGCCGCAGTGGATTAAATACTTGACTGAACTTGGACGGTTCGGTTGGAGCCACATTCTAGGCAGCATTCTTGTCTAAACCTACTATTTTAATTGGACGCCACCAGTGGGTTATAATGAGATAGTAAATACCTAGTTCTCAAATCCGGTGTACCAACTAAATTCTTTCCAATCTGTCTATTTTTTCTTACTAGTACCGTGAAATGCATAGGTTGCATTAAAAAGACCTTCGGACTTAGAGATATATCGTTTAAATTATTATTATCCTTAAGGATATAAGATATCATATGTACTCAAAATCCAGCACCGTTTCTTCCACTTCCATTCGTCTTAACTCCTTATGCATTTCTTCCTTATATTTTTCTTGTTTAATATTTTCTATGGGAAAGCCTTTTTACACAAGAGTCAGTAAGTATAGTTCCCTTTATTTTTAAGTACCAACTATAAATTTATTCATTTCTGTGGCTTAGAATCAATTTGAAACCGAAGAAGAGAGGATGAAAAATTGGTGGGTACATTTTCATCCATTCTTCTTATATTGCTTGCAGCATTAAAGGACATGCACCTTGCCGCCGCTACCAAATCATAGAGAAAGCAAAATCGTTGTGTGGGGGTGGAGGTTAGGATGTGTGTCATGTTTCAATGATGATGATGATGGAAGGAAGACATACACTAGCAGGCATCCATATAGTATATGAGACAGATATGAAAGAGCCTCCATGCTGCCTTCGCTATATATAGTCTGCGTTGTCCCGAATGTCCTGATATAGACAAATGGTTTTATTTGTGAGAAGAAAATTGAAATCGCTTCAAAAAAAAAAAAGAATGGCAGTCAGGATAAGTGATACATTTTGTTCAATTTCTTTTTCAATGTTGTCTGTCAGTTCGGTTAGACTAGGACGATCACGATGACGATGGAGATGGCAACACCATGTATGTGGAGAAAAAATATTGGAAATTGACAACGAAATTGAAAACATTGCGTTGTTGCAACAATAAACCAAAGCAGAAGCACTTCTTGTGATTGACTGCGGTTTAGATAGAAAAGGCTCTTTTGCCTCCAGCCTCGTCCCCATATGCTATATAATGTTGGGAAGATTGTAGGAGGTACGTTCCGACATACATACATAAGTATATATATTTTTCTTATTTTCAAATTGATGAGAAGGTCTGTAGCTGGGGATAAGAAAGATGGATTTTTTTAAAATATGGATTTTGGTTCACCGCAGAGGTTTAATTTTGTATTATTCATGCTTACCTGACTTTTGCCCTTTGACACACAGGAACGTACATCATCCATTGTTGGTTCAAGTTTGACAACGTCTCTCTAAAAAAGGAAAAAAAAACATAAGTTGATAGAAAACAATTGATAAATTATGAAAAAAAAACTAAGTTAATTTGAAACGGGAACATTGGAAGATTTGGTCCTTTTGTTCAGTTGAATCATTTTAGAAGAAATCTCGCAATAGTTAAAAAAGAAGAAGGACATTTTCTTTATCGTTTATACAATTACTGTTATGATACATATGTTTTTTAGAT
The DNA here is from genome assembly GCA_910595825.1 of Philhelius pedissequus. Lineage (NCBI taxonomy): Eukaryota > Metazoa > Arthropoda > Insecta > Diptera > Syrphidae > Philhelius > Philhelius pedissequus. The sequence goes on from OU343160.1 coordinate 33,563,117, forward strand.
TTATTTCTATACCAGAGTTAGTTTTTCGCTAGAAAGATTATATTAGTTGCGAAGACAGAAGTGTAATTTTCTTCAACGAAATGCTAAATCAACACTTCACCAAAGAATTCACAATTCAAAAAAAGTCAAAAAGACCACATTTTCAACAAATTATCTACTGGCTGACGCAGATGATGTCAATGCCAATGGAAGATCCCAGCAGGTTGAATAGAACATGCATTTGTTTAATTTTGATAATAATCAGAAATTCAGTAATTTCTGAGAGAAATTCTGAAATTTTGTTCAATAGTGTTAGTTTGATTTTTAAGCCGCATTAAAAGTTTGTTCACCGATAATAGTTGCCTTTTTGAAATCAAAGAAAGTATCACAAAAATAAATTTTAGGCTCCTCATAACACAATTGATGCTCCATCATTCTATGGCTGAAAATTGCCAAAAATTTGTCAAATATTTACTTGCATAGATTCTCCAAAGTTTTTGTATTGAATGCAGCAAATTTAATGCACCAGAAGCCCATTCCACAAAATCTCAATAGAAATCGATTAGATTTTCAGTTCTGACGAATTTTGACACCTGCCGTTTTGTTGGAAAAACATCTCGCTTAAATCCATATTCTCAAGTTCTGGACAAGAAAATCATTTAATGCTGCTCTAAAAAAGCTTTCACAACTCTTCCCAAATATTTTTAGAAGAAATATGGCCCTATGATGCAACCATATCGTAATCCATACCACATACTGAACAAAGCTCGGCAACCGGCTAACCGACGGAAAGATCCAATCAGATTTGTAACATTAACGACCGATTAGTTATTCATACTGTGTTCACAAAAAAAAAATGTCAATACAAAAAAGATAGAATGTTTACAAAGTTGTCCCACTTTAAAGCTCCACTGGGCCTCCGTACTATGCATCAACCCTTCACATACTTCAAATTCATAAATTGGTCTTTAAAAGCTTCAAATGGCTATAAATCCCAAAAGTTCATGGCTAAAATCACTAAAAAGCATTTACGCTTTATTCTGTGCAACAAAACTCAATAGTATAGTGCTTATGGCAGAGATTTTTATTAATCAACAGCGATATTATATTTTTGCACCATACTAGAAATCACCTGCAAAAAAAAGTTTACCCGTCAATAATTTGCCCATTGATTCTTATTATATCTTTAAAAAAGATCTTAAACAGTAAAGGTTGAGTAACGCTTGCATTTTAAAAAGTTTTCTTTCCATAATGAATTGATACTAAGAACATTAAACCAGTGTTACTTAGGTATATCATATTCGATTGGATTTTCGGAGTGTTTTACCCTTTTTTAATTCCAATCGAATGTGAATAAGTCGTATCTATAAATATACACATGTACACTTGAACGTAGTCATCATCCAAAATAAAATGCACGACTAGATCGCACGTAATTGCTCTTAAGTTAAATCACATCGTAAGCAGAAGATTCTTTATGAAAAACTAAATGTATTTTAAGATATTTTTTACTTAATTTTTGTATATGTATCTATACAAAATTTCTTTATTTTTTCTAAATAATTTGGTACTGTGAAACCAGCTTAAGCGAAACGAGAAAAAATCAGGAATTTTTTCACTTAACCGCACATCGGATAACTGAAAAAAAAATCAGTTAAGCGGATCTCGCTCGGATAAGTGAAAAATATATTTTACTTAAACAGGTTTAAGATAACTGAAAAAATATTTAAGTAAGGCAGACTTCGTGCCACGTAACACGTTGTAAATTTTGCAACATTATTGAACTTTAACAGCTGAAAAACAATTTGTGTTAAATGTTTACCAATTCCTTTAATAAATAAATTTGGTTTATCTAAATAATAAAACGGGACCTAGTTATTAACAAAAAAATAATTTATTTTTAAACAAGACGCATTTGTTCCAAATCAACGCTACTTTGAGTTCAGTTTCTTTTAGTGACAGATAGATTTCGTGTTACAAAAACAACAATGTATGTAAGTAAATAAATTGAAATTGTGGGGTTATCCCTTTTATTAAAAACTTAGCATTTACATGTGTCATGAATGCGAAAGTGGTGGCGGATGGATGTGAACGTATACAAAAATGAAACTAAAAAAACTATTCAGCATCCGATTTTTACGATTTTTAGTCTTTCACTTAACCGAGTTGCTTTCTATAGAAAAATAGAAAACTTTAAGAAATTTTTTTTTTCAGTTATGCGGGTTTTTCTCTAAAGCGAGTATTCAGTTAAGCGAGGTAGTTTGTATTTAAGTATATTCGGGGATTTGTAAATGTTTTCAGGTAAGCGGGTTTATCACGTAAGCGAATTTCACTTAAGCGGGTTTCACTGTATATCAATTTTAAGTATTTACAGCTATATCTATAATAAAATTTTAAATATTACTTAACTTTAAAATACCTTTAAACAACACTTAAGCAATAAAATACAATAACAATATCCATATCTATAAACAATTTTCTCATTTAAACAACGTTACTTAAAGGTGTCTTAACTTAAACAACATTCAGGGCGTTTAGAGGTTATTTAAAGCCCTCTTAAATGTATTTTGAAATCAATTCTCATCTATTGAAGTTTGGAATTGTGATTTTATTTAGTTTTGTGATTTTTTCTATCACATTCAATTAAAATAACGGGGTAATAATTTTGTTTCATTTATAAATGACTTTAATGTAGTTAGTACATTATGTAGATACGAACACCCAAAATTTATAAGCCAGGGTTACAACCTCATGGAACTTGATGAAATTTCTTTTCGCCGAAAATATAGGTTTTCAAAAGCCAATATAGTAAAAATCATTATCCTTGTCGGATGCGATATCGAAGGTTTTCCTAAGAGGTGGTCACATTTCTGCTGATCTACAAGTAATGGTTGCCATAAGATATTGGGGTCGAAACGAGGTGCAGATATAAATATTTTAATTATTCTTTATCCTACTAAAAAAAAATAATTTAAAATGTATGATGATTGGGCGGATACACACGGATTTAGCCAATCCACGCTCTGTGATATGTCAAAGGGTTGCAAAGGCATTCGCCTCAAAGCGACCCGAATTTATAAAAAATGCCAAATTTGGTCCCAGAGCAAATAAAAGAAATGGACAAGTTTAGGGAAATACGTGGGAAACCCACATGTTGCGGGTGCAATTGATTGCAGCCACGTTAAAATACCCAAAGTTGGAGGTATATCGGGTTTTTGACTCTTCACTAAAAATTCGAGATATCATATGCCCTGGAGATAGGTAGTCCACACGATTCCAGAATTTTTAGAGAGAGCAGAATAAAGGAAAGGTTCGATGATGGGGAATTAAAAGAAATTTTACTTGGTGATGGGGGAATTCATGTTCCAACATTTTATTTATACCTTTACTAAATCCTCGAACGCGTGCTGAAAAACAATACAACATCGCACATATTGCTACGCGCAATGCTGTAGCAAGGTGTTTTGGAGTACGTATAGAAGAGCCGCTTCAGAATCCTACTTACAGGCTTTCGATGTTCTCTTGAAAATACAAAAACAGCACTTATCGCTTTCGCTGTTCTGCACAACTTAGCAATAGATTTTCAGGATATTACCTCAGGTGAAAACAAAATAGTAAAACACTTTATATATATGTACATATGTATATTTTAGTTAGCTCGAAAACGATGATTTTGATCTGAAAACGAAATAGAAAATGAAAAAAAATACTTCGGCTAAAAAATGGCCGCAATTCGTCACGCCATGTATTTATCGAACAGAACTGTAACTAATTTAATTTTTTTTTCTAGTATTGTTATTATTCCAAAAAAAAAAACAAAAAAATAAAAACATGATATGTAAAATCAGAAAAAAAAACGGATTTTACTCAGAACAGCCAAATAGAACGTTTTTAGAGTAACGGCAGTAGAAAAAGAGAAACTCCTAACAGCCGATCGAAAACGACACAAATGAAGCTAAATCCATCCTGAGTTTTCTTACTCAGCTTTTATAGTTTAGTGTTTTTTTTTTAAAGCTTTTAAAAGAGAGAGAGAGAGTTTATATCTGAACCACTCCTTAGGTAATAGAAATTACTTTAATAACTATCTGTCCACCTACCAAATTAGTACCATATACAAAGCAACAGTTGTAATCGTAGGACTTAACTTCAAACCGCACAGGCCAGAAATTTCACCAATTTGTAATCTATGTAATAGAAATGAAAATGAAGACATTTATCACTTCGTAGCTATCTGTCCGATTCTGCAAGAATTGAGAAGGCTTTAATTTCAAAAGAGCTTTTTATCTTTTTCTGAAACCAAAGATATTTTTGACCTATAATCTCACTTTGAAAATTTTTTGTTAGCCATCCTTAATTATAACTTTAATACCTATAATTTATATTAAATTTGAATTTATATAACAAAATATTCAATGCAAATTGTTATACAAATAAAAATTTATTACAAAAATTTAAATTTTCAACACAAAAAATGTATCAATAGTTCTTTTTCAGTTTTTTTTTTTTTTCATTTACAAATTAATGAATATATGTCAAATTATTTTCGACAGACGGCACTTGTTTTGAATAATTCTTTGTAATTCATATATGTATTCTTAAATCTAAATAAAGAATTTGTAAGTATAATAATAATATATCTGAAAAGTTTTGAGGTGTTTTTTTTCTTCAGTTAAAAAAAAAAATCAGCAAAAAAAAATTGTAAAAATATGCATTTTCAACAATTGTAATGCATTTCACGATCGTAATTGGTAGAAACTTGTTCCTTTAATTAAAAGTTTTATTGAACAGATTATAACTCGTATATTCTGCCATTTGCTTGCTCACAGTTTTTCGGCAAATTTCTTTTCAAAATGTTGCAATAACAATTACTTTTTTAGGTACGCCTATGTATTTTTGCAGTCACTATATTCGGTGATACATAGTATATAAACAGGCACCACTGTTTTTAGAAATAGCTTCGGTATAAGTACATAGTTTAAACTGTAAAGCTAAACAGTATACAATTTAATTATCACATTTGATCATGTACAAAAACATGTTATCTTAAGGGAGGTTATTTCTGATGATTTTTTTTCACATTGTTTTTAAACAAGGGTCTTTAGTCACCCAACTTTCATTAAGACCCTCCACGTTGTCAAGAACATACATCTAAAATCGTTGAATAAAACTCATTATTTTACTGAATTGTGTTCAGCTAACGACAACTGTTTGCTTTGAGCGTGTTCATGGTCCATACACTGGTTAAGTATTTCTTTTTCATGGGTAGCTCATCCTTTTTCTAACTTTTTTTTTTTTAATTAAATAACATTCACCAGCACCGCTGACTGATAGATGCCTTAATCCTTTTTTATGCCACAAGAGACTCTTTGCTCTTTATGTACATTTCTATGTCAAGAAAGTAATTAAATATAGAAGAAAAACTATAAATGAACTGAATAAAGTACAAAATCCATTCAGAAAACTTTTCTTTCATAGAAAATTATCATAAAATACAAAAATACAGAGAAGAAAATAAAAAACAACTTTTGAGCAACAAACTATGTGTATATCATTTTTTTGAACACAGACAAAAAAAAAGATTTGAATGCTTTCATTTCCATGCTTAAAATCCATCTCTTAACATGTCCTTTCCAATTCAAAGGATCGCTCGATGAAAATTCAATTTTGCCACAAGCAACACCACTACGAGTATGCTGCAGCAATGAACGTTGTCGTCATCGTCAAACCAATGTCATTACAAGATTTATTAAAAAAAATGCTGTAGAAAATTTTAATGCCAAAGGATGAAGTGCAAACAAAATTATAAAATGAAAATATTTTTTTAAGAAAAAAAAAAACAACCCCCGATAAACATCTGTATGTGTATCCTTCGCTGGCTCCTTGGTGGGTCACTTAAACACAGATTTCCGTGCCGTGAAGCAGCACCTGCGATCAAAGGTGCGACAAAAAAATAAGACTTTGAATGAAATTACATTAAATATCCTGAAAAAAAAAAACAAATTCAATTTGTTATGAGAACGCAGGACGAAGAAAAAAACCAGGACCTCTCCGATAACATGTGCTTGTGTCAGTTGCAGTTTATACTAGGGTGAGTCAAATTAAACGAAATTTTCTTTGAAATTTTAAATTCCACGACGAACTGATTGTGAACAAGTTTATGGTACAAGTCGCCGTTTTTGTTTTTCCTCGTAGAAATTGTGGAATGAATCGTTGATGGTTAAAGATGGAATAAATTTCGTTGATGCATTTGTATACAAAATATACAATGTTTTTACTAAAAGGTGTTAACCATTTTGGGGATAAAAGTTACCGTTTAGGAGATAATCAGTACACTCATATAGATTTGTGTACTCTTTATGAGTGCATATTTTGTTGAATATTTTTAAGATGGTTCGTATAATGTTCGATGAGAACTTGGGCGTGCAGACAGAATCAATCTGAAGAGAATTGTATTTATGTGAGAGGACTTATTTCCCCACCCTACATTTGGGGAGAGGGGTAATTTAGATTTTTTTTTTAAATTAGAGATTATTTCGAAGACAAACAGAGAGTTGTTATATTTCACTCAAACTTGAAGAGTGAACAAGCGTCCTGTAAAAATTATGACACCAAATTTTGAAAAAAAAAAAATATTGATTTTTTTTGCAGCATTTTCTTAGAACTCCAAGTAAACACAAGTTTGTTAAAATTTAACCCACATCCTAACTGTATATGCACACAAAGTCCGAAAAACAAAGAACTTGAAGATCCTTTTTGCTTTTAGTTCTTGTTTGTTGCGCAACAATAAATATCAATTAATTTTTCGCACGGAAATTTGTATCTACGTAGATGTAAGATGTTGACTGTAAATGGGTTTGGATAGGGAATGGTGAAGAAGGAAAAATACAACGTGGTAGGAAAGCAAATTAAGTGTAGGTACTCTTGATAGGAATTGTTCCTGCGAAATTCAAGTGAAACAAAAAGTAAACCAGTCGAAGTGAAGGTGGGTGTGGATGAAATTTTACATCATGTAATCATTTTACCCTTTTGCGTACTATAAAACACCCAAGGTGTAAAGTGATGAAATTTGTTCCAGTTATTCAGGACCGGAACGATAACAGTAGTTCGGACAGGATTTGATTTGAAATCGATTGACCACTCGATGTCCGTCGATTATATTTGTGTATTATGACAAGGATGATGAGGTTGTGCTTCAGTGGCTATTTTGAAAAATATTACATCTAAACTAATTTTAGCGAAATAGCTAATCGCTGTCCTCGTACTTCGACGAATGCTAATTAGTTTACCCTTGCGCCTAACTTCGGACTAACTTTAGACGTACAACACGAACGTCGATTGCGTTAGGTGGTTGAAGTAATCAGAACTTTAAGACCAATGCACGATAAATGTATTATTGCCAGTAGGTAAATCTGACCATTGTATCATATCTGCAAATTTCTCATGCCAACACCTCCCAGTTACTAAAAAGTCACCTAAGAGAACCGTTTGGCAATATGAGAAATCCTACTGGGACAGTCTCAATAATTTCTTCAGGAACTTTAACTGGTCACTATGCTTCCTCAGTAGAGACGTAGACTCCAGCGCAGAAGTGATAACAAATCATACACGGAATGAGAAATTTTATACCGAATAAGGTGAAGTCTATCAAAACGAAAGAAAATGCATGTTTTGATTCGAGCTGTAAAGAGGTTATTAGGGTTAGAGAAGTAAGTTTCCGGAATTATTAAGACCACTGAGGAAAACCGAAAATAGTTTCAACAAGCTAGAAAGACTTGCAACGTTCACATTCGTAGAACCAAATTTTAGCATGACCAAACATTAAGGCAAAAAATACTACAATGTCCCAAAGGTAGTAAGAATTTTGGTCATTTGTGAGAAATATTCGAAATTTAACTTCGACTTCGGTTTCAACGCTGGTCTTTAATGACACCCCTTTTGTCAGTTATCTCGAAAAAGCCAATTTGCTTGCAGCGTAGTTCGGTGATAATTCGATGCTACCAGAAGGTGTTATGAATCATCCAGTACTTGAGAGCGTAAGCGATTTTATGGGAAGAATCTTCTTTCGCACTCGTGCAGTTGCCAGAGTCCTCAACGACCTTGATATACACAAATCCGCTAGCCCGGATAGTATCCCTCCCATCGTTCTGAAGAGGTGTTCTTCATAGCTGGCAAAACTACTGCGTAAGCTTTTCCATCTGTCCTACTCTACAGGTGAATGGAAAACATCATTTGTCCAGCCTGTCCCTAAAAAAGGATAATTTTTTTCACCTGCTTATTACCGTCCAATTGCACTTACGTCCCTTCTTTCCATGGTCATGGAAACGCTGATGAATTACCAGCTTAAGGAATATCTTGAAGAACGAAAGCTTCTAAATGACCGGAAGTATGGCTTTCGTAGCAATAAGTCCACTGGTGATCTGATGGTAATTCTTACCGAACAGTGGCAAACATCTTTACATCGGTTTGGAGAAAGTTAGATTATTGCGCTGATATTTCATGGCATTTGATAGAGTTTGGCATCAAGCTCTCTTATCGAAAATGCGTGCATTTGGTATCGCTGAATCTCTTCTTCGTTGGATTAGAAATTACATTTCGGACCGCTCAATACAAGCCGTATTAGATGGTTTCATGTCTGAAGTTCACGAAACAAATGCTGGTGTGCTCCAGGCCTCAGTTTTGTCTCCAACTGTTTTCTTCATCTTCATTAATGAATGTTCATCTACTTCAATGCTAACGTTAAGTATACTTCAGCTGTGAATATGATATCATAAAGAAAAGTTATAACGGAAGTCCCCAAAAATAATAAGTTTGTATTTTTGGTATTCCTTTTCACTAGGAAGAGATATAATTCTAGTGGTTTTTTTTTTAAATATTTATTTATGTTTTGGTTAAGTTTATGTAATTTAATTAATTTAGTTAATTTTGTTCATTATTTTTTGTCAACAAAAGGTTGAAGAGAAAAGGAGTTGTTCATGTGTGTTCCTGGCTTGTTAAATTCGAATGCATATATTTATGTATATCTATAATACTGGTTTTGGACAATTTAATTACATTCATTCAATACATCACTAAATTGTGATTTTGTTTCTTTTTGTCTAGGAACGTTAAAAATTAATTAAATAATTAAATTTGTGAACAAATATAAACATTTTTAAGTTTTAATATTCATTTCATAAGTTTTGCTGGTGTATGTGCTATATTTTTCTATGTTACAACTTTCCCCTCATATGGGCTAAGTCGTAACAACACTTTTTTTTGTCTAAAAGTTATATTTTTACAGTATTTTTGTTGACTTCTTTATTGAATTTCATAACTGGAATATTGCTCTTTAAACAAAAAAAAGTTTGGCTAACTCATTTTCAAAATCTAAGGAACTGCATCAATTTTATTAAAGTGTCAAGTGTTAATTTTGAGATAACAATCAAACATGACATTACGATGATAGCGAAGACGAAAAAAGATGGTCTAAAAATTTTGTCCGTCTGTCTGTGGGCCAAATTGCTGGTGAAATTGAAATTTTTTTTTAGCTCAAAAAATAACGGTACCTGCTGTATAACCGTTACGTTCAAACTTCTAACGGCTCTAACGATTTTGATAAAAAAAAATCAGTGCGGCTTTTTAGCTACGACCTATCATACGGTTGAAAAAAAAATTAGAAAAATGTCTAAAAACGGTACTTTCCATAGGACCGATTTTTTTTTGCTTTCGACTATCTCATAAACGGCTCAACCGATTCTTTCGAAATTTCACACATATATAGGTTTATATTGCCCAAATTATGCCGCGTACCAATATTTTTAATTAATATTTTTTTGTATTTTTAAAATCATTTTTATGAAAAAAATTTTTAAAAATTTATATCTCGAAAACGGGTCATTACATTTTTTTTAAATTATATTTATATGTAATTATTGAATACCTATGAATTGGGGTTTTTGTATTTTTTTGAAAAATGTTTTCAAAAAGTGTTTAAAAAAAACTTGTTTTCTCAAAAACCGCGCCATAGATTTAAATTTTTTTTTTCATAAATTCAAATTTATCTTACAAATAAAATGGCGTACTTTTTTTGAGCTGAAATTAGTTTAAGTATTTATTTCAGAATTTTGAATTATTTTTTATTTGATTAAGCCGATTTAATATTTTGTTTTTAAGTTTATATTATAATATTTGCGACAGTCATACCATTTTTTTTTAGAAAAAAATACAGATATTTTGTATATATAAAAAATGAAGTAAAAAACTGCTTTAAATATATATTTAGATTTTTAACAGAAATCTTTTGCATTCGATGTGATCGAACATAAGAGCAAGTTCGTACGATCCAGTCGTGCATTATATTTATCGATGGTCAAAGCAAGTCAAGGACCAAATTATAAAAAAATTCGGAACTTGCTGAAAGATTAGTTATAAACTTATATATTTGGTATTTATTGTTTCCTTTTTTATAAAAGAACTATTAAAAAATTTTTACTCAAAAAATAAAAAAAAATTAAAAATGGGACAAATACAGCCCTGAACACTGTAGCCAAGTAATTCCTCACCTATAGGAAGATCCGAAAAGCAAGGCACAGGATACACCAAAAACAAAACAAAAACTCTAATCATTAGTTTTCTCCAAAGTCCAATAGTCTAAGAGGTCTTGTTCCAAAGTAAAATAACAGCAAAATGAAACACTATATAATAGAATAGACTATACCTTACCTGCTATTAATTTTTTGGTATCTACCTCTAGCTAGCAGTATCCAGAAGAAGTTAGACCGAGTGGAAAGCAAGAAGCACTTAAGGAGCAAGCACCTATATAGGGGTATGTTATAGCGGCTATTCCAAGCACAACCAATTAAGTGGTTTTCACCAACTTTCGCCTTTATTGGTCCTTAAAGTGGACCATCGTCTTTGTCGGTCGCTTCGTCGGTCGTTTTCGTCTCGATTTAAGACTCAACTTTACTTTACTTTCCGTCTTGTTTTCAATATGATGAAAAATGTTGCCTTTCTAAGTAGGAATATACCTTCCTTCATACATGTAAACTTTCCATAAGAAAAAAAAAAACACATTTGCCCAACTGAACTGAACCTTCGGTTTTGCACTTAGCAATTTGAAGCTCAGACAAGAGTAAAATTTATGAACTAATGTCTGTGTGTTGAAAGTGCAGCTCTTAATTTTAATAAGACTTAAAAAATATATAGTTCTTATAAGAGGGCTACTCACTATGGCAATAGGGATTTAATGGGCGCTGGTGGTATAAAAGGGGTAAACTGGTTTTCCATCAGGAATCGATTATAGAAGAAGAAAGTGAGTTAAATTAAAGTAAAATATACAAGGAGAATTAAGTTGTTTTCCTTTTTTTTTTGGTAAGGTTTTGAATGGTTTATTGCTAATTGGATGGAATATAAGTTTTAACGTTTTGTTTTTTTAGATTTTTTTCTAAAATTAATACCTTCAAAATTAAATCAGAAACTACAAAACGGAACGGAGTCCTTGAGATTTTTTTTTATTTGCTTTAATTCATGATTGGGTGTTATTAATTAAATTAGAATTACTTTAAAAAAACACATAATCGGCAATTATATTAACTAAAGCAAAACCCTATTAACTGCACAATAAAAATAAAATACACGACTGCATCGTACGAACTTGCTCTTGTAGTGACTGGTTTTTGATAAGTCGATCTAAAGATAATGTAGGTATCTTATGTTTAAAAATTAAAAAAAAAAAATATGCAGTATTATTTAAACTTTAAGGAAAATTTGTATAAAAAAATATTATTTGAATCGGTTCATCCAATAGTGAGAAAGTTGAACATATGAAAATTGGTTCTATGAGCAGTACCGTTAAAAAGACCGCAAAATAAAATACTTTTGTACTTAAAAGTCGACTGAACTATTGATTGATTTTGTTTTTTTTTTCATCACTAAAATAAATATTGGTTCAAAATCTTGAGTCCGTTTTTTACTTGGGATTATAGGTACTATATAACGGGTGATTTTTTTGCTACTTGGTTTTTGACGTTTATATTTTTGACAGATCGCACATGACAAATTCCACGAACATTTGACATTTCTATTCAGTATTGTTTGCCATTTCATCATGAATAGACTTACGCCTGAACAACGTTTGCAAATTATTGAAATTTATTATCAAAATTCGTGCTCTGTGAAAAATGTGTTTCGCAAGCTACGTCCGTTTTTTTTCCGCTCATTTTTGGCTAAATGGATACGTGAATAAGCAGAATTGCCGCATTTGGAGTGAAGAGCAGCCAGAGGCAATTCAGCAGCTACCAATGAATCCCGAAAAATGCACTGTTTGGTGCGGTTTATGGGCAGGCGGCATCATTGGGCCGTACTTCTTCAAGGACGATGAAGGCCGCAGGGTTACGGTCAATGGAGAAAGGTACCGTTCGATGATAACAGATTTTTTTTTGCCGAAAATGCAAGAATTGAACTCGGTCGACATGTGGTTCCAACAGGACGGTGCCACATGCCACACTGCACGCGAAACCATGCATCAATTGAGAGGCGAATTTGGTGAGCAGTTGATCTCACGTTTTGGCGCAGTCAATTGGCCACCAAGATCATGTGATTTGACCCCGTTAGACTATTTTTTGTGGGGCTATGTTAAGTCTATTGTCTATGGGGACAAGCCAAACAAGATTGCTGCCTTGGAAGCCAACATTGAACGCGTCATTGGTGAGATTCCGGCCGAAATGTGTGAAAAAGTTTGCCAAAATTGGACCTTCAGAATGGACCACCTGAAGCGTAGCCGCGAGCAACATTTAAGTGAAATTATTTTTAAAAAGTAAATGGCAGAAATTGATTTATCGATCCAAATAAAAATTTCATTCACTTTTTACAAGTTTCTGTGTTTTTTTTAATTTTCAAAAACCAAGCTCTTAAAAAATCACAAAAATCAATAAGAAAAGTTCTGCATTCGTCGAAAAAAAAAAGTTGTGAGACAACAATCAAACATGACATTACGATGATAGCGAAGACGAAAAAAGATGGTCTAAGAATTCTGTCCGTCTGTATGTCTGTCTATATGTATGTATAGACACCTACAGCCCAAACGGGTGGCCAAATTGCTTCAAACTTGTTATATAGAGTTTTTCAGGTATTGTACAAAGGGGAAATTGAACTCTTTTTTTTAGCTCAAAAAATAACGGTACCTGCTGTATAACCGTTACGTTCAAACCTATTTTTCTCGGAAACTGCTCTAACGATTTTGATAAAAAAAATCAGTGTGGGTTTTTAGCTACGACCGATCATATAGTTGAAAAAAAAATTAGAAAAATGTCTAAAAACGGTACTTTCCATAGGACCGTTTTTTTTGCTCTCGACTATCTCTTAAATTGCTTAACCGATTCTTTCGAAATTTCACAAAAATATAGGATTAGGCTGCCCAAATTAGTTTAAGTATTTATTTCAGAATGTTGAATTATTTTTTCTTTAATTAAACAGATTTAATCTTTTGGTTTTAAGTTTATATTATTAAAAATTGTCATACTAATTTATTTTAAAACAAAATTAATGAAATTTTGTACATATACAAAATTGAGTTAAAAATGACTTTAAAAATATATTTAGATTTTTAATAGAAATCTTTTGCATAAGATGTGATCGAACATAAGAGCAAGTTCGTGCGATCCAGTCGTGCATTTTATTTTTTTTTTTTTTGAATGCAAAGCTTGTCATATATTACATACCCATATAATGTATATGTTTGTACATCCATATATCGCAAATAAAAACTTCAAAATAATCTTAAGAAAACAATTGAAAATTTAAAAAAATGATAAACGATTAACAAAAATGATTCCGTCAATCTGTCTGTGTCTGTATGTCTTCACACTTGATACTTAAACTTTTTAAGTGATTGACTAGATTGTTTTTCAAAATCTTTACAGAATATTATTTGTTTTTTTTTTAGCCCCAAAAACGATACGGGCAATACAATTTTATGCAGTACAAACCATAAGTATTAATTATTTCGACAACGACTTTAACGATTTTGATTAAAAAAACTCGGTGCACTGTTGTAGGTTTGGTCTATACACTTTGAATGATCGAATGTTATACAATAAAACATTCGAAATCCTTAAAATTCTTAATAATACTACATAGAAAAATTTATCAAAAACAATATTTAGGATTTACGAAAAAAATATTTATAGACTTTCTTTGTTTTTTGAAAATTCAATACTTTAAAAACGGGTGAACGATATTTTTTTAAATTATGTTTTTTTAAATAATTTTAAATATTTAAAATTGGTATAGGTTTTTATATTCAAAATTAACTCAAACATGTTTAAAAAAAAAGTACTCACTATTATAAGAATAGTGAGCACAAGAGAAAGTACTTAAGATTCAGTCCTGCGCTCTGTTTTATAAGCAGTTAAGCGAATAATTTGATTTAACAGGATTCATTAACGCTGCTTAAAAAGATGTTTCATATAAAGAAACAGTTATGCAGGGATATCAATTTTGCAAAGCGCAATTAAGCGGGACATGCTTGGAGCATTAAACGAAAGAGATTTACTAAAAATATAAACGGATACAATTGTTGGCACCCTTAAGGATTTTCAATTTTAAATGCTCGTAATTTTCGGAATTAAAAAGTTAAAAATATGAAAAAATATACTAAATTTTAATGTAGATTTTTTTTTTGTTTATTTATATTTAATACTTACTATTTGTTTGTTAAAAAAGAGCTAAAAATGGGATAAAAAAAAGCTTGCCAAAAACTACAATTATTGGCATCAGACTACAATTATCGTCACCCCAAAAATGTACAACTATTGGCAGCTATGAATTAAAGGAAAACAATATTTTGTTTTTAGTTTTTCTTATTTATAAAATTTGTGGTTCATTTAATTTCAGTAAAAAAATAACATAAACATTTACCGCTGGGTCCGGGTTATAAAGAATAAAAAGAAATAATAGATATTAAGTAAACAATAAGTTAAATAAGAAGAAATAAATACAAAAATATATAACTTGAAATAAAAACTTAAGATCTGTAACTAATTTAATTTTTAGTAATTCATAGAGAACTGATAAAACTTGGAAGAATGTGATATTTAAGTTTTTTTTTAAACATTTTATATGATATTCTATTATACATATATTGCACATCTTAAACTACAAATATCAGTTCCAACTTTTTAGTCATTGTACAGGAAAATCATATCATTTTTATATAATACAATTCTATATACTACTGAAATTACTCAGCCAAGTGGAAGACTTAGCATTATATTTAATTGGACTTGTCGAATTATTGATTCAAAATAGCTTTTATCGGCCTTTAGTCCACATTCAGTACTATATAGAATTGTAAAATTATAAAGGGTTATCAATTTTGCGTTTTCAAAAGTATAGGGCTGGAATTCTATATCTGTCAAACTAAGTTGTTCAACCAATTTTTTTTTCAGTTGAAAGTCTGACATTTACGAAAACGGATCGCTTAACTTTCGCACAACGCATAAAAATTGTTAAAACCTACTACAAAAATGGTGATTCTGCCCCAACCAGATATCGTGCTTTAAGAGGAGATCGTCCAACTACGCAAACAATTGGCAAAATTCTGAAGAAATTTGAAGAGACTGGATTGGTTACAGATATTGTAAGGCCTCTGCATCATTGTCTCGCTCGTACCCCTGAAAATATCGCTGCTGTAAGTGAAAGTGTTGGCTAAGACCCGAATGTGTCGATTGGTTCTCATGTCGGGGTTCTCAGGAATTAGGATTAGTCACATTATGACGTATTTTGCATTTGGATCTACACCTACATCCATAAAAAGTCGAGCTCACACAACTACTGAAGCTTGCTGACCATTCACAAACGTCGTAGATACGTCGAATGGGTGCTTGAACAACAGGCGGTGGACGGCGATTTTTCGAACAAAATTTTCTTCAGCGACGAAGCACATTTCTCACTCGGTGGGTATAACAAAATTGTCGTATATGAAGTTCTGAGAATCCTCAAGTAATTGAAGAGAGGCCATTACATCCACAAAAAGTCACTGTTGGTCGCTCTTTGGTCCGGAGGTGTGATTGGACCTTACTTCTTCGAAAACGACGATGGAACGACTGGCACCGTCAACTCGGAGCGTTATGGTCATATGATCACCGACTTTTTTTTGCCTGCTATTGAAGAATACGACTTGGAGAATATGTGGTTTAAACAAGACGGTGCCACATGCCACACAACTCGAGCGAATATGGCTTTATTGCAAGAGACCTACCTTGGCCGCGTAATTTCTCGTCGCGGCGATATCAACTGGCCACCAAAATCATGCGATTTGACAACGCTGGACTTTTTTTTGTGGGGCTACGCGAAAGACCGTGTTTAGGCAGATAAACCTTTAACTCTTGAGCACTTGAAAACCAACATTCGTCAAATTATGGCTGCGATACCACCCAATATGTGTCAAAAAGTGGTCGAAAATTAAATCAAAAGAATCGATGCTTGCAACAATTCGCGTGGTGGTCATTTAAATGATGTAGAGTTTCACACATAATGTCAACGTTCAAACTTTATAATAAAAAAGAAATATCATGAAAAAAAATATTTTATATGTGTTTTATTTACGTTTAATTTTGAAACCGCAAAATGGATAACCCGTTAGAAAAAAAAACACCTTCTTATTAACTATGTCTGGCCACGAACAAAATCTTCCAACTTTAATGATTAAAATTTTAATCTTGTTGGATATAGATCACATTGCTTTTTTGTCAAAAAATGCATGTAAGTTGAACTTAAAAAAAATTGCGTATTGGTAACATCACTAACCAACTGATGAGTGCAAGAGAGATTGCCGGGACGAAACGTAAATTTTGTGGACTAAAGGACGTAAAAAGCTATTTTGAATCGGAAAAGCATATCTGTCAAATACGAATTGTATTCTCTTCGATTTCTTGTGATTGTGCAAGAAATAAAATTTTCCTGGCTGAATTCGTTGTACATTTCATGCAACATCTGTTTTTATAAACCATCTAAACCATCCTTTTTTCTGGCATTACTTAGCTACCGAATAGGTGCTCTCTTTCGTAACTTTGCCTTAGAAATTCCTGGACAGCATAAGGAACATCTTCTTTTCTTTTCGGAAATCCTTTTTCTTGATAAACTTTTAGCCATTCAACACTGCTCAATTCTTCTTCCTCAGTTAAAATTGTTGCTGGCCCTGGGCGTACTTTTTAAAATTTTGTGCTCAATCGGAACTGTAGAGTAGAACGCAGTATTTTGTAGTATTTAGAACCTATTTTATTTTTAGATATAATCACCATTTTTTGTGGCCAATAGAGCTTTTTGAATATCTCTTTCTTTGTACGTTTTTCTTGTTTTCGGTATTTTTTTAAACTTATAAAAGGTAACGGCTTACTGGTATAGTTATTAGCAGTTTTGAAAGTATATTTTTGGCAGTGCCAATAATTAAAGTTCCATAGAACGAGTTATTGGCACCCGAGTGCCAATAATTGGAACCCCTTCTTTATTGGAACCAATTATTGGCACCCTTTTAATTAAAAAAGTAGCAATTAATTTCTTAAAAAATAGTTAAATACGAATAATTTATTATTATATGATATTAAAAAACATTTTTTTTGTATATAATATTCATATATTAATAACAAAAAGCGGCTCACAAAATCGTATGTCCTTAGCAAAAACACACAAAATTTTGCAAATGTAAATTTTTTTAGAACGTGTTAACACTTTCACTTCCACACACCGGCTGAAGAACTACTTAATCAAAACAATGACGTACAAATGTGAGGAATAAGTAGTAGTTTAAGGCTAAAATTAAATTTGCTTGATAAGATTGATAGTTTTGGTAAGAATCGTTAATTGGTTAAAAAAAAAGGGGTGCCAATGATTTTGTCGGTACGCTAACTTTTTTTGTTCAAAAATTTTGATACGTATTTAAAAACATGGTAGTTTTCAGAAATAAGAAATAAGGGTTCCGAAAGCAGCGTTTTTCACTTTTTTTTAAATTTTTGGTTCATAAAACTTAAAATTTGTAATAGATTTCTATTGGTAATTATTTTTGTAGAATATTTTGAGAGAGCTACAAGAAGTGCTGAAAGTTGCCTCGGAGCATTTTTGGCAATAATATTCATGCAAAATATTGATAGTCAACACAAATTAGGAAGTCAACTCAAATTAGGTGTCGTCATCAAAAGCCGATGGCGGGTTAAGTGAAGGCATGCAACTTATATTCCGAAACCCCTTTGGGACTGCTTATCAATAATAGGTGTTTCAGACTTATACTAACTAATGTATTTAGATTAAAAAAGATGTCTGCATATTTTGAGGTGATGCGGTTTTGTTTCACCCAGTTCGTAATTAGTCATTTTAGACTAAAGATGCTTAGAACCTAATTTTTTCTTTGAAAAAAATACAATCTGGAGGACCGCTAAAAACTTCATAAACGGCTGACATGAACATTTTTCTAATATCCCCCATATGAAAATGAGAAGCTAGGATCCCAGAGCTTCATAAAATTATTCAAATTCCAACAACACTGTCACCAGTATCGATGTAAGAAATGTCACTTTCGACATAACATGATTTAAATGTTATTTCAACTTGATAAATTCTATAAAAACCCATTATCACCCTTTCGTTGGCAGAACCCATTTGAAACCTGAATATATGAAAAAGTCTGGAATGAGGTGTTTATGTTGATTCATAAAATGAATATAAGTTGACAGACATCCAATGTATGTATATAGCTGTCTTTCGTGAAAGATATAAGCTACGCCTATCCTTTTAACACGCTAAATTCACTGTGATGACATTTTGTCTTCATCCATCATTATTTTGAAAAGGATCCTCCTGTGTAATGTATCAAATAGCTACATCCGTACTAGTACCCGTAGCAAACACCACACCACTTACACATCATTAACATAGTCAATACACATCTTGACAAGAAATCCTTCAATAAGATACATACACATATCCATACGCTATGTAGGTATGCAGATAAGCCTAACAAAAATTCAACAAGGATTACACACACATACTCATGATGTTCTGACGAGACATGAATAACAACGGTGGGTATAAATAAGAAAAAAAGATTAATGACAACAATGACAACACCACTATGAGGCTATAGTCGGATCCGCAGGACGTTGAGATGTAAGAACGACGAAGTTGACTTTCATACCTCCACGTTTCACTACACACGATCGCAGATTGGTGTCGCAAGTCATGTCAAATATTAGACAGACTTTAAAAAACAGAAAAACAACTGCCTTCAAGCAGTTAGCGACAAGTTACTTCAAGTTCAAGTTGTCAACAAAAGGTATCACACCAAAAACTGTCGAAACAGAACTTCCCGAGGAGATTTGGTTAGTTACATAAAAGCTCACAAAGAAGATTCTCGCTTAACAGAATAAGTAGATGCAACATTTTAAGAGTGTTCACAAACATTATTATGGCAAAAATTAAGAGTGTATTAGGTTTTTTTTTTTGAGAATTTTTGATGTTTACAAAATTGTACCTTATGCACATTTGTACATACGAGTATTATGCCATATTTATATACATATACATATTATAGAGTAATATTTTTTTGTTTAATAACTGAAGAAGCGAATCTTTGGAACGACTTTGAAATTTGTATTCGAAATGAAAACAAAAAGCAACACAAATTTGTTCTAAAAAACCCTAATGCAAACTGATGGCATATTTCCTCACCAATTAGATTTTGTTAACAGAGTGACATCATTATCATTAAAACGAAAAAAATGCATCTGTCGGAAAATAAAATGAGTTAATTATTTGATTTTTTTTTCTGTCAGCTGAAAACCATTCCATTTATGTATAATTTATTTGAAAACCGTCAGTTGACAGATAGGTTATTGGACTATTGAGAGTAAGAAATCCGATTTTTGGATATATATATACTTGCTATTGAAAATAAAATGCACGACTGGGTCGCACGAACTTGTTCTTATGTTCGATCACATTGTATGCAAAAGATTTTTATTAAAAATCTAAATATATTTTTAAAGTCATTTTTTACTTAATTTTGTATATATAAAAATTCTTAAATTTTTTGTTAAGAAAAACTTTTTATGACCATTTTAAATGTTTAATAATATAAAAATTTAAAATTTCAGAAAAAGTTGTCCACCCGTTTTCGAAAAATTTAATTTTGAAAAAAAAAAAATATTTTTTTTTTCAAAATCCAAAAAAACTATTTTTCGAAAAATTTGAAATGCAATACTATTTAGAATTTGAAGGAGCTCCTGTATAAAATTCTTTATCGAAATCCGTTGAGCCGATTATGAGAAAGTCGGAAACCAATAAAAGGGTTGTATGGCAGGTACCGTTAATAACAAAATATTTAAACATTTTTTTAGCCAAAATGTAGAGCATACCCAAAGTAGTACACATGCCAATTTTTATCAAAATCGTTAGAGATCTTTACAAGATAATTAAGATAGTAGAAAAATTTGTATAGCAAGTACCGTTAATTTTGGGGCTAAAACCACGATTCAAAAATTTATTTTGGACAATCACCTAAAACGCCTAAGCACCAAGTTTGAACCAAATCGGTTCAGCCGTTTAGGCTGTAGATCGTTCTAGAGTCAGGCAGACAGACGGACGGAATTGCGGGACCCACTTTTTTGCTATTCTCTATGATCGTAATGTCATGTTTGATTGTCGAAAAAAAAATTTTTTTTTACGAATACATAACTTGCCTTATGCCTTATAGTACCTATAATCGCCAGTAAAATGGAGTAAGCTGTTCTAATATTCTTACTCTTTCATAATTCGCATGATAATTTGATTATTTTAGTAACTCTAATACGAATATCTAAAACCATTTGATTGATGCCCATCATTAGCTTTACCCATTCTCAATACATCCGAAATTTATTTAATATTTAAAGAAGCCTAGAAAATCAGTTGTGTCTAATAATAACCGAAGTTGATTTTCAGTTGCAGTTGTTTTGCATAAAGCTCTAGATATCTATACTATGTCAGAGGAAAATAGTCAGTACAGTGCTTATGGGAGAGCTTTTTGAAAAACACTGGTGACTGTTGCTGAAATTCCCACTGAAAGTAAACACTGAGTTACATACAAATTTTGTTTGTAACATTTGTAAAACCAGCTTACATTCCATCATTACCTACCTACTGCACATCTAAGTGCACATTTCTGCTTATGTGCCTTCACCATTCACTCAACCCTCGTTGTGTGCATTTAAAATAAACTTACTAAGGTAACCCTGTAAGAGCTTTAAAACAGTACGATCTTATTGCCAACTATTACTATTAGTCAGAGTGAAAGGCAAGCGACCCATCTTCCCTGTACTGACTATTTTTGTTGGACAGAGAATACTTAGATATATTTGCGCAGAATTTTAAACAGTCTGATGTTAGGGGCTCACCATGATACTACTTAACAGTTTGCTAATACTAAAGTACTTACTAATATTTTTCTAATTTTAAACATTTTTTAACTAGCACCATACTAAATCTATTTTCTTAATAAACTACAACTAATCAGGCCTAAGATGCTGAAACGCAAAAAAGTAAGCGAACATAACTTCTTGACGTTTGTAAATGTCAAAGTGGCATATGGATTTAGTACGATACTTAAAAAATAAAGTGGCCATTTTGTGATTTTAACTTTAGTAAAATGTTAAAAAAATAGTACGATACTTAACTGGTTTAAGATTAGCAAAATCCTCTTTTTAGGCTAGTATCATACTAAAAATGATTTAACATATTACTAAATCGACTAAAATTTTGCGCTATTTTTTTAAAGAAAATAATTGTATCAAATACAATATGTCTAGGGTCCTTACAAAAATCACCATTATTATGGTGATTTTGTATAATTACGGCCTGAATAATAACTACCTACTGAGAAATACTAAAAGTACGCGTGCTGAGTTTACTAGATATAATTTTTGTCTCGATCATATCGCTGGATTTTAATGAATTAGACTTTGCCATTTGTTTTTATTATAAAAATAAAATCTGCAAAATGCATTAAAATTGTTAGAGTCGTTTATGCAAAAATAATAAATAAGACAAGCGGGCGTGGCAGTAGACGGATTTGACTTAAAATATTTTTTATTTATATTTGGCGTGTTCATAAAAAACGTTACATGTTCATCCAAATCGTTAGAGCCATTTCCGAGATAATAAGAAATGATAACCAATAAATAATAAAATGCACGACTGGATCGTACGAATTTGCTCTTGTAGCTAACAACTTTTGTGTAGCTAACCACTGACGCTGTTAGTAGGTATAGGTAGTCCAGTTATCCTATGCAAGTTTAAAGCCGAATACCTTGATTCTTAATATAATGAATTGTGGAATACATGATTCAAAGAGTTGTTACATAGACACCTACCTACAAATATATATTTAAATGGATTTGAATTATGGAAATTTGGAGGGTAATATGTACGTACCAACTTTAAATCGAAAAACTGTTATAATTGCATTACTATTATAACTATAATAATTGTTATAATTTTTATAATTTGTATAACAGTTAAACAGTGTCATTTTTTCTTGCCTTATAAGGCAAGGATATCCGTTTGGGATGGTTCTAAAAATAACTTAAATATGTACGAGTATACATATTTTTTACTTGCGATATAGGTACTATATATATATGTATATATACAGTGGTGGTCAAAATAATAGCAGTGTAACATACCTATTCTAGTACAATGCAATATATGCGCAATCAATTACATTCTGCAACTATTTTGCTCGTACTAGAATATTTTGTCTTACTTTTCCGGAAAAAAAAAATTCCATGACCTAATGGTTTTTTCCCCAAATGTTACTCGAATGATCTTAAAGTGCGTATATAAGCGGTCAAAATAATAATTAGCTTATCGTTATTGTGTATTGTTTTTGATCCTGTGCTTATTTAAATTATAATAATTCCAAGTTTCAAGGTAAGCTTTGAAAGCCTTATAGTATTTACATATTTATACAAACACACTTACAATATGGTTCGTAGTAAACACCGCACTCCGGTGAAACGCCGAATCATTCGCCAACTTCTTTCTGAAGGTAAAACTTATGCGGAGATCCAAAAAAAACTATTCAAATCTCTGCAAAAATGATTTTAAATGCAAAATATTATAAAGAAAAACTTGAAACTCGCGGCAGAAAAAGAGTTTTGCCTCCGAAATCGTTAAGAAGGATTGTAAGATGCTCGAAGGCCCTACCCCACTTGCCTTATCTACTGAGGTAAAAAAAATCATTAAATTTGAATGCAAGTGTGGAAACATTTAGAAGAATATTAAGAAAAAATAATCTCAACGCCAGAAGCCCAAGGAAAGTTCTACTTTTGACAAAAAAAAAAACACATTGCCAAAAGAATACAGTTTGCCAAGACCCATGTTCATAGGCCCCTTCAGGATTGGCGTAATATCTTGTGGACGGATGAAAGCAAAATCGTTTTGTATGGCAGCCCTGGTTCTCGTGAATATGTGCGACGCCCACTAAATGCTGAATACGTGCCAATGTAGACGCGGAAAACCGTAAAACATGGTGGCTCTAGCATTATGGTATGGGGTTGCTTCTCATACCATGATGTAGGTCCCATATACCGGATAAATGGTGTTATGGATCAACACGTTTACATTGACATTCATTCTTCAGGGAACCATGCTGCCTTACACAGAGAATTTCCTTAATTTGTATGAATACTGCTATTTTTTTGACGGGAGCAAATCTTTACCTTGATTTTAAACAATTTTTTATTTTTATTTCTTTGATAAAATATAAATATTTCTTGTCATAACCTGGATTAAAATTAATGTGGGTTAATAAATAAAAATATTTATAACGACTGATAATCTTGAGTATTTATTTTATTCAATTTTTTCGGTGTCCCCATCTTACTGTTATTATTTTGCCCGCAGCTATATGGCAAGTTTTGCATTTGGAAAAAAAAATCGAACTCGAGATTTTAATCAAAGCTGACATTACGATGATAGAGAACACCAAAAAAGTGGGTCTCGCAATTCCGTCTGTCTGTCTGTCTGTACAACTCTCTACAGCCTAAAGGACTGAAGCGATTTTCTTCAAACTTTGTATTTAAGCGTTTTAGGTGATTGTCCAAAATAGATTTTGAATCGCTGTTTTAGCCCCAAAAATAACGGTACTTGCCATACGAATTTTTCTACCATCTTAATTATCTCGAAAACGACTATACCGATTTTGATAAAAAATGGTGTGTGTACTACTTTAGGTATGGTCTATATCTTGGCCAAAAAAAAAAATTTAAATATTTTGTTATTAACGGTACCTACCATACAACCATTTTTCTGATTTTCGAATTTCTTATAAACGGCTCAACGGATTTCGATCAAAATATATATGTATAGGAGCTCATTCAAATTCTAAATAATACTGCATTTCAAAATTTTCGAAATATATATATTTTTTGGATTTTTGAAAAAAAAATATTTTTTTTTTTGAAAATTCAACATTTCGAAAACGGGTGTACGATTTTTTCTGAAATTTAATTTTTGAATTTAGATTATTAAATACTTAAAATGTTCATACCAATTTTGTTTTAGAAAAAAATTAAGTATTTTTATATATGTATTGCACTAGTGCCGAGCAATTCAGGTTGCATTTAAAAGACCTTAGGTCTTACAGGCATATAGTTAAATTAAAACAAAAAAAAAATAATTGAAAAACGAATTTAAAAATACATTTAGCCGTTTCTATTAAGAATATTTGGCATATAATGTAATTGAACATAGGAGCAAGTATGTGCGTACA
Organism: Philhelius pedissequus; assembly: GCA_910595825.1. Classification (NCBI taxonomy): domain Eukaryota; kingdom Metazoa; phylum Arthropoda; class Insecta; order Diptera; family Syrphidae; genus Philhelius; species Philhelius pedissequus. Next base: position 33,587,874 of record OU343160.1, read on the forward strand.
GTCGTGCATTTTATTTTTTGAGAAATCGTTTCCTTATGTAAAAAAAAAAACTATAGTTTTTAAAATAGAAACAAATTGTTTGTGGTAAACAGACAGAATTTGACCATTTACCACATTCAATAAGATTAAATAAAAATTTTTTTTTTTTTTAATATTCGCTCTAGCGATTGTATATCGTCCTGATGAACTAAACGAACACATCTGAGTGCATAGCTTTTTTTTAACTTTTAAAAAACATGGTATTATTCTATAGGCCAAAACAGAGTGTACCTATGTTCATTTGGTAAATGTACTCTGTGATAGCTTTCAACTTAATTGATTTATAAATCACGATGAGGCTCTACGGAAAACCCTAAACAACAGCATGTAAAAACCAAATCATGCATTATTTACTATGCTGCCATAGCAAGTCTGAAACTGCTGCGGTACCCATCAACCCTACGGGAGACAGTATATGTATGTTTATGTTGTATTATAAAGCAGTCTAACCCAAAACGCACAACAACTATTTCTGCAGAGAGATCATGTTGAACGGGCGTCAGCATTTTGAGTGTTCGGTCCCAAAAGAATTTCTTCATGAATAGATTTAATGGCGGGATTTTATAGGTAATTCCCTATAGTTCGTCTATGCCAACACCGTTCGTTGGTCTACGATAGAATGGTTCTTCTTTTATAGCACTCTATACACATACATATAAAACTACAACTACCCCAAAGCTTTTCAGCCAAAATTTTAAGACTACATAGTGTGTGTGTTTTCGAGAAAAGGGAAGATATTCTTTACGGGGTCGGTTCTGTTGGTACTTTCGTATAAGTCAACCAAACTAACAAACACAAGTGCTACGGAAGGAAATTCACCTGGCGAACCTTTTACCGCTTTTGTTTTAATAATTAATTATACCGGTGCTTCTGGTTCGGAAGGAAGCTCAGTGAGAACAAAGAAAAAAAAATTAACAACACATACAGTCAAAAGGCAACAAGGATCTGCGGGAAACATCTATGTTTGTATGTTTGTCGTGGTCGTGATGAGTGTGTGAGCGGAGAGTCGCTTTGGGGAACTTTTGTTGCGTGTCATAACGTTTGGTTTCTCTATTGTTTTATTTTTGTTTACCTTTTCCGTGAGAGGTTTTTTTTTCTATTTTGGGCTTCAACCAGACTCAAGCTTGTCTGGTTGTTGGGGTTAAAATGTAAATCTATTTAGAAGCAGGTTGATGCTGGGCAAAGTATATGCCTCATTGAAAATTTATGCGAAAGCTTTAACTTTCTGTCGGCTGCACGAGTGCGGGCGGGCGGGATTACAAATCCTGCTTCGAATGAAATCGTGCAGTTTCACTAATGCTTCTGGAGTTGGAGTTAAGAACGCTGCTCTCCTTACCATTTATTATGAATACCACTGCTTTTTCTTATTTGAATGATGGCTCAAATGAGTTCATTAATCATCTGAGGTTTGTTGTCTTCCATAGGTCGTATGGCATGGCAGTTGGATTTATCAAGCCACAATTTTAAATTTCTTGTTAAAGAAGTTTTTTTTTTGTAAGGGTTGTATATTGTATGTGAATAGGTAAACTTCTTTTTATACTTACATCACATCCTGATGCAGAGATGTTCTTAAGGCTCAACCGAAATACATTATCCCTGTAGAATAGAGAATAGACAGAGCGTGAAATGAATGAGGATTTTTTTTTTGGTCATACGTAATTTTGCTAAAACTTACATTGCACCCACGAAAAGTGAATCTCGGTCCTCGTCCAAATGGAACGTCCGGTAGTAAAGTTTGCCACAATTAAACTCGCGGACATGATCTAAAAAAAAACACATTTTTTAATAAAATATCAGTTAAAAAAATATAAATTACATATGTTATATAAATTAACGTTCTAGAGAGTTGTCTTAATGATTTCTGTGTGTGTAAAAATGCAGGAAATCGGTAAAAATGTATATTGGTATTACAATTTACTTAAAACACGTTTGTCAAGCTAACTTAAATACTTCAAAATTTTAAGTCGCATATTCGATAAATTATCGTCAGCAAAATTGTCCCGTTTTTTTTTTTTCAAATAGACCAAGGCTAAGGTAGAACAGCATACCTTAAAAAAGGATAAAATGAACTCAAAAAGGAAAAGAGATATATAACTATAACTGTTGTTAGTTTGTGGTAAATTAGTAGCGGAAGAAAAGTTGTGTTAGGATTAATAATATTCTACTAATATTATAAAAGTGAAAGTTTGGATGGATGGGTGGACGTTTTACACCAGAACGGCTGAACGGATCTGGATAAAATTTGGCACAGAGATAGATTATAGTCTGAAATAACAGATAGGCCGTTTTTTATTTCGGTAAAATGTATGGTTCCAATGGGATAGATTTATTTTAAGTTTGTATAGAACACATACCTATAATCTACTCCTTCTAAAGTCAACATAGCTTTTATTCACAAGAAGCCAAGAAGCACGAGCAGCTGCCGCTCCAGTATCCAATCTAATGTTCCAGTAAAACAAAGCAATACGAAATATTATAGGTAGATGGAAGGGGCACTGGATTCTAACATAGTGTGGTCATTTTTATCGCGCAAAAAATTAACGGTCCCTATGGGATTGTTCCCCACTCACGCCTCAACCATTGCATGAATTTTAATGAAATTTGATAAGAAGATAAATGAGAAACTGGATTATCTTACAAAAATTATTATCGATGGCATAGTTTGTGTATCTGTCCCGCTTGTATGCCTTTACGACTGAACGGTTTTTCATGAAATTTTGAAGGTGGATACATTCTGTCATTAGATTGCCGTGAGATAGAAAGTTCGTAACATCTTACGGACATCCGCTAGTTAAGAAAAAAAAACGCCACAAAATTGTTTTAATTTAAAACAAATTTACAACAAATGTACGACACATTTACTACAGGTAATATTAAGTGGTAATATATGATAATTTTACAAATATTTAAACATCCAAGGTGAGACGAAATTTTTCAAGACAAGATTAATATCGAAAGTCACGACAGTACTCGTGAATCTAAATATTCGGGCCTTTAAACATAAACTTTACAAGAAATACTTAGAAATTACACCAGAAGAAATTTCAACCAGCAAAACAAAATCGAAGTGAAAAAGTTTTTTCATAAACCAACGAAATTGAAATTCTGAGTTATTTGATTAATTTGGGATGTGATGATTTTTGATTAGAAGCTAATTAATCTTAGTGGACCCTACGTTTTTCGCCAGTTATTTTCCATTTTCTTAGGAGGATTTTTTTTATTTTGCTAAATATTATAATAGTTTTTTTTATAATTCTGATTTAATTTTGTGTTGTATACTTACTTTTTGAAAAATGGCTACTTATATGTTTTACATTATTACGCTTGACAAGATTTACTTGAATAAAATTTGTAATAAATTAACATTAAGCACAATAAAAATCTTAAACTAATATCACAGCTTATCACAGGTTATTTGCTAATGGCAAATTTCAATTGAAATTCATTTTTCGAAAAAATGAACACAACAAAAAAAAAACGTCACAACAAATCCCTCAACATACATCTTCTATGTCCTTGTCCAGTCTCAAATGCCAATCAACCTGTCATTGAGGGTAGAAATAACTTTTTCTGATTTTCACATCCGTTTTTATTGTTATACGATATCCTTTCTTCCCCAACTACAACCGTCAACAAGATATCCAAGAAATAGTAAACAACAAAAAAAAAATAAGAAAAACAAACTCACTTCCTTTTTTTTCGTAAAATGTCTCCCTCTATCCACATTTAGACGAACAACAAAAGAAAAATATCGGGAATCTAATTTTAAATAAACTTTCGTTCGTCGTTCATTTCCTGTTCCTGTCAAAACAAAAGAAATTCAAAACCAACTTACACATTTCATATGCCGAATGGGGAGACTATAGACAAGAGTTGATCTTACCTTACATTACCTACCTTGACAAAAAACTGTATTGATAATCAAGGACCAAGGAAAGACTTGTCAACGAATTTAGATAGAAAGGACGTTACAAAAAAAAATAATAATAATACAGAGATTTTGAGGAATTAGTAAACGAGAATCATACGTATATAGTTCGTTCAATTGATTTGTATTTGAGCTGATCTTAGGGCTATGTATTGGTTTGATTTAAAATAGTCAAATTTTAATTCAACATTTTAATCGCAAATTGTTTTTTATTATTTATCACTTTGTATTATTGTGGAGTTATGTTAAATATTAAAAAAATAAACATTTTAATTTTTTTTTAGTGTTAACTACATAATGCCTTTAAGACCTAAGGTCTTTTAAATGCAACCTGAACTGCACGGCACTAGTTAGAAGGATAAGCAAGATAGGAAAGAATTTTGTGTTGGCACAGTGGATTTGAGAATCAGGTATTGAGTATCTCATTTTAACCCACGGGCGGTATCCAAATAAAATTGGAGGTATAGAAAAGAATGCGCCTAGCATGGGGATTGAACCCACACGTCTAAGGTAGCAGTCTAGTACTATATCCACTGCGCCATTGCCACTCAAATTATACATATTGAAAATCATTCGAAGTAAATAATGTAAGTAGTGGGCACGATCGAGCGAACTATACATTATAAGGAGTATACTCTCGCTACCTTTTTAGATATAGAATGAGCGCAATCAATAATGTCCTTACCGAATCTAATCAAGATCCACTTAAAAACCATGGCATAGCTGATTATATCCAAGACTGGATTATCTCTATGCTTATTGACAGGATGATAATAGCTTCGTTAGGGAACTCAACCCATACCAAATATGTAGATAGAGGAACACAACAGGGTGGAGTTCTGTCGCCTATCCTTGGCTTTTAGTCATGAATAGAATTCTTGTCAAGCTTAGGAATAGTGGTGTGAAAGCGGTAGCGTACGCAGATGATTTAGTACTTCTGGTGTCAGTTAAATTCCCAACAGTGATGTGAAATCACAGAGAGGGCTCTGATTAAGATTAGCAATTCGGCCACGAGTTGTGGGCTATAGGGATTAACCAACGCAAAACAGAATTGCTACTTCACTACCAGGACGATGGTACCCACTTTCAGGCAACCTCGATTAAATGGCCACAATCTTTCACTATATTCCAGTGCGAGATATTTAGGAGTCATCCTGGCCCCTAAACTAAACTGGAAACTCAACATTGAAGAACGGGCTAAGAAGGCTAGCATTGCTTTCTAAGCTTGTAGTAAAACATTCGGGGTCTTCAATCGAAAATATTCCTATGGACGTACACAGCAGTCGTATGACCAATCCTGGCTTATGGTTCGATTGTATGGTGGCCCGCTTTAAACAAACAATACAACATCAATAGAATTGAGAAAATTCAGAGAACTGCTATCTTCCACCTCTTGATCACCACATTAAACATCTGGTATGTTGCAGTGCGTTAAGAATCAAAGAGTCAAAATGTTGGTTAGCCAAACCTTACGGCCATAGCAGCACAGCAAATCTGATTCCACCAGATATTCTGTCGACAAACACTGACTACTGCACCCTTATTCTGAGCCTCGGCAAATGTTTTAAAGTTATCTTTCCAGGAATAATTGGGAAGATGACGAAGTGCTCCAAGTTTTCGATGTAAAGATTCTTACCAACGGAGTCTTCTCAGAGTCACTGAAAGTCTCTAGATCTTTCCGACTTCCCTACTTTGCTAGCGTCTTTCAAGCTGAAGTAGTAGCTATAATAGAAGCATGCAAAATTCTTAAATTAAGCCCAATTCAAAATCTACATTCGGCAATATTCACAGATAGCCAAGCAGCTATTAAAACCGTAAATTCAACAAAAATATCATCAAAACTGGTCCAACTATGTCGAAATGAGCTTGAAAACCTGAACATTGACCATAGAATAACTTTAGTCTGGGTTCCAGGACACAGTGGTATCGAGGGCAATGAACGGGCAGACAAGTTGGCCCGCCAGGGATCAACCCTTCATAGCTCGCTTGCAGAAAATGTATCTATACCACTCGCTGATATGAAAGGCAAAATTCTTTCAATTTTCCTCACGGAATCCAACAAAAGACGGAATAATATAAACAACTGCGCCATATCTAGAATGATATGGCCTTCGTACAATAAATTCCGCACAAACGATCTCATTTGTAGACCAAGGCGGGACATAGCAAGGATAGTCGCTACCTGTACGGGGCACTGGCCCTTGGGGGAGCATGCAGCAAAACTGGGTATTCCCCATAACACCTACTGCCCTAGCTGTAAAAAACAGTTGGAAAAGGAGACAGTGTTTCACTTTCTTTGCTTTGGTCAGGCAAAGAATGCAATCCCTTGGAAGGGCTTTCTTCTCTGATCTAAAATAACTGTCTAATACAAAAGTTAAAAACTTGCTCTCTTTCCTCAACGGGTCGAAATGGCTCTAGCGTCACTGCGTTTGAGTTATGTCCTGTCTTTTTCCGCTAAAAAAAATCTTTTATTCAGGTCCGTACGAGTTTTTGGTATCAAAACGGCCGGCGTTTCCCAGCGCTACTTGGGTCCAGATGCGAGTTCGCTCTGACCACCACTTTCCCTACCTACCTAAATAAGGTAAAATTAAAATTGACTTAAAAATATGTCGTGCTATTTAAACATTAAATTTGATTAAATATGAAAACTTAAAAACTCAACTTGAGATAACCGCGGTTTTATTTTTTTTTTTGTACCAAGTTTGTGTAATTTTAACATTATCTCTTATTGTTTTACTAAATGTCTAACTAAATTGACATTTTATAAAGTTAGTTTTACAATGACTTGCGTTAGCGATGAATTATCGCTGTGGCTCAGTTAGACTTTATCAAATTCAATAGTGACGTGTGGTCTTACTATGGAAGTGTTAAAAAAACTTAGTGCAGGTAGGCCTCAATTTACGTTCTGGAAAAATGCCGTGTTAAACGAAATCGTGTTAAACAATACAAGAAGCCAGTGCAAAAAAGGGGGTTACGTTCCATGGTTTCAAAAAACACACAAAAATATTTTTTTTAGAATTTTATTTATCTAAATTGGAACCATACATAAAATGAACAAACAAAAATACAAAACATAAACCATAACGATTAAATGTGTCATTCATTTCACGTTTTTGGAGCATTCATAACCTGGCATTCATAACCTGATTTGTGGAACTGACACAAATTTGATGTAAAATACCTTCTGACATATAATCCCTGTATTTGTGCCACAGGTTAGATGGGTTCGTGAAAAGCATGTTCGAAATGATGATAGCAAATAATGCGCGTATCTGACTTGGAGATGCAGCGATAATGGCTTCAATGATTTTCGAATCTCAATGGGTATCGTTTTCTAGTAAATTGAGTTATATACATGCTGTACGATATTTTGGAAATATTATACCATTAATAGTCCCTAGTGTCTCAAATGACGTTAATTCTTTTTGATGTTTTATATCACGTCACACGGGAGCGCGGTCGAACGTCCGTCTCCTGGTTCTAAGCTACCTCCGCACCACTTTTCAGCCAAATCGGTTCAGCCAAATCGGTTCAGCCGTTCTTGAGTTATTAAAAGTGTAACTAACACGACTTTCTTTTAAGTATATAAAGATTGAGTTATTTTAACACTTGTTGACGTAAATACACACCGACAAGTGTTATCAATTTAACAATTTAAGCCAATTGAATTTATCTAGATTTTCATGTTAATTCAACAAGTTTACTTTTTCAGGGTAATGCGTGCAGTGTACATGATATCATGTTGGCTATTTAGAAACCCATGTCAATTTAACACGATTGTTATAATTTTAGTAAGTTTTTGTTTAAATAATATGTGATGTTTTGTCTTGTTGAAGTGCACCGGATCTAACAGGAGCGCTCGAGTGATATATGGTTGACTGAAAACATGTTATTAGCCCAAATGCAATGTGATGTAAAGATTGGTAAGCTCAGCCGCTAACTTAACTCGTATTAGCGAGTCTGTAATTGCAAATTATTTTAATCGCCATGCTAAACCGAATGATAAACAGCCATTTGACTGAAATTATTGGGATCAATACTAAATGTCATGTGGTATACTGGTTGAAGGCCGAAATTCCCCCTGATTGATTATGATGAAGGATGCTAATATTTAACAACATCCTATTCCTATTTTTTTTTTTTTTTCATTTTGTATACTGAAAGTACAATGAGAAAGAGTATCCTACATTTTTAGTGATATGCCGATTGGCATTCACTTATTGGATATAATTTATGATTGTGCAAATATTTGATAACCTCTTATGTGTTGTCCTTTTAGTCCTGACTATTCCGGTAATCATTTTTTTGCTCCATTTCTAATTCTTTGGTTTTATTTATGAAAATATGGATTAATATTGACGAGGCTCCTTCGCGTGCGGTGGTCAAATTGCTATCGTCTATCAATTCAGTTTTATTGACTTTTCCTAAATTGTCGTCCTTGTACACAATGCCTCCAATGGCACTGATGAATGTCCTTTTTTGTTGTGCAATTTGAATTACCGGAAACAGTACAACAAAGCAAAACACAAGCCAATACAAATAGTATTCTTAGAGAACGGCAATGTCGAGCTCTGCTTGCCAATCATATTTATTACATTCGAAAGGAGCAATCACATGTCGTCGTCGAGGACGACATTTGATGACAATATTGATGGAACTTTGTATGTGTCTTATTCACTAAACGGCGACGCGACACAAGGTACGAGTATATACTCTGCGTTAGAAGACATAAATATTTGCCAATATTTTTTTGTCATTTCAATTTTCCGCAATTTGTGTACGACCGTTTAAGTATGAGATTGATCAAATTTTCAGGGGCATTTTGTACGTCGTCGCCCTTTCTATACCCAGTCCCCATCATTATTGTACCCATCAGAAGTCAGAACGAAGGAGAGTCCTTTATATTGGCATTCATCTAATGGATGTTTTATTTACAAAATCTATTTTCCTATTCACTGTGTGTGATGGATCGGGGTATTTGTGTTGTTATAACAGTCCTAAGGAACGGGTAAACAAAAAAGTAATAGCTTGATGTCCTTTATATACGTCCAAGTCCAACTCTCAAAGAAAAGGACAAATAGGAATTTCCTTTTCGTTTGAATAGGCGAGCATACAATTACAACTCAACCTAAAACTTTATTTTGTGACGTTCTTTTTTATTTTTTGACTGAAAAGTACTTTAGGGAATGAAACACGATACACTGGACACTGAGGTCGGTTGGTTGATTCGTCGTTGTCATTAGCGTATATTGGTGCTTCTCTTGATATCCTTTTTTGTTGTTTTCGAATGAAAAAGGACATTTCGTAAGCTTCTTGTTTTGCTCGTTCAGTCGGATATGTGAAACGTGCTCTTTGTTTAACAGCGAAACGATTTGCGAATGCAAATTAGATTGTGGATTTGCGTGTGTTTTTTTTAAACTTTTTTTTCGTTAAAATTTTCTTGTTGCTTTTTTGGGCTTTAGTGGATTGTTTTGCTGATAGAAAAACCGTTAATTGAAAACAGTTGTTTGGGGCGTAAAGGAATCTTTTTTTTCCTGTGAATGTGTGTATAGAACGTCTATACAGAAATGTTTAATAATCCAGTTTGTGATTGTAATCATTTGAATCTACCAAAGGATTTAGCCTAGAGTGTCTACCCCCCCACAAAAAAAGAGAGATATCAGATTCGGAGTTTAAAAAAAATACAGATTAAGCCCTCAAATGTGCTTCTGCATAACCAATCTTAGTAAATTAATTTAACTTCATTTGGATGTTCTAAAAAGTAAAACAAAATTCCCAAAAAAAAATAACCAAATGGTTTACATTGGTAGATTTGATGTTGAAAATTGAATATCAGTAAGTTTATATCCCTAGGAGTTTGTCCTTAATTTTTGTGATTTTATTTGGACGTTTTATTAAAGCCTGGCGACAGGAAGAGATGACTTCGATGACAATTCCGATTTGAGTTAAAGTTTCAATTTTAACGAAAAATATTTTTAATACGGTAGAGTTCCAATAAAAAAAAAGCGCGTATACACCAAAGTGTACCTAAAGATTTTTGAACAGGTATGGGTAGATTTTGACGAGCCATTTCATAGCATAGTTCTCTCAAATGCAAGTGATTTGAAGAGACCACCTAACGTTACACCTTATCTCTGTGGGGTGTCCTAAGTTGAACATCTGTGACAATTTGCCTCGCCTCAAACGACTTGTTCCTTAATAATAACCAGCTCTAAATTTAGTATGATATATCCGCCATTGAAGCTATGGTGACTATTTGTACTGTGTCATAATCTGCATGTAATGTCATTGCTAGCTCTTCGAACAAAACACACGCAAATAAACTTTTGAATACAAACCGATGCATTTCCAAAAATATAGATGAAACCCAAATTAAGGAATAAGGTCCTTTGTAAATTCAACAAAGACCATTGTTGTTTCGATTTCTGAATACACAAGTTCGCCTATTACGTTTGTTTGCACCTATTTCCGACAAGAAAACTCAATGTTATAAACGGTGATTTTTTAAGAGCTTGGTTTTTGAAAATTCAAAAAAACACAGAAACTTGTAAAAAGTGAATGAAATTTTAATTTGGATCGATAAATCAATTTCTGCCATTTACTTTTTAAAAATAATTTCACTTAAATGTTGCCCCCGGCTACGCTTCAGGTGGTCCATTCTGAAGGTCCAATTTTGGCAAACTTTTTCACACATTTCGGCCGGAATCTCACCAATGACGCGTTCAATGTTGGCTTCCAAGGCAGCAATCGTGTTTGGCTTGTCCCCATAGACAATAGACTTAACATAGCCCCACAAAAAATAGTCTAACGGGGTCAAATCACATGATCTTGGTGGCCAATTGACTGCGCCAAAACGTGAGATCAACTGCTCACCAAATTCGCCTCTCAATTGATGCATGGTTTCGCGTGCAGTGTGGCATGTGGCACCGTCCTGTTGGAACCACATGTCGACCGAGTTCAATTCTTGCATTTTCGGCAAAAAAAAATCTGTTATCATCGAACGGTACCTTTCTCCATTGACCGTAACCCTGCGGCCTTCATCGTCCTTGAAGAAGTACGGCCCAATGATGCCGCCTGCCCATAAACCGCACCAAACAGTGCATTTTTCGGGATGCATTGGTAGCTGCTGAATTGCCTCTGGCTGCTCTTCACTCCAAATACGGCAATTCTGCTTATTCACGTATCCATTTAGCCAAAAATGAGCCTCGTCGCTGAAACGGACGTAGCTTGCGAAACACATTTTTCACAGAGCACGAATTTTGATAATAAATTTCAATAATTTGCAAACGTTGTTCAGGCGTAAGTCTATTCATGATGAAATGGCAAACAATACTGAATCGAAATGTCAAATGTTCGTGGAATTTGTCATGTGTGATCTGTCAAAAATATAAACGTCAAAAACCAAGTAGCAAAAAAATCACCCTTTATAACACATCCCCTTTCAAAAACACATTTCAATTATCATTTGGATTCCGTTTCATAGACATAAAATGATGTAATGTTTCATTTTCGTCCGTTTGTCAAAACGTAAGAATAGTCTATGTTCGAAGGTATATGAAATACAATTCCTACACCTCCCTCAGACAAAAAATACCCATTCCCTAAAGAACTAATTGTTGTCCAACACAATACACCCACAAAGGAATTATCAATCATCTCCAATGGCTATCACGGCATGTGAATGAGATTGCAGTTGCAATGTTTGTGATTTTTTTTTGACAATAGCGACGCATTCATAGACACATATTTGCATGTCTTTGCACTCTCGGTGGGGTCCTTGCAAATAGATATCCCTAAAACTCGTTGCATTTCACAAAACAAACGAGAAATTCCATTGCGTGGCAACATTCAATCCTACAACATAAGATAGATTACGCACAAAATGCATTCCGAAAATTCCTTAGCATAAACGAATGACTTTTGGGACAATATTCACAGGCCCATATTATCACGCAACGTAATGGACATGGTCAACCACACAACACGGGTAACTCAACCCATCACTCTAAAAGTCACCATTCACTTTGGCATCTATACCACATACATAACAAAAAAAAAAAAACCTGGACTACAATCGAAAACTCAATGCATTCCCAAGGGTAATTGCAAAATGGAATACAAAACAAAAATTTGCAATGCACTCTTACCTTCTGCAAAACAACACACACACAAACAGGACCTAAGACCCTGTCTTACTCAACATCATATGGCTATCATCATCATCAGCAACACATCACGTCCGTTTGTCAAGTTGAATGGATTACCTATACCTTACAAAATCCCAGGACGAAAAAAATATATCGGTACCAAGAAGACTATACAAGTTTCTAAGGACAACGATGACGATGACGACAACGACCAAGAGTGTTTTACAAAACAAAACGTAACACATAACCATCAGCACTTCCTGCTGACATTGTAATGCATGTCAAGGATTTTTACCACACACACGTTTCTGCGATGTCCTTCTTATTCCTATATGAACCCAAAGGCCATGTTATGTGAATGAACTTGCTGTCTGCTTTGGGCTGCCATGCTATATCAGAACCAAGGGCGAAGGCTCTATAATACAAACAGTGCATTCGTATATGCAAATGAAAGTCCTGTTTCTAGTTGTTTCTTGCTTCGAAGGACACAAAAAATAACTACACTCAACAAGAGTATAGGAAAAACTTTTGTACACATTTCCAATTTTAGAAGATGGAGAATAATGGAAAACATATTCAATCCTCCAGTTCATTCCGAGGATCTGCTTCGGATCGGAAGTGTGTATGTGTAAATTTAGCATGGCATCACTGAGGTATGTTGTTAAGGAAATCGGAAAACTACACAAAAGTGCACGTCGAGTTTGCACAGGAACTACGTATGCTGTCGCTGATGGTGTGTCGTATCTTCTTGAATGTTGCATTTTGGTTAGCAGGCGACTTTGGCTTGCTCATCAAAACCAAAACACAATAAACTCTGGACTTAGAAGATACAGCAAAGAAGGCTACACAACTCCTCCCTCCTGGCAGAAACAAGGAAATGACGTGACATGTTCCGACATTGCGGGTGTTCTGGTACGGTGAACTTTTGGCGTTGGTGCTGGTGTTAGTGTTCCAATGTCAAGTTTATGCCATTTTGGTACAAGCATGTGAGTGGGGATTTAACCAGCAAAATGTGGTTATCGATTAATAAAATGAGAAAACTGGGGGATATTACCCCTGTCCCTGTCCCAGAGGGAGGTTAAGTAATTTTTAGAAAACCGGCATTTAAAAAACGACACTTGGCGCATTTTGAAAGTGTATATAATTTATTTTTAAGGATTTTAGAAACCGCTACAAGAACAAATGGCTGACCAAATGTAATTAAGAATAAAATAATTTAAAAAACGCTCACACGGAGTTAATAAATTAAAGCAAAGTGAAATATTCATGAATGAACGACTAGATCGTACAAAATTGCTCTTGTAGCTAAAACCTTATAGTAAGGTAGTGTTAGAGAAAAATCGTGGTTTAGACAGTATGCATTCCGTTATTTAAAAAAAAATAAAGGTAGATTTTTGTTCTTTCACGAAAAATTTATGAAAATTAATCCCAATAGAAATTTCTTTCAGATTTTAAAGTGGTAGTGCTAACTTGAGCGACATTTTTTTTTTATAATCTACACGCGCTCAAGGGATTATGAATACCCTTTAAATGTTTCAACACAGCGCGGGCGTGAGGTTAAGGAAGAGAAAGAATGATAGGAAAGATGTGTGGCGCGATATTCGGAGACTGCAGGTGGTTTTTGTCTCAGATTTTATCTCCAGGGATGGCGGCTGAACTAATGCGGAAAAATTTCCGTGCCTTATTTATCGATGTACCATATAATTCGCATTAATTTTTTTATTTTTTGTCATATTTTATCGGTATACTAGTTTTACTCAATCACATGTTGTTAGTTCTATGCCTAAACAGTATGTAATGAGTAAACCAGCAACTCATTGTATGACATTTATTTTTAGAATTGATTTTTAATGGAAAAATAAGAAGACATAGACTACGGCAGGGATCGAACCTGTGCCCATGAGGTTGACAGGTGAACACACAACTATCGCGCCACGGCCACCCCCATAGGAACATCTAGTGCATAACCAGGGCATATACAAAATTCTGTGGTTTAGTTTTTTAAAAAATATTTTAATAATTAAAGATTTTATTTAATTAAGTCAAAACACAAATTAATTATTTATTTATTGCTTAGACGTACATTTCGGAAGCTATGCTTCCATCGTCAGTGTTTTGAGTTAATTAAATAAAATGTTTAATTTATTAAAATAAAGCACACGTCAAAAATATCCACTATCAAATTAATTAAATATTTTGTTATTAACGGTACCTGGCATACACCCATTTTTTTTTATTTTCGACTTTATGAATAACTGCTAATCGGATTTCGATCAAAATTTTATATTCGATATCTTTCAATTTCTAAATAAAATTGAATAGGTACCAAATTTTCGAAAAATATGTTTTTTCATTCTATATTTCGAAAATCGATTACAATTATTTTTTGACATTAAGTAGCACGTATATGTGTTACTAGATTATATTTCTAAGCTGATATTATTAAATACAAACATTTTTAGAAAAAAATAAAGAATTTAGTAAGAAAACCACCGTTTCTACAAAGAATTTAGTGCTTAGGATGCATACATAAGATACATGTGATGTGATTTTTAAAGAACCGTCATATGTATATATAAATGTATAAGGTCCATTGTATTTAGTATTTAGTGGCGTACGCAAAAAATTTGTAAAAAGGGAACAATAATAAGGTAGAAATAAATGGATAATAAACATAATTAATGGTTTTTACATTACTTAGTTGTTATAGTTTGAGGGAAAACAAAGATGCTATTTGAATTCATGGATAAATAAGACTATGTCAAAAAAAAATTCAAAATTCATTGGAGCGGTTTTTTAATAAATAAATTTTGTATGTATAAAATTTTGAAAAAAAAATTGAAACGCCATTTTGAAGATATTATTAATACACATATAAAATTCAAATTTCAAAAAAATTCTGTAACTGGTTTTTGAAAAGATAATGTCAAAAAATTACCAAATACCAAGAATTGACCAAATCCATCGAGTCGTTTTCGAAATTTCGAGTTTTCAAAAAAAAAAAGTTTTTTTTTTATTTCCAAAAAAAATTGTTTATGGAAAAATTTTAGCTTCTGCGCAAAAAAAATCAAAAAAAATTATCTAATCGTTTTTCACAAAATCGAAAAAAAAAATGGTACTACTAGAGGTATAACAATTTTTTTTCCAAAAAAATACCAAAAAGTTCGTTTTCCCTTTATTAATGCACTTATTTTTTTTTTTTATAAAATTCGTTGGAGCCTTTTTTGCGAAAAATAAGATTTTTGTTTCTGGCCGAAAAAAAAATGTATAAGAGCTACTGTTATTTGTCGTCTTAAAAAAAATGAAAAAAACGTGTCGGCATATTACCGAAAAAACAATACCTAACAAGCTTGAAGCAAATCTATCCAACCGTTTAGGCTGTAGACTCGAGGACAGACAGACAGACAGACAGACGTAATTGGGGACCCACTTTTTTGGTGATCTCTATGCTCGTAATGTCATATTTGATTGTTAGATTTTTTTTGCACGAATCCATAGCTTGCCTTATAGTACCTATAATCGCAAGTAAAACAAAAAACGAAATGACGGACATTGAAATCAGCAAAAAAAATCTTTTTAGACAAACTATCAAGTAAGTTGCAAAGTAGGTTCGGCAAGATGTATTGAATATTTCATATAATTCTAATGGCGAAAAACTGTTATAAATTGAAGTTAACCAACACAATTAAAGCCATTAATCCTTAAATAACAGATTTCTCTGATAATTTTGAGTTTCTTCCATATTACTCTACTTAAAATATTTGATATTTAATATTAATAAACTTAGAACTTGGTGTACTTTTAGATCTCACTAATTTTCACGGCTGACTTGTTACGCAAAGGTTTTTGTATATAGAAGAACTTGGCTACTTTTTTAACATTTATGTTTTTGGTGTGATTTTACTACTTTTTGCAAAGATTCTTTTTATAAGGAAAAGTGGTTGGAATAAACGCTCATAAGGAAACTTGAGTTTTTAGTTTATGACTTTTGTATGTACTACAAGTCCTACTACTCCACCAATTTTCATAAGATAGAAGTGCTCCATAGAAATGATAATAATTGATAAGAAGTAGTTGGATGAAACGCTGATGCAAAATTTCATAATTTTAAATTTTTCTTTGTATACATACACCTGAAACCTAACACCAAATTTTATAATCCTGCACTAATCGGAAGTACTGTCAATATATTTAATATTAATTCTATGAAAATGGGTGGTTGCTATGCCCACTCAATGTAAAATCTCAATTTTTTAATTTTACCTTTGTTTGCATGTCAAGTCCTATCACTCTACCAAATTTCATCATTCTAGGAAAATCAGAAATTCTCTACATAGTCGATACCAATTCTATATAAATAGGTGAGTGACACGCTGCTGAATGTAAAATTTCAAATTTTATAATTTGGTCTTTGCATGTACTTAAGGCCTACGGCTGTACCAAATTTCAATATTACACGACCGTCAGAAGTGATCCAAATAATTTATGTCAATTCTATGAAAATGTGTGGATACCACGTCCTCTGTATGAAAAATCTCAAATTTTAAAATTTTATCTTTACCTCCACTTCAAGCCCTACCGCTGTTCATCATTCTACGACAATCATATGTGCTTCTATAGTTGTTATCAATTATATGCAAATGGGCGGGTACCACGCCTCCTGAATGGAAAATCTTAAATTTTTGCGAAATTACAAGATTCTACAATGTCGGAATGTGCTCCATAATTTTTAATGATCTGTCAGTGAGTGAGTGAGTCAGTCAGTCAGTTACGGTTTTTGCGATTTTTCCTGTCTATATCTCGGGCACCACTAAAGCTAAAGAATTGAAATTTAGTGAGTTGCCTAAGCCATGTGAGCATAACAAATGCTGAGAATTTGAAGTTTCTGACTTTATTGGTACTGAAGTTAAAGGGGTGCCGAAAATCGCCTGAGTTTGTTCCTGGAAAAAGGCTGTAGTGCCAGAACTTGGCTGGGCACTACCATGCCCTTTCATAAAAATATAGATAGATAATTCGATTTAGTATTTGATTTTAGTATACAATTTACAAAAAAGATTTAACAAAAATCGTCTAGCCGCTGCTAGGGATACTGACTTGGTAATATCAGCTTTAAACCTAATCGGTAAAGTCGAAAAATCATCTGCCTTCAAATAGAGACAGCGCCTTATTCCGCCTTTTACTGAACAATTCAAACGCTTGACATCAATAATTGTTTGCCAAGACAGGAACACCCCTTTCTCAATATCCCTGGACTCATGAATCAAAGTATTCGCCTTAAAAATAAAAAAAAAAATTGATTTAAGATCTAGCCTAAACAAAAAACACCCCACCCACACCCCAAAGAAAACATTTCGAATGGTTTGGTTATTTTTTCCTTGGTTTCTTCCACACTATCGAAATCTAAACTAAAGAAGTATAAGTCAAAAAATTTTTGTTCCTGCCTTGGGACCCGTGCCGCCTTATTTCATTGTGAAGTTAAAGCAGACTTGTAAGCACTATAGAAACGAAAGGATAAGATATGTCATCATGTCGAGGATGTCTATGGGTGAACCATATGCGTTTTATTCCAAAAAAAAGGGGTGCGATATATATATATTTAGCGAGGGGCGAGATATTGAAATGCACGATAAGAAAAGAGACACAATACTATATCCTGTTGTAAACTAAACAGACATTGTAATATTCTATAACGAAAAATATAGAAACATATGCTTGGCAGGAGCGAGCAACATAAAACAGGAACAAAATTCAGCTGAAGGAAGAAAAATAAGAATAAAAACAAAAAAAAATTCCAACAGACACAGAAAGAAAGTGATGGTTCTCAAAATAGCAGAACCATTCGTGCGAAAAGCTGAAAAAAGTGCTTTTACTTAGCCTTCAAGAGCAATAGAGGTTTTTATTTATTTATGTAGATATACATACATATGTGTATTATTTTTATTTGCGAATTGTCGTATACTGTTATTTTAAGGATTCTGCTTGGAATAACAAAGGATAGCTATATGATGTAACAAGTTTGTTATTAGTGCGGAAAGGAGGAATTCTAATCAAAAATAGGATATCAATGTTTTACTTATATCCTTCAAATGCAATAAAATCTATTTATAGGTTTTCGGAGAAAAAAGAAATCAATCATTGACTTTAAGAGCCTGAGATATTGAATCTTAAGGATAATAAGGATTTTAACCAAGGTAAATAAAAAGGTATAAAAAATAATAATCACAGCACAGATGGAGACTACAACTTCGGTAGGAATGTTAATGGTAATGGAATTTTTTTTCAAAGGACTTCGAGACCTCGCCCAATGTCATGCCATGCCCATTTATGCCATGATCCTGTAATATGATCTATCTCTTCAGCGTTAGTTGATTTTTTTTAATTAAACACAAAGCTTATCGGAAAAGCCTCCAAACGCCCTTCAATTTTGGGACTCGTTAATTCGAAACTAACAAATCGTTTTCTACTTACCACTTTTTATTTGGTAGGTATTATATGACAAGTTTTGGATTCGTAAAAAAAATTAAACTATGCAGACTTTGAGCAAAACTGCTATTACCATAATCAATGAAAATTAAAAAAGTGGTTCTCACAATTCTGCCTTGCTATCAGCTTACATACTAAAAACCGACTGGATCGGTTTTCCTAAAATTTAATATTTTAAGCCCGAACAAAACAGTATCTGCCAAATATTTTTGTTCCCAAAAAGGTAGGTTTATCAAAAATGCCTGCTTCGATTTTTATTTTTAAAAAATCAGTTAATTGATGATGGCAAAATGTACTTTTTTGTCAAAGAATTGAAATTTAATCTTATCCTCAAACTATAACAGATAAGCAATTAAAACAAAGGTTTGTTTGTTGTTCCAAAATAAAATCTGCCCGTTAGTTAATATCCTTGGAATCCACAAAGAGGGCCAGGCAAATTGCAGCAGTCGATATAAATTGATAATAACCTTAAACACAACAGGTACACAATTTTTTATTTTACATAATTTGTCGGTATTTCTAGAAAAACTAATTTATGTACTTTGGATTTTCGGGATACTTGTTATGGAATTTTGCAAAAGTTCAACTAAAGCAAAATAAATAGTTTATAGTTAAAAGTTGCCCTGATTGAGTTATATCGAAACGTTTCATTATTAACCACTATCACCACTAATCAAGAAATGCCATACTACCAGTACACTACCCTTACACAGACTTTATCAACAGCAGAAACATCACACATACAATACACGTACAAAACATGAAATTAATTATCGCTCACGTCGGGTGTTACATCATCAGCACCAAACTCGAGCAACACAACACGACCATGACACTATCCTAACGTATCGTCACCAGTCACACATCGCATACTAGCCACCCACCGTGTCAACATCATCAGAACACACTACGATGCGACGCACGCAGTCGGCACTACGACTGTGAGTACGAAAATTTCATTAGTCATTCTTACAGTTCACACTGAGTCACAACTGAATATTTAAAAAGAGGATGTAAAAAGAAGAATGAGGATGAGTATGTTTCATATTGATCATAAGTGGTGGCAAAGTTTTCGAATATTTTGAACAATTCCGATACTTTACTTCATACACTCGTGTGCTGTTTTCAAAGTGGAAATATTTTGGGTATTTAAAGTAGTCACTTCTTCCCTTGGATAAATTATGGGCTATAATCGAGTTTCTACCGTTGTGTCACTAGTTCACTTCTTTTAAGTAGATATAGTGAGCTGAGTTTACTCCTGTAAATCATTACGACAGATTTTTGCATACTTACTCAGTTTAAGATTATTATTAAATTATAAGGTTGTAAAGGCCCTATTTAATAAGTAATAAAGATAATCGGGCAGATTTGTAAGTTTCTTAAGTCTGAGATTTACTCGCTTCCTTCGGAAAAGCAACACAGGTTTCTCTAAACGTTTAATTCAAATTGATTATTTGTCAAAGCACAACGATTTCTGTTAAAAATAATTATGAGGTACTTTTACCTTCACTTTTTTCTTTTTTTTGTTCATATAACTAGCAGACCCGGCGAACTCTGTTCCGCCTAAGATTCAATAATTTAGGATTTTATTAAGTTCAATTTTTGATTGGTAAATACAAATAAAAAAATTAACAATTTTGATGATTGTTTATTGTTCATGTATTTTGGTGCATAGGTTGCCATCTTCAGTTAAGTACCTTTTAATACACGACATTTTTGGTTTTATTATCAGGCGCTAGAACAAACAACTCAGATGATCTTCCGACCCATTATACATATAATTGTCCATGGGAAAAACATGGATAATCCAGATTCAAACCAAACTTTTAAGGATTGGCATTGCGATTTGTTAATGGTCATGGCGAATAGAAGACGGATCGGAAATTGAAGTCTTTTAAAGTCAAGCGGCATATTGGTTGGGATCATCGGGATCCTTGGAATGACAACTTCATCACCTTCGAATTTTCCTTTGAGTATCGTCGCGGAAATCATACTGTTCATCAATTTACTTAACACCAAACGAGTACAGTGTTGGTTGGCTTATGTTTCGAAGCATGATTACTACGGAGCCAACCTTTAGGCTTAAATTGTGCGGTGGTAAGCCAGGTACATCTAAGGAGTTTAAAAATTCAATTGGATAGTTGGTGGCTTCATCTTCATTATTTTGGTACATAGTCAATAGATTTGAATGAATGCATTGTTGCAATGATCTCATTCTGAATTATGTAGTTTAGGTTATTTACATCTTTATTCTTAGTCGATAAAATATTGCTCGCTCACTTAACCATTCATTATTTTACAGTTAGTACATAATGATGTTTCGGAATACTTTGTTGATAAGTTCGTTTTCCGATGAGACAAAGTAACAGAAATTATGAGGAAATGAAATCAATCCGCTCGATTCGTCCACAGGTACACGACCATTATCGATAGTCAGCAATTGCTCAGAGAAATCATCAGCAGATGTATCATTAAGGCCGTTTGCTGATACACAACTTAAGAATTTAAATTGTACTTAAGCACTTATGTGACAGTTTGCGCAGAGGAAAAAGTATCCCCTAAGCGTTTTAAGTTGAACATAAATATTTATGATTCAAAATAGCTTTTAACGGCCTTTAGTCCAACAAAAATTGGCGTTTCGTCCCGGCGATCTCACATGGACTCATCAGTTGACTAGTGAGGACCTTTGTCAATACGCAATTTTTGCCAAGTTCAGTTCATCTTACATAGATTTCGCTAAGAACATCTAGTGTGAACTATATCCAACAAGACTAGAATTCCTAATCATTAAATTGGAATTTTTTGTTTTTTGCCCATGGCGAAATCTATGTAAGATGAACTGAACTTGGCAAAAATTGCGTATTGACAAAGGTCCTCACTAGTCAACTGATGAGTCCATGTGAGATCGCCGGGACGAAACGCCAATTTTTGTTGGACTAAAGGCCGTTAAAAGCTATTTTGAATCAATAATTCAACAAGTCCAAAATATTATAGTGCTAAGTCTTCTACTTTGCTGATGTATTTCAGTAGTATATAGAATTTGTATTATTAAAAAAAAAAAAAATATTTATGATTCGTATCAGCGAACGGGCCTAAGAAATGTAACTCTCATGTTTGTTGTCAGATGAAGTTTCTTCACATAGCGCCATAGATTCGATGATTGGATGCTATTTCGTCGGCAACCGTTGGTCGTGGA
Source organism: Philhelius pedissequus (assembly GCA_910595825.1). NCBI lineage: Eukaryota > Metazoa > Arthropoda > Insecta > Diptera > Syrphidae > Philhelius > Philhelius pedissequus. Next base: position 33,609,667 of record OU343160.1, read on the forward strand.
ATAACTGACAGTGTTTGGCGGAAATCGTTCACTGCTCTTTCAAAACATCTCGAGTCATTGCGTAGATCTATTAATGTTCTGTTAAATGCTACTAATGCACGTTTTTGCGCCATTGTACATTCGTCCCAGGCAGTGGCGACGCGTGAATAAAAAATGCGGTCGTTAGAGTTTACAGATTACATACATTGACAGTTCTGATAACCTACTCTGGCCAATTGTAGTTCTCAAATACGTCTTTATTCTTTAAAGTGTTGAAAAAGATCTTACAACCGATGAAGTTGTTACGAGAAAAGTAATTACCAGTTCACATAGTTTAAATATTTGTGGGAAAACTGTGACTTCTGAATGCCATTTTTTATCTTAAATTTCACCTCCAAGCTACAAACTATAAAATTTTTACTTGAACAAACGAAACGCACTACCAAAATCTAATTTACAGTTTACAGGAGAATCTTTTTGTTACATCCACTCAAAAAAGAACTCAATTCATAGCAAGAAAATTTAAACGAAATTCCAATTTTGTTCATAATCTCCAGCACGAATAGCACAGAGACAAGTTGATATTAAATGAGAGAGAATGTTGATGTTGCTACTAGTGATTTTCTTGTTTAGATCTAAATTGAGGACATACAAGAGTTGCACGAGTTGAAAACTGGGAAAGATTGTGCGAAATTAACTCGAATTAGGGGACAAGTCAAACAATTTTGCGGGTGGTTAGGCTGACGAAATATTGTGTAAAATATGACCAAAAGTTAGGCGTTTATGAACGAAATGAACATAATGACGCATCGCCACTGGTCCCAGGTGATGATTTTTGATGCTGATAAAACTTTGGCCATTGCTGGGTTGTTTGCAATAGTACATGTTGGTTCTTCAATAGTTTAAAGATTGAACGGAAATTTTAATGCTGATTGAGCAGTACGGGATCCTTCTAACAAAAAGCTGCTATTCCAGAAGAAGCAACTGCAACCGAAATGTTGGATATCGCACATTGGCTAAAACTACTGACATGAGGAATGTCTTACAGTTCCACCATGGGTATCCAGGAAATATAAACCACCATTTCCGTCATCATTAATGTAACACAAACTTCCTTTTTGTGTGTGATCATATTCACGTTCCCGTTCCAATTCTCGGGTAAATGCGTCATTCATTTCACGATTTGGCGCTGGCAAGCCAAACCAGACTAATAAACTACCGCACATAAAGTAACACATGTCTTCGATCAAGAGCAAAGCCCGATTATGTATCTCCTCATTCATCTCAAGATCGTGATTTGTGGAACTGACACGAATTTGATGTAAAATACCTTCTGATATATAATCCCTGTATTTATGCCACAGGATAGATGGGTTCGTGGAAAGCATATTCGAAATGATGATAGCAAATAATGCGGGTATCTGACTTGGAGATGCAGCGATAATGGCTTCACTGATTGTCGAATCCCAATGGGTATCGTTTTCTAGTAAATTGAGATATTCACATGCAGTACGAGATGTTGGAAAATCATACCACTACAATCCGTAGTATCTCAAATAACGTTGGGCCACCCACATTTACTAGCATCAATCAATAGAAGCATTCCCTGATTATTACTGATTATTGATTTCTGAAAAAATTTATAATTATCTATCAAATTTTTAACCATACTTGACCATAGACAAAATTACGTTTAGCTGTCATTTGCGTTTTGTTATTCAGTGTCAGATGCGATTTTGATATACCACGTTTTATAGTGACTTCCATTCTCTCTGACATTTTATGTCACGTCACACTGGAACGCTGTCCAACGGGTTCTAAGCTACCTCCTCACCAATTTTCAGCCAAATTGGTTCAGCCGTTCTTGAGTTATTAAAAGTGTAACTAACACGACTTTCTTTTATGTATATATATAGATTTTCAAAGTCAAATATCTTTAATTTAAAACTCAGTGGTTGTCAAAAAAAATGTATCTACTAGGAATCTCTGGATTTAATTTCAAAACTCTATCAAAATATTTGGACAGGAACAATGCCAAATGTATTAAGTGTTCTCTTAATCCGTCATAAATTGATTGCCTCCATTCCAAATCCGAATACTTTAAATTAATATATGTAAATACACTCCAAATCCCTCATATTGCAATCAATTTCAAAATACCCAAGCCCACTTGTTTTCATTATAATTCAAATAAATCCACTTGTCTCCACTATTTGCACTTAAATATCAATTTAATTGTCAAAAAAAAATCCATACACATCATAACAATGGATAATAGTAATTTATTGTTAATGCGCTAACAGGAACAATTGAATTTTATTGAATAGAAAATATGTATTTAATTTCGATAAATTTTGTGAAATTTTATTTCACGGCAAAAAAAAACTTTTTTAAGCAACGCAAAAACATTATGGATAGAAAATTATTGTTTTTTTTTTAAATCCTCAACTGAAAACGCGCACTCTGGGGGAATTAAACTAATCTCTTGCTCTAACACTACTATATATATGATCCACCTGGTATCGTTTCAGCATCGAAAAATATAAATCAACAAAACAATGGCGGGTTCTATGTGTGTTATTGTTTCATTTTCCTATTTTTTTTTTATTTTTTGTTTGTGTGTGTAATAAAACGCATACAATTGCAATTCACCATCAGAAAACCGAATGGAATATTTTCCAAAAATAAAAGTCCAGAAAGACACAATATTAACAGCCATCTCTCAACTCTGGTGAATGAGTGAATATTCCAACGAATTTAATCTCTACACGTTTTTCGGATTATTGTTGAATAAAAACAAAAACTCGAGGATATTCGGTAAGTGTGTGTTTTTGGTAGCAAATGTTGCCGCCCAATTACATTTGAGAACTTTTTCCTAGTCTCGCACTTATACCCAAACGCAATCCACCTCTTGCGAAAATGTTTTACCATACACTACGTGTCACCTAATTAGGATAATTTTTTCTACCTTATAATTTGTGTATTAATCTTCCACAAAGTAAATTTGACTGTACTTAAAATTTGAGTTTTTTTTTAAATTTTATTAAAATATATATTTGATTATTAAGATTGCTGAAAAATATTATATCTATTACGGTTTTCTATAAATATTTTTTTTTTAATATTTCAACAAAATCAATGAACCGCTACCACCGCTCACCAGAATTTGACAGTCTATATAAATACAATACAAAAATATCTACGAACACATTCAAAATCAAACTATGTTCACTTAATAAATTTGTGTCTGAAAAACGCAGTTGAGTGTAATTATATTTCAAACTTTCCAAAACTATCCGTAGTTTTTTTCACTATTCTTTTGTTTTTGTTTACCCCGTAAAACTCTGTTATGTCGCCTCCACATTTTTCAAAAAAAAAAAAAACACAGAATATAAATGTTTTATTTCAATCTTATTTTCTGAACATTAATCAATCAATCTTTTTACCAAGAACATGCAAAGTTTTTTTCAAACATGAAGAAGAATTTAAAATGCAGTAATTTACGTGAAAAAAAATATTACATCTATTGTGAATATTTCTCCTGAACAAAATTGTACCATCGATATCCGAAAACTTCTTTATCGTCATTTTATTTTTAGAATATAACAAACTGGTAATAATCGATACCTATTTCTATAAAATTCATTATGTCAGATTCATTTGGTCAAAATTGAAATATTAAATCAAATAGATATCCATTCACAATAGTAACAGATTAAATTGATTCGCAATAAAAACTAGTGATGTCATACCACGTAATTTGTGGAAATTAAAAATTGCATTAAGAGATCTTTGGATTCTATTACTATTAAATATTCTACACCAGTATCGTAAACTTTATTCACAAAAAATAAAGTGCACGACTGGATCGTTTAATGTAGCTAACTATTGAGTTTTAGTTAGGTGTAGTTATCCGATGCAGCTTTAAAGCATATGTAGGTAAGATAACCCTGATTCTTAGTATAATGAATTGTCGAATGGATGATTCAAGGAATAGTTACATAGGTACCTACCTACAAATATATCTTTAAATGTAAGTTATGTATCTATATACATAATACATATAGATGGAACCTAAATATGTAAATATGCACATATAATAATGAAAATGAAGGATGTAGGTGGCTAGGTAGCTATATGCATATAACTTAATAATTTAGGCGCAATATGCATACATAAGATTCATGTTATTTTTAAAGGCACGTCATATGTATAAATAAATGTATGAGGGCTTACATTGTATTTAATATTCAGTGACGTACGCAAATATCCTTAAAAAGGGAATAATAATAAAGTAGAAATAAATGGATAATACACATAATTAAATGTTTTTATATTGCTTAGTCGTTATAGTTTGAGGCAAAACAAAGATGCAATTTGAATTAATGGATATCAAAAAAAAATTCAAAAATCGTTGGAGCGGTTTCTTAATAAATTAATTTTTTATGCATAAAATTATGAAAACATTTTTAGAATAAAAATTTGAAGCGCCATTTTGAAGATATTAATATACATATAAAATTCAAATTTAAAAAAAATTTGTGATCGGTTTTTGAAAAATCGATTTTTCAAAAAAAAAAATGACTTATTTTATAAAAACCGAAAACATTTTTTTTTTTGAAAATTTTAGTGCGCAGTTTTATTAAAAATTTAAGGGAGTATTTGTATAAAAATATATTTTAATCAGTTTATCAAATGTTGAGAAAGTCGAAAATATAAAAAGTGGTTTTATGGTGCCGTTTATAAGCACGCAAAAAAATATTTTTATATGTGAAAGTGAACTATACTAATTTAAGTACACACACATTTTTTTGTAAGGATTCTTGAGGCCGTTTTCAAGAAATACATTTTTACTTGCGATTATAGGTACTATAAGGCATTCGTCAAAAAAAAAAAGTTTTGAGATTACAATCAAACATGACATTACGATGATAGCGAAGACGAAAAAAGATGGTCTAAAAATTCTGTCCGTCTGTATGTCTGTCTGTGTGTCAGTCTGTCAGTTTGTCAGTCTGTCAGTCTGTCAGTCTGTCAGTCTGTCAGTCTGTCAGTCTGTCAGTCTGTCAGTCTGTCAGTCTGTCAGTCTGTCAGTCTGTCAGTCTGTCAGTCTGTCAGTCTGTCAGTCTGTCAGTCTCTCAGTCTGTCAGTCTGTCAGTCTGTCAGTCTGTCAGTCTGTCAGTCTGTCAGTCTGTCAGTCTGTCAGTCTGTCAGTCTGTCAGTCTGTCAGTCTGTCAGTCTGTCAGTCTGTCAGTCTGTCAGTCTGTCAGTCTGTCAGTCTGTCAGTCTGTCAGTCTGTCAGTCTGTCAGTCTGTCAGTCTGTCAGTCTGTCAGTCTGTCAGTCTGTCAGTCTGTCAGTCTGTCAGTCTGTCAGTCTGTCAGTCTGTCAGTCTGTCAGTCTGTCAGTCTGTCAGTCTGTCAGTCTGTCTGTATGTATGTATAGACACCTACAGCCCAAACGGGTGGGCCGAATTGCTTCAATGTTGTACGGAGGGTAAATTGAAATTTTTTTTAGCTCAAAAAATAACGGTAACTGCCATATAACCGTTACGTTCAAACCTATTTTTCTCGGAAACGGCTCTAACGATTTTGATTTAAAAAAATCAGTTTGGCGTTTTAGCTACGACCGAAAATTAGAAATATGTCTAAAAACGGTACTTTCAATAGGACCGTTTTTTTTGCTTTCGATTATCTCATAAACGGCTCAACCGATTCTTTCGAAATTTCACACATATGTACGTTTATGTTGCCCAAATTATATCGCGTACCAATATTTTTAATTAGTATTTTTTTGTATTTTTAAAATCATTTAAAAAAAAAATTTAATTTATATTTCGAAAAATGCTCATTAAATTGTTTTCAAAATTTATATTTATATGTATTTATTGAATACCTATGAATTGGCGTTTTTGAATTTTTTTTGAAAAATGTTTTCAAAAAGTTTAAAAAAAAGACTTTTTGTCTCAAAAACCGCTCCACAGATTTTTAAAATTTTTTTCTCATAAATTCAAATGTATCTAACAAATAAAATGGCGTACTTTTTTTGAGCTTAAATTAGTTTAAGTATTTATTTCAGAATTTTGAATTATTTTTTCTTTGATTAAGTCGATTTAATATTTTATTTTTAGTTATAATATTAAGACTGTCATACCAATTTTTTTTAGAAAACAAAAATAAAGATATTTTGTATACATAAAAAATTAAGTAAAAAACTGCTTTAAATATATATTTAGATTGTTAACAGAAATCTTTTGCATTCGATGTGATCGAACATAAGAGCAAGTTCGTCCGATCCAGTCGTGCATTTTATTTTCTTAACGTTTATTTTTAACATTTGTATGGGAGGTACCGTTGTTTTTAATTTTAGTAATATAGTTTTTTTTTAACTATTCAAGATAATGTCAAAAAACTACCAAACACGAAGTTTCGAAAAAGTCCATTAAGATGTTTTCGAAATTTTGAGTTTTCAAAAAAAAAGTTTTTTTTTTTTTAATTTCCAAAAAAAAATTGGAAAAATTTTGGCTTACATTAGTGCTTAAACTTTTAAGAAGCTTCTGGCAAAAAATTTCAAAAAAATCAAATTAACCGTTTCCCAGAAAATCGAAAACCAAAAAAATGGTACATACTACTAGAAGTACAGAAAATAACAATTTTTGTCACAAAAAAAAAAAATTACCAAAATGTACCTTTTCCCTTCATTAATGAAATGATTTTTTTTAATCTTTGGAGCCGTTTTTTGAAAAATAAGATGTTTGTTTTTAGCACAAAAAAATGTTTGGTAGCTCCTGTTTTTTCTCATCTTAAAAAAAACGTGTGGGCATATTACCGAAAAAACAATATCTAACAAGTTTGAAGCAAATCGATCCATCGGTTTAGGCTGCAGACTACTGGACCGACAGACAGGCAGAATTGGAGGATTATAGTACATATAATCGCAAGTAAAAAATTACTGAAATACTAAGAGACGTAATCAAATAGCTCAGAGTGTAGTTGTATGAATGTGGTTAAATCTGGACAAAAAAAAATTGGCCACAATAGAAAACGAGAAATGTTTACATTTTTGCCACACGGTTGTGTCCCCAACTCACCTGGGACCCACAAATTTTAATCCTACTACCTTAGCCTCCCTACCACTCACGGACATCCATCTGGGGATGAAATTATTATTAAATGGGTTCCTACCTACTACACGCGAATACCCTTCATAGTGACCATATATAAAGTGACCATCCAACTCTCGCTCACTCTCTATCTCAAAAATGAATTAATGAAGCGCATTGTATACGCCAGGACAAAATACTCATAAAACAAAAGTAAAACAGTTTAACCATAAAAACCTATACATATACTTCTCAGATACAAAAATATTCAAGTATGTAGAAAAACGGAAACCCCAGGATGAGGGTGTTACTCACGTAGTAACAAAGAATCAATGGGCATCGAAGTTTTGTAGTTTTTTTTTGGTGAGGGTGTTTTTTTTTTTAAGGACTTTTTTTGAAATGAATGCGAATGTGAAATTGCATAAGGGAATTAAATTGTATTCCTTTGTTTATTTGCCAACATTTATGATATTGGTTTAAGGTGAAAAGAATATAGGGATTTTTTTAAGAGCTAAAATTTATATCTTTTTATTGTTTTCTGGTTTTCCAAATGGATGTTTTATGGAGTCGTAGACAGCAACGTTGTGATATTTACTTGTGAGAATATAAATCAAGATTTGTATGGACGTATAATCAAGGTAGGGTAATGGAGGGTTATTACCTGAGTCGCTAAACCACTACGGTGTATTTATTAGCAACCAAAATTTGATTGTAATATTTTTGTTTAAAATATTGTATGTGCGCCTTGGTTTGTCTTGCAAATTGTCATTCATTTAAATTAAATAAGAAAAAGACGTAAGTTCTTATTTTCACGGCAATTATGAAATTCGATAAGCATTTGTTTTCAGGCAAATAATTGCTTGAAATTCCGTTCCATCCTTTCGATACACATTATTCCTACTGAGATGGAAGTCTGTTACTAATAAGAAGACTATAGGCAGAATGTGTGTAGTTGATAGTTATAGCAAAAGTGAGTGCGACTCACACTCCCGGATTCTCTAATCGAGATACATTTTTTGAGACTCTGAAACATGGCTATTATCTACGGGTATGTCATTATTGCTTAGATCATATGTTTCGTCCTTAAAAAGCACCCTTTTCCATTAATAACGTCATATCGGTTAGAACGGATAAGTGGAAATAAGCCCAATTAGGAGAGGGAACAACATTTAGAAATTAAATTTTCGAACTATGCGTTACGGTATCCATACAATATTTTATTAGGTCATTAGCGTTACTGAATGTAGACAATGAAACCTTTGATAGGGACGTCTTTTTTAAATTCTATTAGTTAACTGAAAAGTAGGTGATTCAAATTGACCTCTCTCAATACTAAGGAACAACAAAAAAAGATCTGATAATATTGTCATCATCATCGAACCAGCAGCTGGAATTAAATCAACAAAAGCTATTCGTTCTACATTCAACTCGTTCGAATCGATTTCTGGGCTCCGAAGGACACTTGTCACTCAAAAAAAAAAAAAAAATTAAACAAAAAACCATTTGACGGACGAACGCTCGAATAGTGAAGGACGGCACTACGACGAATGGACAACTCATTACTATGCATTTAACTGACAAATCATTCAGTGTTGTTCTTCATTTTGGTCATCAGTTTGCTCGACTTTCATCATCACAATCATCATCATCACGAGTGTTCATCGTTATCAACATAACTAAACGCCATCCCATCCATCCACTTCAGTCTTTCATTTCGATTGGAAATTATTTGTTCATATAAATTTTACCTCTCGAGTGTTCTGGAAGAATAATTGAAAATCACATTTCTAGAAGAACGATTTATTTTTTATATGTAAGCACCAACCAGTTATCATACATAATGGACGACTCTATGCTTTTAGCAGTAAATATAAGCTACTGGAACATACAAATAAAAATGAAAATGCTAGTTGGAGGAAGTGGATTGGCTATGATCCTTTCCAGGATCGGATTTATCATGTTACAAGTCCTTAGGAACTCTTGAAAGTGCATCTTTTGCACTATAGTCCATGGATCCATTAGATCACATAGGGTAATTAGGACTGCAATCTTCACGGTCGAATTATTCGCGTGAACTTACCGCAAACATTCTCTCTCTCAAAAAAAAAATTGATAAATGATCGAAGTATATTTTAATCATGTCTTTTGTTGAGTTTTCAAAAAAAAAAAATTATTTCGAATGTTTTTTTGTTGAAATTTCTAAAGAAAATAATTTTCGCTAAGTTAACATTTTCTTGGCGAAACAATGTGAAACTAAGTAAAAGTTACCTGGAAATAAAAAAGTAAAATTATCACCTGAATTTCTTGTATTTCGCTAAGTTTTCATTAATAATTTTAGGATGCTTGTTTCGCTTAGTTGATGACGAATTTTCTTTGGAATTTTATATAGAATATAATTTAATTGGCAGTAATATATCTCTTCTGAGATAATTTTCAACATTTTTGATCGATATGTTTCGCGCAGTTATCGGTAAACAATTTTTGCTACCAATCCAAAATCGAAATTAATCTATTTAACATATGCTTTTCTTAGATGACCTATGCTTTTAATCCGACCAGAAACAGATCACCCGCTCGTCTTAATTATAAAAATGCGTGAACTTAGCGAAACAATTGTTCCAAAAAGTGGGCAAGCGTTTATAGCTTATTAATTGCTTTTAAAAAACAGTCATCAGCAGTCAATTAAAGTTTAATAAATATGACTTTCGCTAAGTTTAGATTTTCTTAGCGAAACATGGATTTCATTTCAATGAAACTACATACATATAAGTATAATTTAATTATTATACTTGTTTGGATTTGCGAAAAATATATTTCAGTAATTTTGAGTTGATTGGTTGGTTAAGGAGGCGAAATGTTTCACTAATTTGGCATCCCACCCATTTCTCGCAATTCAAAATAATTTCGACTAGAAATTATTTTATATTTTTTCTTCATTTTTGATTTGTTCGAAAATTTGTCGCCCCTTTGATTTCGGCCTATATTGCTTATGTATAGAAAATCCTCTTTTGAATACCTACATTTGCCAATCCGTGCATTGACACTTCGCGCAAAAGTTGTTGAAATCCTCTCGAACTGTATTTCTCTGTGATGATGGATAACCTTAAGCCGCTGCGGCCAAGCAATATTGCAGAAAAGCAATCGACACTGAGAACTAAAAGTGCATGAATAATTTATTTGCAATTCATTCAAAATGTATGTATTTAAAGTGCGAACAATTGATGGGACCTATTGTAAATAAACCACATAGCTATATAATGCATTTTTCGTATTCGAAGATAAAATGCATTTCAATTTTGTTTGGTCAGCTGAAGCTGATAAAATGTATAGCATCTTGGCCTAGTCCCGCAGGGATAAGTGATTATCTGGATTATGTCTCCTCCATCTCCACCCAGACGACATCGCTATGACGACCTAAATCTTTAAGTGCTTGCCAATATAACGGATACTATACTATATTTGATGGAAGAAGGAACTGAAAGTAAAATGCTTTTGGGAAATTTATTTATGAAAGATAAATTACTGACCAAGTTTGGCCAATATTAAATGGCTATGTGATTTAGTACAACGATGGAGGTCCTGTGAGGATGATGGCGTCATTTACATGATCGATTAGAGGCTAAGAGCCAATTAGAGTTTTTTTTTTCATTAAACCATAATGAGCCATCTTTTTGTGGGATGGAGAAAAAACTAATAGATACATATTTGTTTATGTCGGAGAATGTTCTCTGTAATGAGGATAATTGATTATGCTTCTCTTGGTGCTTGTTTTCGTGTTGTGTGGGAAAAAAGAAGATGGAGCATTTTCGTTTACACGAATAATTTATAAGAAATTCTCTTATTTTTGTTAAGAATCTGAAACGAAATTGGATGCGAATCCCCTACGCAAAATGGTAAGAATGATTGAAGGATCATTTGCAAATGAAAATTTGTCGGTTTCTAATCCGGAACTTAAAGTAATTCATCCATGTATAAAAAGAAGAATGTCAAAGTTCTGAAGGACTTAAGGGCTTTTTTTTTTAAATTTAAGTAGACTCCCAGACAAAAGAAACAAATTATGGTTATAAAGTTCCATCTGCTAATGACAATTGGAAAGTCTTTGTGTCCTTGCTGTTGAAACGAACAAAAAAAAAAATAAATATGAAATGCCTTTGAAGAACTTTCTCTCAACATTGACATAAATTTTGTTGTTCCCATAAACAATGCGTAGGCCAGGATGGTTGGTATATAAACATAAAGCTTTTATCTAACAAATCCTTTTTTATTTTTTGTTTTGCTACAAACGTGGCTACAATTCTCCAAGGGTACATCTCTAAGTTTTTTTGTTTTTTTTTGGTTTCTAAAAATTAAAGAATACATTCATTACGACAAAAGGATCTTTGACACAAATATCTCATATTTCTATATATGCTTTGTAAGGTATTATGTTCATGTGTGTGTCCTTGGAGACTTCTTTGAGATGGTTTTGCTTTTAATTATATTTTACAGGATGAGTCGTATGTGGCGCATAGAAAAAGTTAAAATTCAGTTTGCTTTATAACAAGAGTTTTGGGGTTATACGATTAATTTATATACACTTTGTACACACAGTAAACAGGTTGCGTTATTTAGGATAAACAATTTTTAAAGACAACACATGCTTGCGTATGTGTGTCATGAAGTGAAATTGTAGAAATGACCTTGCCAATGCTTCTTAGGTGTATTTTCTAAAATAAGTATGTTGCATTACAAGGACGCAACTTTTCCATAGATTAAATCCCACCATACAGATAATTGCTTTTAATGAGTTTGACAGGTAAGTAACTGGGTATACAGGGCCCGCGTTCGTGGTATTAATTGAGTCCTAGTACTTTTACTCCAGTGTCAACAGTTTTGAGTGAGTTTGATATCTCTAAATTTCAAATTTTGGCAGTTTGTGAGTTCCTGTTTTAAACATATTTGTCAGCCTTGCATTTTTGATTATTCAACTCTCATAACGTATACAGTTTTGAAACATATTCATGCAAGAAAGCAACTTTCAGCATCAATTTAGAGATGCAGTTGATTTTTATGATTTTCGTTTATTGCCATTATCGTGAGTTTTGTTTTTGTATATGTATTTTTAGTTTTTTTTACATTTACATAGCTGTTCGGTTTATTCACTTCGTTCTTATTTAATTTAAAATAAAAATTATCAGAAAAATAAATATTAAAATTTTAAAATATCAACTTTTTTATTTTTTTTTTCAAGCAGAACTGTGATTTGCATTTATTGAATACAAGCAATAAACCGAATTATATATTTACGTTTATGAAGATATAGGCAATTCGTAAATGGAAACAATGTCGCTTACTTGGCATGAGGAAATATAGTGGAGTGAATTTCCTATAGCAAAGCACGGATTTACACAAGCAGATAGATTTATCGTTTATAACAAATTTTATTGTGATAAAATTTTTATTTCAATTTTTAATTAATTTCCAAAGTTTTTATTTGTTATACAAAATACCCTACTTTCATCAACAACATTGTAACTTTCTTGAAAACAAAATATTTTTTAAAATTTTCCGAAGCAACGCGAGCACGGGTCCGCTACTAAAGAAGTTATGCATTTGCAAGAAATATTGATATTTTGATAAAATTTACAAAAATTACGAAGATATTGAAGAGGAATAAAATAAGGGGTGTTTTTTCAGACGTGTGGCAGAGGCAACAATGGCCCATATTTCTTCAAAACATGATGCCGGCCATAATGTTACAGTTAGTCAGGAACGCTTTAGTTTTTTTTTTTTTTATAATGATGCCCGCACTAAAGGGGTTCAGACTACTTTTAAAATTAACAAGCACAGTGCGAGCGTTAGGAAAGTAGAGAATAATGCACTTTGTATATCAAAATGGTAGGGGAAAATAGAGCCGGGTAAGGTATTCCACATTCGAGTTGTAAGGCTAAAGAAAGAATTTTGGACTCAAGGGTAAACTGATGAGCATTCCTAGAAGCGCGAGTATAACGGTTAAGACATTTAAGGGGATGAATGCAACTGGCTATTTCGCTCGAAAATTGTTTATAAAAATAGCGATAAAATAATGAGAGACATATAACATTTCGACGGTGTTCTAGAGATGTACGAGTAAATGTTTCCATTATAAATCTTTCGCCTATCATTCTTAGAGCTCTATTCTGAATTCTGTCTAAAAGGCTCAAATGAGTTTTGGGCCAGATTTAATGACTTTTTCGTGCCTGAATTTGAGGATGTTGTTGTGCACGAAATTTGGATCCAACAAAAGGGCGCTACATGCCATACAGCCAACGAGCCAGCCACAGTGGCCACTTGGCACAATGGCAAACCGTTATCTTTATAATAAAGCTAAATTCTTGGCCATAACACTAAATCTTATGCGTTTTATTTGTTCTTGAAAACCACTCGTCTAAAAAAACACCCTATACTTGTCGGTTATTTGTCAGGACATTTGGTTTCAATAATCGAATATTTCTTGGTGCACTGCGTATTTTGGATCTACATATTTTTTTTCTTTTTTTCCTTAAAATTTATTTTAATTTACAGAGGTTTTGATAGAAAATAATTCCGCTAAATTCTAGGACAACTACGTTTTGGTTATTTTTTTGGAAATTAATTTTTTTTTGTGTAGGGTTGGACTCGTTTAATGAGCAAGGGTCTCCTTAACAAAAATAGAGCTATTTGAGTTCAGAGTGAGCCTATTGATAATGAAATAATTGTAATACACGGCTCTTTATCACAGAGCAACACGGCGGTTTTGATCACCCGTTCACCCTAGTTGTTACGTAAAAACTTCCCACCACTTTTGAAATTAAAATTCTCGCGGATACGGTAAGTGCTGCTGTCCAGATTTTATCACCAAACATTGTTAAGCTGGCCCTAACACACAAACTTTTAAAAATCTCCGTCATAACTTCTTCTCTTGATTATGTTTCGTTCGTTCCGTGTCGTGGGAAACTGTCTGAGTAAAAATGTTTACAATTCTTACTTCTCTAATAATGCAGGTTAGATCTGCCTTTCAATAGTCCGTTTTTTTTTTCACACAAAAAAAAAAAAAAAATATGCCGAATTTGATTTTTTTCTTCTAAAATCTATCGGCTTTTTTCGTCACCTCGTTCGAGCAACTTGAAACCTACACAATAACCATAATATTTAAAACTCAAAAACATAAAAGCATGTGTTAAATAAATACAATCCATGGATGGATATTACAGCATTTTTCTGTAATTTTATTTCAATTTAAAGTTCTTCGCAATTTTATAAAAAAATACATATTTGAATAAAATTTCAAAACTTGCCCCTACAAATTTACAAATATTTAATTGGAGTGCAATAAATTCGTTGCACATAATTTAAAACGCCCCATCTCCACTTGAAGTATCATTTTCTGTTCAAAGTGCACTTCATCGAGTTAGTGCTAATTCAAGTTAGCCAACCTTTTTTTTTTGCGTTTTACGAGAATCTCAATTTTCCAAGAAAACTTCATCTATCATTAGCCACCCATTATTAAGTCTACTATCATACCATCGTCATATTCTTCAAAATCTTGTTAAACATTAATGTACTTTTCGCTCAAAAAGTATTTAAAATATAATTTTGTCGAAAATTCCCTTTCTCCATACCGACCGACCCATTCTGCCACCGCTAGCGTTTCCGTCGACGGCAAATGAACCCTTTCATTTACTAGAAAAAAGAAAGAAAAAAAATAATAAGCAAATAAAAAGTATTTTGTATATTATTATCCTCTATATTCAGTCCAGATCCGCCACTAAGAAAAAAGCAATATTTATCCGAAACCGACATTATAAGTTTTTTTTGTGCTTACATCTACTCGACGAAACTCAAACTCGTTCGAAGAACGATTGAAAAGTTCAAGTTAAAAACGAGTAAAGCATTTCGCAGGCTACTTGGGCTCTCATTCGCCTTCGTAATCATCTTTTTTCTTCAAAAGAAATTTCTTAATTGACTTATCTTGTTACTTCGAGAGATTTTTCTGTTTTTCTGAGTATTTTTTTTTTCTTTTTTAATCTTTTTTTTTTTTGTTATTCTTCAGCAAAAGATTTCTTTTTTGAAAATTTCTTCGATAATAATTTACTTGGCGGGATATTCGTCCTTAGTTCCTGATTTAACCCTATCACTTTCTTTGATAACAGTCAGTTATTGGCAGAGCTGGATTAATAATTTTGAAAAATTGTAAGGAACTTCTTCTGGGCGCCATTTAAAAAAAATGTTTTTATTTTTTAAATAAATTTCCGACTGCACTTTTAAAATATCAAATCCAAGATTATGAATGGTTATGGTATATTGTTAGTTGAAAAAAAATTGTAGGCGGATCCTGGAACTATGAACCTAGTTTACTGGAATTTAAGCAAAAACTAATAAATACAACTGTCCTCAAAATCTGAAGAAAACAAGGGTTAAGAAGTGTGGTTCTTTAAAACCACTTCGATGTTTTGAGTTTGAGACATTTCGGTCGTGGTCATTTGCACTTTGACATTTAAGGTCACGGAAGAATGCCCCTCCAAATGATTGTGTTCTGCGCAAATAATTTTCAGAGGAAATGAAGGACTGTTTATTTTGCTTACCGCTGCCCAGAATTAGCTTCATATTTCAATTATTGTCTAGAATCTACAGAAATCGATGTGCGAAAAAACAGAAGTCGCCATTTTCATTGAGAAACATCCAAAATCGGATATAGCAATTTGTTGGGTTAATTCAACATCTAAATTGATTGAAAAACGAATTTTTAATAGTTAATTCCGATTTAACCCTGACACAAGGATGATTTCACATTTAAAATATGATGGTCCTTAATTAATCAGAAAAGATTTCTGAAATAACACCGTACTCTATTGTTGATACTTTTCAGTAAAAATAGTTGTATCAAAGAGTTTTGTCACGACGCATTTCTTAAAATCCTTTTTTGAAGGATATTTCCCTTTAAAATTCTTACGCACAGAGTAGACGGGCAAAACATATGAGTAAAAGTCAAAATAGTGAAATTATTAAGCCTACAGTTTTTGGCAAACCAACCAATACTTATAAATCTCAATTAACTCTGCTAACAAATGAATTTTCGAACCTGCTTTACCTTGGGCCTTCTTACCAGCATTTATGTTGGTTAAAATTATCATAAGCTATACCAAAAAAGCGAAGCCAATGGCGCCCGGGACTTTTTTCCAAGGGGTTTGTCCAAATTACTTAGCGCCCATGGCAGCTGAGCAGCTGCCGTTGCTGATTCAAGCTTTCTCCTAGTTTCTTGTTCTTCTAATTAAAGAACATTATTTTGTCTCAATCTTCTCCTTTTTTGCGCCTGTGTTAATGATTTTCTCATTACTTTTTGAATACCTAACCCTTGTTTTTTTTTTAGCCCTTTTCCATGCCGTTGAAAAGGGACACAATTTTTTATTGGCTCAGAAAGTAATGCAATGCAGAAATTGCATTAAAAAGGGCATACCAACCAGATGATAATAGGAAGAGGGAAGGCAAAAAAATTAATTCACGGCATAAGCTGCAGCATAAAAGAATACAAAAAAAAATACTTCTGAATACAAAAAAAAATTACAGTACTCACTTGCAGGATAGAAAATGGTATTCAGGAGCAGTAAGTGTATTTGTATAGCAGCAGCAGTAGCAGCGAAATGGTAAAATGCGAAAATGGCAATGAGAGAGAATACCGAGATGAAACTCCATTAAGTTGATTCTGTGTAAATTCTTTTCAAGAGCAGATCCTAGTCTCCGGCTCCTGTCAAAGGATTAATTTCATTACATGCGGTCTGTTTATCCTTTATCTATGGTCGGGGGGGTGTTTGTAAGAAAAAAAAAATAGTTTCCATGGATGAAATTAAAAACGAAATACTTGCAAGTAGTATAGATATATAGCTATACGGCTGTGTCCTTTTTTTGGAAATAAGAAAATTAAATAGAAATGCTGAAAACCGCAAAAAGATGGGAAAAAATCTTAAAGGATTTTACTCGAACTGCACTGTGGCACATTTAATGCATCGTATACTTCAGGAGCACAGACAGGTAGTTTTATGTAAAATTGATGAAATTATTAACAAAAAGCTGGATACAAAGATTTTAACAATAAAAACCAAAATTGTAGTGGTTAATTCTAGTTGTGTGACTTTTTGTAAGTGCTGTGAATGAAAGCACTGTTGCCATTTTTTTTTGATTAATAGTTCGTGTTATTTTTTTTTTTTGTTAGTTTTCAAAGCATTTTTAGGTGGAATAAATTTAAAGGAAACATTTCACTAAAAATTATCAAACACTAAATAATTTAAAAAGAAATAGGTAGTATGATTAAGCCAAATTAATTTTAAGAATTTTAGTTACTAAAGCTAATTTCTGAAGCCAAGTTGTTATCAAAATCGGCGTTTCTGATTATGAAAAAAAAAATGTTTAAGTTAGAAATTTGATTCAAAGCGTGTGGTCATTTTACTTGCGATTATAGGTACTATTTAAATTAATGTTTAAAACTTTTTTAAAAATAATTTAAAGTCTTATAATAGGATGTAATTAATAAGTTCTAAAAAATTGCATACCAAAATTTCAAAAAGAAATTGTTTTCAAAACACTAAAAATAAAAAACTGGATTTCATTAAAATCCGTCCTACAATTTTCGAGATACTTTTTTATAAAATTTTAATTGAACCGTGCCATCTAATGGGGTTCTTGGTTTTTTCGAGAAACAGATAAAAGTGATGGTTATGGCCGTTTTAATAAGTTAAAAAACCGATTTTCGCAGCTATACACAATTTACTTTCATTACTTACATATGTAATAATGTATGTACTTATTTACATTATTACACCCCTAATTTACATAATTAAAATCCATTTAAATATACATTAGTAGGTAGGTAACTATATAACTATTCCTTGAATCATGCATTCGACAATTCATTATACTAAGAATCAAGGTAATCTTACCTACATCGGTTTTAGGATAACTATAGGCTAGCTGCCTACGAACAGCGTCACTAAGGTTGTTAGCTACAAGAGCAAGTTTGTACGATCCAGTCGTGCATTTTATTTTACAAACGGAAGTTATAAATGTAAATTATAGTGACAAGGTTTAATGGAGAAATGTAACTTTAGGTATTGGGGCATATCAAATGGAGAGAAATTAAACTTCCTTCAAAGTTCTTTCCAAGAGGCTTAAGCGAACTTTCATAGGTTCTGAACCTTTTAGATATGAAATTTGTATAGAACTATAGAAATATTATCCGGGCACTAAGTTCACTGAGTTTATAATATCTCACATAATGCGAACTTAATCCACTTTAGTGAAGTTAACTTAGTGCCCATGCTATGGAAGTGAGGAAACTAATTATGCGCTGAGAAATATAAAGATGGGAGGAACTATATTTTTAACTTTTAATTAAAACTTCTTGACAACGTTACTATATTAGCTTGAAGAACCTGCACCTTCCAGAACCCTTATTTTACGTCCGTCTTCTTGATGGAAGTGGGGAAATTTATCACATCTAGGTAAACAGAATTAAGACCATGATGTTTTTTTTTTTTGCAAGTACATTCCCACCTTGAAACTGAACCTAGTTCACTTGACCTTCATTTAGATCTAAGATTCTCGGCAAACTTAGTTCCGGGGGACTTATTTCCCTGCACCGATGAATGATGATCAAATCACAGTCGCTACCATTTTGAAACCAAACTGGATCGCACATACTTGCTCTTATGTCCGATTACATTATATGCACAATATTCTTAATAGAAAAATATTTGTATGTATTTTTAAGTTGTTTTTCCCTTAATTTTTTTTTCTATAAAAATACTTAATTTTTTTCTGAAATTCAAAAACAAAATTTCAGAAAAAATAGTCCATAGTTTTTTTTTTTTTTTGAAAAATCCAAAAAACTATTTCGCGAAAATTTTGAAATGCAGTATTATTTAAAATTTGAAGGAGCTCCTGTGTAAAAATTTTGACTGAAATCCGTTGAGCAGTTTATGAGAAAGTCGAAAATCAATAAAATGGTTGTATGGCAGGTACCGTTAATAAAAAAATATTTAAACAAATTTAAGTTAATGAGCTTTAGACGATCTTGAAATGGTTGCAGGTTATAATTGCCAACCCAAGGAATGCCCCTTAGAGCAAAATGGAGAAATCTATGCTGGACTGCTTCGATTCTTTTAATGTGAACAAGGCGATACGGGTACCATACTTGGCTAGCATACTCAAGTAAAGGTCGGACAAAGGTTGTGTAAATAGATTTCGTAACAAAAGGGTCAGAAAGCTCCTTAGACCAAAGCTTGACGCAACCAAGAGCAAAGTTTGCCCTAGAAATAATTTTATCATAATGAGATCTAAATTTGAACTCACTATCACAGATAACGCCCAGATCCCGAATTGATTTTATTCTTGAAACAAGGCATTATTCATGTAGTAATCCCGTGGTGGCGGACGAAAACGTTTGTGAGAACATTTGATTGCTTAACATTTATCGACGTTAAGTTCTAAATTGTTCTTTTGACACCACACAAAGAAATTATCCAAGTCATTTTGCAGAGGCAAGGGATCACAAGGTGAAGAAATTACTCTAAAAAATTTCATGTCGTCTGTCTACGAAAAAAGTTCAGAATTCTTTAACACTGATTCTACGTCATTTGTTGTCAGGATAAAAATAATAGGGCCGAGATGGCTACCTTATGAGACGCCAGATTTGGCAATGAAGGGATCTGATACAGAAGACCTAAACAAGACTTGATAAATGCAATACTTAAAACGCCAAGAAGAAGAAAACTGTATAAAAAAACGATTCAATCCAATGAATCATAGAAATGGAGACTTAAAAAAAAATACAGTTTTCCCAAACCAAATATGCTTAGATTATTGAAATTGTTCGCTTGGGCATTTTTTGGTTGTGTGACGAGGCACACGTCTGTCCACGGTGAAGGCCGGTATCCAGCCTGCTTAAATTAAAGCTAAACCTAAAATTGTTGTGCTTAAAAAAAAACAAATTCACAACTTCTAGAATAAATACAAAAACCAAAAAAACCACAATCATAACACCAAAAAAAGTTGTAGTTGCGTTTTCTGACAAACAGCTGATTTGATCATGACAGCCAAATGGAATATATTACCCGTTTTTGGTACTTTTTGGACATAAATCACTGCATAACTATAATTTATAGGTAAAATGTTTTTTAAATAGGAATTTATGAAAGGGCTACATAAGAACTTATTCACTGTATAACTATTCATCTGTTTAGAGCATTCTATTAAATAAGACTGTAAAAGAATTGTTGGGATAAAGAGCAATACAGAGCTTCGAAAGCATGTAGGTAAT
The DNA here is from genome assembly GCA_910595825.1 of Philhelius pedissequus. Lineage (NCBI taxonomy): Eukaryota > Metazoa > Arthropoda > Insecta > Diptera > Syrphidae > Philhelius > Philhelius pedissequus. Next base: position 33,630,052 of record OU343160.1, read on the forward strand.
ATTTTTAAGCAAGCCAATCCGTTTTGGGCCTGTATGTGTCCACAGACGGTTTCCACAATTCTGGATTTTGAAATTATGTACGAGTAAATTCAAAATTCTGAAAAATTCAAATTGGTTTTTCAAAGTACTAAAATTCTATATTAAAAAATTCTATTTGAAAAAAATGAAAATGGAAAAAAATATATACTTTTCGACATAATCAACGCGATAGTTAACTGTTTTTTATACAAAACTTCGCTGGATTATAAGAATTTTTTTAAACTTTTCTGTAAGACTCCTGAACCTATATTCTTATCCTCAAACCTCATTAGTCATTTCATAAGTCACATCCTTAAATCCTTTTCTCAAAAAAAAATCTTTTCGAACAAACGAACTAATTACAAATAAAATCACACACAGGTAAAATTAATGTTATTCCATGCCATCCATACAAAATTCCAAAAACTATGGTCCCGAACGTAGGATATTATATCAAACGCACACCACCACCACATAGCAGCTAAAACATCTTTCAAATTCCATTCACGCAAATTCTATTGAAATTAATAAAATGTCTTTCTATTCGTCGAGAAATTCCCAAAATAATTGACGCTAATCCAAATTTGAAAATAGTTTCCCCGCAAGGATAATATAGGTATTTTAACACATACCTCCTTGTTTTATCAAATATTAAGATAAAAAAACACACAAGAGATGACATAACTTGCAGCTGCCATTTTGTGTGCGTTTTGCATCAAAAATCCTTGCAAATTTAATTGAATTCCTATAAATGAAAATATGATGCCAACACATACACACACAAATATTACACACACAATTTATTGGCATTCATTAATCAAAATTGGTTGGCGGTGTTAACTAACGAGAGATGATGCGTAACCATATTAAAACACTATGTGTAATGTTTTGTGTGTATAGCAGTGCAGACTTTGTTTTTTGCACACAAAAATTCTTTCAGTCGTTTTGATTCCTTGTCATATTTTCACTATTCCCTGGCAGAATATTCAAGCCATGACGCTCTTTATGAAAAACTACCCATCACAAAGGACAATGTATACTACGTTGCGTTTGTTGGTTCGTTCACATTAATCCAAAGATAAAAGGTTTTTGTGTGCAAAAACTTTGGCTTGTGCAAATATTTGGATAATGTCCTCGCGTTTTCGATTAAATTAACTCAGCTTACGCTGAGTTCTCATTCCAACTTATGTATGTGATTTGAAGGAGAAGAAGAGGTTGGATGGACTTAGATGTTTTCATAGTGCCCCATTCCAAATTCTAGTGATGCCAACACGAACCATCAGGAAGACCCCCACCAATGAAGCAATCACATCGCATCTTAGGATGTTTTCCACTTGAGTAATTTTAATGGCGTAATTGTCTGCAAAAGTCGACCTCATCTTGTGTCGGGAATTCTTCGACGTCATTATCATCAACCGTAGTCCTCGTTGACGTTGTCGTTTTCGACATCCTTGGTTCTTTGGTGGCGGTGGCGGTGGTGGTGGGTTGGTAGAATTCTGCCAAAATGGTGTCCTTATACCGACTCATATACCCGGAAGCATAGCAACGCTGGTGCTGATGGAGCTGAAGTTCTGCTGTTGTGTGTAAAATAATATTTTTCTTATGCCTTCACCACTCTCCTAATCTCATCCTTTGCCAGGATTCTTATGACGATAAATCATTGACTGTTTTGACACTGGTAATAGGATCGAGGATTTACTATTTTTGCTTTACATTCCTATCATCAGAAGTGTGGCATATAATATGAGTGAGTGAGCGAGTGTGTGAAAGCAACTTCCTTAGGCTCTTCATCATCTCCAACAGAGCGCGTCACACCACATATTCTCGCACAGATAGAACATCATCTTGGGGTTGATTCGTCCTTTTGGCCTTAGAATATTTTTATTGAGTTAACCTTCCATATATATGGAATCATCATCATCATCGTTGTCCTTGGTGTGTTGTGTGGATCGTAAAATTATCGCACAGTCCCATTAGATGGGTTTTCGAATTCCCGGATTAAGACGCATTTCTGAAATATTTCGGCGGGGTATGTACATATATGTCATCAACCATATGTTTTCTTATTATTTTTTTTTCCTGAATGGAAATTACGAATAGGAGGGGTAAATATATGAGATTTTCATTTTTATTTTTTGAAAAAAAAAGGAAATTATATTTGTTTTTCAAATTGCTGGTTGATCGTTGGAGTGAGAAATGGTGTCAGGTTGGATGAGCAAATTTTGGAGAGTAACATTTTGAAAGGATATCAATTGGATTTCTGTTATAAACCGTTCTCTTAATTTATAACAAACAGGGTGCTGAAAGTTTGAAGAATTGATAAGATATTTTATTAATTTTTAAAAATTAATTCGTGTTGTTAAATTTTTTTTCAACAATTTTTTATATCATTGTTGATTTTATTATATTAACTGAACCTAATAAAAAGGGGAATTATTGGAGTGAGAAATATAAACATATGGCTGATATTCTTAAAGGTTCGCATGCCACACATTCGATGAAGACGTTGACTGAAAGCATAGCTGAAGCGCCAACTGGGACCATACTCAACTCCACAGCTTTTAAAGATCATAAAATTCGCCAAATATATGAATTCACTGATACAAATTTGGTAAAAGTGGTGGTAGTTAGGGATTTAACTATAGGTTGGTTTTGACGAAGTATTAATACTGCTAATTGCTGATTCTTTGGGAGTAAGAAGCCTACAAATACAGTGTACTACGAAATCTATTAAAGAAGAATGTCATCTCCTGACAAATTGTAGCGCCTGTTTCACAATGCCTGACTAAATATTATTGATTGGATATAAGCGCAAAGATACAAATTTACAATTAGTTTTGAAATCAGATACATATGAATTATAAATCAACGATTTAATATTATTGATTTGTGGACTTATGACACTGTGTCAATATTAAATGTATAAGACAAATAATCACAGCTTTGGTCAGACAGTGGGGAACTAGAAGAAATGCATTGCTTGAGTAATTTGAGTTTCTCCCTGAAATTACTAATCCATATATTATAGTTTGTTTTCCAGGTGTTTATTGAACCTTGAGTACTCGATAAATAGAAATCTATGGTAAAGCTTCAAAACTAGCTAATAATGTATCTGATATGAACTAATCTACTGGTTAAACTAAAGCTCTCGGTCTCTGATAATGATACCTGGGAGAATAAGTCTCTGGTGGTGAAGAGTGTATTCGGAAGAAATTATTAATATTTTGGTAATCGAATTGCCTGGGATATATAGTTTCAGTTTCTTAGTTGATGAATGATGAGCGTAGACTACAGTTACAAATGTCATAACCAAGATTTATTTGATTTCTTAGGGAGGAATTTAATGAATACAATATTCCCATAGGAAGGAAAATTTACCCTAAGACTTAACTATTTCGAAAGAATCGACAATGACGTATTTTCTAACAGTTAATTTATCAGAGAATTTGATGATGAAACAAAGAAGCAATTTAAACATTATTTATCACTATTCAATTTATTTTATATCTTCTACTTCTTGAATTTACATTTAAACATTTGGTATAATACAGCACGCTAAGACTTAAAAAGTCAAAATGCTGGTTTGCCAAACCTTACAGCCACAGCAACACAGCAAAATTCATTCCAACCGATATTCTGTGATAAACACTAACTCAGAAAAGCTTTAAAAGTTGTCTCCCCGTTAAGCAAGAATTGGAAATTTGAAAGAAATGTCGAAAGATTTCGACGCTGAAATTTGTACCGAATCTAAAATGAAGTGCGGTGTCAGAGCAGGAATTTTCTCCAAACTTCTGAAAGTCCCTAGATCTTCCCGACAGTCCTGATGTCCTAGCTATAATAGAAGCATGTACGATTCTTAAATTAAATCAAACTCAAAATTTATGCTCGGCAATAATCAGACATAAATGAACCTACTAGAGGTAAACGGTGATTTTTTAAGAGCTTGGTTTTTAAAAATTCAAAAAAACACAGAAACTTGTAAAAAGTGAATGAAATTTTTATTTGGATCCATAAATCAATTTCTGCCATTTACTTTTTAAAAATAATTTCACTTAATTTTGGCCGCGGGTACGCTTCAGGTGGTCCATTCTGAAGGTCCAATTTTGGCAAACTTTTTCACACATTTCGGCCGGAATCTCACCAATGACGCGTTCAATGTTGGCTTCCAAGGCAGCAATCGTGTTTGGCTTGTCCCCATAGACAATAGACTTAACATAGCCCCACAAAAAAAATAGTCTAACGGGGTCAAATCACATGATCTTGGTGGCCAATTGACTGCGCCAAAACGTGAGATCAACTGCTCACCATAAAACGCACGTAGCTTGCGAAACACATTTTTCACAGAGCACGAATTTTGATAATAAATTTCAATAATTTGCAAACGTTGTTCAGGCGTAAGTCTATTCATGATGAAATGGCAAACAATACTGAATCGAAATGTCAAATGTTCGTGGAATTTGTCATGTGTGATCTGTCAAAAATATAAACGTCAAAAACCAAGTAGCAAAAAAATCACCCTTTACTTCTTGCTTGGATCACATTTTCTTAAGACTACATAGAAATACCAATATGAATTATAAAGCAGATGTATTTGATTTTAAAATAACTGACCATAGTTTAGTTAGTCTTCAGTTTGATAATTTTGTTTATGCCCAGTCAGTCTTACTCGATAAAATTCCAATAAATTAATTTTTCTTCTCTTAAATCTGCTTTAACTTTTGAGTTTCGAGATGAAGTTTTTGTAGATGAGAATCCGTCAATTGTATTTGACCTCTTTCTGGCCAAACTTCAATTCCACATTTCTAATAATAGTCACCTTGGATGAATTTCTCTCTACTAAAAAAAATAAATAAAAAGAAAAAACTATTTGGCTGTCTTAAAAAACATCCGAATAACACAAGACTAAAGTTATGTTATGAAAAGCTTTATCGAGAGCTAAAAACTGAAATTCCACTTTGTAGAGACACTGTTTATGGTAATAAACTTGCTGAAAATTTCGGTAACTCGAAAAAAGAATGGGAAATAGTAAATGGTATCCTCAACAGAAACAAAACCGAAGTGAATATCATAATAGAAACTAAAAACTCAACTGAAATAGATCCTGAAAAAGTTGCCAACCTGTTTAATAATTTTTTCTCAAACATTAGTGATAATTTATCAAATTTTTCATCTTTTGAAAATGCGTTGTTGTAATAACACTATCATTGATGATAGTTTTCAACCAAGAAGTATTTTCTTTAAAAAATTTAGTAATTATTTATTTTTAATATTTAAAATCATAATGCATTAAAAAATTCGAACTCTTCTTCTGATGATTCGATTTCTAGTATAACTCTGAAAAAAATTGCATTTTATATTTCCGATATGTTTTTCCTTGATGATTTGAAAAAAGCCTTAGTTATACCACTTCATAAAAAAGGTACCACCTCAAGCCTAAATAATTATCCATCCTATCAGTTTTCTCAAAAATTTTTGAAAAAGGGTTGAAGTGCAGAATGCTTTCTTTTTTAAATAAAACAAACTTTTTTAGTGACTACCAATATGGCTTTATGATTGGTAGGTCTACGGAGGATGCTGTCTTAAAACTTTGTGGTGAAATTTATAGCAGCTTGAACAATTCTGAGGTAACGTCGTCTCTGTTCATTGCTATAACTAAGGCTTTTGATACGGTGGATCATGTTTTGTTGCTTGATAAATTGTATAGAGCTTTAGAGGTACCGTGTATGATTAGTTTGAAACCTATTTAATGAATAGAAAACAAAGAGTAAAGATTCGGGATAATGAGTTTGATTAAAATGGATGTCCCCAAGGATCTGTTTTGGGCCCTATTCTTTTTTTTTATTTTTGTTAACTCCCTTTTTGTTCAACCTTTTAAGGGCAGTATCACAGCTTTTGCTGACGATACTGCTTTGTCATATTCTACGAAAAACTATTACCAAGTATGATCTCGAGATACTGCGTAAATGGTTTTATATACATCGACTTATTATAAGTGACAAAACAAAATTTATGATTTTTAACTTAAAAGGTAATATCTGCGAAGATATTTCAATATGTTAACATTCACCTTTCTGTCTTCGTTATCGGTTTAATAATGATTGCATCCATGATTCTATTACTTCTTATAATGAAAACCAGCTTTATTCTGATGGTTGTTGGCCTACAATGGTTTATTTAAATCCAAGCTTCAATATGGACTTTCTTGTTGGGGAGGTACGCATTATAGCAAAATTGAGCCTTTACTTATTTAGCAAGAACGTGCTATCAGAATTATTGCTAGGGTTAATCGTAGAACTCCAAGTTTTGATTTGTTCAAGAATCTTAAAATTCTGCCACTAAAGCACTTATATTTCTATAAAGTTTTAAAAATATTTTTTTGAAAATAATGGATACACAGCTGCTAGACTATATGGATCTCATAGCTTAAGTGTCAACAGCCTGAGTTTGGTCACTGTAGCTAATATTAAAAAATCACACTTTTGTTACTTTTATTTATTTACTGCACCTCGTTTATTCAATGACCTGTCTGAAAATATTAGATGCGAGAGAGTCGAAACAACGTTTTTAAGAAATATTAAGCTTTTTCTTTTTTCTCTGGACTATAATGGTATAGATGCATTATTGCAAGTAATTACTTGAGTACTATATAAAAAAAAAAAAAAAAGACAGACAAGCGGCTACAAAACTGGTCCACCAATGCCGATATGAGCTTGATAACCTGGACATTAACCATAGAGTCATTTTAATCTTGGGTTCAGGGCACAGTGGCATTGAGGGTAATGAATGGGCAGACGAGATAGCCCGACAGGCATCAGCACTTCATAGTTCATTTGCGGAGAGCGTCACTTTCCCACTTGCTGCTGTGAAGAGCAAAATTCTTTCAATTTTTCTTTCGAAATCCAACAGAAGCTTGAATCATCTAACCGACTGTACGATATCTAGAATTAAATGGACTACACCAACAATAAATCCCGCACAAAGCGATCTTATATTCAAGCGAGTATCGTGATATAGTAAGGGAAAGCGCTAGGTGGACACTAGTATTCTAGTAAGGATCAGTTGGAAAAGAAAACAATGCTTCTTTTACTATGGAAGTCGACCAGACTTAAAGTGCAATTGTAGCAAGGAACGAAAAGATAGATTTTGATTAAACAATCCATATAGAACAAAATAATTTGTTTTCAATCGAAACTCTTTGATTTCATTAATTTATTCAAAATATTGTGGTCGCTGTTAAGCCATACAATGTCGTTTTCTTCAGTGGGAGTCGTCTAGCACATATCTTATAGCTTAAAAAAAACAGAAAAGCGTGTTTTTTTCACGAACTGATGCCTTTTTAATAAAAAAAAGTTTGCAAGCTTAGACGTCAGGAAATTGTATATATCCTCAATTCTTGTGTAAGTCATGGGACCTCATAGAATACAGTCTCCTCCAAAAAAAATAAAATGCACGACTGGGTCGCACGAACTTGCTCTTATGTTCGATCTCATCGTATACAAAAGATTTCTATTAAAAATCTAAATATATTTTTAAAGCAGTTTATTACTTAATTTGTTTTATACATATACAAAATTTCTTTAATTTCTTTCAGAAAAAAATTGGTATGATAATCTTAAATATTTAATAATATAAACTTAAAAAAAAAAGATTATATCGGCTTAATCAAATAAAAAATAATTCAAAATTCTGAGATAAATACTTAAACTAATTTCAGCAAAAAAAAATAAGCCATTTTCTTTCTTCGATAAATTTGAATTTATGAGAAAAAAATTTTAAAAATCTGTACAGCGGTTTTGGAGAAAAAAAGTTTTTTTTAAAAAACGTTTTTTTTTTAAAAACTTTTTGAAAAAAAATTCCAAAAGTCCAATTCATAGGTATTCAGCAAATTATTGAGCAGTTTTCAAAATATAAATTAAAAAATTTTTTTTAAATGCTTTTAAAAATGCAAAAAAATATTAATAAATTGGACTACCTACACCTACATAGTGTGGAAATTCGAAAGAATCGGTTATGCCATTTATGAGCTAGTCGGAATCATATGATCGGTCGAACATAAAAAGCTGAACGGTTTTTTTTATATCAAAATCGTTAGAGCCGTTTTCGAGAAAAATAGGCTTTAATGAAACGGTTATATGGCAGGTACCGTTATTTCTTCAGCTAGACAAACAAAATTCTATTTCCCCCCTAAGAAGCCTATATACCAGGTCTGAAGCAATTTGGCCCACCCGTTTTGGCTGGTGGTGTCTATACATACACACAGACAGACAGACATACAGATGGACAGAACTTTTAGACCATCTATTTTGTCTTCGCTATCATCGTAATTTGTTATCTCAAAACTTCTTTTTCAACGAATGCATAACTTGCGATATTTTCCCTATATAAAATAAAAAAAAATAAATAATATAATTTTATTTTCCATTAAAAAATTTTAACAAAAACATGATTAAGCTGGTATTTAGAATAAAGTATGACAATAACTTATTTTTAAGTCTTCTGTCAGTTTCAAAAAAGTTAATTATATATATACAAGCAAAGCTAAGCAAGTTTTAACTCAATTTGATTATTATTATTAAACTACGATATTTAAGCGAGTCTTTTAAAAATTTGTAGAGTTTTGGGTAGCAAGATGCATTTAAAATATTGAAGAATGTTGGCCGGTCTAGTCTATCGTTTCGAAGATATTTTTGTCGCTATCCTCTAAAGATGGGAAACACACCAATGAAGTGGTAAGTATTTTCTGTTGCATCCTGATTGCATAGAGTGCATATGCCAACAGAGTCAATACGAAAGGCTTTGGCATTTGAGTTCAAAAGTCCGCACCTTGAGTTGAAGATTAAGCTGATTATGTCACGGGTATTATTATCTACAAAGTAATTAGGAACTTCGGCATATTAAAGGTTACATACAGTATTGATCGTGAAACTGTGACTGTAGTGCATTGCTGGTAAAATCGCCCCAATGCTTTTCGGCTAACTTTATCAGCAGCAATTTGTGTATTTGATTCCAATCTGAAACTGGAGTCTCGGGACAGAAATCAATCTCCGTCTCCTGGAAAAGGCCTGACCATTCCTGACCATTTTCCTATAATCGCAAGTAAAAATATGTAAGGTGGCGATGTCGATTGTGTTGCTAGACAAGTTGCACCATTAAGTCACATAAAGTGCTCTCCTTTACTTAGTATGCCAGTACATGACTTTAATTCGAAACATAACTACCAATTTTCCTTTAACACAAATAAAAAACAACAACAACAACTATAACCAGAATTATACGACTTGCATAATATATAAATCTGCATACCGTTTGCAAGCGCACTTTGTTTAATAACAAACGAAATTGCTCACAATTTAACATCCTTTTCCCACGAATAGGTACCGTCACCTTTATCCAGATGCAGCATCCTTTTCCAAAAAATTTCATCAGAACACGTCTTATTAACGCCTGCTTCTCCTGCTTATAAAGTCTAGGAATATTATCACTGAAATTTACAGTAAAATTTACCGCTGCCATAAAAAATGTCATACACATAAAGTAAATTTTAAAAAATATATATAGGTACCTCCATACGTGTTTGTTTCGATGTGAGAAGAAATACCATAGAGACAAGCCTCTCTGGTTTAGTGTCATCTACTAGCATATACTTTTGCCGCAACAAACAAACTCATAACAGGAAACATACCTACTATTATGTCATTTTTGCACACGAAAGATGACAAAATCACAAAATTTTACGTCCTTACCAAATAAACCACAAGCTTTTCCTCTACAGATATATATATACGTTATATACCTATACTTTCGGTTGGCCAGGACCATCAGGACACAATACCTACCTAAGTAATAAGGCAGAGAATATAATATGAACTGATATCTTTTTTTTGTTCTGTTTTTTGTTTTATTTCTGACAGGAAACATGACTTTTACGGTTTTTCAGTAAAACAACTTTACGGCATGAGGGAAACTGACTGACACTATGAGTCCTTTTCTGGGTAAATTGCCACAACAGCAGTAATAAAAGGGGATCATATTCAAACTATCAAAACTGTTTATACTGCTGACTGCTTGGTGGTTGTGCTGTTTCTGTTGCATGCAACCACGTTCGGCTTTATGTTTAATGAAAATTTAATTTTTAATAACTTTTTGTAGCTTTGGTTAAGTTAAGTATGAGTTAGTTTTCATTTTTTGTGCATTTTTTATTTGTATTTCTATAGTTTAACAAAAAAAAAAAAATTAAATGAATGGTAAACGAGATTTCAAATTGTTTGAGTGCCGTGGGATGGTACATTGTGCGGTAAGTTGAGCGATATTATTTTATAACACATTTGCTGTTAAATAAAAAGGTTTAATTTTGCCAACAGCATATGGCGACCGACACAAAATGCACGATTTTCTTAAAAGGTGCGCAGTAAAATTAAGAAACCTTCATTCCACTTTTTGTCTAGGATGAGATGAGCGAGCGTCATGTGGTGTTTACTGTAATTAACCTAGAAAATACTCGTTAAAAATATAAAATAACACTTTATCCATAAAGTTGCCTGCGTACATAAATTTATAAGCGAATTCAAGTGTTTATTTTTATGGTTAATGAAAGAAGTGAAAAATAATATCTATTTTTAAGACCTTGCGTTGGGCAAATGAAAGCTTATTCGTTAAAGGAACTTTAAGCATTTTAAAAATTAATTAAATTATAAAAAAAACTAGGGCTTCTAACAGGTGTTAAAACAATGCTTTGTAATATTTGCTTGCTACTTTGTTTTATGTTAGCTTAAGTTTATTTTCATCAATCAAAGCATAATATATTATTACAGACAAGGACAATTTAGTGCAGTCGGGTTGTTAAAAAAGGACTGAAATGGAAAAAATTAATTCGTACAATTTTCTCTTACAGTTCGTGGGGGATCATTAGAAGTCTAAATTTCGGTTTTCTGGACAATCGCGCTGGAGCTTCAGTCGCCATTTTGAATTTAATGAACATTTTATTTTGGATAATAACTTCGCCATTTTTCATTTCTCATAAAAATAAATAGGGTAAGACTTGTAGAAAATTTAATTTTCAACAATTTAGTCTTAATATTTTTTTTTTAATGTTACCGCTCGGGAGATATTAATTAAAAACTGTTTTGTGGGTGTGTCTGCTTCTGAGACTAGGAACTATTAATTCCTACAATTTTCTTTTACAGTTCATAGTTCTTTTGGAAGGGGGGGTTGGGGGGGTGGTTTAAATCCCCCAAAAAGAGTTCATCATTAATATCTCGCTTTTTTGAAAAAAAAATATTAAGACTAAAGTTATAAAAAATTAAATTTCCTACATTATTTTTGTGAGAAATCAAAAATGGCGAAGTTATTTTCCAAAATAAAATTTTGATTAAATTCAAAATGGCGGCTGAAGCTCCAGCGCGATTTTCCCGTATTTTTTTCCCAACAAACTGTAAAAGCAAATTGTACGAATTAATTTTTTCCATTGCAAATGTTTAACCCGACTGGACTAGTTAAATTTTTTTCTGTTGGGTTTGTAAGTATAAAAATATAGTACCTATATCGCAAGTAAAAATTTTACTACTTAATTGAGAATCAGTTTTAGGTCAATAGATATTTTCTAATGGAAATCTAGCTACCATTCCTTTTATTCTATTTATCAGAATCCGACAAAATTCTATACATATCTAAACAATTTAAAACTGAACTCCAATAAATAATATTTATTTGGTTAACTAAAATATTTGTATGGATTGCACGATTTGATACTCAAACATATCTATCTCTCATTACACACCCCAAGCTTTATATTTGCCCACCCAATTGTTGAAACAGTAAAATCTCTCTATAACGACAAAGCGCGTAGGCCTACAGGTGTATATGCTCCCAGTTAAGAATTTAAATTTGTATACCAGCTATACACACTCTGCTTTTCAAGAATGAAAAACATCATTTCTCTTGGACGGAGAGCTCATAGTTAGAACACACACAATTTTCGATTTGTCTTCTCCGACTAAGAGAGCTCTCTCTGTATATCTATTTCAACTCCATATATTTTTTTTAATTTTTCATAAATAAATGTACATTCGTTTTTCTAAAATCAAGCACCACTCACACACAAGATACAAATATATAAAATATAATATATCGCCCCACGATGTGCTTCAAAAATTTATCGTTCTGCAAATCAAATTGAAATTAATATTTTATTAGAAATCTCGATAGGTTTAATGCAAAATTGTACAAAAAATTCCTAAAATATTTAAATTTCAATTTGCATGCATCAACATAACACCAACAGCAACAACTTCTAGTTTGAGTAGTTGATGTGCAAAAACTGATAATAAACTTTGCAAACATTTTTCAAAACTAATATTTCCCAATATGGAGGAAAAATGTTTTTTTTTATTTTTGCTGCATATCAATGTGGTATCGAATGTATGCAAATATAAATCTTTTTATTATTAGGTAGAAGTTGTATGTGTGCACACAGATAGTATTTGCAAATCTAAATTAATTTATTGTGATCATCAGCCTTGACCTGTGATGATGCAACAAAAAAATCAAAAAACAAATAAGTCTAATTTATTAACTTTTTTTTAAGGAAAACGAACAGACAAAAATCAAACTAATATTCATTGAATTGCAATTTTAAAGGAATCAGGACCAGGAGAAAGGGCCATGTATCAATTTGATCCCTGCCGTAAAATGTAGATAATCCTTTTTCGAGTAAAAATTTGATGATGTCAAAAGCCAGTGTTTTTTTTTTATTTTCTAACGATGACAGAAGAAGAGAAACGTCTTATTAATAGACAGTAATGTGCAAACAAAATTGGCAGATTGTGCGTTATATTACCCGGTTAGATAATATTATACCGTATTTATTTTTTCCCAATTTTCGAACCAATGTATCTAGATGTGGAAGTGAGTAGAAAACTTAAAAATCCAGATGGCACAAGGCGTTAATTTATCGATAATTTGATACAAAAGTTAGCAAACGCGATTGAAATAAACTTCAAAGGAAAACTCCCTGTTAATTAGTCTAAAAAAACGACTTCAGACTTCGCATTTGGGGCTACATTAAATCACAGGTCTATGTGAACTATACTTCAACAATTTATCGTCTCCAATAGCTATTGGAACAAATTGACAGAAATATAAATCAAACTCGTAGATAATTAAAGTGAAAACACTTTAGTGCGATTTTTTAATTGACATCTGTCAAAAAAGTACAAAACAATGGTAGATGACAAAATTAGCCACTACATCGGAAATAAAGCTTTTATAGTTAATACAATTTTTTTTTATATAATCTGCGTGCGCTCAAGGAGTTATACTATCCTTTAAATGTTACAACACAGCGCGGGCGTGAGGTTAATGAAGAGAAAGGAGGATAGGAAAGATGTGTGGCGCGAAGTTCTGAGACTGGATGTAGTTGTTGTCTCACATTATATCTCCAGGGATGGCAGCTGAACTAATGCGGAGAAATTTCCGGGTCTTGTTTATCTATGTCGCTTATAATTCCCATTATTTTTTTATTCGTTGCAATATTTTATAGGTATACTAGTTTTACTCAATCACATGTTGTTAGTGCTTTGCTTACACAGCATGTAATGAGTAAACCAGTAACTCACTGTATGATATTTTATTTTAGAATGGGTTTTTAATGGAAAAATAAGAGGACATAGACTACTGCAGGGATCGAGCATATGACGATGAGGTTGACATGCGAACACTCAACTATCGCGCCACAGCAATACAAATTATTTTTCTTTTCAAAATATTGAAAAATATCAATTATTGTTTACTTTAGCACAGTACTGTATTTTTTTTCTGATAGTCGTACCTCGTAGGCCATATGTACGCACACACACGTATAGTTAAACGGTATTTTCGTTTGGTTTTTATTGCAATCAAGGATGCGTTATTTTTGTATCGTCCCTTTTCAAGTATCGGCAATTTGTAAAAGTACATATATACGTAGGTATGAATATTTTCATTTCTTGGGTATCCCACAGACAGACTTCGTTTTCGTCTTCATTTTATTGCCCGTGGTTATTAAAAGGGATTCTCTGCTTTTTGAAAGAAAATTGTCGTATTCATCGTTGAAAGGTGAAATCATCGTAAATAAAAAAAAACGCAAAGTAACAGGGATGAAACGAATCCTTTTGGATGAAGAAACACAATGAATTTCTTCTTCGATCGTAAAATACATCACAATATATGTACCTATCCATTCAATAGGTACGAAAGGACTTTCGTTCTATTGGATAATTTAATGGTTCACTCACAGTTTGCCTTTAAAGTTGCATTTTTTTCTTGTCGGTGATTTCTTTCGTTTATAACTTTGAACCAATAAAAATTACTTCATTTTGAAAAGGATATAACATTTTTTCCTTCTCAACTTTCTGCCATCGCCATGCCAGTCTGATTGATGACAGATTAAAGGCACATAAAATTATTTGAAATGGGAAATGTGCTATATGAATGATTTTATTGTTGCAATTTAAAAAAAAATATAGCTACGAATAGGGAACGCGATAGACCACAGAAAGGATATTTGTATGAGGATATCCTCTGCTTTACTACAGGTAGTAGAAGCAGCGGGTAATAGTCATCGGACGAGTGAATGTTGATGTTGTTTTTTTTTTGAAATCGTAAAATTATGATTTTAAGGAGTGTATTCATTTTTGTAGCTTTCTTTTATTGAACAATAAGCATTAAATTAAAATTCATATACGAGTTAAATGGAAATAATCGCATGCAAATGAAAATAAATCGTTGCAGGAATATAAATTAGATAAGAATTGTTTTGTCCAGATTTTGCTTTAAACAACTCTTATTCGAACTTGTGTTTCGAAATATGTAGAATATTGTGCATTCGTAACATCGTTTTTCTTCTGGCAATAGTGCAAAGGGGCCTTTTGTATGGGGTTTTAGAAATTAATGCGTTTTTCTTTTTTATCTCCGAGCAGATCACTGAGCAGAGCCTGAGTGAACCAATTAAGCTCTCCGATTTATTTTTGAAATAAACTTAAACGCAGAACTGTCATATATTATTATAAATTAGTTTTTTTTTTATTAAAACTTATTTACCAGCAGATCCAAGTTTTACGAATTCATTTTTGTTTTAATTTGTTTTACTTTCGCGGTTATTGTCAAAATTATCAAAATCAAAAAAATTGATTGATCTTTTAATTTTAGGATAAATTGAAGCCGGCGAGTTATAAGTTCAAGTTGAGGTGACCTGAACCAACTAAGAGTGCACAAATGTATATAATTGGCTTAAGACCAAACTAAATTTTGGCCTAACTAACATTCCAGTTTGAATAAAGTTTCGGTATGCTATTTTAGCCTGGATATGACCTTACCGAAGCAATGAGTGAAATGAATCTAAGAAATGAGTATATACTTAATTTTTCTTTCTTTTTTTATTCTCCCATCCACTCTGGGACGTGGAATGCACTGCTTATGTCATTCCGAATCTAAAGGGTTGCAGTATGGATGACCTCGTCGCGGGTATCAGATGTGTTCAGTGACTTTGTTCTGTTTTACTGTTCCGGATAGAAAAGTACAAATTTACTGTTAATTGGAAAATGGTCTGTTCTAAATTAGTGACAATGAAGGATTTCTGTCCTTCTTTTGAGTGAGAAACATCCACATATTAATCTAACAACGGAATTAACTATGATACGTTCGATACAACAAAGAAAATAAAGCTCTTAATGAGTCCCTGAATAGAATCCGTAAAAGCAAAATTTCTCTCGAAAAAAGGAGAGTGTACAAACAATGGCAACAATCCGGTACTTCTCAGCACAAAGCCATATTAAATCAACTCTCTGGTAATATCAAAGAATAAATCCGCCAATTTAAAGAATAGTGATTTCTACCTACTTATCTTGAGAGCCTGGAAAGCTTTTAAAGGCATTAAAACTCGAATGCATTTTGCAAAATTAAATACAAACTGATCTAAAATAGATATACTCTGTTCAATTTATATTTGCAGTACATGCATTATGGGAGAGCTTTTTCAAACACACTGGTGCCGGCTGGTGTTTGCATGGCGCACAACTTAGGAAATTGCTACTGAAATATTCCATAAGCCCACGTACATTCCACCATGATCTGTCTGCTTCCCGGCTGAGAGGAGAGGAGATTGATCTTCAATTTGACTCTTGCTTATAGTTTTTATTAAAAAAATAATCATTGAATTAGAGTTACCATTGGTCCGTTGATGGAAATTCTAATACCTTTTTCTTCGGTTTTAGCTATGGAGCTTGCAGAATCGAAACTTTCTTAGAGCTTTTGAGAGCATATATTTTAAGTTTAAAGAAAAAAGTGTTGTCGCTGCGCGCTTTTCTGCTTACATCATTTGGATGGAGTTTGGTTCATTAATTAATTGCAACTTTAAATTACCAAATAGTTTTTTGTTCATGAAAATAAAAATAAAATGAAGAAGGTTTTTTTATATTTTATATTTTATATTTAAATATAATATTTAAAATAGTGTGTTGTAATTTTCAATTATTATTTTTGTGCGCGCCTACTAACTTACTTCTTGGTGGTGTGGAGAAAGATAGATTTATTTTTATTTCTATTTATTGTAATTTTTTTTAGATTTAGTTTACGATGTAGGTACATCTTTTTGTTTATGAAATCTAAATTAAGAATTGGTAACCCTACCGACATTTGTGAGAGAAATATGCCAATTTATAATGCTCACTGCGGCAACCATGGACAATGGAAAAGTTTTATAGAAATAGAGATAGCTTATTGAAATCCATAATAGTAAGGGTGAAAGGCAAATACCCTATCTTACCTGTACTGAAAATATAAATTGAACAGAGTATAACAACAAAGCAGATTTATCGCGGAAACCTTTTGAAGGAAGGGAATTAGAAAACTAACTTGATGAGATTCAATCGCCATTATAAGAACTTAAATATTCGAAGAGTCTGACTATCCAAGCTTTATCAGACAATTGAAAATCTTCTACATAATATGACTACTGGGTAGGACTCAATAAAAGTCATTAAAGAACTACCGATGAAATCATTCCAAAACCGAGAAAACTCCTGAGCGAAAAGGAATATTATAGACCGATTTCTCTATTGCAGCTGATCTCGAAGGTGTTTGAGAAACTTAATTCAGTACACATATCGTATGCTAACGAAGTAAAGTATCTTGGAAAGACATTCGACGCTAAGCTTAAATGGAAAATTCTTGTGAAAAAGAAACGAGATGAGCTTGAAAACAAACTTCGTGTACTAAATTATAAATTGACGAGACAAGCCTTGTGCACCGACTTTAAGAAACAAAACCGTTTGACTAAGCGTAACACGGAGTATCCGACTTATCCGACACCTGCAGGTTCTCTCGCTGGGGAGCCTCCTGGTACTAAAGTCTCTTTGTCGGTAAGTCGATCTACAGTCTAATACGCTTCATGCATTTATTTTCATCTTAGTACTACTTAGCGTCTTAGGGAATAACCCTATTGATTCTACATTAAAATATTTTAAACGGTACCTGCAATAAAACAGCCATACAAAAAGGTTACTTATCTCGAAAACAACTATAGCCATTTTTAAAACAAAAAAAATTGCTACCGGTTTTGATCAACATTTTTATACAGGAGGTACTTCAAATAATATTAAATACCAAAATGTTCGAAGATATACTTTCTAGTATTTGGAAAAAAATCAATATATTTTTTAAATTCAATACATATTTCAAAATTCTGTTAAATTTATATTGTTAAATATATGTAAAATTATCATACCAAAATTTTCTTTGGAAAAAAAATTAAAGGCATAAAGGTTTCAAAAGTATTGGTCTGGAATTCGACATCTGTCAAACTAAGTTGTTAAACCAATTTTATTCAGTTTAAGTCAGTGTTGTCGAAGACCCGAATAAGTCGATTCCTCGTCATTCTCAGGTATTCGGACTGTCTTACGGCACATTATGGCGTATTTTGCATTTGGATCTACACCTACATCCATATAAAGTCCAGCTCACACAACAACTGAAGCCAGCTGACCATTCACAACGTCGTAGATACGTCGAATCTGTGCTTGAACAACAGTCGGTGGACGGCGATTTTTTGGACAAAATTTTCTTCAGCGACTCGCACATTTCTCACTCGGTGGGTATGTTATTAACCGAAATTGCGTATTTGGTGTTCTGATAATCCTCATGTAATTGAAGAGAGGCCGTTACATCCACAAAAAGCCACTGTTTGGGGCGCTCTTTGGTCCGGAGGTGTGATTGGACCTCACTTCTTCGAAAACGACGATGGAACGACTGTCACCGTCAATTCGGAGCGTTATGGTCATATGATCAGAATTTTTTTTGCCTGCTATTGAAGAATACGACTTGGAGAATATGTGGTTTCAACAAGACGGTGCCACATGATACAAAACTCGAGCGAATATGGCTTTATGGCAAGAGACATTTTCTGGCCGTGTAATTTCTCGTCGTGGCGATATTAACTGGCCACCAGGATCATGCGATTTGAAACCGCTGGACTTTTTTTGTGGGGCTACGCGAAAGACCGTGTTTATGCAGATAAACCTTTAACTGTTGAGCACTTGAAAACCAACATTCGTCAAGTTATGGCTAAGATACTGCCCAATATGTGTCAAAAAGTGGTCGATTACCTCAAAAGAATCGATGCTTGCAACAGTTCGCGTGGTGGTCATTTAAATAATGGTTCACACATAATGTCAACGTTCAAACTTTATAATAAAAAAGAAATATCATGAAAAAAAAAATATTTTATATGTGTTTTATTTACGTTTACTTTTGAAACCACAAAATGGATAACCCTTTATAAATAAAATGCAAGACTCAATCGCACGCTCTTACTTTTATGTTCACATTATATGCACAAGATTGTTAGTAGAAACAGCTAAATATATTTTTAAAGTCATTTTTTACTAATTTTTTTATAATATACAAAATTTCCTTAATTTTTTCCTGAATAAAATTTGGTATGGTAATTTTATGTAATTAATAATATATGAATCGTTAAATGCGTTTTGAATTTTCAAAAATAATTTTATTTTATCCAAAAAAAAAACTATTATTTTGAAAAATGTTGGCAATATTGTTTAGGGTTCGAAGGGAATCCTACATAAAAGTTTTGTTTGAAATCCGTCAAGCCATTTATGAGAAAGTTTAAAATCAAAAACAAAACAAAAAAAAAACGGTTGAATGGCAGGTAGTGTATATTAATATGTACAAAAAAAAATGGACCAACATGTAGGCTATACTCAATGTAGTCCACACAGTTTTACTTGCGATATAGGTACTTTAGGGCAAGTTTTGCATTTGGAAAAAAATCGAACTCGAGATTTTAATCAAAGTTGACATTACGATGATAGAAAACACAAAAAAGTGGGTCCCGCTATTCCGTCTCTCTGTCTGTCTGTACAACTCTCTCTTCAGCCTAAACGGCTGAAGCTTTTTTCTTGAAACTTGATATTTAAGCGCTTTAGGTTGTCCAAAATAGATTTTTGAACCGTTGTTTTAACCCCAAAAATAACTACTTGCCATACAAATTTTTCTACCACCTTAATTATCTCGAAACACAGCTCTAACGATTTTGATGAAAAAAATCAGTGCCACTTTTTAGGTACGACCGATCATATGGTTAAGAAATAAATTTAAAACAAGTCTAAAAATGGTACTTTCCATAGGACCGTTTTTTTTTTTGTTTTCCACTATCTCGTGAATGGCTCAACCGATTCTTTCGAAATTTCACATGTATATGTACATATAGGTGTAGGTAGCCCAATGTATACCGCATACGGATATTTTTAATTAATATTTTTTGTATTTTAAAAGCATTAAAAAAAATAAAAAAAATTATATTTTGAAAACTGCTGATTAATTTTTTTTTTTCGAAAATTATAGTTATATGTATTTGCTGAATACCTATGAATTGGCATTTTTGATTTATTTTTTTTTCAAAAAGATTTAAAAAAAACTTTTTTTCTCAAAAATTCAAATTTATCCAAATAAAATGGCGTACTTTTTTTTAGCTCAAATTAGTTTAAGTATTTGTTTCAGAATTTTGAATTATTTTTTTCTTTGATTAATCTTTTGAAAAAATTAAGTAAAATCGACTTTAAAGATACTCGTATATTTAGATTTTTAATAGAAATTTTTTGCATACGATGTGATGGAGCATAAGAACAAGTTCGTGCGATCCAGTCGTGCATTTTATTTATTAGGAAACCAATTAAGTATCTTGTGATACACGATATGTTTTGTTTAATTATGCGACGCTAAGGTTAGTTGTGCTGATTCGACAACTAATTGTCACTTTACTTAAAGGCTTTGATACTCTTAAAGGAAATAGTGTATGACTTCCTAAAATCTTAAAAAAAAAAAAAACTAAAAATGCCTTAACAAAATGCAAAAGAATAACAAAAATAAAAAGTACAAATTCTGTGACGGCAATACAGATATGTGCTGAGTACTTTTTTTCAAACAAAAAAGAAGAAAAGTTCGCTCTCCTTATACCTACCTAGGTACCTATCAAAAGTTAAAGTAAAAGTTAAAAACAAACACCCGTCTACAGCTTCATATTTGATTTAAGAAGGGAATTAAAAATTATTTCCATCATACTAGGTATAGGTGTGTAGGTAGGTAAGTCGCCTGAAATGAGCCTTCTTAAAAACACTAATAACATTCTTTTGTCTTCCAAAGGCAAATCATTTCATTGACAGCTAAAACTTTGTCTTTATATTTTCAAAAATTAATTAAAAATAATTAAATCTCAGAAACTCAGTAGGAACCTAGAAGTAGGAAGGAATATGTCAAATGTTCATACGTATGTATCTACCAACTTACCAAACAAAACAAAAAGTTAAAAAGCTCTATAGCTGAGTAGGTACAAATGTACATGCAATAAAAAAAAAGTGAATTCCAAACCTAATTACAAATTCATTCATGAATGAATATCCTATGTCGAAATAATTTCTACACCAAATTTATAAAGCTGTATAAAGCTAATGTCATGATAAAACTTTTGAATCCCTTGCTCCTTTTTTATCACATCATCATCCTACTGGCTCTTTAGAAATAAAGAAGCAAAAATAAAGTTAACTAAAACACACACACACACACACAACTAACTTAACACATATGTACATACATATTTACAAAGTAATTTGGAATCCTGGAGTAAGATAACTTTCTGCCAGAAAAAGAAACCGCAAATTATATTTAATTAGCAATTTTGTTATCCTTTTTTTTTATTATTATTATTTTACGTGTAAATGTGTCATGAAAACAAAAATGTCCAAGTTTTAACATTTCCCACATGTCACATCACTTCATAAAAAGGACTTATCTTAAAATCATGAACATAGTTTTCTGCGTGTAGGTACCTACATATATAAGTATATGGGATCTGCTATGGTTATCAAAAGGATTTCAACTTTATGACATTATCCTGGTGCGTTTGTTGGTTGCTAGATGAAAACTCACCGGTGCATTGATGCGAACCCTAAACTACATACAGTCAGTCATGTCCTGACACTGGTCCTGCTGTTTTCGCTACAAGCCAGCTTTTTCTGACCAAAATCAGCTTTCCTATTATATACTTTATATGTATGTCAGTTTTTGTCAAACAACGACTCTGTCACATGGTGTTCCTACGGTTTTGTTGAGTTGGCTTGTGTTGGTTTACTTTTGCCTGCGACAAGTTGTTGCAAAGTTCATTTCGGATTATTATTAGCTCATCGTGAAGTCGAACCGTATGTCCTTTTTGTACCTACTGCATCTATCCCAGTATATTATACTCCACTAATAATGGTCCTCCTGAATACATAGTTTCGCAGTAAGTTTGGCTTTTTCAGCTTCTACATGCGTGTACCTACTCGTATGCATACATAATAATGGACATTTTTGCTGATAATATTGATGGGATCCTTTTAAACCGTGTCAAGCGCGATTTTATATTAATATGCAATTTTCAAAATGAAACTTTCCGTTCCAGCTGGGGTTTTCTAAGCAGCCAGCGCTTTGCTTGTGTTTGTCAATATTGTCCGAAAGGACGAAATTACTATATATAAAGACAAAATGATGTTAAAGTATACATCCACTATAAAACTGCTATCAGACGAACCCTTATTATATACACACAGCACATTTATGTATGTAGTTTTTTTTTGCTAGCAGTGACTTTTGAAACAGGACAATGTATAAATAAGTACTGTTAGATGGTCCTTCAATAAGTGATTTAATAATTTGTTTTTTGTTGAAACTTTCTTTCAATGCGATATTGATGGAATTATGATATAGAGCTCTACAACAACATGTTCAGGACTTACCGCCCCATAAATCTTCTCAAAAAAGTACATACATAAGTATATCTATCTACATGCTCCACTGCAAGGCTCCTTATTCATACAGATGGTTTGCCTTTATTCTAAAAATCCTTTGTTAAGTACTTTTATCAAATGCCGAGGTTTGAGTGAATATATCAACGAATAATTTTAGATAATTCTTTTGTGTTGGAAAAATATTTTCTAGTCGAATATGTATATATGTGAATTATAATGTAGTATAGCAACCTATAATGTGCCAGGAAGATAATTGAAAGGATACGTGCTTAAGAGCTTAATGGAAATGGTATTTGTTTATTTAAAAATTAGTCCGGAACGAATTATGTGTGGCTTATGTTTGAAAATTTATGATAGAATATGCTAAAAGGGAAAAATTAAGACTAATTTTTAGTAAGTTAGAATATAAGTACTTATCCTGACTAAATAATTATTTTTTGCAAACTTTTACTTTAGTCCGATTTAAAGCGGGTAGAACTAAGTATACTTAGTAGGTAGATGGTGTCATGATGCTTACCTGAAAAGAAAAAGTAGAAATGGAATTTATTCTTTATTTTTATTTTAACGTAGATATGTAGATATTTTCAAAATTGTAAAAGCTGTAAAGAGAATACAGTTTTCTTTAATTTTAATACTTTTCATATTTAAAATTTAACGTGCAGAACGAATTAATTAATATTTTTACTTGCGATATATATCGGATTGTAATATTTATATTGCAAGTTTTGGATTCGTAAGGAGAATTTGATCAAACTTGACATTATACGATGATAAAGAATCCAAAAAGGAGGGTCCCGTAAGTTCTTCTGTCTGTATGTAAATACAATTATCCACAGATTGAACAGCTGAAGCGATTTTATTCAAACCTGGTGTTTAAGCGTTTTAGCTTTTAGGTGATTGTCTTAAATAGATTTTTGAATCGTTTTTAGACCAAAACTATCGGTATACGTGCCATACAATTTTGTATACCATCTGAAATATCTTGGAAACTGCTAAAACGATTTTGATATAAAAAATTTATACTACATTTTAGTTGATTTTTTTTTAGAAATTTTGTTAGGTATTAACGGTACCTGCCAATATAAACTCTTTTTTTGACTTATCATTAACCGCTTGACGAATTTCGATCAAATTTTTTATACAGAAGCTCTTTCTAATTATAAATCAAACTGCATATCAAAGTTTTCGAATATTGATTTGGATTTTGGAAAAAAAAGCATTGGCTCAACATTTTAAACGATTTAGTAATATATGAAATCATTTTTAGTATGATACTGTTAAAAAGAGGATTTCGCTAATTTTAAACGAGTTAATTATCGTATTATCTTCTAAACATTTTACTAAAGTTAAAATCACGTAATGGGTAATTTAATTTTTTAGTATCGTACTATATCCATAATGTCATCTGATAGTATCTCGGCTTGGGACCTGGGGGACCCAGGTTCGAGTAATAATAAAGTTAAATGATTAAAATATGAACATCTAATTCTTATTTGGAGCACATGTTGGGTTTCCATCAACATATAATTAATTTACAACACATAAAAACAATAATTGTGTTCATCAAAATTCAAACCCTACAAATGCTTTGCTATCTGCTTAATCAGCATTTCGTCGCTAGTATTGAAGTTCCGTATACGCCATTTTGACATTTTTGGGAAATCGCGTTTAAATATTTGGAAATCTATTGCGAAAAAACTAACCGCTGGCATTTTTTGATTTTTTAGTATGATACAGTTAAGAATTCTCATTTATATACAAATGTTATTGGACGTCTGAAACTCTTTTAGTTTTCAAAATATTTAAATTTGTGTCTAAAATGAGTTTGCCGTATACGCCATAAAAATCAGAAGTTTCTTTTCTTCATACACGTACGCCAAAAAAATGTATACGACATTACAGTAATAAACTAAATTAATGGCATTTTCGATTGGTCGTCCGGAAGGCTTCCGAAGTCTTCCAAATGCTTCTGAAACTGTTCGATTGGTATCAAATGACAGTTCTTCTCCTGGATAGAAGAGAAATTTCCTTCTGGATTTGAAGTCAGAATCAAAACCAGAAGCACGCACACACTCACACCCACAAAATTTCAAATTCAAATTAATTTATTCACGTCATTGTTTTGTTTTGGTTTGTCTGAAATTTTGTAGTTTCAATTTCTTCTCTTTCGAGAATTGAAATTATGGATATCTGTTCCGAAGACAAATTGTCCCTTCAATAACTTTAATTTCACATTTTCATCAGGAAAAACTTCGAAATCTTCTTCATTTGTGTCAGACATGGTTACAAAATAAAATAATCACAAACATGCGTTTGACATTTCCCGTCTTACACATAAACTCAAATAAGTTTTCAGAATCTAGAATCAAGTGTATACTTGTTCGATTTGAATCCCGGATCGGAGAGTTCTTCCGGATTACCAATCGAAAAGGACATAAGATTCTGTATTCTCACATTTTAAATGCTTCTTCTTAATAAAAGGCACAGTTTAAAACCAAAAATAAAATAAAATAAAAATTATTTTAAAATTCTTAAAGTTTCCTAGTCCATTTTTTAATCTAAAACTATCATACAGTGTTTCAAAAAGTATAGACCACTTCAAGTTATGATATCTACATAGAAAAAAATGAAAAATAAACTTAAACTTAGTGACTTCATACATTTTTGTACTTTGTTTTCTTAAAGGGAGGAGGAAAAATTGCACTTTTGTAATTCAAAATTAATAAAAACTTAACATTTTCAATGAATAAATAATAAATTATAATGGGGCGTATTTATAGTTATTTTTAAGTTTGTCTAAGCTAAACCTAGGTTTAGTTGAATTTTCGGACGTTGATTCTATTTTTTAAGTTTATCATTCCAAAATATTTGAAACTATTTATGTAATAAAACAAGTAAATAAAGGTATAATAATATAAAACCAACAAAATTCTCCTAAGCTGTAGTTTAGTAAAACCTGGATTTATCAGCCACTAAGAATATGCCCCAATATGTTTACATAATTATCTGTATTATCTTCCGAAGACATAAAAGGTAAAAGACTTTTTTATATCTTCAATTTTTTCTTTAGATATACGAATATTTTTCTTTCGTTTCTGAATAACTTGTAACTCATGATTACAAAATTAAATTTGTTTTTAAAATAATTGAGCTCATTTCATGTCTCAAATCATTCGCATTTTTCTTGAATGAAATTTGAAACAAATCTAGCTTTTCGTATAATAGTTTGTTTTAGTTAAAATGTAGAGCTGCATAAATTTTTGAAGGCACATTACTTTCTGTTTAGAAGAATATTGGATAAATATATTATGTAAGAACTAAAATTATTTTAACAAACTTTTTACCAGTCATATTCACACGGAATACTTTTCAAAATGTTCAGTAAAGTCCGTGGCAAGCTAGATTCTATAACAAAGTCATGATCTTTAACAGTATCATCGCTTCGTATTCAAATATTATTCTGAGAACAATAAGTTTCCAAAAAAAAAATGGTGGTATTTTTATTTTTTTTATAAAAAAGTCTGAGCCGCTTGAACTCGAAGCATAATTTACATCATCCCGAAAATCCTTTCATTTGGAACCACTCCGTCGATTAATCTATAACATGTGAAACATTTGAATAAAGCTTTATTCTATTTGAATTATAAATCCTTACGAAAGAAGTTCCGGATTCATATCGGGCACTGTATAGTACAGTTTTATCACTTCCTTCACAATGCTTAGCAGACTGTTATCGGCTGTGGTATTTATAATTTTTTAATCGACACAGGTACACTTGTATTCACATACGGCAAATGAAAAATATAATATTTTTCGTGCTTATGGCGTATGTAAAGGGTGATTTTTTTGCTACTTGGTTTTTGACGTTTATATTTTTGACAGATCACACATGACAAATTCCACGAACATTTGACATTTCGATTCAGTATTGTTTGCCATTTCATCATGAATAGACTTACGCCTGAACAACGTTTGCAAATTATTGAAATTTATTATCAAAATTCGTGCTCTGTGAAAAATGTGTTTCGCAAGCTACGTCCAAACCATGAATCAATTGAGAGGCGAATTTGGTGAGCAGTTGATCTCACGTTTTGGCGCAGTCAATTGGCCACCAAGATCATGTGATTTGACCCCGTTAGACTATTTTTTGTGGGGCTATGTTAAGTCTATTGTCTATGGGGACAAGCCAAACACGATTGCTGCCTTGGAAGCCAACATTGAACGCGTCATTGGTGAGATTCCGGCCGAAATGTGTGAAAAAGTTTGCCAAAATTGGACCTTCAGAATGGACCACCTGAAGCGTAGCCGCGGGCAACATTTAAGCGAAATTATTTTTAAAAAGTAAATGGCAGAAATTGATTTATCGATCCAAATAAAAATTTCATTCACTTTTTACAAGTTTCTGTGTTTTTTTGAATTTTCAAAAACCAAGCTCTTAAAAAATCACCGTTTATATACGATTTCTAAGCATTATACTGCAATTTGCGTGCACATACGTCAAGTCAATAGTGAACGACCATTTGATTTTTCGTGACTTACGTATCAAGACAATAAGACGTACCCCAAAACAATTCTCAAACTATTTGTTTCGTAAATTGCATGAACATTTTGACGTGAATGCCAAAAATTGGAGTTTACGTCAAAACAATACGTGAACTTGATGATTTTGATGGATATACGTCAAAACCATTCTGAATATCACTGCAACGAAAAGAGATAGAATAAATCGAATAACAGATTTGGCAAGAGCGCCCCGAAAACATAAGACTGCATACCCAGTTCAAAAAATACAATTTGGCGTATACGGCACTTCAATACTGGGGCGACGATTTTACTAGTTAGCAAAAGGTTTAAAATTTATGAAAAGTTAGTAGACTACTATGTATATAGTAAATTGTTAAGTAATATCGTGCTAAGGCCTTAATAATAGGTTTTTTAAAAGTTTGCGCCATTATTATTTTTTTTTTTTTGAAAATTCAATATTTCGAAATGATGAATGATTTTTTTTCGAAATTATATTTTTAAGCTGATTTAATTAAAAATATAAAATTGAAATTTTTAAGAAAAAAAAAAAGAAATTTCGTGGCTAAAAAAAATTATAAAACGATTTTAAAATTAAAGTTCTATATAAAAATAAATAAAATAAAAAAAACATTCAATGCATTAAGGAAAATTTAAAAGCTTTCAAAACAAATTTGAAAATGAAAATGTACCAAATCCTGTCGAACATGAGCAAGAGTCTATAAATAATGTTTTATAAGTTAAAAGGTTTTTGGACTTCCCTTGAAAACATAATATCTTAATTCTGTCACCACTTCTGGGAGATACAAAACCAAAATCACAACATATCCTCGTGTCTTTATTATCTCCTCCAAAGATATAGTGCATTACTTGACTATGTCAAGTCCAACAGAATTGATCGTCTTCTCAATTGGAATAATTCTGAAAAGGGAACTTTTCGAAACATTTGCAGTTCTACAAGGTATGGCCAACACAAACACAGAAAAAAACGAAACAAAGAACAAAAAAAAATGGCAAAAACAAAAGACTAAAAGCATTGTTCGAAGGGTTTTTATGTCTTTGTTAAAAATTTCCCAGCTCCAGAATGTCGAATGGCTGTTGTAGGAGCCTCACCACTCACAGAGAACAGAGGCCCCAACCGATGTACACCAAACAATCGAACACATCCAATAATGGCCTGCCTATACACAACATACCAGGATCTCTCTACGAAGCGCACATAAACCGGAGTGTTTGTCCGGGCGGCGTGACCGGCGACCCATTTAGTACTCCTCCTACTACCATTTTCGACATGGATTCCACTTTACTTCGCTCCAATTCACATCACAACACTCCAACTACATGACACACAATTTCGATATTGATTTCCCACGCGATATAAGAAGAGAAACACAGGAGCATCAGATTCGGGACAACCAACAAAAAAAAAACAAAAAAAAAACACATCGGCTCTTCAAAAATATAAATTTCGGACAGTCTTTAATTTGTCCACCCATCTCTTTTTGCCATAAAAAAAGGATACTTCGTTTTATTCAGACATTATCCTTAATATCGATATTGTGTTATATTCCTATTACTATTAATGATTTTATTTGGTTTAACTTTGAGACAAGGATACAGCAACAAACAACAACAACAACAAAAAAGGACAAACAAAACAAATTTGTGAGAATAAAGGATGTCCTCTATGCCTAGAAGTTGAAGCATCAGCCCAACACCAAACAACCAACGACCAACAACTAAAGGACTAAAGACCGTAGGACAGAGGCGAATCTGTTCAACATCGAAGGGGCGGGGAACTTCGGTTAAGTGGTTCCAATCATGTCCTTGTGTTATAATAGAACATGGGAACGCATTAAATGAATGTGCACGTTATAGTATAAACATTTTGTGTGAAGTGTCCTGTTTTGTCTTTTTCATATTGGGGTTGGTTAGGATAATGCCGATGATGTTGATGCTGTTACGTGTGGTGGGTGTTATTGGTGGACCTCATCATCATCATCATCATCATCGACATTATCATCGATTCAGAATGGGACTAAAATAAATAGACATACAATACCAACACAAACAAAAAGAAATATGGGATATTATCAAGGATTTGAAACGATTTATATATATAGCGTACGTTCAAATACGAATGCATACATATTCGTATTCGTATAACCTACTTGATATGCGTTAGTCCATGGACGTAGATATCTGATATGTGAAACAGGACATATGTTGCTATTTGGAATAAATATTTGCCAAAAGGATAATTGAATATTGCTGTTGTTTCGAGTATAGACGTTGATTGATTTGTTTAATATACTGTAGCTGTGTTTTTTTTTTTTTTGCAAAAAGGATAAAGTTAACTCGAGCATTTTAGAGCAATTGATAGGGATGAAAAA
Source organism: Philhelius pedissequus (assembly GCA_910595825.1). Classification (NCBI taxonomy): domain Eukaryota; kingdom Metazoa; phylum Arthropoda; class Insecta; order Diptera; family Syrphidae; genus Philhelius; species Philhelius pedissequus. Next base: position 33,659,315 of record OU343160.1, read on the forward strand.
TAAAAAGCGCATGCATTTCAATGAAGTGCAATGTGAAGAGAGATGCCAATTAAATGGTGCAATGGAAAAAGAAGAGTACCTAATATTTGTTCAGTTTTTTTTCTTTTTGTATATCAAATAATAATGACGATGAGTAGTATTTGTTGAATACTAGTATGAGTGGAAATAATCGTAAGATTCAAACTCATCAATTTTGGTTAACTCTAAGGGTTTTTCAACTTTATGAAATGCTATAAAGCTTAAGTAGTGGTAACAGAAAATATAGTTTTATAGTTAAGTAGAGAGTAGATATTATGGCGCTTTGTCGTGGGAACTTTAATTTATTTTTTTATAACATACTTCCTGGGTCACAATAAGGAAGTTGTGATGGTAAAATTTTGTATCTTGTACCTTAACTTTCATTCTATAGACGAGACTTTTATAATTCTCATCTAGATACACTCTTTGACTCCTCGAAAAATGACATTATACCAGGGTGGACATAATTATTGTGAATGTGCTATAATTCAGCACAGAGTCGTCATCAGGCCGATGACAATGTAGATAATTTTGTAGACTAATGCAACTTAGAGATTTTCGAAACAGAATAACGGCTAGTTCCCTATATTGTCGATTTTTTTTCTATAATAATGCGCAGACTAATAAAGGGGGTTTGAAATCCTAAAAAGGACAAGCGTTAGGAAAGATAGAAAGATTTTTAAAGAGATATAGATGTGCATTGGCTTTAAATTATAAATTTACAAGTGGGAAAGTGAATAGATAGGCAGTATTAGGGCTGGCAACGAGACGAGACCAGGCGAGCCTTTGGTTAATCTTGTCTCGGTCTCGTCAAAATCGAAAAATTTCAGTCTCGTCTCGGTTTCGGTCCAGGTCTCGCCTAACCAAGTCTCGTCTCGGCCTTGGTCTCGCCTTTTTCTCGAGAAAATTTTAATGTGCGATGTCGTCTCGGTCTCGGTCTCGGTCTTGGTATCATCCTTAGTCTTGGTTTCGTTCGTGTTTTTGGTAGTAAAAAGATGTAAGATAAACATAAGACGCATTGTTCGGATTGCAAATATATAGTATGGTTGTGGTATCTCAGCAGTTCGTCGGTAAGAAAAATGCGGGAAAATGTATGAAACAAACTTGTGAGTGTGTTTTGTCTTTTGACTTAAGTGGAGATAACATTTTGGAAGAATTGTGTAAGTAAATATATTTCATAGCAAAAACAAATAAAATATTAAAAAAAAAAAGAGTACCTACATACAACGCTCGATTTAAAAAAAAAAAAATTACCGGTTTTGTCAAGCCACGACCTGTCAAAAACCATTCAAGGATGTCTTAGATTTAAATGAATTAAAAAAACTCTATAAAATTCAAACTTTTCCTCAAAAAAATCGAAATTTTTCGATTTAATTTATTGCTCCCTAAAAAGTTGATTTTACACATTTTAGGTAAAATTTCGAAAAAAATATTGCTCAAATGCCAAAATATATTAAGCTGCCTACCTTTCACGTCCTGAACTGTCAAAATCCATTGAAGCATCGCCGCGGATTAAAAAACCTCTACAAAATTCAAATTTTACCTCAAAAAAATCGAAATTTTAAGATTTAATTTATTGCTCCCTAAAAATGTGATTTAAACCTTTTGGGTGACATTTGGAAAAAAAATATTATCCAAATATCGAGATATAGTAAGTTGCCTACCTACCAAGTCATGAACTGTCAACATGCATTGAAGCATCGCTCCCATTTAGATGGATTAAAAATACTCTACAAAAGTCAAATTATACCTCAAAAAATTCGAAATTTTTTCCTGCGGCAAAAGTTGATTTTAAGCCTCTTGTATGACATTTGGAAAAAAATATTATCAAAACGTCAAAATATAGTATGTTGCCTACCTGCCAAGCTATAAGCTGACAAAATCCATTGAAGGTTGGCTCCGCTAAATAAATAGACTAAAAACCCTCTGCAACATTAAAATTTTACCTCGGAAAATTCGAAGTTTTTCCGATTTTATTTTTGGCTTCGGAAAAAGGTGATTTAAGGCCTTTTGGGTGATGTTTGAAAAAAAATATTTTAAAAACGTCAAAATATACAGTCCTATTCTGTTAAACGTTCACGTGAATATTTGTATTCTGCTATCCGGCGGAAAAAACGAATTGTTTCAAAAAGTATATAAATTTCGATCAAAAATAAATTTTAACAATTAGATTCTCTTAAGAATTAAACAAAAAAAATATTAGTAAAGCTTTGGACTCAAAAGATAGAAGACATATGAAAATATCTAAATAGTGAAAAATTGAGTGAAATATTCACGTGAATCGAAAGATAGCAGAATAGGGCTGATAGTTTATTGTCTAACTGCCAAGCCATAAACTGTCAAATTCATTGAAGGATTGCTCCGATTAAAATGGATTAAAAAAACTGTACAAAATTCAAATTTTATCTTGGAAATACGGCTCTTCAAAGGTGTCTGATAACCTTACTTCACAGCCTATTTTTTACGTTATCACACACATTTGAAAACTAAACTCGCACAAAATGTAAGCTATTCGGACCGCTTTCATACGCAACTAATAAAATTCAACTTAAAATCATAGTTTTCGATTTACACAAGTAAAACTTACTCGTTTCAAGTGAAGTCTATGGCCTTAGCTTCATGGACCTACGTACTGCAGAACAAAATTTCTAGTTTATGATTTGTTTAGCATAAGCAACGTACAAGGATATATCATTATTAGATTCATTCATAATTGACAAGCACAATAAAGTTGGAAAAGACGTGCAGATGCCAAGTTTCACCGAATTCTTGAGATCCATATTGTACGTTGATTTTCACCAAGTTTCCCAAACTTGGTTTTTTTTTCTATGGGTTTTGACAGCTAAATGTGAAAATTTGTACCAATTCGTACAATTTTTCACGTTACCAAACACTAAAATCGGAGCAGTCCTTCAATGGATTTTGACAGCTCATGGCTTGATAGGTAGGCAACATACTATATTTTGCTATTTATATAATATTTTTTCCAAATGTCAGCCAAAAGGCCTTAAATAAACTATTTCCAAAGCAAAAAATAAAATAGGAAAAATTTCGAATTTTCTGAGGTAAAATTTTAATTTTGTAGAGTTTTTTTAATCCATCTAAAGTAGGGTACACATTATCGAACCTGCGTGACATTCTTGTAGGATATCGAACATGCGTAAAAAGTCTCGGGTACACATTTATCAGTTTTGTTGTCCGTTCGCCAAACAAAATTTTCATTTCAATCCAAGATCTAACTCAATAAACAAATCAAAATATTATTTTTTTTATTCCCTACTGACAAATATTCAAAAATGTACTAATTAACACCAAACATACTTTTTGGCTGTTGCTCAATGAATGATTTGCATACACATCATCGATCAAGAACAATGTCTGCCAGGCAATATCAAAAAATTTTGTGAGCAGGCCAACATGCCTGTCATGCCATCAGGCAAGTGTACACATTATCGAACGTGAGCAAAACTGTCAGGCAGGTTCGATAATGTATACCCTACTTAAATCGGAGCAATCCTTCATGACTTGACAGGTAGGCAGCTTAATACATCTTGACATTTGAACAATATTTTGTTTTCCAAATGTCGAATGAAAAATTTCGATTTTTTTCAGGTAAAATTTTTGAATTGAATTTTGTACCAGATTTTTAATCCATCTAACTCGGAGCGATGCCTACATGGATTTTGACAGTTCAGGACTTGACAGGTAGGCAACTTACTATATCTTGACATTTGGATAATATTTTTTTTCCAAATGTCACTCAAAAGGTTTAAAATCACATTTTTAGGGAGCAATAAATTAAATCGAAAAATTACAATTCTTTTGAGGTAAAATTTGAATTTTGTAGAGGTTTTTTAATCCATTTAAATCGGAGCCATCCTTCAATGGATTTTGACAGCTCATGAGTTGCCAGATAGGCAACGAACTATATTTTGACGTTTTGATAATATTTTTTTCCAAATGTCATACAAGAGACTTAAAATCAACTTCTTCCGGAACAAACATTTTTTTGAGGCAAAATTTGAATTGTATAGGGTAAGGTTCTTTTAATATGATTAAATTGGAGCGATCTTTCGATGGATTTTGACAGTTCATGACTTGACATGTATGCCACTTACTATACCTTGACATTTGAATACTATTTTTTTCCTTGTGACTATTATAAAAATTGAACATGATTATATACTAAGCAAAAATGAAATAAAAACAAAATTTTCTTATAGCGAAAACCGAAACCAAACCACCGAGACCGCTGAGACCAGCGAGACTCTCGTCGAATTTCGGTACCAAAAATACGGTCTCGTCTCGGTCTCGTCTTCGGTACTTTTAAAGGAGTCTCGTCTCGTTGACGAGACCGAGACCGAGACGAGACCGAGACTAGTCTCGGTCTCGTTGCCAGCCCTAAGGCAGTTAAAGAATTCTACATACGTGTTGTACGGCTGAAGAATGAATATCTGTACTTCGCCTGAAGGGAAATCTGATGAGTATTATTAGAAGCGCGAGTATTACGATTGAATAGTTTAAAGGAGAGCAATGCAACTACCCTTTTTTCTAGAAGATTGTTTCAACGAGTAGCGAAAAAATAGTGAAAATACTGAAAACATTACGGGTGTGTTAAAGGGTAGTAAATGTTTATGTTATCATTTTTATCATTTTTATTTTCAGAGCTCTACTCTAAATTCATATACATGAATTTTAAGAGGTCAACTCAGATATGAAAGTTATACTCAAGTTTTGGATAAAAGTATGCTTTATAGATTACAGCCAAATCAGAAGGAAAAAAGAATTTGTTGCATCGTCGAAGAAAGTATAATGCTGCTTAGCATTAAGTAGCAGCCTGTGATGCGCATACCAATGACTGATAGCTGATCCGTTTCTTTATGGGGGGTAGGTTCGACTTGAACGACAGAAGACATCATTGAATTATTGAAGCATTAAATTCTATGCGGTTTTTTATTCCCCATTGAACAATGCCGTAAAGACCAGAATTTAGTGAACTTCAATTTGAAAAACTGAGATTAGAAGTTAAAGAGAAAAGCAGTTGGAAGCAAAATGGAGACCTGGAGTACACCAGCATATATCTATTATATGATATATAAATCTCATGTCACGTTGATGTGTTGAATAAACTCCGAAACTATCTAACCGATTTGCATTTTTTTTTTTTGAAATTTTTATTTTGCTGGTGTTGATAAGATAGGATAGTTTTTAATACTTAATACTTAATAATAATGCTACTTGTCATACAATTTTGTCTACCATCTTGATCATTTTGAAAACGGCTCTAACGATTTTGATAAAAACTAAAATGCACGACTGGATCGTACGAACTTGCTCTTGTAGCTAACAACTTTTGCAACCACTGACGCTGTTAGTAGGTATAGGTAGTCCAGTTACCCTATGCAGGTTTAAAGCCGTTGTAGGGAAGAATACCTTGATTCTTAATATAATGAATTGTGGAATACATGATTCAAGGAATGGTTACATAGACACCGCATATTTAAATGTATTTGAATTATGTAAATTAGGAAGGTAATATGTACCTACCTTCATATAGTGAGCCTAGGTATGTGAATATGTACATACATATGTATATAATGAAAGTGAATGGTGTATATGTGGATAAAAGTCGTTTTTTCAGCTTATAAAAACTGCCAAAACCATCAATCAGTTTCTCAAAAAAACGAAGAACGCCATTAGATGCCACGAATCAATGAAAATTTTATAAAAAAGTATCTCGAAAATTGTAGGACGGATTTTGATGAAATCCTGTTTTTTTAGTTTTTTGAAAACATTTTTTTTTTTGGAATTATGGTATGCAGTTTTTTTAGAGTTTATTAATATACATGTGATTACAAATTTAAAATTATTTTTTTTGATTAGTTTTAAAAATATTGATTTTTGAAAAAAAAGTTTTAAAAATTAATTTTTATTAGAAAAAAAGTTTTTCAAAATTTTGATATGCAAAATTAGTTTGGCTACTTAGATCTTCTCAGATATAAAATTTTAAAGAAATCCAATCTACCGTTACCGAGGTAGCCAAAAATTAAAAAAAAGTTATATGAAAGCTACCATTATTAGACTTTTCCCGTAAACTTGGTTTAGTTTAAATGATAGCTATTGCCAACAAAAAAATGTTTAGGCCTAAAAATAAAATTTCAATTTCCCCTCTGAGGAATGCCAAAAGAATCACACATACCAAATTTGAAGGTAATCGCTCAAGCCGTTTAGGCTCTAGCTCGTTATACATACAGACGGACAGGCTGACAGACAGACTGATTGACAGGCAGACATTTTTTGTCGATGACTTTTTTGGACTTCTCTATCCTAATGTCATGTTTGATTGTTAGAATTTTTGTTTTTACGAATGCATAACTTGCCTTATAGTACCTATAACCAGACTTTAAAAATGTGCAAATTCTTCAAACGGAAAAACATACATCGAAACGATATACGTTAGAAACTTTGCACATTTTGAATAACAAAAATAACATGAACAGGAAGCAGGATACACAGTGTATCTCGTCGGTGTACTGTTCCCTAGTCTCTAAATAACTGTGATACATACATACATACATCAATAGTTTTGTTGCTCTTTTAAAAGAAAATTTTATTAAACAGTTGTTGACTTAACTTCTAACTAAGAAGAAGTGCTTTAATTTAAATATTCAATTAAAAAACTGTCATTATTTTTAAAAATTTTATATATATATATGTAATTTGATAAAATAGTTTCGTTCATATAATTGTAAGTGTAAAATCTTAACAACTAAATGTAAGCATACAAATGTTTCTCTTATTTTTTTTTTCATGGTTAATAAAGTGCCCCTGAAGAAGACTGAAAACTCAGTCGAAACGTTGGGAAAACTAATGAATATCTTTCATTAATAAATTATCACGACCAAAAAAGCCGAAGAAGCCTATAACCGCAAGTAAAAAGTGTGTGCATTATTTTAGGTATACCCTACTTTGGTCAAACATTTTTTTTAATATTATTTTTTTAACGGTACCGGTCATACAACTGGTGATTTGGATTTGGATTTTGAACTTTCTCATAAACGGCTCGAAGGATTTCGATAAAAAATTTATAAAGGAGGTCCTTCAAATTATAAATAAATCTGCATAATGAAATTTTCGAAAAACATTTTTTTGGATTTCTGAAAAAAAAATATTTTTTTTTTTTTTGAAAATTCAATATTTCTTAAACGGGTGGATGATTTTTTTTTTAAATTTTATTTTTAAGTTTATATTGTTAAATATATAAAAATGCCATACCACGTTTTTATTAGAAAAAAAATTATATATAAAAAATTAAGACAAAAAAACGACTTTGAAAATATATCCATATTCTTAATAGAAAATTTGGCATACGATGCGATCGAACATAAGAGCAAGTTCGTGCGATCCAGTCGTGCATATTATTTCCTTTAGTACACACTAATCAAAGAAAAATATAAGCAAATTGGTACACATAAAGGCCCCAACCCATAGAATCGGGTGGCCCGTTGCTTCGACGACGGAGGGGAATCTTTAAAAGTTAAAGGTTCGGCGTGATGCCTACGCGCTGAAAAACCATACAATTTATTTGTTTTAACGATAGACAGATTATATGGTAATGTCGTTCATTTGGGCTGGCCGTGGCCTGTCAACCTCATGGTCACAGGTTCGATCCCTGCCGTAGTCTATGTCCTCTTATTTTTCCATTAAAAACCAATTCTAAAATAAATTGAGTTGCTGGTTTACTTATTACATGCTGTTTAGACATAGCATAGTGATTGAGTAAAACAATTATACCGATAAATATGACAACTACTAGAACAAATAATGCGAATTATAAGGGGCATAGATAAATAAGACCCGAAAATTTCTTCGAATTTATTCAGCCACCATCCCTGGAGATAAAATCTGAGACAACAACCACCTCCAGTCTCAGAACATCGCGCCACACATCTTTCCTATACTTCTTTCTCTTTCTTAAAACTCAAGCCCGCGCTATGTTAATATTTAAAGGGCAGTATAATTCCGTGAGCGCGTGTAGATTATAAGAAAAAAACCATTTAGTTCTTAATTAATAGAAATCAGTGATTAGAATCTTTATCACTCACTTCCTTACCAATACCAACGCAACAACGCATATACAATAAAGTCGCAGCAACGCGTGGCCGGGTCTGCTAGTTGTATTATTAAATATCAGACTTGAAACCGTCCAAAACAACTTGTATTGAGCGTTCCGAAGGTAATTTCTAATCCAACGAAAAAGAGATTCATCGATACCAAATACATTTATTTTCGATAAGATATCTTTTTGCCAAACTATCAAATGTATTTGAAACATCAAGTGCAATAATTATACTTTCTTCAAAATGATGTAAAAATTTGTGCCACTGTGCGGTGAGATTTACCATCAGATCACCAGTGTACCTATTGCTACGAAAGTCATCCTGCCGGTCATTAAGGGGCTTTAGATCTTTATGTTATTTCTTTAGCGGATAATTAATCAGAGTGTCTATGACCTTGGAAAGAAGGGACGTAAGGGCAATTGGACCAAAGAAAGAGGGCGAATGCTGTTTTCCATCTACTCGGAAAAAGACTAGTAGACTAGGACATATGGAAAAGTTTACGCAGTGGCCTAGCCAGCTGCAAGCAAATTGTTTTTTTTTTACGTGAGCTGACAAAAAAGATTTCATTAAAGACGAGTGTTAGAACTAAATGACTAAATATTTCGAATGCTATTTTTTTACAAATTATCAAACATTTTGTATAATATTTTGGACATTCTAGTGTTTTTTGCTTTAATTTCTGGCCATGCAAAATATTGTTTTTCTAAATATGAGGCTTGTAAGTCTCTCTACATTGTCTGAACTAATTTCGGTTTTCCTTCGTAGGGTTGCCTTTATATAATTGCTGAAACTTACTTCTCTAACCCTAATAACCTCTGTACATTGTACACATCTTTCGGTTTGATAGAATTCAATATATTCAATCTATAAAATAAAGAATTTAAATTGTTTTCATATCTGCGCTGGAATCGGTGTAACTATCGATGAAGCATAATTCATGACCATAACTATAGTCTCCTCTCTTACAATGTCTATGTGAGATATCTTCTTTGGGCATACGTCCAAATTAATTTGTTAAATAATTAGAGCTTAACTAAGACATTATGATATAGGCTCTGTAAATTAAATAACCACTTACATTGTGTATATTTTTCTAACTAGCTATATTATGTAGCTAGTGAGAGTTAATCTGAATGATTGTATTTTCATTTTCCCGTACACTAACAGAATTTTGTAATTGATTTTCCTTTGTGAAGTAAACTTGTCATTAACTACCTGTTGGTACTTATATGACCGGAGAATCTGTTCTTCTGCAAGAACAGGTAAAACCGTAAGCGCCTTTCGATTTCTTTCAATTTCATTGTTCTGCCGAAAATGTAATATAAATGCATCTCAGCTCAAAATGATGCAGGTGCAAAACAGAGATATCAGAAATAATTGGTTCTCAATATATTTTACCACAAGTCGACATCATCTGCTATGAAAGCCTTCCAAGAAATATCCCTAATCCTTTTATCATCCTGAATTTGAGTCGGTTTTCTGAACAGTCCCATTGTTTAAAAGGAATAACATATTTTCGTTAAATTATATTTCCATTAACTTACATTCGCATACCTGGCTTAAGTCTCCTTCTATGTCCTTTTAAAAAAATACGACAATGGACTTTAATAATAATAGACAATAAGAAACACTTAGTACATATAAATTGGAATATATTTTGAGGTTCTTAAATTCAACTAGAAAAGTATCACAGTGTTTTTTCAAATGGAATATATCCTTTCGGCATCAGGATACAAGCAGGAACTTATAGACAAATTAAATTTCCGATTATCACCAATGTGAGTGCACATTATATTGTGGTAAAGTATCCTGCTTTACATATAAGATGATGTTTATATTTTGTTGTTGTTTTTGGCTGCGACTTAACCGTTGAAAAGGACATACGGAAGTTGAAACATAGGTGCATGATCCTATTGGGTGGATTCGTGGCAATAAAATTGAATTATAATTTCTTTTTGGAGAAATGAAAAAAATATAAAGACTTCTTCTACTATATCAGCTGAATTTGAAGATGTACTTTTTTGGTAAAAGAAAAGGATCGCTTCTGATCTCGAAGGACGGACATCATCAATACCGTGACTTAGTGCTGTTGTGTATCGTGTGTCTTCCTTGTTGTTGGTTTTTGTAGCGTTGTTCGTCTTTGTTTTGTTATTGTGCTTTAAGCAATCGAGTCACGTAATGCAAAGTGCTATACTGTGTCTGAATTATAAGTGCTAGTGCTAAATGTTCCTATAGAGGATGTCTATTGGTAGTCATTCTCATCGTCGGTCGTCATCGTCCTTGGCCATTTTTTGTTATGCTTCTTCTTCAATTTAATGTCCTTCTCTGTTTTAGGAATAGTCTATAATTTTGTGTTGGTTTGCTTTTTCGTATTGCTGTATATGACAATTAATCGGCATTTGGTCCTTTTTGTTGTTCTGCCTTAGCCATGACGATAGCATACCTTACCTTCATTTTCCTACTTCCTTGAGATGGATTTCTGTATCTGTATATAAAGCAGGTCTCGATGAATTCGAGTGGTAGCGTGTTTACATGAATTTTATATCCTTTCGTCTTGTTTTTCTATTTTTCTGGGCTTTCAATGGAATACATTATTCAGGCATAAGCACATACACCACACACACTAGCTAAATTTAGTTAAATAGAATTGACAAACAAAATGGTAGGTACCTCTCTACCTTCCTACCTTCTTCAAATCCATTTGACAAAAATAGGTTCAAAAATGAATGGAATGTCCTTTTTGCCTTTTGAAATTCACCGATGAAACATTTCTTTACACACGTTTTCTGTCGTGACACTTTTTCATGTTAGAATTTTCGATTTGTTTCCTTCTTTTCACGTATTTTTTTTTTCTTTCAAAGAAGCTATTCTAGGCAGCAACGCGCCGTTAAGTTGAGCTTTGTTGTTGTTTTGTGTTTTTGAATGTCGATAGTGTTATGTCTATTCCAGAGAATGTAGTAAATTTTAGATCACATGTCATGGAATATCTACATCCTTTTAAATTGCAAATTTTAAACTGTTTCGTGACGTTGTGCATTTAAAAAAAGATGTCTACCTATACATATAAATTTAGAAACAGGGAATATTTAAAAAGGTGCGGCAAATGGCTTTGGGCTTAAGAGGGGTTTTTTCTATTACGATAACTATTAAAGGTAGCAGTTTTATGACCTCCGTTTGATTTGTATAATTAATTTTAAGAATGATAGGTCGCTAGGTCCAATTTATAAATAGAACTTTATGGACATATATAAGACGAAAAGGTATCATCTTTTGTTTAGTACACTATCGCATTTCCTTTTGAATGTCATCCATGAGTATTTTATTATAAGAAATTGACTTGATAGCTTGAAACTTAACCCAGAAGAATTGATAAAATAAAATAGGTACATATGTTATCTGGAAATGGGTAATGGGTTTTCTGAATTGGATTATCCGGGTTGCAAGGACCTAATTTTCAGGGTATGGGGGTTATGTCGTTGGGTTAGCTTAACCCGGCTCGATTATGGTATGATTAGGACAAAATAAGCTTAGATTAGGTTGAAGTGGCTGCCAGCGAAAAGACACTGATAAACTACATAAGATTGTCCATTAGAGTATTACATGAATCTGAAGATTGCCAACTCATAAGAACCAGTTGGAGTTTCTTATGAAGAAAGCGAGACAACTACTAACGTCTGTGTTTACTACCTAGATCAATTTGATCTATGTAAAAGAAGATGGAATCTGCAGGCAGGGCATGATGGAATCTGCAGGCAGGGCATGTCTAGAGAAGATGAGGAAGCGATTCTTTTTCTCCTTCGTCCAGAAACCTTCTGCAAAAATCGTTTGTGAATACTCCAATGAAATACTCAATTGAGTGTTTGTCTATAACACAGTGCCCGGTTATAAGGGGATAACAATGAAAAGGGTTATCCTCAGCCTCGGTTTCTTTCATATTTGCTAGTGTGTATGATAACGTAAAAAATTGGCTACAAAGTAACGTTATCAGACACCTTTGAAGAGCCGTATTTCTAAGATTAAATTTTAATTTTATAGACGTTTTTTAATCCATTTAAATCAGAGCCATCCCACAATCGGTTTTGATAGTTCATGGCTTGACAGGTAGGCCACATACTATATTTTGAGTTTTGGAAAATATATTTTTTTTTTCAAATGTCACCCAAAAGGTTTACGATGAAGAGGTTTGGTTTCAGCACCAAAAATACGGTCTCGTCAAGGGTGCTTTTAAATAAGTCTCTGTCTCGTTGAAAAAAGTGGGTCCCGCAATTCCATCTGCCTGTCTGTCTGTTTTTCTGTCTTCGAGTTGAATGGATTTGCTTCAAACTTGATCCAAATTGTTTTGTCGGTATTATGCCCACACGTTTTTTTTCATTTATTTTAAGACGAAAAATAATGGTATAGCTGTCAAACATTTTGTTGGCCAAAAAGATAACTTTTAGTTTTCTCAAAAACGGCTCCAATGATTTTTATAAAAAATCAGTTAATTAATGAAGAGAAAAAGTACATTTTGCTGATTTTTTTTTTTGGAAAAAATAGTTATTTTTGGTACCTCTAGTAGAACCATTTTTTGGTTTTCGATTTTCTGGAAAACGGTTAATTTGATTTTTTTGAAATTTTTGTATGCAGAAGCTCCTAGAAAGTTTAAACACTGAGATGTAAACCACAATTTAAAAAAAAAATGTTGTCAAATTAAAAAAATAAAACATTTTTTTTTTGAAAAATAAATATTTCAAAAACGACTCAATCAATTTAGTAGTATTTAGTATTTAGTAGTTTTTTTTTAACATTATCTTGAATACTTAAAGAAAAACTATTTTTCTAAAACAAAAAACAATGGTATCTCCAATAAAAATATTAATAAACCGTTAAATCTACATAGGATAACTAGACTACCTTCCCTACTAGCAGCGTCAATGTTTAGCTGCATTAAAGTTGTTAGCTACAAGAGCAAGTTAATACGATTCAGTTTAATTTATTTAACCTTACTATCAAAGAAGCATTTTCATTGTATTTAAAACAACAATTTTCGTTCACGACTTGTTTGCGAACAATTTGCTATAAGTATACGAAAATTATTTCAATAGCTTTTCCAAAAAAAATCAATATAATAAGGACTTAAGATATGAGTCGTGCTATTCAATACATTTCTCTAATCAGTTCGGTGGAAATTAGTATTATTTGTTTCTTTCGAAAAATTCTCATCATCTGGTTATGATTGATAAGTTTAGTCAAAAAATCTGTCTGTCTCCCATGATGACTGGTATCAGATTGAATATTCAAATTAATTCTTAATAAATTTGTTAGCTAGACTTGTTTACACCAATTTATTCACTTCTGTATATTAATTTAATTTTTTTTGTTCGTTAAAAAAGAAGAAGAAACTTAATCTGATGAGGCATTCACAGAAATTCCTATTTTAAATGTCAGAATGTCACATAAATTTCAAGCCCAAATAAGCGTGCACGTGAAGTGTCACCACCTAAAGCCATCTATAACATCTTACTCTCGTACACACATGTTCCAACATTTTTCCAAAAAAAAAACTGTCGATACTATTTTTGCCAATGTGCAGGAATAGATTTTTTAATGCTATGTTTCCCATTCATATGGATGTGGCAGCACCTACGAGTGTTTTCGGTGTTCCTTTTATAAATTTATTGTGTAGTAGTGATGTAGATGTACATTTAAGAGGCGTAGAGTAGAGGTGTGACGATTTCAAATACTTTCTTGATTACAGGGTGATTAAAAAAAATTAAATAACTACAGCATTCAATAAATTCCCAATACCTGAGGGAAATTGCAATTGACATGAATAATAATTATGTTTGAAGAAATCTATTGAGAGTCTAAAAAAAAAAACATTTTTGTATTTATAAAATATTATCTATTACATATATACAAAATTAATATTTTACCATTTTAAAAATTTATAAAAAAAAATATTAATTAAATCTTAAGGAAATTCCTACTGTCGTAAATTTTTCGTTAAAGAAAAAAAATAGTAGCGCTTGTTTTTTTTTTTTAAATAACCCCTGGTCAAGTTAGAATTACCACTCCTCCACAACGGTGTATATGAAGTAAAAAAAAATACAAAGGGGGATGACATTAATTCTAGTAAATTTGTCGTAAATCAGTGGCGAAAGAAAAAAAAATCGCATTTGTTTATTTTTTATAATGAAAAGATTAAGTATAGGAGTAGGTGACACGATCGGATGATATTCCAATGGAATTCTTCAAATTCAGCACTACTGATCTCGTTTTGAAATTAACAGCTGCGCTCAACTGTTTACTTGTTTCGAGTTCTGTTCCTGACTATTTTAATAAAGCTCTGCTCAACCCTATCCTTAAAAAACGCTATTCCAGTAACCCAGCAAACTACAGGAGCATTTCATTACTGAACGCATCAATGAAGATCCTCACTAAAATTCTGAGCAAAAGGATGTACTCGTGGATTCAGGAGAATAATCTCCTGAGTGAAAACCAGGCTGGTGTTCGTAGGGATTACTCCACTGTAGACCAAATTTACGTACTAACGTTTATTGCGGAAATGTTTATGAATAAGAAGAAAAAACTGTATGCATTCTACATCGATTTTAAAGCAGCTTTCTATACAATTGACCGAAGAGCTCTAATGATGAAGTTGTACAATAAAGGAATGTCCTTAAACATTGGAAGAATAATTGAAGGCCTGTACGCTCATACAACGTGGGCAATAGGAAATGGAGTCGAAATATCGGACGAATTCGAAGTTGAAATAAGCCTTAGGCAAGGATGCAATTTAAGTCCACTTTTGTTTGCCCATTTTTATAGACGATATAAATTACTACATTACATTACATATTATACTACTCCGTAGATAAATCTACGAAGTAGAGACTCTGAAGCACTGGCAACGAGACCATTGGCTTTAAACATCACATACATTAATACAACAGAGAGAGACAGAGAAAGAAAGAAAACACAACAGAAGAAACACATGTCAGCAGCACGTGGTTGGTTTCCGAGGGTCCTCCATCGAAGTACTAACCACGCGCAACGATGCTTGATTTCGCTGATCTATGGGAAGCGATGCTTTCATTGGAGCTAAGGCCGTTGACCCGATATAAATGAGATTTGGACCGGAGGAGTAAAGCTGTCTGAGACACTTGTGATAAGCCATTTAATATTTGCTGATGATATTGTTGCACTGTCAGAAGCACCGAATGGTCTTCAGCTTATGTTGAACAGGCTGGCTGAATATGGAGACTGAAAGTAAATCTCGACAAATTAAAAATCATGATCTTTCACAATGCAGGAGGTAGGAACTGTCGAAATGAGAAATGGAAATTTGCTAACCAAGACGTAGAGGTAGTAAATTAGTACAATTACTTAGGTGTTCTCATTACAAGGAATGTAAATTTTAAAAGACATATGACAGGAAAACTTGCAAAATCAAAAAGTGCCATAAATGCAACCTGGAGAAGTTTAATGTCGAGTAAGGATGTGGATTCAGCAGCAAAATATAGAGTTTTTGAAACAACAGCTAAAGCCATAATGTGTTATGCTGCACAAAGTAGGGGCCATATAGAATTTGAAGAAGTAGAGCAACTTTTGCGATACTTTTTAAAAAGAATTTTCAAATTGCCTCAGTCAACACCAAATCATATTATTTACCTTGAAACTGGGTTATCTCCATTGTACATATCGACGTTCAAAATGCAAGTTGACTATGCCATTAAAACGCTTAACATGTACGACAGGAGATTGCCGAAAAAGATAAGTATGCTGGTAATACGAAAGTAAATTTCATGGTTTGCTCAGTGGAAGTTATTGGCAGAATTGGGTAGCTGTTCACTAAATCTACACAGAAATAACATAGAGGTTTGGAAACCAGAGGTGTACGAGCTAATTAAGGAAGTAGTTCTGAAAAAAAGACAGGATTTCGAAATGAAGGCAAGGTCATCTCTACAGCGAGTAACCTATGCCCAACTTAATCATGACTTAATGGAAAGGAACTACTTCAATTGCGAATACACAACAGAGGAAATATCGTTAATTACCAAAACAAGAGCAGAGGTTATCCAATTGAATTTCATTCCTTACAGAAGTGACTTTGAGGAAATATGTGGCCTCAGTAATAAGAGGGCGAGAAAAGATGTATACCACTTTCTGGGAAGATGTCCTATTTTGGTGGAAATTCGAGAATCAGTGTTTGGAAAAAGTGTCCTGAGCAATGTCGAGATGAAGAATACTCTAAACGGTGATAATTGGAAAAAATTGTCAAAGTACATAGAATGGGGGTTAAGATACCGAAGAAATATAATTAATGAGCTGTTCTAATGATATCCAAGAAAAATATTGTATAAATTGTATAATTATTGTATTAAATTTGAATGTTTTATTTAACTATAATTTACTTATGAAAACATAAAAAATGTCACTCTGGCAGACGGCGCATGCCATGCTTATTTCTGATTGTTACAATATAGCATTAAGAAATTATGTAAATAAAAGTCATCATTAATCTAAAAAAAAATCTACCAAGATTTTTCACTAAATCTAGAACTACTATATTATGTCTTTTATATTTTTGCAATAAAATTTGTTTAAACAATTGTCGCCGACGTCCTGGAATAAGTTGTGTAATAAAATAATTTGTCTCGCGCCTTTTTCTAAACTAAAAAAAAACGCCCTTTTAGTATGGCCTATACGATACCATAAATCAGTAATGAGTGAAAATCCTAATGCAGATTTGACTGTCAAGTTAGAATAACCAGGGGTTATTAAAAAAAAGAAAGACTATTTTTTTTCTTTCACGACAAATTTAGGACAATTAATCCAATAGGAATTTCTTTAAAATTTTGAAGTGATAGTGCTAACTTGACACACATTTATTCATTCACTTGTGCGATTATATAGATCAGTCTTGAACAGTTTAGTATAATAGTAATCTGTCGTTAGGTGGCTGCTTTTGGCATATAAACATTTTGTATAATTTTGAAGTTAGAAAACCGTTTTGCTTTCTTTTTTTGATAAGTTATATCCAGGGTATCCGTTCCTATATTTATAACTAAATTAGCAATAACACTCTGTCAAATTCCATAATCGCGAATGCGGCAGAAACACATAAAAACTTAATAAATAATTGGGTCACAAGACCATAACGAATAGGACAGACTCCCACAAGAATTCCTTGTGAACTTTTAGCCCGCAGAATAAATTAAGTTCTCACAATTGATTTGTATGGACTTATGACCGTCAAGTAGGTCAAAAGTGCTTTGTAAATGTAATGACACAGAACCGGAAAAATATTATGGCTAAATAAAGTTGGATTCAAAAAAGAAAATTACGTTTTATTATGAATCACCCTGTCTATGTGCATATTACAAAAACGAAACAACAAAGGCAAACGAGAATTAAAACTGGTTCTCTCTCAACCCTATTAGCATTAGACATATCTATTCATTGAAACTAAAAAGAACTCTATGATTGTGTTTTTCTTTTGTATAGAAAAAAGCAATCACAGGTAAGCTACATTCAAAAAGAACTAAATTAAAATTTACAAAAAAAAACTCTGGTTTGTTCTGCCATCATAAATTAGAAATAAATTAACTCGTTTTCAAAGCGGAAATCTTTTTATCAAATGGACTTAGAAAAATTATCACAGCTCATTCCAACAATTATTTTTAAACTATAAACAAAAATTATCTTAAAAAGTAGCATGATGCTAATATTACGCCATATTTTTGTGTAGTAGATTAGCGTAGTGGGATATTTTATGGTTTCTTGTCCCTTTAACTAGATAAGAAAATGTCTGATACGAATGGAGGTTAAGGTCGAAGTCGCAATGACTCATTGCACTGAGTAGAAAAAGGGAAATGAAATAGGACCAGTATATTCTGCTGGTAAAGTGCGATTTGTAACCTGCACTCTATGTGTGGAGGAGGATATCTTAATTTGGTTACACTGTTGTCGCAGTGACAGCCGATTTAATATTTCTCGGATATCTTGAAGTTAGTTTGGTTTCATAAATTCATCATGAACTAAAGATGACGTTTGCAATTTGTTTAAAATTATTTTGAAAAAAAAAAAACTGGTAACTTCGGGAAACACCTCGGGATCAACAGATCAATTAATTCGAGAAATATTGATCGTTTTCAGCAGTTCTTTCGTGTGATTTCAAGACATTAAATAATTTTTACTCTAGGCTCTAGGGATACTAATATATATTTACGCCGAGAAACTGCAGCAAAATTGAGCACGAATGCCAATATTCGACGCATTATTGCTTAAATGCAGAATTACTTGTATAGATTGTAATAAATATAAGCGCCAACATCGGCTGCCACACAACTGAACTCATTATTCTGCCAAGAATATATAAAAAAAATAAATGTCTATATAAAAAAGAAACACCCTTTAATAAGTGTTCCCTATTGTAAGCCTATTACGCTACTAATGCGAAACGAAATTTTCCAACAGTCTCCCAAATGCACTACTAAATGTAAACGAAAACCATAACCAAACAATATTTTTGAAGAATTCTGTCAGCTGTCAAAAACACAATTGAAAAATTGTGGCTAGACATGGCAGAAACTGCTGGTTTTTATTATTCTAACATTTCGAATTTATACGATTTTTGCTCAAAAATCAACGATAAATTAGATTCACACTTAAGCAAAATCAGTAATGAAATTGAAACAACTTTTTGTTATGATTTCGAATTTATACGATGACTCTGAAATCAATCATTACTGGGATTAAATTTAAGCAAAATAAACACATTTATAAAAATCATTATTTTCGATCTTTTAAGCAAATTGTTATTGGTATTTACCAATACATTTTACTGAATAGCTGTTACCGAAATATTGACCCATTCCTAGTTGCCAAATTTCGCCAGCAATTAATGGCCCGGGCAATTAAATCGACAACGAAAAGAGTGGAAAATTGTACTCAGAAATCTAGTACAGTTTTTCACTAAAATAACACATTGTTGCTTGCGATTATATGTACATAAGGCAAGTTATGTATTCGTAAAAAAAAAAATTCTAACAATCAAGCATGATATTACTATCATAGAGAACACCAAAAAAGTGGATCCCGCAATTCCGTCTATCTGTAGAACGATCTACAGCCTAAACGGCTGAACCGATTTGGTTCAAACTTGGTACTTAGGCGTTTTAAGAGATTGTCCTTCAAATTCTAAATAGTATTGCATTTCAAAATTTTCGAAAAATATTTTTTTTGGATTTTTGAAAAAAAATAATATTTTTTTTTTGAAAATTCAATATTTCGAAAACGGGTGGACAATTTGTTCTGAAATTTTGTTTTTGTATTAATATTATTAAATATTTAAAATGTTCATACCAATTTTTTTTTTAGAAAAAGTTTAAGAATTTTTATATATAAAAAAAAATTAAGTGAAAAACTTTAAAAATATATTTAGCAGTTTTGTTAAGAATCTTTGCATATAATGTGATCGAATATCTGAGCAAGTACGTGCGATACAGTCGTGCATTTTATTTCGTTTAGCAATCAGCAACGTAGGTACTTTCGTCATGTCATTTCAGTATGGCTCTAACAACTGCCGTGAAACATATATTCTAATAATTGTAAACATTGTTCGGATAGGTATTTCTGTAAATACTATTGGTATCTCGAAAACTACTATAACGACTTTGATACAAAACAAATTCGGTAGGTAGTCTACATATTGATCCCAAAAATAATGTACATAAAAGGTATCAACGTACCTGTCATAAACCCATGTTTTGATTTTATTATGATCGATTTTTTTAAAAATTATGGCGCAAAATTTTAAAGGATTTAGTAATATGTTAAATCATTTTTAGTATGATACTAGGTTAAAAAGAGGATTTTGCCAATTTTAAACGAGCTTAGTATCGTATTATCTTCTTAACATTTTACTAAAGTTAAAATCACGAAATGGCTACTTTAATTTTTTAGTATCGTAATAAGTCCATAGTGTCATCTGATAGTATATCAGCCTCGCACGCGGGAGGCCCAAGTTCGAATCCTGCTAGTACACATTTTTTATTTTTTTTTCAATAATGAAGTTAAATGATTAAAATAAAGGGTTATCCATTTTGCGGTTTCAAAAGTATAGGGCTTGACATCTGTCAAACTAAGTTGTCAAACCAATTTTTTTTTCAGTTGAAAGTCTTACAGTTACGAAAATGGATGGCTTAACTATCGCATAATGCACAACCATTGTTAAAATCACTACAAAAATGGTGATTCTGCCACAACCACATATCGTGCTTTAAGAGGACATTATGGTTTATATAATCGTCCAACTACGCAAGCAATTGGCAAAATTGTGAAGAAATTTGAAGAGACTGGATTGGTTAAAGACATTGTAAAGAATGTGCATCATCGTTTTGCTCGTACCACTGAAAATATCGCTGCTGTAAGTGAAAGATTTGTCGAAGACCCGAATGTGTCGATTCCTCGTCGTTCTCAGGAATTAGGATTGTCTTACGGCACAATATGGCGTATTTTCCATTTGGATCTACACCTACACCCACACAAAGTCCAGCTCACACAACAACTGAAGACAGCTGACCATTCACAACGTCGTAGATACGTCGAATGGGTGCTTGAACAACAGGCGGTGGACGTCGATTTTTCGAACAAAATTTTCTTCAGCGACGAAGTACATTTCTCACTCGGTGGGTATGTTAATAAACAAAATTGTCGTATTTGGGGTTCTGAGAATCCCCAAG
Source organism: Philhelius pedissequus (assembly GCA_910595825.1). Lineage (NCBI taxonomy): Eukaryota > Metazoa > Arthropoda > Insecta > Diptera > Syrphidae > Philhelius > Philhelius pedissequus. Next base: position 33,680,181 of record OU343160.1, read on the forward strand.
TAATTGAAGAAAGGCCATTACATCCACAAAACGTCACTGTTTGGGGCGCTCTTTGGTCCGGAGGTGTGATTGGATCTTACTTCTTCGAAAACGACGATGGAAGGACTGTCACCGTCAATTCGGAGCGTTATGGTCATATGATCACCGACTTTTTTTTGCCTGCTATTAAAGAATACGACTTGGAGAATATGTGGTTTCAACAAGACAGTGCCACATGGCACACCATTCGAGCGAATATGGCTTTATTGCAACAGACATTTCCTGGCCGCGTAATTTCTCGTCGTGGCGATATCAACTGGCCACCAAGATCATGCGATTTGACACCGCTGGACTTATTTTTGTTATTTTTATCTTATAACTCTTGAGCACTTAACCAACATTCGTCAAGTTATGGCTGAGATACCGCACAATATGTGTCAAAAAGTGGTCGAAAATTACCTCAAAAGAAACGATGCTTGCAACAATTCGCGTGGCGGTCATTTAAATGATGTAGTATTTCACACATAATGTCAACGTTCAAGCTTTATAATAAAAAAGTGAAAACAAATATTTTATATGTGTTTTATTTACGTTTACTTTTGAAACGGCAAAATGGATAACCCATAATAAATATCGAATATTTATTTAGAGCACACGTTGGGTTTCCATCTCCATATATACTCGAAATTAATTTACAAAGCATATACACAATAATTGTGTTCACCAAAATTCAAACCCTACAAATGCTTTGCTATCTGGTTATTTAGCATTTTACTAGTTAACAAAGGTTTAAAATTTATGAAAAGTTGGTAGGCTACTATATATATAGTAAATTGTTAATTGGTATCGTGTTAATGCCTTAATAGTAGGTTGTTCAAAATTTTGCGCCTATGTTTTTAAATATATATCACTAAATATTTAAAATTAGTTAACATAAAAAAATGAAGAATTTTTAAAAACTTTAAAAATATATTTGGCGGGTTCCATTAAGAAGTCAAAAGTGATAGCCTATTTTGTCAAATTAAATTTAATTGCAGTTTTTATTAGTACACACATTTGTTGGGGAAAAAAACTTCTTAGGATGTTTGAAGAAAGAAAAAACAGTATGTAGTGGTAACTTAACGTTGTAAGTTCAGCCATTGATAAGAATAATTTCTACGGCTTGGGTGGCTGTTTGCATAATTAGACTTATTAAGCTTAAGGACTAACCATGTTATATGTAAATGATAAATACCACGTTGTAACCACGCTCGATAAATGGGATTAAAACCGCAAAATATTTATCATTTATAAAGCAGCTAATGATAAAACTTAATTATAGCATTTGTAAACAACCACGAAAACATTAAAAGTTATATGTATAAAACGCTATAACTAACTGAATTATTACATTATCGAATTTTCATTTTTAATGACTGTAGTCACAACCCAAAGTTAGCAGTACATAAGTTGTGTATTTTCCAAAGGTAATTAAACATTTCTTTCCATTACGTAATTTAAAATTAAAAGCTATATGCCATGGTTAGGATACCCGCGTTGTAAATGATAAATACCACGTTGTAACCACGCTCAATGAAATTGATTGAGTACGGGACTGAACTTTCTAAATATTTCTAATATGCAATATGTAACGCGGCTGATCCTAAAAAATAATAACAGGAGATGCAAACAACCGCGAAAACATTAAAAGTTCTATAAAAGGCTACAACTAATTGAATTATTACATTATCGAATTTTCCTGAATTTACAACGTCAAGTTAGAACTACAGAGTTTCTGTATGTTTCGAATAAAATTAAAAAAAAAAAAACAGTTTAATTTTTTTTGCTTTCCACGACAAATTTGAAATTTAAAAGCTATATGCCACAATTAAGTTTTAGGATTACCCGCCTTGTCTTTAATTTTATATAAGGACGAAACAATTATTAAATTTGTCACGGGTAATCTCAGAAAGTTTTCAAGCTATTTACTTGAAACTAATTTTATGATTTTCCCTATTCTTTTAAGAATGTTTTAGGATATCTTTTATTTGTTACATGTGTTGAACTAGAATACTAGACTATTAGGTTTAAACAAAAAATCGAACACTGTTTTATCGAAGTTAACAAACATATTTAATATTATGCTCTTAAAACTGCTTAATATTTTTCAAAAATGGAATTTTTTGGATAAAGGCAAAAGATTTATGCAAATGATAAGCCCGAAATCATTTCTTAACTATATTTATAGCTGAGAAATAAAATGTAATTACAAATAATACATTCATCAAATTTAGTTGCTTTGTTCCATTTCATTATCGTTCCTTTGATTCTTTTTCTTTTGTTTATTTGATTCTGAATTTCTGTCCACTCAATTGTTCGCTCATCGATTATCGTTGCAACAGCAAGTATCAATATTTTAAGTCTCAATCAGTTTTTGGGGAGTAGAGTAGCTTTTAAAAATGTACCACAGTTTCCGTATTCGAACAACAAAATAACAGATATAGGAAAGATTAATAAAATTTACAATTTATATTTTTTTTTTATATTTGCAATAGAGCGATTATTTTTTGTGAAGAATGTATTTAATTATTGAATGAAAATTTATTTTTCGTGCTAGCTGATTGCCATTTTACACGAAATGGAACAAATCATTCCAATAATTTGGGACCCAATTTCTCTCGTTCCGTTGACAGAATTGTGGACGAAAAACTTTTTCTTTTGTATTTGAATCAGGAAAACTTAATGGCAGACTAGAATTGAGGCTTGCCAACTGACATAATTTTCCTGTTTGCTATAGCAAAGGAATCAGGAAAAAATATTCACTTTCATACTGTTTCAACTTTTCCTGATTCCTTGATCGCTGTCTCTGGCCCCTTAACGAGCTGGATCGAATTGAAAATATATATTTATATACCTGAATCGAGGAATTATTGAAGAACCGAATACACATTGGTGTGTGTGGGTGCACCAATAGGTCTTTTTACCAAGCTATCTCTCTCTAAAGTGTCGCATGCCTTTCTCTATACATCTAGTGACACTTTCAGGAAAAACAAAACAATTTGATATAGAGAATCCAACAACTTTTTTCCTCGAAGTGATTTATCTGCCATTTTTTTTTTGTCATTGACGTATTCCGCCAGTACCCTAGTGTTTTTTTTTGTGTGTTCAGTGTGGGTTTTCGGTTTCTTTGTATTTTTTTCTGTTGCATGTTTTTGTTGTTTATTCTGTAAAGATTGTCACTTCGATTCGATTTTAAATAAATTTTCCGATCCGCGAGGCCATATACCTGAATCGAAATCTCAATTGGGATTCGACTCGCCAATTCACTCATATAACCGGGGTAATTGTCTTGTGCTAATGCTAAAGTAAGCATTCCTTCTATAGCCGAACCACCATAACCTTAACCTTAAAAAAGTATGATCAATGGAGATCATCCACAATCTAGGAATTTTGCTGCATAATTTGAGATCATATAATACACTTTTTCAAATGAATTTTTTCGGTGGAAAACGATCTTAGTGTTTTTTCTCATGTTCAACTTTATGTCGCCCTTTCAAGAGTGGGCTAAAAAAATAATCAGTTTTTGTTTCCTGAAAATAATAAAGTTGCTAATAGTGTATATCCAGAAGTTTTAAAATAAAAAAAAATTAAAATTAGTATAATTACTGTGCATCTCCAAATGTGTATTTTTTTGACAACTTTCAGTAAGAGAACATACAATTCTTTATTTGGGTAAGGAAAGCATATGTAAGTAGACAGTAGAAATTTCGGCCAATCTTATTAAGCATTTGATATGCTTTTACTGAGATTAAAAAAAATATATTAAAAGCTGGCGAAGCAACGCTGGCACAGCTCGGCTAGTAAATGATAAATACCACGTTCTAACCACGCTCAATGAAAATGATTGAACTCGCTACATATTTATAATATGCAACGCAACTAATCCTAAAAATTAATAATAACATTTGTAAATAACCGCCAAAACATTAGGTTATATAAAACACTACAACTAATTGAGTTATTAAATTATCGAATTTTATTTTTTAATGGCTGTATTCACAACCTAGCAGTATCTACATAACTTGTGTATTATCGAAAGTTTTTTAAACAAAAATTTTGCATTTGATTTTTTTCCACAATACATTTTAAACTAAAAATCTGCAATTAATTGCGTGATTAAAATATTTAATTGATGAAAGTTTAGGGCTAACATAATCGTCTTGAAACTGGCCACAGAAAATTGAAATAAAGTACTACTCGTACCTACCTACTTCATATGAGAGCAACCAAAGAATTAACGAATGTTCGTCCATTTTGAGATTTCGTTCACATTGCTTAAATTTTATTCGTTACGAATATAAGTTGATAGTGTGATTTTGGGGTTAGACGCGCGCGAACACATTCGTTGAAGTGTGGATGTTATGTGGAACGGGAATAGAGTTTGATCGTTCATAAAGCGCCTTTCATATGAGCAGCGAATTGCGAATGCGAATTGGTAATGGTCGCAAATTCTGAAGTTTCTTTCATATGAATATAATCTTTGGTCGCCGACCAGCCAGCTGACAAATATCACATATATGTAAATGAATAAAGTTTCGAAATTCGTTTGCAGGAAAATGAGTGCAAAACTTTTTATGCAATTTGGTTGTTTGCTATAAAAGTTTAAAAATGAGATATAAGCTACATGTCCATCCAATAAACATAAATCGCCACGAAGATGGAGAAGAACAACCACCAAATAATGTGAAGTCTAAAATTTGAGGTTAAGTTCCAGCGAATTATTTATTCATTTGTGGAATGCGTCCTGTTCTTTTGAATTGCGAATTTACATTTGACGTAGAAAATATTAAAACATAATTTTTTGATATTTAAACAAATTGTTTGTAGTGTTTTCTTTTTTAATTTTGTAAATAAGATCATTTATTAACTTCTTTGAAAAGGTAAACTAAAAATAAGTTGATATTTCCCCTTGAAATTGCTTTAAGAGGTTAATTCGCATTCGCAGTTCATATGAAAGGCGCTTAATAATCAGATGCATGCAATTCGCGCGACCATAATATTGTTTTCTCAAATTAATCTTATTTTGGGGATTAAAGTCTTTTTTTTGTCTGAACATTAAATAAATTATATTTTTTTACAATTTGGTTTTGATTTTGTGAAGAATTACGGTTGATAAATTGTTCTAAATGGAATTTATTCGTTTATTCGGCGGTCGTTGGTCGCTCCCATGTGAATACTCCTTAAGCCTTTTTTATCTACATCTACAAAATTCATACATTATAATAAAAGAGTAAAGTGCTGCATGCATCGATGCTGCACATTGGTTGTAGCCTTATTTTTACTTAATGAATGCATTTTGCATGTTTATTTAAAATGTTAAAAAAAAAACAAGTACTAAAGCATACAGCGTTTTACTTTAAATTTAAACTATATGTACATATATGACATATTTACATACATACATTGTTGATTGCAATAAATATTTCTAAAAAAAAAACGCATAATCAACAATACAAATTATTTCATTAAAAAATAAAAATTAAAACAAAAACACAGTAATAATAATTACCTCCTTTAAAATTACAGCAAGGTTGCTCGTAGTAGGAACTCCATGTATTCTCATAGGAACAAGTTACATTGACGGTAAAAACCACCAACACTGCTATTAATAGCACTCGGAACATATTTATTTCAAAAATACTTATTATGGAAAGATACTACTATTATTTTTATTCCAGGAGGCAAACTTTATGGGTGGTGGACTTTTTTTTAATGTAGATGTAATTTAGTTGTTGTTGTTGTTGTTGTTGTAAATAATTGTTTCATTGGGGATTGATATGTTGATATTTTTTAATTTATTTATTTTGTCGATATTTGTAAAATTAACACAAGTTATTTTTATATTTCACTTTTTTTCATTTCATTGAATTTCCGTTAGCACGTTATTAATATTAAGGAACAACAATTACCTGTGGGACATTACAGAAAATATTTTAATAAATTTCATGAATTACCGAATTATTATAAATTTATATATTATTGTTGTATTGTGTTTTAAGCTCTCCATTGAATTTATACATATATTTTTTTTAAATAAATATCTATGAATTATTAATGTTGGGATATGAATTTCCACATATTTGTATTATAAATCACATCATGGATAAACGTTAAATTTAAAAAAAAATTGCAATTACCTATACTATTTTTAAAAAATTGAAAGTTTAATTTTAAATCAGTAGTGATTTTTTTAACAAATCGTTTCCGTTTCTATGTAAACTCCTTCAACAGATTTGGTTTCCAAATTTAATTCATACATTATTATTCTGATTTTTAAATCTACATTCAATCTATTAATAATATTACCTTATTCGATTTGTTTTATTAATTTGTTTGAATCAAATTCAGAAGAATATTTTATTAATAATGCACATAATATACGAACAAAAATTAAATATGGATTTTTTTTAATTGATTTGAGTTTAAGTGCGTTTTGCTAGCTTATCGCATTTTCTACTTAAACCAGATGTTAGGTACTTATTTTTTGCGAATACAAGAATAGCTCTTTTTAAGCATTCTGACGTCATAGAGTGAAGATCTCATATATATGAATATTTTTTCTTATCTTATTTTTTTGTTCTCATTTATTTTACAGAATGAATTATTATTTTTACTAGATTTTTCATTCGAAAAATAAAAGAAAAAAAGGAAATCTCAATTGCACAAATGTTTGCACAAAGCAAAACAATAGAAAAAAAATGTAATTAGAGCGGATGTAGGTCTGGGTTTGGATGCTGCCCCGATAAATTAGATTGACTGGCAAGCATGTGTATGTGCAGATAACGAACGAAAGACACAATGGTATGTATGAATACATGAATGGCTGTACCAGGGACACAATATATTTTTCTATTGATTAACAAAAAAAATGTTTCTTTTTTTTTTGTTTGATGCAGGACTTGATGATATTTTGCGGTAGTAAAAGTTAAAACATCAAACAAATTGATGTTGTTGGTGATAATGTGATTTGTTTTTCTTGGATGATGAATATGCTGGGCCAGAAGTGCTTTTAAATTGAGTTTGTGTCTGATAACTGTTAAAAATACAAAAATAATGTGATTTTTATCTTTTTGAAGGATGCATCGCCTTTTTCAGCTTAAATATGAAACTATGCGGTGATTCACGAGGCTAACAACGATTAAATAAAGTGTTTGTTAAATTACTGAATGATTGATAGAGATCTAGTTTACGCTTTTGAAAAAATAGAACATTACTCGTAACTATAACGGTACAAAGCTGACATTTTATTAGACGCCATTAAGATCTCATTCAAAATTTCATTATGTGGTTTTTCATTGGTAAATTCAGAGTTCAATTTAGATTTTGAACACAATAAAAGATGATTTGATTTTTTTTTGTTATTGTATTTGTGTAATTTCGTTTCGTGTCTGTGAATTTACTTTCAGTGTTTAATTTCGCTCATGTTTTAATTAGTGACTTTAAAATAATTAATTTTTTCAAACATTTAAAACGAGTGACATTTAAAATTTTATTTTAATGATTAGTAGAATGAGCGACAAACATGACGTTAAATTTAGATCTGAAAAAATTACCTAGATATTATTATTATTGTAACTCGTAAGGTGGTAGGTATATCGGTGGTATTACAGACCTAGATCGAAAATTAATTGATTTATTTTTCAAATTTGTTTAATTGACAGATTTGTTCTCTCCTCAGACGAATAAATTTCAGAAATATCGAGAATAATCGCTAGTTATTTTTTTCAGCTAATTAAAACTTAAGATAAAATATCAATAAATGCATATAAATTTTGTATGTTAAACTGAGTGCACCTACATTAGGGTAGGTCCGAAAAGAGGGAATAGTTTTTGTTTTTTAATAAAATTCTAAAGAAACCTGGATTGATGGTACTTTGACACTTTTAATTATAATGCTACATTTGGTAAGCTGCCGTTTTATCTGTCAAAATGCATCCATTAACTGCCATAGTAAAAATAATTCGTATAAAATGGCAACCAGTGTTTGCATTTTGTTTATGTCTAATGTCGCTCTGCAGCCAGTTGTAATTAGTTTTGCATTTTATTTTTAGTTATTAAGGTCGCTTTCCGGAAAAAGGGTTGAACACTTATGGTGGTTTTATTTGGCAATCCGGAATTCTCCGATCCGGGATCCCAACTGAACACTTTTGTGTGATTCTGACGATTCTAAATTTTAATGAGATTGTATGTGTGAAAATAATTGTGTACTTCAGAATATTCAAATTCAAAAAAAAAATGTTTGTTGCACAATTATGATACAAAAAATAGCAACAGTCAAGTTTGACGTTCAAGTATATGAATGTGTAAGTGCTTCTGGTTCTGATTCTGATTATAAATCCAGAAGCAAAATTGTCTTCTTTTCAGAATTAGAACTTCCGGATTGCCAAATAAAAACGATATTAATTGGTTGGTTAACCAAAAAAAAATTATGCCAAAGTGTTAATTGTTAGAACATTGATTTATTTGGGAATACTGTTGTGATTTTACGATAGGACTGATCATAATGGTTACCGTTGTTTCCTTTTTTTAAGACATTAATAGAAATCGTCAGCACAAACTACAGTGTCGATCAACAACAACAAGTGCAAGTAATTGGTATACGATACTTCAATTATAACGGTTTAGTATATGTTTGGTAATAATTTTGTATTAGAACTTTTTTATTCCATTTTCATTAATTCTGCCACAGTTGAATGAAATCGCCAACTCTAGCTGTCAATTGCACCAATGTTCCTAACTTTCCGAAAACATGGATTTGCAAAACAGATTCTGGATCACAGCGGCCGTATGCCGCATCGCATAGGACAAAAGCGATCACTCGATTAATTGACCCTCGTTTTAAACATTCTCCTCCCTATCGTTCCTTATAGAAACTTTAGACAGCTATGGTCAAAACGACTATATATTAAAAAATTGACAATTGACAATCACCTTAGCCGATTCCACACAGGATTTAAAAAAGATATTGCTTGCCAAATCCGTGTTTTTACAGATATGTCAAAAAAGAATTGATTGACTTTTTTTCCAATGGAAAACTACATTACATAAGGGAGATTGGATCAAGTGGGATGACAGTTAGTGTATATTTGGTCTCAGTCAAAAATCGAGCTATAGCTATTCGGATAGATGGCATTGTTGAAATCCCATGTAAGAATACAGCTGATGACAAAACAGCTGCTGCAAGAAAAAATACCAAGCTATCCGAAAAATTAACCAATCAGATGCTGGTTGTTCAGGAACTTAAGTGGAGTCTAATCTATCTTACTACATATCGTACCTACGCGACGTACAATGAAGTGCAGGGTCCTATAACACAACGTGACAAGTCGTCAAATCTAAATTCACTTGTCAAACTATACTTGTACGACAAGGACAAGTGTATTTTGTAACACAACGCAAAACTGTTGCACTTGTCAGAATAAAAAAATTCCCTTGACTTGTCCACATTGTGCCACAAGTGGCCAAAAATAACACATGGCAAAAAAGACGGAAGGAAAAAAAATTACTTTTTCAACAAAAATAAGAGAAGAAAAAATGCACTTATTGGAACTTTTATAGCTATAAAAGCAAAAGAAAAACAAAGCGAAAAGTGTAGAGATATTTACTTTAACAAAAAACCTGTACGTTATTCCACAAAATAAAGACAAATAATCTTCCGCCAAGATAAAAACTGTCCCGTTGATCCAACAATTTTCCCACATTTTAAAATGGCAATTGTCACAGAGCTTGTAGACTTGTCGTTTTGTTTTAAATTTGTTTTAAAGACTTGTCGTATTTTGCTTGTCCCACAAGTACTTGTCGCGTTGTGTTATAGGCCCCAGGTTAATGTTTCTATACTTCTAGTTAAATTCGATAATCTCGGTTATAATCACATTAAGTGTGAAGACTGTCATTTTTCCAAGAGTGGGGGTACAAATCTCTCAGAGAACAAAATTTTACAAAAGTACGGGAACGCTTTGAAAAAAATTTTTAGCCATTTTTTAAATGTCAAAATATAAGTGAATTTTTGAAAATGTTTATGAGATTTACATAAAATTATTTCTTAAAACAACCAGTTTGATATCACAAATTTTAATTTATTGCAGGAATAAGCCAGACCAGACTATAAATTCCATTATTTTCAACTTTTGTAACGATACACATATAGCAACTGACAGATTATGTATTCGCACATGGTCTGTATTTCACTTTTAGTGAATTTGAGGAACGAAAGTGAATTTAGATGGTCTGTATTCCACAAAAAAATGTTCTGTATTCCACAAAAAAATGTTCTTTATTCCACAAAAAATAGCTTTGTAAATAACTCATTCCAAATGCGGAATTTTAGGGTTCTGAATATGAAAATTCATTTTTATACAAATTGTCTTTAACAGGTGATTTTGACAGTTCGAAAATGAATTTGAAGTGAATTAGAAGGAGTTGAATCCACTCGAAATGCAGAACAGGTTATTTCATTTTAAGTGAAATTGAAATTCGTTCTGAATTCATTTTCACTCGGAATGCAGAATGTGATCGTTTTTTTTCCTTCATTTGACAGTCTTCATAATTTTGTCCAAACAGCTCTCTCTTGAGAAAAACTTTGAAAATTTATAGTACGGGAACAGGATTTGACTGTTTTTCGTGGAAATTCGTTTTAGGGAGTACGGGAACGGACATATTACTTCGAGCCAGGCAACAAATCTATTTAACAAAAAGGTAAATAAGAAAAACAAAAAAAAAACGAAAGCAAGCAATCAAACTGCTTTTTTTCCACTGTTGCACCAACAACAACAAGAATCAATGAACTATAGAAACTCCAAATAAGTGCGGTTACAATAAATACCATTACCAACCACCACAATCCGCAAACACACTTTAATTAATTATTTTCAAGAAACAAAAGGCCCTCTCTACAACTCCATGTGTTAAATTAAAAATATCTTTTATCGCTAAACAAGCACAAATGATTCAACATCGCTTTGTACAATGAATTCCATTTTCACAAGAAAAAAACAAAATTATATTTTATATCCAAACGTGCTGACACTGACAACGTACGGCACAACGCGACGCGGCGACGAATACTTGAAAGGCAGCAGCGCCTTGACGTTTATTTTCCTAAAATAAAATCTTTAGCCTACACTCTGTGTAAATACCTTAATGTACTTCACAACAATTGTCCGACAGACATAATTTTACACAAGAAAAAGACGGGAAGACACGAGCACTAAAAGCCAAACCAACCAAAGGTCCACAAAGAAAGAAGAAATAAATTACCTATTCATTTATAAAAGGGAGATGGAGAACTCAATTGAAAGAAATCTATTATAAGATATTGGGCGATTTAAATAAATTTATTTTCAGGTTTTCAACAATTTTCTTAGATTTTCTTTTACAAAGAATAAACAATAAGAATTGATAATTTATTACATGCAGATCACTAAAACAATTTATCGGTAAGCCGAAGGCAATACAAATTCTTGGGAATTTTTTTTCCTTTAATATTTTTTTTATCCAACATCCACAGCCACACTACTCAAGTACGTCCATCGAAAGCAACATCGCGGCGATCACTATGTAGTTTGTGTAGATATTGCTGTCCCTGGATTAAATTAAAAGAAATCGTAAGCTCCTTTCTCCCTCTGGCACCGTTTGTTTAACTATTCTGTACATCTATCTTATGTTACTCCTACTCACACCAAACTCCGATCCACAACGGAATTTCGATCAGTTTCCAGTAAATGAATTTGTTTACAAGTGCGTGAAAAAGGATGGATAGATGATAAGAGACATGAGCTAGTGCTGAAAAGGGAGACAGCTGATAGTTTTCTTGGAATAATGAAACGAAGCAAGTATCCAGCGCATTGCTTGTGGGTGGAATGCAATGGAAATGGTTTGTTGATAAATTAAAAAAAATTGTTTATCATTTACAAATAATGCATTTCTATTTATTAAGAAACGTTTTGCTTATGTAGGAATGTAAAATAATTTATACCTACCTTCAATATGTGTGGTAATGATGATTAAAAATAAAGAAAATAGCATATTACTTTCAAAATAGAATTGGTGTTGTTTTGTTGATTTTAAATTGTTTTCAATTAATCCAATCCCAATCTGTTCTATTTTCAGTTCACTTGTTTTGGATAAATACATTGTATATAGAGTTTTCATATCCAATGATGTATGTAAAAAATTCCCTTAAAATTTAATATGGGAAATCTTAGGTTTTATCATTGCCAGACCAACACAATCCACAGGTGGTTATTTCTCTCAGATAGATATTTCAAATGTTTTAGGGGTTGTTTCATCTTTTGATGTGATCTAATTAATACCTACGCGATTATAACTTGGTAAATATATTTGACACATGTGTTTTCTTTTAAAGTCCAGAAACGTCAGTATATTTTCATTATTTTGTGCCTTTTCGCGTTAGAGGTGGTATTTGTACTAGATGTTCACAAAGTCATGGTACGAAATAATAGCCGTGTTTTGTTTGCAAAAAAACGACATCGGGATTTAGGAATTTCATTTTAAGCTTATTCGAAGCACTGGTGCATTCAATGACATTTAAAATTTAAAAACTGTATGAATAGACAAATGAGATAACGACCCAAAACACGCACAAAAGTAACTGTTACGTTCATCTTATAATAGACACATTGAAAAAAGAATCTTTTCTGTTCATCTTCCTAATTTCTTTTTGCTTTGTTTTTCTATTACACATCCTTTCATGGATAGAGTGTCAAAGGTACAAATAAACAAAGTAAACAAATGTGTTTTGGGGGTGAAACGTGCGAAAGTTTCCAATCTTATTATGGCTTATTTGTGGTTAGTCATCACAGAACATTACTTTTGACATCTCTATATAAATTATCGATAACACGATAATATCTTTACTTTGGCATTACCGATTCCACCGAGAGTTAAGATAGTTCCAGATAATTATCTGGATTTAGCTAACTCCATATAGAGTGAAGTTGTTTTTGTATTAACATGTAAATCGCTCAACTCTGCTGTGGTTTTTCTCGACAACTCCATATGGAGTTGCAAACAAAACACGGCTAATATCACATTATGATTTGTCACTAGAGAGTGACAAATGTTTTGTAGTCTCGTCGTACTGAAGAAACAGCAGTCTCCTTTTTCCAGCCCAAATGAAATTGAATGTTAAAAAGAGCTTTTGATTATGGCCAGTTGTACACAAGAGAATTAAATATTTGAATCTCAGTTAATCCGCCGAAATCGGGAGTTAAAATTTCAGAACCACCGATCAAATATTAGTACAACTGGCACTAAGTAATTTACTTTAAGATCAACTACTTCCTTTCAACGTTGCCATTAACTGTCGATGATTTCTCGACAATATGTGTATAGTTATTCAAAATCGTATAATGCCGGACTTACACAAGTGACAAATTGCCATTAATTCATGCCATTATACTGGCAACATATTGGTAAAATCAAATCAATAATGATAAGCATTTATGCAGGACAAAATAATGACTGTTTGATTAATAGTGGCAATCTGCCATTCTAATTCGTGTTCATTCTTCCTCGCGGTGTGCCATAATTTTCAAAATGGCATTATTGTGCATTTACATGACGCCATTGTAATGGCAATATTTAATGCCAGTCTTCCCTGCCATTTTTTTAATGACGAAAATAATGACAAATTTTCAAACCATTTAAATGATTTTGTCAGTAATGTCAATTAAGTGGAAGAAATAATGGCAATTTGTCACTCGTATAAATCCGGTATAAGAATAAAAGCTAGCAGTTTGGCGAGGTACATGCCTTGACAGCTAACAGGATTCTTCTCGAATATTTGCCTTTTAGTTAAGCATAAAGAGACAGCCGAAAATTTCGTCTCGAAGAGAATTTTTGAAGCTTAATGCGTGAAACACGTAATGTTTTCAATACAGAATTCAATTTTAAGATTTTGAAATTTGTACATTGCTATTTGCAGCGTGTAAAATTTCCGATATGTCACAATGTGAAAATTAACAAAATGGGCAAACGTAGGCATTTTTTTTACCAAAATGTGTAATTACTGTAATTACTTTATCAGAATATAGTTAACGCTATACTTATCTACCAAATTATATACTGAACAAAACTGACGAACTAATTAAACTTCAAAAATAATTGACCTTCACATAGGTAAATACATGTGCACATTACACAATTCGTCCTTTTTTTATTTAAAACCGTTCCTGATGCGTTAATAGAATGATTCCAATTTTCTCGGCGAAGTAATTAAAAGCATCCAACATGCTATTTTGTCATTATTTTACAAACACATATGCATACATACCTACAACATTAAACTAACTGATTTAGGTATCCTTGCAACATTATCTATAACTTTGTGGCAGGACCACAAAAACAATGCAACTCCATCCAGTGAAAACTAATCAGTGAACTATTTTATGTCGCGCTTTTCGTCTGCAAATTTTCATTCACAATGTTTATGGGTAACCCTGTATATGCAATACAAAGGATCACACAAACACACACAAATCTAAAGTGATGCATGTATCCTTCTGTTGGCCTTGTAATATTTTCCTCCATTTGAAACAAATAATCCCTGTCGAATTGGTGGTAAGGGTCGTAATCTTAACGGGTGTGTCTCGAGTCTCGTCTCGCACTTGTCTCGTCGTGCTCGACTTATATGTATATTGCTTAGTCCTATAGTCGTCTGGTAGGTAGCCCAGTACACAGTTGCACCACCAGGACAGAAGCAACACATACAAGCTTTCCCTAGAAATGAGAGAGTGTCCTTTGTTATTGCAGAATCCGCGAATTGCTCCATAGAACATTTTGAGTAAGGATTTGCGTGCCGCAATTTAAAACAAAGTTTGCAAAATCCTAAACAAAGTGAATTCGTATAGGGGAGTCGGCGTGTATAACGAGGACGGCGTATTCTATATCTAATAGGGCTGAGTTGAGGGGTGTTTGTGGAATTTCATTCATATTTCCCATCAGATTACAGTGGCAATGTCTGCAATTTGTTAGCATTCGTGCTCTGCTAAAGCTAGGTAAGTACCTATATATCTGAGCAAAGCCAGTCAGTGGTTAACGAATGAATGTTAAGGTTATACGCTTTGAATTGTCTAGTTACCTCGATTTCTCCTGTGCCCTTTTGTCTGAGTATTGTTATTGTTTATTTTTTTCAGTTTTTTTTTTTAGGTAGGTAGGTATATTTCAGGATCCAGGGTAACAGCTGCATTCAGATTTAATAATATCGACACAGGAGAAGGAGAGATTTTATGGAGTACATAGACCTGCGACTCCACCAATCTTGCAATACCTACCTACTTCCAACTTTCTATAGTAGGTATTTGGATGCGCCACTATTTCGAGAGGGTATTTAAAACGATCCATGTAAACGACGAACAGAACACCCTTAGGTCGTCCATTATGTGTTGTTGCTATGGTCGTTTTTTTTTTTTTTAGAATAAATTGAAAAACTTTTGCAATTTATGACAGACGACGGAAATTCGTCATCGTTGGCGATGGAATTAGTAATTAGAGGATTTTTCTTTCTTTTTTTAAGGAAATAAGCTAATATAACTTTATGGCAAAGAGTCTAATGTAAATTTTTAACTCTGGGTTAGTTAATGAGGTTTCTTTTGGGAAAACTTGAAACCCGTGAAACCGTCGGAATTATTGTTAAATTAATTTTCTTACAAAGAATTTTTTTTCAAATTTCCCTTTGGTAAGAAGCTTGGGACTTTTTCTAGGGTTTTCAGATGGTCAAGAATAGTCTTTTACTTTATATCTATGCAATTTTATCTATGATAAGGTAAATTCAATCAAAAATCAAGAAATTTCCACTAAAATTGACGATATCACAAAAAGTATTTGAATTGAATGTTTTGTTTTTATTTTCCTTCAAAGCATTTGTACCTTACCTTAAGCTCAATATAAATTAATATACTTATTTAGTAGAAAGATATTATATTAATATATCAAATTTCTGTGCTTAAATTGTCCGGTAGCTTACCAAATGTAAATCTAAGTAGAGAAATAAAACTATCTATCTATCAAAAAAATGTAAGTCATGAGGGAAACAGATTATTTTCGGAATAAGAGCTAAGCCTATTACGCTGCTGTGCTGATGCGAAACGAAAAATCCCATACAAAAATGACAAAACGAAATCATTTACGAAAATTTTCGTTCTGCAGTACGCTGTTCCATGACGAAATTTAAGAATCTCCACTCAATTTTTGACAAACCAGATTAATTTTGTCGTGTTTTTGTTGTTTCTTTCATCGCAGCTTATTTATTCCATATTTTTCTGATTGGGTTTTTTTTTCTTGAAATTTTTTTGTTCATGTTTCCGTTATCATTTTGCCCTCCTAGTACAGACCATCACCGAACATTTTCGTTTCGCATCAGCAGGTTACATACTAGGTCTTAAGCTCCAAAAATTGTCTGAGAGCAAGATCCAAAAGGAACTAATTTTTCTTGCATTTAAAACGAAGACAAAATTTAAGCAATACATCGATACCTACTACTATGGCAACTATTTCTCACTAAGAAAGATACCAATCTGGCGATCTTGAAGAAGATAACAAAGCATATTCTTCCCACGCAAGTATTTGCAGAGTTCCGTGAGTTTTTCTCTTAATTTTTTGGAAATTTAATATTTTTGAACTAAAGGTTTTCTGGTACCTATATTGTCCAACAAAATTATAAATAACAAACAACAAATTATTAATGTAGAAGAAAGTACCTATTCTTACTTACAATTTTTCCTGTCTTCTAATTTAGTCATAGGTGTTTGTTTTGCTTTATTATATATTTTATTTTTTTAACATCAACATTGCCTTCTCCAAGATGGCGGATTTTGTTGACTTTAGGTGCGTTTTTTTGCAAACCCTTGGGGAATTGGTTGAAAAAAAAAGACCAATTCGCTTAGTGAAAATACTTGGCAGCACTGTTAATTTGCAAGATGACTTTTAGAAAACTGCTGTAATGCAAGAAAAACAAACATCACCGTTTGCCGTCATCCTTCTAAGAATCATCGGGTTGATTTGTTTTGTGTAATTTCGATGTGTTTATTGAATTTAAACTACTTTTCTGGTAAAATAACATAAAAAGAAGCAAGTTAATTATTATTATTAGGCTCAGTTAATTCGGCTTAAGCCGCATTTCAAGGATAAACTCGATACAGAACGCCTGGTGAAGATCTCCTGAATATGTTGCAGCTCTCTCTGCGCACATTTACAGGCGCTGGAAAGGTGGGTCGATTGAACCACATTTAACGTATATGGCTTTATTTGTCAACTACCAGTTAGAAGCAACTGTATTTGGAGAACCCAATGATCCCATTATCGAGGAGAAAAAGGCAGGTGAAGTTACAAAAAATATACTCAAATCTTTTGTCCAATATGTTTCCAAATCAGAAAACTTACACAAGTCCCTGTATTGATGGCATTGCCAGCCACCAAAGTAATCCCAAGTGAAACTAAATAATTTTTCTTTGCACAATTTCCTTAGATCTGCGCTGTCTATGGAAAATATTGTCGTATTGCCATTTATTTAACGGTGTCAGTGCCAACGCTGACGCTGAGCTTGCATGTGCCTCGTCAAGCCCTCCCAGATACTTAGGCGGAACTTCTAGAAATAGATCACTCCACATAGTTACTGCATTGCTACAAATTTATGACGAATCGTGAAGACGAGGTTCTGGTAAATATTGGACACCAATCATCAACAAGCAACAATTTGCAAACAACAACAGTATCCACAGATTTTGTTGGCAGTGGATCAAGGTGTGATTGACGACACAACTGCACCACTTAACGAGTTCTGGTCGGAGAATCCACCAAGGAGTGCTTTGTCTGGGTTCAGTGACAACAATGAAAACATTCTGGCCGGGCCAGACAGGAGATCTAAAACAATTGAACAGATCGTTCAGATGGTAAAAGAGCGTGGCAGGCCCGGTTTGTTAAAAGAATATGCTGATATTAGTATCGAGCGCCTAAAGGCACATTTATTCATGCAAAGACGCGAAATAACCTGACAAAAATTATTCGGAACCAGTTGAATAAGGTTCCTCCGTATTTGGCTTCCACGTGCGAACAATAAGTGTAGAATCTAATGAAGATTATACAGTAGCCTCATTAAAACTCAAAAATGTTCAGACTGAAAAATAAATGTGAGACAAGCTGGCTGGAAAGTTAACTTTCGGAAAATTGGTTTGTGTCATGTTTAAAATTAGTTGTTAAATATACTATAAAAAATACGTTATCTTTCCAAGCTGTTAAAATTTACAAACTAATTACAGTGCTGATCTTTCATCATAACCACATCAATATAATTTGTCAAAAAATGTTATCACAATAAACTTAAAATAGCTTGCAAATTCGCTTATCACATGTTCATCAATTTAGTTTTTTTTGTATTACTATTTACTTAGACCCCTGTTGCCGGTTTCGGCTTCAACTATTACTGTCAGTATTCAGAGATTTTCTAGAATTTCAAGGACGATCTTAAGTATGCGTGCCGCATCGTAAGATAGAATCACCTCTGACGAACTCTCGCTTTCGCTTGTGCGAACTTCCGACAACGCTTCGAAGAGTAGCGGCATCAAGTTCTCGATGTTTGGATGTGTCCTTTGAGAATAGTACTCTCATATGCTTTCCAGGCTGATTTCTCACTAATAGATTTATTGAATTTCTGTAGGCCACAAATATAATTAAGCTTACATTTTATTATAGGGAATAACTGTGATTAAACGGGACTGAAAGTTTTTGTTACAGTTTTGTTAAAACAATATTTCCAAGCCACTTTAGAATAACCTTTGAATTTTGCAATTCACAAAATTGATAATTAACTGTCATGTCAAAATGTCTGTTTTGAAGTTACAATACATTTTATCGATAACTTAATGAACAATAATTTGGTAGCACAGTTTTTATCCTCTCCAAAAGTTAAGCCCCGAGAATTCTCTGGGTTTAAGTTAAGCACCCCCGGGGATTAGTTGTTGTTGGATTAAGCATGCAAATTGTTAATCCTACTCATCGTTTTTTTCGTCCAATTTCCCCGGCGCTTAGAAAAAAACACGCCTTTTGTTTCCAGCACGCAAGGTAAATGGAAACGAATCTAACAAAACAAGACTACGACACTTTTTTGTCTTATATTAATGATGTCACCAGAGATCAAAATCCATTAATCCGCATCGAATAAACAACAACAATTGCACTATATTTGATCTCTGGTGACGTCAATAAAATAAGACAAAAAAAGAAGTGTTGTAATCTTGTTTTCTTAGATTCAGGGGTTGGTGTTGTTGTATTCTCATGTAAGAACACAGCTGATGACAAAGCAACTGCTGCCAAGAAAAATCTTACATGGAAATACAACAACACCAACTTATCCGGATAGATAATAGTTCTGTTTCTGAATGAGGCCAATGCGTTAAGTAGGTATCTGGAAGTGTATGATTTCAACGAACATTTTCCTCTAAGTTCTAAGCTGACGAATCCACAGATCAGTTTGAACTATTCAAACAAAACTCTATCTCTGTTTTAATAGGGAGAATTCATTCCAATTTTTTCAATGTATCAGCTTAGTGTTTCTTAGTTATGGGCAGTAAACTGGCACAGACACATCATTATGAATTTTTAATGAGGTTCTAAATACAATTCATTGAATCAAGAAGCTCATTTATGCAAAATAATGGGTTCTGCGATAAAATAAGAAAGAATAATAATTCTTTTAAACGAGAAATATTTTTAAGATTAAATTTAAACATGAGAACAAAACTGGATCTGCTTAAAGACAATGGACAACTCAATTTGAATATTTTAATTTCGATGGAGTTAGCAAAAAAAAAATATAAAAACTACATGTTTTTTGTCTTAACATAAATTTAAGTGTTCTCAGAACAATAAATATAACATTATATTTCAATATCATATGCCTACCTAATTAAGAACAGTTTTTTAATGTAGATAATCAGAATGTTGTTCACAGTTAGAATCATAAAATCTTTCACATTTTTACTTGCGATTTAAGTACCTACTATTCTTAAGGGCAAGTTTTGCATTTGGAAAAAAATTAAATTGAGATATTAGTCAAATTTGACATTGACGATGATAGATAACACCAAATAAGTGGGTCCCGGTTGCAGTAAGGTTGCGGAAATAATCGTAAGCAATGATTTGCTCATATTAGAATTTTCAATTCAACAAACTGTCAATTTTGAAAGAAAAACCAACCTCCACCTTAATAGGGAGTTTTGGATTAAGATTCGTGAAGTGAAGTTAATTGGCAATTTAAAGCTCTTCATAATCTTTCCTCACGGATGGCATTCGCGAGAAAAATTCTTCTAAAAATGAAACTAGGATGTAGTGTTTCTATCTGGGCTTGCAAGTATTAGTAAAAAGTTTGGCGAACAAAGGGCTAATTTGTTTTTCGAAAGCTGTCAGTAATGAGAAAAAAATAAACAAAAAATGTCCACAGAAAAAGAGCCAAAAAGGTAATCAGGGCTGCCAACTTCAAAGTACAAATTTTTCATAACCCAGATCGTTTTCTTTTCACGGGTGAATCATATGTACATGGGTTATTAGCGACAATGAAACACAACTAATGAGTGGAACTGCAAAAATGGCATCGGCCTCTTGGTGCCTCTCTTACCTCTACATGTGCACAGGTTACTTTGTACGCATTAGTATGCATTTAGACTAGATTCACTCTCCTGCTCGTAGGTGATACTAATTACATTTCATTAATCTTTCGTTCTTGCTCATAGTTTGCAAAAATATTAACTGACAAAACATTCACGACACATTTTTTAGGGCAACTTCTACATTTAGAAATACCCACCCAACATCTAAGTCCCCGACATTTACCATAGATGCTAACTACGAACTCGCAGTAAGTTTTCACCTGATTCATCGTTTAAATCTGAAACTTCAACCTCATATAATGCACCATAATGATTTCTGACAGCTTGTCAATGAACTAGATAAGGGTTGTGGTAGGTACGTATCACAATATTTATTTTGGTAAGCAAATTAGCCGTAACAGCGGAACTATTATCACCGAGAATTCATTAATAAAAACAATTCCCTTTTGAAAATTTAATACATTTGCAGATACATGTATGCCTTTAAAATGTCTACATAAGAAACTTTCGTAATTCTACACCAAATGACTGTACCATAACCAGCATGATTAGAAACTATGTATAGGTATACATTTATATTTATATGTACAAACTTAACCAACTTCCATTAAAAGACAAGGTTAAATCAAAATTAATCACAATTCTGATAGTTTGTTTCTTTAATGTCCTTTCAAATATCCTTTTACAGTCAAACTCAAAATGAAACCCCCAATTACCTATTTACCTTTACCAATCCCTTATCAGTCCTTTCTCGTTCCATCACGAAAAACCACTTTATTGCGTATCCTTTTGCATAATGAGCGACGCAGCAGCGGAACTATAGAATACTATACGATACCTACTATACACTGATGATGCTTTTTAGATAGAAATGTGCTACAGCTACATAACAGTAACATTGCCATATCTATCCCGTGCGAGTATACGCCGCGCCGTTCTAATAATATTGTCCCCTTGACGTTCGTCAAAACAACCAGATAATGAAAATTGAAATCCACTACTATGACAGCATCATCCTTTAAATTTTAATTAAGAATTTCCTTGATGCTTGTTTGAAGCACGTCGCGTGTAGGGTAGGAAGGTTGTAGATATAGTTTCAATGGTCCTTTGTTTTAGAGGGGTGAGGGGGCTGTTTCTTTCTATGTATCTATAGTTTGCTAAATGCAAAATGGTACATAACGCCACTTATAGTTTGTCATTATTAAAAACTTCACATACCTTAATAATACCTACTCTACTCTCTTCATATAATATACAATGTATACATTACGTCTCTTTCGTCCTTCTTTGGTTATTAAAATAAGAATAACTTCCATCTGCATACAACAACATTGCTGAAGAAAACTTTGTGCTTTAGCATTTTTATTTGTGTTCGTTTAAGACACATATGTATAAACAAACAGTTAATAATGTTTCTGGTTCTAAAGGTGAATTTCAGTGGCAAAAACTGCTTCAGTGAATTATTGAAAAGTAAGAGATTTTGATTAACAAAATAATTTAAAATCTGTAGACAATCGATTTGGCATTTCATAAAGCTTTAAAATTGAATTCTATCATCCATACCAGAAAATACTGGCGGTTTTTCTTCAACTCGGCGATGAAGAGGAATATGTCATTAATATTACGAAACATCTTCTATTTGACATTAGCTCTGTTCAGAGACGTGATTGTGGACAGAAAAGCATAACATTTAGCTACATAATGAATAATTTTCTGTTGTAAATTGAACTGTTGTGATATTTGACATTAGCTCTGTTCATAGACGTGATTGTGGACAAAAAGGTATAACCTTTTGCCAATATCCCAACATTAAAGACATAGACTTTACTTGAGTGGTTTCAATGCAATCAATAAACATAAAATCTGCAGTGGGTAGGATGTTCGATGGAGGCATAAGAAGTTTTTCATTTAAAATTAAAAAGCAGATCAGCACCACTAGAAAAAGTAAAGGAATCTGATGATCGATCTTGGCAAGTCGTGAGATAGTTATAATTTCAGCCAAAAACAATATAATAAAAACTTGGCGATAGCACACTCGTTGTTGTTGGTCATTCAAAATCATAAACACATGAGAGTCTAAGTATATTTGCCTATGTTGGTGTTTTGGTTATTTTACATTTAATTATTTATTTTTGAAAAGCTGCCAGACTCTCCGAATATAAACTCACATAAACACGTGTTAGTATTGTCCGATAACAAATGCTGTATGTAAACATTATTTAATTGCCTTTAAAATATAAGTGTAAGACTTGAAACATAACTAGTACACATAAAAACGAGTCTAGTTAAAGAAGGCGTTTATTTTCTAGCCCTTATTTAACTTAATGACAATATGAAACATTTTAAGCAACTATTCTAAATATGTAATATAAATTCCACAACGCAACGTAGCAAATTTTCGTTCAATAAGGGTGGAAATGGTGCAGTGGATATAGTGCTTGACTGCTAACTTAGACGTGTGGGTTCGATCCCATGCTAGGTAGCATTCTTTTCTATAACTCCAATCTTAATTGGTTGCCTTACGTGCGTTAAAATGAGATAGTAAATACCTAATTCTCAAATCCACTATGCCAACAAGAAAATTCTTTCTCATCTTTCTATTCCTTTTAACTAGTGCCTTGCAATTTAGGTTGCATTTAAAAACGATCTTAGGACTTACAGGCATATAGTTAAAATTATAAAAAAAAAACAAACAAACGAACAAATATGACAAATGAAGAGACAAACCACAACTACAGAAAATAAATTAGGCACGCGGAAGAAAATAAAATGTACACAATGGGGCGAATTTATAGCCATTTTTAAACTGTGACTAAGTCAAACCTAGGTTTAATTGAATATTCGGATGTTGACTCTGTGTGCTAAGGTAAATGAGACAGACTAAATTTGAGTACGGATTCCAAACAAATCAATATTGTTGTGGGCAAATTCTGTAGATTTTCAAAGATTTCTCCGTAATTGTCGTTGTGGAATGACTAATTGTAAACTGGATAAAGTACACTGTGAAGAGAAAAAAAGCGTTTAGCTGCTTTTAAAGTAAGACGACCTCTAAGCGTTAAATCTTTAGTCGTTTAAAAGTATCAAAAAGTCATATCTAATTTTAAAACTCATTTATAGGGTCGATTCCCATTTAACAACGGATTAAATGTAGGTTTTAAAGGTTTATAATGTTTATTAGTTTTTCCATGATAAAGTTAAAATTATCTTCCTTTTAAAAACAGTTATAGTCCAAATGGATATTTATTTTGTAAATACAACTCTTATGCTTATGAAATTCACCTTGCAATGGGAATTTCTGGCAACTGGGGCATTTTCTACCAGACACGTTTTCTCCTATAAGTATGCTTCTAATTACAACGATTTTAATTTTTTGCCTTACCTGCTGCAACTATTAAGGAGAGATAATGTAGATTCCCTTATGTTAGTTTTACCTTTTGATTTTCTTCTTCGCCCTTACTAACTATTGGTGCTCTAAATTGAATGTTTTAATTCTACGCTTGTTCACCACCCATCCTCCGGCCGGTCGCCGCGCCGGCAGATGAATGTGATGAGAAGAATTCCTTTGAACGTCAATGGCATAGCACATACGGTGACATGTGCATTTAATCATCAATGGAATATTAGTAGGTAAGAGAAGTATGAAGATTGTGGTATTATGGGACTTGGCCTTGCCTTTTAATTCAAAGCTTTTTTTTTTCAAACTATTAACGAGTAGAAGAAAGAGATGCAGGGTGTCAGTTTTATCTGTATGTCCATTTAAGTTCAGCCGCTGTAATTACTGTCGAGAGCATCCTGGCCATGTCATCATCATTATCATCATAAGCATCGACCAAAAACATTAAGAGGACAACGACAACGATGACTATGACGACAAGGTACAAACTTAATACATTCGACTTGAGCTACCCCTTTTAGAAGGTTCTCTATTCATTTTGGCCGAAAAAGTATAAAACCAAGGAAATGGAAACTAGCAGGGCGGTTCTTTGGCCGGAGTCAGTGGTTTTGGGGATGATGGCGGCCACCATGATGGTAATGACAACGGCGACGTATGCCACACTTTATTGTCGATCTGGGTGCTGTGTATATTCTGCCACGTTTTTGGAGGTGTCGACATGAACTAAGAAAATATATAAAGCTTGAGCGCACAATGCAGTGAACAAAGGGTAGGTATACTCGTATAACCTAACCATCTAAAACAGCAGCAGCAGCAATATTACCAAAAAGGATACAACACCAAAAAAAAGTACAAAACACTTTCGCATAATGGTCGCAACTATACCATCATTATGTAGCTTAATTAAGTGCTTTTAAGTCCTTAGACATGGGTTATGTCCCTTTGGCTCGTATAAATATTGTCAGGGAGAGTGTTGATCCCTCTGTAAGTGATGTTACTGTTTTACTGTATTCTGTGTCCTTGGTTTGGTGGTGTTGGTTTTAATTTTGTGGAACATTACGAGTAGTGGATTGCGTTGCAAGAAACTCCAATTTTCTGTTTTCTGTTGATGTAAGGCTATTTAGTGCACAAACATACATAAAGGGTGTACCTAAGCCAAACAAGATTTTTTGTCAAGTAATCCTCTGGTGAAATTGAACAAAATATAGCTGCTGGCTGCTGGTTAGTGCGGTGGTAGTTATGTTTTGACAGAACAGAATCTCTCTCATCGAGGGTTTAACTGTGGCTTAGTTTACATAATAGAAAATATTATACAGTTTAGTTTGATGTTGATGGTGTTGTTGTTGTAAACGACGTTATGGTTCTGAGTAATGAATTATGAGTTTTTATATAATCAAGAGAATTAGCTTAACATATTTTTTGGGAAAAAAGTGAGAATTCAAAAGCAACAAATTGGACAAAAGAATGTAAGAAGAGTGCTTCGAAATAATATTGGTTCAAATATCTATTAAAGTAATTAAATTAATAAAAGATGTAAAATTGTGTGTCAAAAGATCTATGGTTTGTTAGAAATGAACGAATTAAACGTCACTTTAACGCACTATTCACATGAGAGGTACCAACGAATTAGTCCACTTTCGCAATTCTGTTTAAGAATGAAATTTTGTTTTTGATAAATTTATATCGCAATTAGATATTTTGCTTTACATTGCGTAAATTAATGTTTATATAGTTTATTCAATTTTCTTTATACATCAAACTTCTATTATTTACCCTATGAATGTCTCTACATTAATCAACTGTTAATATTTCTCTATTTTAATTTCCTGTGCCTCATTTATCATGAAGTGTATACCTATAGCCAGTGGCGTAACTAGGATTTAGTTGTGGGGGGGGGGGGGCAAAACTGTTTTTTTTTTAGACTTTATTCAATACATTATATGTACAAATTATATTACAATTTTGAAACTATAATATTATTTCCAAACGACGATTTTTGTTTTTAGCAAGAATGTCGATGATCCTATTGACCCCTTTTGAAAGATTGTCACTCACACTTATTATAGCTAAAGCTGTCATACGGTTCTGTAAAAAAAAGTATTTCAAATGAACTTTTTTTGAAATTAAAATGCATCAGCTATTACCTGGCCTATGGTATTTCTTAAATATGTCTTGATTCGCTTCAAGGTAGAAAACGACCGTTTACTTGTTGCAGTGGATACGGGAAGTGTAATCATAAACTGTAGAAGCCATTTGGAAACATATCCTTATCGCAATTTCCGATTCATCAATTGCGGTGTCCTTTTTTTAGTTTGCATGATTGATGCCAAAGGGACGTTTCAGCGTTGACAACTGTTTTACTGTCTAAGAACGGATCATCCCCAAAGAACTCAAGAAGATCATCTATATTTAGGCTTTGTTCTTCACCTGAAATTCCAAGTAGAACAGAAAAGCCAGTAAATAGCTTCCGGTGTGATGAAAACCTTTCCCTAAGTATTGAGATAAAAGTATCAATGAAAGGAAGAAAAACAGTGATTCGAGAATAACTTTCGACATCATTCACTTGTAAGTTGTTGCGATGTTGTTTTCGTTTAGCGATTTTTGAAAGCGAAATGGAAATATCGTTATCTTGCCCTTTAGCTTCTACTAAGTTAAGAATGTCTGCAAATTTTAGTTCTGAATTTTCACGCATATCCTCAAGTACCGCCAGCAAGTTGTCAGCATGATTCACAGCTGCTTTTAAATCAATACTTTTTTTTTGCAACATTTTACTAAGAAGCAAACCAAACGCAAAAATATGTGCAATAGCATTAGCGACAGTTAAAAATTCTGCAGACTTTACTGAATTTAAAAATGCCATCATCCCATAAACAAATTATTTCAAGGGATTCAAGTACAACATCGTACAACTCCAGAAAATCTTCAACTGCATGAAAACGTTCAATCCATCTTGTTTGGGAGACGCGTTTTATGGACTGAGCTCTCAAATTCAATTTCTCAATACAATTGTTTAATATTGATTTGCGTTTTGGCGAGATGAAGAAGTTTCGAACAGACTCTATTGTGCTTAAAATATTTTTTCGAATGATATGAACGGAGCAAGCAACGGAGACGACTAAGTTAAAAGTGTGTCTCATGCAATGAACATACGGAGCCACTTGGTGCGTTTTATTAATTAAAGCTTGGACGCCTTTTAAACGCCCTGACATCGCAGCGGCACCATCGTATCCCTGTCCTCTTAAATAACTCAAGTCAACATTAATATTTTCAAGACTGGTAAATATAGCATTTGCCAAGGCACTTCCAGTCAGATCTGTTACAGGTACAAACATAGCAAACTCCTCGGGTAACTCTTTTTTTCAGTGTCAAAGTACCTTAAAGCTATGGTAAGTTGCTCTATACCGCATATGTATGCCGTCTCATCAGCTAATACTGTGAATGACTTAGCATTATTCACTCGGCTCACCAAGTCTTGTATTAAAATTTTATAGGCCGCATCAATGACCCCATTTTGCACCAGAGGACTTAAATATTTATTGCGCTCTGTCCCCTGCAAAAATGCGTGAAGCTCTTCATCACCTTTGCCTCTATACGCTAATATAGCATGAAAATTACCCTATTCTTTGGTGTTATTGGTAAGATTTATAGGACCACTATCTCGGTAACCTCGTAAAGCCAATTTTTGATACCCACATAGTAAAATGGCTTCAATTATCGGGATAAGCAATTTTCTATTCCTTGCAATTTTATTACACTTTTCTTGATCCAACTGTGTACTAACTGAAATATGTTTTCCTTTAACTGATCGTTTTATATCATTCGCATTCAAAAATCCGTTTCGGTGGTAGATGAGGTCTGCATGTTTGCGAAAATTTTCCAAAGCTTTCTTTCACAAATTAAACGGCTTAGTGCAAAATACTCCAAGTCTCTGATTATTTATTCCTGCTTCCTTAGGGCCAAAAAATATACAGTATTTGCAAGAAACTCCATCTTCCTTTTTGTTATAGCACAACCAGTTGAATTCGCTCAACCAATCTAATCGGAATCGTCTTTTTTACACATTGTGTTAGGTGTGTAAAAATGTAGAGCGAAGGAAAAAGCGAAAGCAGGAATGAAAATTTCAACACCTTTTGTGGTTGAACTTTGATGGTTCCGAATTACAACCGCCTCGATTTTTTTCACAATTAAACCATAAATATACTCTGTTCAATTTATATTTTCAGTACAGGCCTTATGGGACAGCTTTTTCAAACACACTGGTGCCGGCTGGTGTTTTCATGGCCCACGTACATTCCACCATGACCTGTCTGCTCCCTAGCTGAGATGAGAAGGAGACTGATCGCCAATTTGACTCTCGTCTCGTCTCGCTTATAGTGTTTATTAAAAAAATAAATACATTAATTAAGAGTTACCATTGGTCCGTTGATGAAAATTCTAATACCTTTAGCTTGGTTTTCGCTATGGAGCTTTCAGAATCGAAGCTTTCTTAGAGCTTTTGAGAGCATATATTTTTAGTTTAAGGAGAAAGGTGTTGTCGGTGCGTGCTTTTCTGCTAACATCTTTTGTTTTTTTTTTGTTTGGAAAACGGTTAAAATGCATCTATATATTATTTTTTGGGTATTTTTTTAAGAAAAAAATTACTATTTGAGCAAGTTTTTGATGGAGTTCGGTTCATTAATTAATTGCAACTTTAAATTACTAACTGATTTTTTTATTCAAGAAAATAGAAATAAAATGGAGAAGGTTTCATATATATATTATTATTTGTGCGCTGTGTTTATTTACATTTAAAACGGCTTCAAGTTCTCCGAAGGACACAATTTCCTTATTATACCTTATTTATACGTTTTTTTGTGATTTATTTTCACTTTAAAATAGATAAGGCTTTCTGGGGAATTCTTAAAAGACGCCTAATACCTTACTTCTTGGTGGTGTGGAGAAAGATAGATTTATTTTTATTTGGATTTAGTTTATTTTTTTTTTAAATTTAGTTTAGGATTTAAGTACATATTTCTCTTCATGAAATCTACATTACCAATTACCCTACTGACATTTGTGAGAGAAATATGCCAATTTATAATGCTCACTACGGCAACCATGGCAAATGGAAAATGAAAATTTATAGAAATATAGAGATAGCTTATTAAATGAAATGAAACGCAATAACATAGATACATATTTTCACGAACGGTGTAATCATGAACGTATGTGCGTGTCAAAATGAGAATAACGAAACGAACGAATCGTGTTATCAGGCTCATTATCTATATTGATCATTAGCGGTAGTGAAAAACGGCAATTGATTCATGTAAGATGTGAAAAATAAAAACGAAAAACATCTGTTCACATAGGTAAGTTAGTTGTATGTCTTGAAAAGCCTCAAACCTCTTAAAAACAGAACTCAAAGTGTTAAAACTGAAGAAACTAGAAGCGAAATCAAGTATACAAATTTGGACGTACCGCAAGGTTCTGTATTGGGTCCTATTCTCTTTCTGGTTTACATTAACTAACTTTTTGTTTTAATTTTAAGGGTGAAACCACAGCCTTTGGTGACGACGTTTGTTTTTCTTATGACTCAAGTAGTCCTTTGGACCTAATCTGTGATGTATCTGGTTTGCTGAGCATAATTTGGTCATAAACACCAAAACGAAAATTATGGTTTTTAACTTTGCTTCCAAAAACGCTTTCGATACTGAGCTCTGTTACCACGCACCTGATTGTCAACATTTTAAGCTGATTAATTGCAATTGTCCTTTAAGTTGTTGTTCTGATTCTTTTTCTAAGAGTATCAGTTGTAACACTAATAGTTTTTTTGTTGAGAATGTTGATGAGTTTAAATATTTGGGACTTTGTGTAGATTCTAGAATGAGTTTTTCCCACCACACAGAAATTTTGAGGAAATATTTCCGTTGCGCTGTAAGACACTTCTTTTACTTGTGGAAACTATGATCTTCTCTTCTCCTAAAAATAATTTACTATGGAATTTTTCACCCTAAGTTACAAAATATGGTATCGCTTGTTGGGGAGGTGTAAGTCAGAACAAAATTCAACCGCTTCTGGTCCTACAAAAATCTATTTTAAGGATAATATGTCATAAAAATCGACGTCAACATAGTTATCCTCTGTTTTGTGATCAAAAAAATCTTCCTGTTCGTCATTTGTATTGTTTTAAAGTGTTAAAATTTTTCTTATGCGGTCTGGTAATCTTAATTTCCGTATAATATCTAATTACAACCTGCGGAATAATGAAATGAATTTCGCATCTGTACCTCACTTTCGTACTACAGCTTATCGTAATTATTATTCTGTATCTTCTTGTCGTTTGTTTAATAAACTTCCAGTATCAATTAGGAGCTTAACAATTCCTGGAATGTTCTTCAAATTTGTAAGGTTATGGCTTTTTGATTTAGATTATGTGATTTTAGAATCTTTTCTATCTGGCATTCTGATTTAATATTTGATATAAAAAAATGAATTTAATGTTATTTTTGCATCTACGTTTTTGTACTTTCATTATTATTATATCTTACTCGTATGCATCAATCCCTTTGAATTATTCCATCGAATTTCATAATGTTTTTCATTTAACTATACTTGAATTTTGTGATTTATTTTATAGTTTCTAAGGGTCGCCGCACCCTAATTCTATTACGTTTATTATTATGTTAAAAGTAAACAAATTGAATTAGCATTTGACACTATTTTTTATACTTAGTTATTTAAAAATACAAAATGTCATTAACTTTTCTACATTTATTTAAGCTATATCTTGTAAATTTTCTACCTGAACTTTATGTGGAAATAAACAAACAATCAAATCAAATCAAGATCAAAAAGTTTTGAAAATCAAACAACATGTTTGTCAAGTGGTTGTTTTTACGTTCGAATTATTAAGCTTAGACAAGGTACTTTCAAGGTTTTCAAGGATTTTACTATGACGATTTTTTTCGATCTTGCATGTGTTAAAAAAAAACTCGCTATCTACCCTTCTCTTTTCTACGCATGTAAGATCGTAAAAAATCCTCATAGTTTAACACCAATGTGGACAGCAACTTTGAGATTTCATTTGTTTAATCTAGACGAACATAAACAAAAGTGTGACGTTAGCCTTAGATCAAAATTCAGAAAACACCCAAGAAAGAACAAATCTTTATTTCAAACCAAAAACAACCTTTATAAATACCTAATTAAGTAGAAAGACAATTGATGTGAATCGTTTTCTTGAATTTCTTTTACTTTACTGTGCTATATTATCAACAAAGCACACCTAATATTTCTGTCGCGTATTATTATCTAAAGTCCTAAAGCTCTTAAAAATACACCCTATATTATTCATTGAGATGATACGTTCAGCTTTGAAAGGAGTTTGAACTTCAAATTGATGTGTTTGTTCACAGAAAATATTTTTAAAAACAATTAATGAACATTCGTCTGGTAACTCTATACCTATGTATATGCATATGTATATTGACATTTATCATACAACTAAGTTAAATTGCAACTTTCAGTCGTGCCTCATTTTCTTGTAAATAATTTCATGTTCATTTTATTACTCCATTCTTATTTTTAATTTTATTAAAAAATACATACATCCAAAAATATTGTGTTCTTTTATCTTTTAGCAATTTGATCCAAAATTTAGTGGGTTGTACAAAAATCCCATAAGACTCGAGAAACACAGACATTTTTATAAGGGTTAGCTATATTTTTTTTTTAAATTTAACTCTCATTTAATATTCAAATCTTTAAATGAAAACTTTTTCAACCAGGAAAGCAAAGCGAAATTAATAAAAAAAAAAAAACAATTCTCCCATTGGTGATGGCTGAAGAGGTTTTTTTGTGTATGCAAACATTTTAGTTGTTAACAAATTCACATAAAATAAAAAAAAAGTAGGTAGGTACTCCTAGCGAATAAAAACTATTTCAGGCACAAGGAACCGGAAATTCCTTTGCCATTAAAAAAGTGGTTCGTAGAAAACCTATAGGTACACTCAAAACTCAACTCACTTTTATATGAAAGACTGCTCACATTCTTGTGAAAATTGTAGAAGGAGTTAGGAGAGTAGACGAGTAGGTTTGTATTATGTGTGTAATCTGAGAATGGTGGTGTGGCAGCAGAGGCACATAAAGTAATCATACCATGAATAATGAAATATATACATACTATATTCTTGCTGTTTTCTTCTTAATCGTTTCAAGCTGAAGAGGTTGCAATGAGAGAAGGAGAAATAGAACATCTAAGCACACTAATAATATATGTAAGAAGAAGCATATTCAAATTTGAACTTTGACATTTTGATCCTTGAGAACAATGAAAAATTCAACTGTTATTCAATCTTAATCCTAATGGAATTTTAAATACCTTAGCGAAAATTAAAGAAGTGGATGTGAGGGAAAGGGTTCAATAGGGATGCACGGGCATAGATGCATACATGATTTCTCGAATCCTTAGATGTACATATAGGAACTTGAAAAATTCCTAACAAATACAAACTTAATGGGAATTAATAGCTTTCTCACATCTCAGTGTCCTTTTCATGCAAAACACAAATCGAAAAAAAAGTCAGCGAAAACTTCTTATTCATAAGAAAACCAACAAAAAAAAACTTGGTAGTTAGAATGAGAAAAAGAGACAACAAGCGAACACATTTTCGGAAACCGTTTTCACACAAAAACATTAATTTTACTTTAAAAGGGACAAACGTTTATTTTTTGTTTTGCTATGGTGGGTGCCGTTACAGAATTCGAAACAGAAAACAAAACATACCAAACAGGACATGAGAAAATATATATAAATAAACCAATACAATCAGAGCGCAAAAAAAAAAATAAAAAAACGAAAACGAGCAAAATGATGTCCCTAAACAATGGCATAGTCGCCGTCGTCGCCGCCGCCGCCCCGGTTGATGCTACTTTTTTTTGTTCCTGTGCTCCAGGTTTATTTTTTTGTTTTTTCTGTTTGTTGTCCTGAAAAGTTCAACTAAAAGAGAAGTTGTTGCCTCCATCAATGTGTTTCCTGTTGAAAGGACAACAACGATGCTAGTATATTAGTCGTACTACATATTTTGAAAATGGCAAATAAAAGCAAAAAAAAGAAAACAAATTTACAGAGAGAAAATTTATTTTTTTTACTTGTTAGACTCTTGTTAGTGGAGTAGGTAGTTATATGGAGCCAGAAGTCTTATTTGGTTTGATATACTTTTATTTGCTTAGCAGTCCCATTTAAAATGTTTCGACTGATTTGCTTAGTAAATAGATGAAATTTGGTCTTGAGTCAAGAATATTTCCATATGCAAGCAGGTATCTAACTAGCTTTCCTAGATGATGTTGAATATATTTATGACTTGTGTTTTGTGAGTTCTGTAACTTGTAAGTTATTTTTTTTTTTGGAAGGGGGAAGTCATTTTGTTATCGGAATATTTATTTACCTTAGAATATTTTCGTCAATCCTTTACAAATTAGACACTTTAATAACTTTTAATAAAGCAAATAAAATATTTAACCCAAAAGAATATAAAAAAATAACCAATTTTTTGGTTTTCTGCGAGAACTAAAATCCATAATGTAAATATAATAGGGAGATTCTCTTTCTTAAGTGAGAACTATAGATTGGCAACACTGATTTCGATGAAAATTTAAAAAAATTGGCACTTTAAAAAAAAAACGTAAGAACCTATAACAATCTGAATTCGCAAACAACCGATTTAAATTTACAGTGAAATCCGTTTAAGTGAAACCCGCTTAAATGAAAAGCTCGCATAACTGAAAACAAATCCCATTAAGTTTTCTGTTTTTCTATTGGAAACAGCTCGGGTAAGTGAAAAATTAAAAATCAAACAAAAATAAAATGCAGGACTGGATCGCATGTACTTGCTCCTATGTTATATCACATCTTATGCACAGGATTCTTGGCAGAAACGACTAAATATATTTTTTAAAGTCGTTTTTTGTACTTAAGTTCTTATATACAAAATTTCTTTAAATATTTTCTAGAAAAATATTTTGGTATGACAATGTTATATATTTAATAATCTAAGAAAAATGTAATTTATAAAAATAATCGTAATCCCAAATATTGAATTTTCAAAAAAAAAATATCTTTCGAAAATTTAGGTATGCAATATTATTTAGAATTTGAAAGATCTCGAAAATCAAAAAAATGGTTGTATGGCGGCACCGGTTATAACAAAATTCGTAAACAAAGATTTTAAACCAAAATTCATAATAGTTTTTACCAAAATAGAGGGTGTCCTCCGGGAAGGTATAATACTTTGTTTTGCCGCAATTTTAGTAATTCTTGACAGTTCATAATTGGTAGTCGTGAAGTAGACACGTGGCAAATTTATTATGGACAAATATTCGACAAACCAACGTGTTTTAAACGTTAACAGATTTTATTAAAATCAATCATC
Organism: Philhelius pedissequus; assembly: GCA_910595825.1. Lineage (NCBI taxonomy): Eukaryota > Metazoa > Arthropoda > Insecta > Diptera > Syrphidae > Philhelius > Philhelius pedissequus. The sequence continues at coordinate 33,714,626 of OU343160.1, forward strand.
GAGTACTGTGACAATGAGAAAGTTACGTGAAATTTTTGGGAGAAACAACGTGCCAACAAAATGCACTATTTATCGTGTAGTGAATGATTTCGAAGAAAGAGAGTCTGTAGGTGATAGGCCCAAGCATAGACTGCTCAAGGAAGTGTTCAAAATAATCTGTCAACCTCAATTCGACACCATGCTCAGGAGCTTGGTCTTCAAAGAACAACCTTGGCCACAATTTTTGCAGAAGGATTTGCATTTGTTTCCATTTAAGATTCAGTTGACACAAGAGCTTCTTGGAAAAGACCATTTACGCCACCGTTACAGCTTTGAATGGATATGTGAATAAAAAGAATAGTCGGTTATGGGCAATGGAAAACCCTCAAATTATTCATCAGTCAACTTTGCATCCATTAGTCTGATGTGCAATTTGGTCAGGAGGGTGGCCGTGTCGCGATAGTTGTGTGCTCGCCTGTCAACCTCTTGGTCGCAGGTTCGATTCCTGCCGTTGTTTATGTCTTCTTATATTCCATTAAAAAAAAAAAACAATTCTCAAAAATTGTCATAAAATGAGTTGCTGGTTTACTCATTACATGCTATTCAGGCATAACACTAACAACATGTGCTTGAGTAAAATAGTATACTCATAAATATGACAACAAAACAAATAAAATAATGCGAATTATAAGAGACATACCAAAATAAGACACTGTAATTTTCTCCGCATTAGTTCAGCCGCCAACCCTGGAGATAAATCTGAGACGACAACCGCGTGAAATATGTGATAATGTAATGAAAAATGTGCTCAAAACGGCTCGCATTTGTGAGACTAATAGAGGCGGACATTTACCTGATATTGTATTCCATACATATTGACCCTATGGTACCTACAATACCGCAAGTAAAAATTAAACGGGGGCTGAATTGTTTCATTTTCTTATACCTTCGCTTCCATTCATATGACACATGTAAATGCTAGGTTTTACAACCATTAGAAATTACAATTAACACAGGTTGTATTTCAGCTGTTTAAGTTCGATATATGTAGTAAAAATTGTTTCGTAACACAAAGTCTGCTTTATTAATAGCGAGTTTCATTCAAATTTCAAAGATCTCCTATCAAAATGGAGATTTGATCTTTTCAATGAAACTTTGTGTCCAAATTTAATTGCAGTATTGGCCGGTGGCATACCTAAAGGAATCCGGATTGATTTGTGTTGTTGTAACTCCTAAGGAAAAACCAGATGATGAACTAAACATTATGTTGTCAAACACAAATCTCAAGCTACCCAAAATTGATTGACCTGATTCAGAACTTCAAACTTTTAGTGGTTTAAAAGTTCTAGACAGGTGAGCATTAATGAAAAGGAATACAAGTGTCGAAGACAGAACGGAGCCCTGTGGTACACCAGTATTTAGTTTTTAAATATGAAACCTGAAACCATTCAATAGATACCACTTGTATTGAGCTGCGCGAAAGTAAATTTAAATCCAACAAATAAGAGATTCATCGATACCAAATAAATGTATTTTCGATAAGATAGCTTGTTGCGAAACTCTATCAAATGCTTATGTAAAGATTTGTGCCACTGTTCAGTGAGATATATGTATAATCAGATTTTTTCGGTATGATGCTGATGGTTCTGTACTTGATAAAAGCATTTATCCCTTTAAGAACTATGTTTATAATCACACTAGCGCTGGAGCCAACGTTACTATATAGGAATCATAGTGACCAGTTAAATATCTTAAGATCCTCAAGAAATTACTTAGACCGCCCTAGTTGGTTTTGTCGTATTAGCACAAGGTCCTCTTAGGAATTTGTTCTTTAACTGAGAAGTTTATTGAGCTGCAGAAATTGGCTGATATGACATAAAAGATATTCAAATATCGTCTATTAGATCCTTTAATATTTGGAAAAAAAATCGAACTCGAGATTTTAATCAAAGTTGACATTACGATGATAGCAAAAACCAAAAAACTGGGTCCCGTAAATTCTGTTTGAATCGTTTTTTAGCCGCAAAAATAACGGTACTTGCCATACAAAATTTTTTACCATTTTAATTATCTCGAAAATGATTTTGATAAAAATTGGTGTGTGTACTACCTTGGGTATGGTCTACATTTTGGCTAAAATATTTTTTTATTAACGGTAACTGCCATGCAACCGTTTTATTGATTTTCGACTTTCTCATCGACATTCTCAACGGCTTAGCGACGGATCTCGATCAAAATTTTTACACAGGAGCTTCTTCATAATCTCTAAATAAAACTCTTATTACTACTGCATTTCAAAATTTTTGAAAAATAATTTTTTGGATTTTTGAAAAAAAAAATATTTAAAATGTTCATACCAATTTTTTTTTTTAGAAAAAATTTAAGAATTCTTATATATAAAAAATTAAGTGAAAAACGACTTTAAAAATACATTCAGCAGGTTCTATTAAGAAACTTTTGCATATAATGTGATTGAACATACGAGCAACTACGTGTGATCCAGGCGTGCATTTTTTTATAATATCGCAAAATGAATTAATTTATTTCTTACTATTTCGAGAGAACTTTTGAGTTTTGTTCTCACTTTTTTTATCAAAATTTGTCTGCGAATTCAAATAACCCTAAATCCCAATTTTATGCGCTGATAAATAAAGCAAACAAAAAAAAATATCAACATTTCTCGGAAATTTTTTAGAAGGCATAATTACATTATGACAGTCAAAAGCATTAAATGATCGACAGAAATATCCGACTTACCGAATTCTAAAACGTCAATCTTCTGCACATGTTTGGAAGATTGGGGACCAGCGATTAACTTTCCATCTTTTTTTTCTTTTTTTTTTAAATTTAACTATATGCCTGTAAGCCCTAAGGTCTTTTAAATGCAACCTGAATTGCTCGGCACTAGTTTTTGGCACAGTGGATTTGAGAACCACATATTGACTGTCTCATTTTAACCCATGGCCGGCATCCAATTAAAATTGGAGGTATAGACAAAAATGCGCCTAGCGTGGGGATCGAACCCACACGTCCTAGATAGCAATCAAGCACTTTATCCACTGGGTCATTGCCACCCACAAGCTTCATCTTTTCCATCTCTTACGATACGAAACATAAGCTTAATATTGGACACTCGAACATTCTCAAAATAAGTTTTTTCTAGTATTCGGGGACCAACTGTCAACCGTCCTCTTCGACATTCACTTAAATTTAAAATTATAAAATTCTTTGAGATAATGTTCTCCTTGTGGCGACTTTTTTCTGGTTCATTAATTCTTATTAAATCCAACTGATCCAGAAGTCGAAGAAAGACTGTGTGTTTATCGACTGAATACTAGACAAGTTGAAAGCGGAAAAAAATGTCTTCATTGACGAAGATGACCACCCAAAATTGTTGAACCTGCGAAGATGTTGATCCGCACTAATTATTATTGTTGGTTATGTGTGGTGCGCTATAGCCCTCCAGCATCAACAGAGCGACTAACTAGTGCTAAGAACCAAATAGGCGACCTCATAATCTCTAATAAAAATTTAATCGGAAACGGTCCACGAAAAACATACGCAGACTGAAATTTTATATTAAAGGACATTTACCAGGTAATATAAGATCGATACGTCTCAAACGTCAATTATATTTCATGCCGGGTTATCTTTCTGAATTTATATTAAAAAATGTTTATTCAAATACCTATTTAAAAAAAACATATTTATTTGAAAGCTTATGCATAAAATTTAAATTTTCTAACGTTTATCCATGATACTAGTCACGTTGGCGTATGAGCACTATTTTTTTTAGACTCAACCAACAAAATACCAAACTTTGTCTCTAACTTTACCTTTGATATAAATTTCTCATACGATTTATTTTCTATTTAAAAATCAATTACATACAAATACTCGTAAACAAAAAGAAAGCAAACTCAGCTGGAACTCATTTTTCAAGAAACAGCACCGCCCGTGGTCGTGTGTCGGCGCAAGACAGCGCACAAAAGACAACAGTTTCTGCAAGGATATTGCCGCCACTAAGAATTGGTTTTCTTTTTTCTCATTTCGTTTGCATCGAGGCAACTCTAACAAACACGACAAGAACACATAAGCCGGATGTAAAACACACGAACAGTGACAAAACAAACGACATGAGAATGAGAACAAAAGCCAAAATAAATAAAAAAAATCTAACTCCCAGAGAACACTTTTATTTCCGAGAGAATCACATTATCAAAAACCAAAAGCGAGCATCCTTTTTGGTTATACGCATGCACCGAACAATTTTATAGAAACGGGATAATAGAGAATAATAAACAATGTGTAGTATAACGGTATACCGGTCTAACGCCACTTGTGATGAAAACCAAACTGAGTTGGTAAAATCGCATTCGGGAAATATTGTCCTTGATTTTCCAGGATAATGGTCTCTATATATGTAGTTGTTCCTGCAATAATGGGGGATAATATTGAGGCTGAGTTGACTAAATGAGAGAACCTATACATTTGGAGAAAGTAGAAAATTGTTGTGACTCTCTGAGGCTTTCATTGGAAAAGAGAAAACTATGTTTTTGAGAGCTCTGTCTGGAATAATAGAGAACAGATTATTTAAACATCGCCGTTTTTTTTGTATACAAATACAAAATAAGAACTGCTTGAAAATTCTAGCAGTGCCAGTAGAGAGTGAGATGACCGTGACACGGAATGAACTAGGAAGTGAATGTGCAATATTGAAACAGCTGGTTGTTATTTTAAAGTGAAATTAAGTCTCAATCTAAAGGTATTTTTTTTCTTCGTGCCCACAGGATAAAATCTCCTGGAAAAATTATATATCGTAGTTTTTTTAATTTTGAGAAATTCGATGGGGCGGAAAAGCAGTCGTCATTTTTATTTTTTTTTCGTATCTCAACAAAGTTCTATATATTTAGAAAAAAAAAAAAAACAAAAATATAAAAATACGAGTGAGAAGAGGAAGAAAAAATTGCTTGGGTGAAGGTATAACTGAACGATCGGTAAGCATCGTCTGGCAAGGTTTTCTAATGGCGGATTGGTTGGCGTTATTGGAAACATTTTTTTATTTCCATTTTAAATAGAAACATTTTAATTTATTAATTAGCAATATTAAATAATACCCTGTTCTCAAATAAGACTCAGACAATATTATCCAGTCAAATCGCCTTAAAGGTTGATTGTTTGAGAAAAAAACTGAGCTTTTTTTTTACTTAGTTTATATTTTTTTTGGGGCTGTTCAATCTGAATTTCATCTTTGTTGCTTCTTAAAAAAATATTTTAATATTCTCAGTGCGTTCTGCCGTCCAAAACGTCCAATTAAAAAGTACATTTATGTAGTTATTTTCATGTGCTTTTATTTCACACCGAATTTTATGATTTTTTGGTAAGAAAAAAAAAACTGCAAAATAGTACAAAATTTTTTTAAGTTCTAATTTTATTACTATAAACGAAAATTTTTTACAGTTTCTTTTGAAAGAAACAATATTCAACAATATTGATCCATATACATATTGCCACGCCCACTTTTAAATAAAATTATTTTTTGGAAATGATTCTATTCATTTGCATGGTATTTTTTGAGATTGTTGTGCAGTGAAAAATGTATTTTGGTAAGATCCGCACACCACAATGCTTACTCGAGATTTTAATCAAACTTTACATTACGCTGATAGAGAGCACCAACAAAGTTGGTCCTGCAATTCCGTCTGTCTGTCTGTCTGTACAACGAGTTACAGCCTGAACGTGTGAATATCGTGTGATTGTCTCTAATTGATTTTTAAATCGTTTTTTTTTTTAGCTCCAAGAATAACGGTACCATACAATTTTTTCTTAAATCTCAATCATCTGGGAAACAGATTTCTGGGAGGGTGTGTACTACTTTAAATATTGTGGTCAACAAATTGTTTTACATAATCTTTTTATTAACGGTACCAAACATTTTGTTTATTTTCAACTTTCTCATACAGGCCTTAAAGGATTTCGATCAAAATTACAAACACAGGATGTCCTTCGAATTATAAATAATACTGCATACCAAAATTATGGATAAATATTTTTGTATATATATTAAAATATTTTTTGAAAATTCAATACTTCGAAAACGTGCGGATGATTTTTTTTTTAATTTCGTTTTTGTGTTTATATAATTTTATGTTTGAAATTATCACACCAATTTTTTTTTAGAAAAAATATTAGAGAAATTTTGTGCATGTATAAAAAATATATAAGTAAAAACGAACTTAAAAATATATTTAGATTCTTAATAGAAATCTTTTACATACGATGTGATCGAATATAAGAGAAAGTACGTGCGATTCAGTCATGCATTTTATTTAAGTAAGATCCGCCCCTGTCATGCCTTATGTTTTTATGAATTTTTCATAGTTTATTTTTATGAACGAAAAAAAAATTAGTTGAATTTTCGAAAACTGCTTTAACGATTTTAATGAAATTTTTTTTATGAGCAAGCAAAAATATTTAATTATGTTTTTTTTTTTATTGTAAGACTCGTCCACTTTAGTTTTGTTTCACTTGCGGTATAGGTACTATAGGGCAAGTTTTTCATCCGAAAAAAAATCAAACTAGAGATTTTTATCAAACTTGACATTACAATGATGGAGATCACGACTAAAATTGATCCGATTTTCTTCAAGCTTGCTACTTAAGCTTCTTAGGATCAATTCTTTACATTATTTGAAAAGAATTTTTTTTGTAAATCAATATTCCGAAAAAGATTGGACGGTTTTTTTTAAAATTATGTTTAAAATATTCAACACTTAAGTTATTTTTTATTTACCATAAACAATTTTTTTTAGAAAAATAATTTTTATAAATGTTTATTTAAAAATTTTAATGTACTAAGAATTTTGTACATACGATGTGACCAAACATAAGAGCAAGTATTTCCGATCCATTTGTGCATTTTATTTTTTGGTTAACAACTCAAACGATTTGGATGGAATATTCACAGTTAGTTCACAAAATGTTATTTTAATAAAATGCGCCTACTGCCACGCCTATTTTAATGAATTCTTTATTTTCAAAAACGGATCTCATGATAGAATGAAATTTGTATAGTTTTTTCTTTTCTTACAGTAAAACAAAAATATAAATTAGTCTTAATAAAATTCACCAACAGCCATGCTTAGATACATTTGTTTATTTGCTGATACATTTGTCTGGAAGTCCCACTATATGAGATACAATTTTGTGTATAAAAAAATATTACATGCCAGGTTTGTCTAATTGGATTTAGTGCAGTGAGCCAAGATTCAAATTTGATTTGAAGTTTTGTTTTTTAATTATATTTATCCTTCAAGTGTACCTATGTTTCCAAACATTTTTGGGAAAACCGCTGTTCTTAGATGTTTGAGTTTTTTAAGTGTAGTTGAGAATTAAAATGTATATGTAGATACAATTTTTTAAACTTTCAACATTTTAAATTAGAAGAAAGATATTAACTTGAAAATGATTCCCATGCTTTGACTGAGTGCATACAAAACAAAGTTTGCACGTTTCTGCTAGTATGTTATAAAAATAAATATTATTATGGGCGTATAAACATTTTAATAGACTGAATAGAAACGGCGGAAATTTTGGAATCTCCTTTAACACAAATATGCTGAAATACCCATGCACTAGCCTTTAGTAGCCCTGATACTTAAGCTTGCATAAAAATGTATATAGTAAAGCACCATTTATATAGAAGTTCTCACCCATCAAACGTCCACCCTCATCATCAATACAAAATATTAAGGTTTTCGGCTTTTATAAAATTGTAATGTATTTTATTGTATTTAGAAACTGATTTATAAATTGGACGTACATGTTTGTTTATACGAGTACATGTATTGGGTTTCTCAGCTAGAAAAGGCAAGCACAGCAATAAGAACAAAAAAATCCAATTTGTCTAGAAATCGATCAGAAAATTGCATCTTGATTGAATATATGGCAGATAGCTATTCTATAAATCAAATCACCTGGATTTCAATTCAATCCGCACACTCTATCGATGAAGCAGAAGCAACACACTTATTCGTATATTGAATATAAAGACTCCCAAACCCAAACCCAAGACCAAGCCCAAACCTAAACTGAAACCATCAACAAACGACAGCTACAAGCTTTAAATTTATTCAAGACAATTCTATTTCGTATATGAATAGGTGAAATGCTTTGGCTGCTGGTCTTTTATAAAGCTGTAAGATAGAAATTCCATTCTAAACATCATTGGGAATAATATTATGCTCGTGGGAGTTTCCTGTGTTCCGGTGCACATTATCTCCTTCAAAATAAGGATATAATCACCTGAAAGTCCAACTATATTTAGAAGAGATGGATGTTGGTAGAATAAAAGATATACCTATGTATATGTATTACATTTACCCAATACTCAATATTGGCTTATTCCATATGCTATGCTCAACTGTCTTCAAAACATCTGAGAATTTCACCTTTTACTGATATTTTAAAAATGTTTAACAAGTTTGGGGCAAATATTTAAATTGAGGTTCACCCCAGATTCAAGAGTCTAACCCAAGAAAAAAGTGGAGACTTTTCGAAATAATGTGTTACAATATTAAATTAATTAATTTTTTGCGAAACAAAACTTAGCCCAATAATAGTACGCTGCTGATACGAAACGAAAAATCCCATACAAAAATGACAGAACGAAACCATAAACGAAAATTTTCATTCTGCAGTACGCTGTTACATGACCAATTTTAAAAAGTCTCCACTCACTTTTTGCAGACAATTTATTGCCCAGATCAATTAATTGTGTGCGAAAATTTAGATTTCTGTTTTAGTCGTCTTGTTTTAGTTGCTTCTTCCATCCAAAGTTTATTTATTTGTGATTTTTTTCTAATGGGGTTTGTTTTTTTCTTCTTTAATTTGTTCATTCATGTTTTCGTTAGCAATTGGTTCTCCTAGTGAAGACGACCCAAAATTTTCGTTTTGCATCAGCATCGTACTAAGCTTTATAAAGAAATACCTACAAATTATAGCTGACACATATTTTTGGAGAGTTTAGCCATAATTCCAAAAAGAATCACAAAAAGCCTTGACTTAAGGAAGGTGGAACAAAAATAAAGACGCAATACTCAAATTTCAATTTTTCGCACATTCTATAAGTCCCCTGAAAATTAATTCTGAGCGAAAAAGATTGGAGACTTCTGGTTAGTAATCTGTTAGAACTAAAATAATTAATTTCACTCACAAAAACTTGGATGCAGCTGATGAATGAAATTAATGCGGCAAAATATACATACCTATATTAACATAGCGAAAAAATAAAATTGGAGAATTTGGTCATAATTCAAAAAAAGTTCAAAGACCTAATAATTGAATAAATGTAGGACGAACAAAAAATAAACAAATTTTCATTTTTCTCCATACTAATGAGAATAATGGATTCTATGCGAATAAAAAGTGGAGACTTTCACAAATAAAAATCTGATAAAATTTTCAGTTTTCCCCACGCAACTGAATATTTTTGTAAAACTCGATTTGTGTAACCTCTAATAATTATCTCTCATCCTGCTATCAAAATTGATCAAACTTAGAACCATTGAAACGAATCATTGACACTAACTCAGAAACTATGTTCCTGTGAAAATTCACCTTTCTTTTCTAATCGGAATTGTATCATTTGCTCGATGTAGTCGGTGTCTTGCAGTTATTGCATTATATAAACCTGCATAGGTTTCACCATATTGAATGTGAAATGGAATTCAGTATTACATATTGCCAAATACCAGCAACGCTACATTTTATTGTGTTATACATACATATATAACGATATCTCTCCAACGCTTACGTTTTTTTTCTTGATATTAGAGGACTTCCATAAGGAATTTTCCTACCTCAGCAGCTTCACTTATCATAAATGTATTGTATACGAGTATATAGTGTATTATGTAGATGTACAAAGATACATACAATACGACGTAACATTCGCATACGAGATGTGTGCTGATGAAAGCGAATGCATCAGCATCTCACAGATTCGCTGGCACATCACAGAGAAATTCCTGCATTCTTGCATTAGTTTCAGGTCAGGTTTCTTTCATCTGACAAGGATTGATATCATAAACATATTTGCTTTCTCATCATTTCCAGGACTCTCATATCGGGCAAAAGGACGATGGAAATGGAATAACCACGACCGCTTCTAATTTATCCTTTTGACCGCACTATAGGATTGAAATCTCAGTTATACTAGTTGCCTGCTTGTCCGGCTCTCTCTCTGCATCTGACAGCATCAAGGCAAATTGAGATTGAACTAATTTCGGTGATTGATATTTTGCAACTGTATCTGTGGCAGGACGTATATGGATGCTTGGATATGCAGTAGTGATGTTCGTTAGAAAAAAAAAAAAAAAAAAAAACTATCAATGCCATGGAGGCAGGTGATATGTATGTATGTATGTATGACAGCTGAAAGGCAAGTGTATTTAATTGACATATACACTTTGTCGTCATCGAGTTGCAAACTTCCACACATATATACTACTCATCCCACACACTCCTACAACATGTAGGTTTTATATAATTTCACAAAGGAACAAACAGTCACGATATATAGAGAAACAGACTTGAAGGACATCAAGGCAAAAGGCTAATTACTAGACTGCAGTTGACAGCAGACAGAAGAATTGCTCTAGCGCCGCTGATGTTGCTGTTGCTTTTGCTATTGCTCTTAGGATTATTGAATATCGTGCTGCTACCTCAATCCTTTCGCTAGAAGGATAATCAAAAGCAACCGACTCTGACATGTCTGATAATTATATTTGGAATTTTGAAATTGCAAAAGAGTGCATGCACCACTCGATGGCCATAATATCATTTAAGGAGAAGTGGCCTTTCTCAGTCTCTACCTCCCTGTGGGACGAGCCATTAGTGCTCGTGGCATTTATCCAACACATATTCCTGTTGGTATCCAAGGACAACGATATTAGTATGTTAATTTGCTTACGACATTTGCATTCGGCAATTAACCTGCAGCTAGCAATGATGGTCAGTCAGGTGCTTTTATGCTGCTCGTTCCTTTTGTCAGTCAAGTCGACTCTATCAATCTCTATCTTATACAAATTCAAAGCCCTTTTTAAACCAAAAGGATTCCTCAATTTACGTCTGATGTGTGTGCAGATGACATTTTGTTATTAAATTAGCAAATTGTTGCAAAGAGGCGATTTTCAAAGGTGAAGTACAGGGTGTCCACGAATCGTGCTACAATAAGAAATTTAAATAACTTTTATTTTAATCGATGTATTTCATTATTTTTTTTATATTATTAAAAATTAAATTTTATTTCAAATAATTAATGGTTTTTAACGATGATAGGCCGCATATGACTTCCACGCTCATCCGCGCATATGCGGCACCTGATCAGAAAATTGTTTATTGCGGCGTGAAGGGTTGAAATTGGGATCGCCTCAATTATTGTCTTAATGGACTGCTTCAATTCAGACAAATTCCTGGGTTCCGTTTTGTACACTTCCTGCTTGACATAACCCCATAAGAAAAAGTCTGGTGTAGTCAGGTCAGGTGATCTTGGGGGCCAGCGGAAAGTGAATGAATGAATGAATATTAATATGGGGTTGTTGCACTGCGACCTTGAGATCTACTGTGCTCCCGTCAAGAGCTGGGTGATGATAGCTCCTTTTACAGCTCTTCCTCCAAATTTATTTCCCCCATGAATTTGAGTATTTGAAGTATTTTTAGAGATGGAAAGTCACTCTATTTCACATGGTATCGTCCAAGGTGCTTTTTACTTCGAGCGGAAAATGTAGTACCTGGATATCAATTTGTTTGGGAATTTTCGTTGGAGCTCCGGCATAACTTGTGTGGCTACGTGTGCACTTGCTCCATCTTGTTAAAACCAAATCCTGCTGAAAGGGATACGTCTTCGGCAAAGTTCTAGGTAAAAAAACTTCTTCAACATCTTTAAATAACGGTGCCCATTGACAGTTTGTGTTACATTGTTTTCTTCAAAGAAGTATGGCCCGACAATACACCTTGATGACACTGCGCACCACACAGTGATTCGTTCTGGGTGCATTTCCATCTCATGGAGCATTTGTGGATTAGATTCACTCCATATACTGCAATTTTGCTTGTTAACATTGCCGTTTAAGTCAAAATGGGCCTCATCAGACATGAACAAACAATTTATAAATGTGTTGTCTTCTTCGGCCATTGCCATCATTTTTTGGACTTTGGACTTTGTACGGAAACAAATTTAAGTCATCATGAAGTATCCGTTGTAATGACCGTCTGCTGACTATAATTTGGCCTGATAAGTTTCGAGTCGAAACATTTGGATTTGCCTGTATTGCCGATGCAACAGCCACGATTGCATCCTGAACATTGGGATCTCGATGATACGGTCTTTGTTCGATGCATCCAGATTCGGCAAACATGTTCACCAGCCTCATAATGGTCCATCTACTCGGGGGTGTACCGCCAAACTCCAGCCTAAATTCCCTTTGGACGGAAATGACGGACTGCAGGGAATGGAATCGCTGCAATAGTGCAGAGATACCATTCTTTGGATTTGGATAGCCAAATCCTTTCTTCAGTATCCCAAGCATTCATTTTGATAAATCCAAATAGTAGCATATTAAATAAAAAAAATAAGCCGATTACTCACACTGAAAAAAAGTTATTGAGTCTTATTTTTGTAGCACGATTCGTGGGCCACCCTGTAGATACAGAATATGTATGAAATTCGCAATACATATGTACTCAATGCAGTGAAAATTGCTTCAGGAGTTTGATTATAATTTATATATCTATGGATATTCTAAGATCAAAGTGACTAGAAACTTACCTGCTTACTGTAGACTGTTTTCAAATTGAAATTTTCAATGTTCAATTAATTGACATCAAATGTCGATTCTTACCTGAAAATAATCAAAATATAATGCGAATTAATTAGATTGTAGGTATGTTCATAAACATACATATATATTTTTAATTACAGACAAAGAAATAACATACATAACTATTCGAAAAATATAGTGGTTTCTGTAGAACAAAATATATAATTGTTAAGAACTTATTAGAAGTGAAAAAAATTCGTCAAGTAACCAGAGCTTCGATATCGGAAATGACATTCTGATTTAAGCGAATCCGGTATCACATAGGCTTCAATGTTTCTTTTAAAACAATGGCCGGTCTGTCATATAGTCAAGGGGCACTATACTTTCAGTTCAAATTTATTAATAAAACAATTAAGCTCGTTCTTTGGAAAAAAAACTGGTTCCAACATACACCTGTTCAATATTGCTCAACTAGCTGAGTTGATTCTTAAGCTGGGTTCAGCATGAATCATCAATCAATGAATCACTCAAGCTGAGGAGTTATAAGTTGCGGTATTTTAGATTGGTTAGTGACAAGTTGCGATGATGCCACGTATTCAACACCTATAATGGCATACCCGTTGGAAACTGACTTTTAGGTTTTTAAGTCGCAATCCCGCAAGCAATTTCTTGGGGTGGACTTTCTCATGAACTACTCGACGGATTTCGAACAAATTGTAAACAGGAAGTCCCTCAAATTATAAATTAAATTGCATACTGCAACATTTTCGAAAAATAGTTTTTTTGGATTTTTGAAAAAAAAAACATTTTTTTCTTGAAAATTCGAAATTTCGAAAATAATTAAAAAACCCTTGTTGTTTCCACAGTATAAATTTTTTTTTTCTTAAATATTATATAAATATTTATTTAACAAATAGGCCGACGCGTTTTGTCTTCTTAGGACATCTTCAGGGCACTGACAATGACATACAAAATAAGGTTATAGTGGTGAGTTATTACAATAACTTTTTTTTTTTTAATTTACAAAATATTACTTATACTAATGCAGCTTTACCAGATGAAAATATTGAGTGCAGAGTAGATTGTGCAAGAGTCATAGCAAAACAAAAAAATGAATATAAGTTGAATAATTACTTTGCTGAGGTGAGTTTGAACATACGCTCGATACAGAATAAAATCAAAGAAAACAATTTAATTCTGTGTAAAGCTGACAAAGGGAATGTAATAACAATTTTGGAGGGACTAGAGTACATGGAAAAAATGATTGCGAATTTATATGAAATGGATTTAGTAGAGTTGCCAGATGATCCTACTACAAAGTATAACAAAAAAATTTACGATATTACAAACTCGTGCACTCTAATAATTGATGCAAGAGAAAAGTTTCTAGTTCGATATAGTAATTCATCGGCCCCTATATTATATGGATTGCCAAATATCCCAAATATGCTTTGAAAACTTATTTTCAGTTTATTGATAAGGTTAAAGATTTAGTTCTTCCACCAAACGCAAAATTAGTTTCCTTTGATGTTAAAAATTTGTTTCCATCAGTTTGAACTTCAAAATTCAAACAATTATTAAAATGCAATTGGTTAAACTTGTCTCCTTATACATCGACCAAAATTATTTTGGGTTTGATGGGAGGTATTATAGTCAAAAGTCAGATCTTGCTATGTGTTCTTCGTTTTCACCGTTTGCTGCTGAGTTTTATATGGATGATTTTGAACAAAATTTGTTTGGCTCCAAAAGCCAATTTCTACTAAATATATTTTCCTGGAGCAGATATGTGGATGACATTTTTTGTATCTGGACAGGAACACAGCGCAACCTCTTGACTTTTGCTGAAAATGTACTAAGCAAATTAGACTCCAAGTTACAGTTTACCCTCGAGTATGGACCGGAATCATTAAACTTTCTTGATCTAACAGTTTCAATGTCTTCCAGAAACTAGTCTTAGACGTCTTTGGAAAAAGTTCAGCTACCGATACCGTTATCCCTATGTCTTCAGCCCACCCACTGAATATTAAAATGTCCACATTCAATTCAATGCTAAATCCCCTTCTAAAAGTACCCCTCAGTCGAACCAATTTTAAAAAAGAACTCGTCTTAATAAAAAATATCGCAACTGCTAATGGATATAACCCCAAAACTATTCATAGCTTGTTACAAAAGAAATCCAGACAACATACACTGCAATCTATTTTCCCTATGGATAGAGCTAAAAATGATGGAATGTGCCGTAGGATTCCTTATGTTCCCGGTGTTTCGGACAAACTCCCCGAGCCGTTCTTAAAAGCAAAAATTAAGCCAGCGTTCTTTAACAATTTTACTTTAAAAAATGCTCTATGCAACAACAAGTTCATAAAAATAAGAAAAGTGGAGTTTAAAAAATTATTGGTAAAGAATGTAATGGAGTTAACATCGGAAAAGCTTCACGATCACTGGAAAATTGAATAATGGAACATCTTAAAGCCTCAACATATCATGTTTCTTCTTCTGGTCTTTCTCAGCATCTGAAAAACACTGGTAATGGATGCTCTATCGACGATGTCACACTGCTACATAACCTTCCGGCTGGAAGGATATTAGACAAATATGAAATTTTTGAAATCAACAAATATAAATTGTTTAATGTTCTCAATTGTCAAATAGATTTAACGAAGTCCTTTGTTAAATTAAAATTTAAGATACTATTTGTATTCTAACGTTTTTATATTTTTTAAATAAAAAAAAAAAAATTATTGTAATAATTCACCACTAGTACCTTATTTTGTATGTTATTGTCAGTGCCCTGAAGGTGTCCTAAGAAGACGAAATGCGTAGGCCTATTTGTTAAATAAATTTTTATATACTTTGAAAACAACAAGTGTTTTTTAATTATATTTTCTAAAAATGTTAATTTTTTTTCGAAATAAAATTAGTAAGATTATTATGTATTACTAAATAAATAAAATTAACATGCGATTTTTTTTTTAGAAAAATATTACAGATAGCTTTTTGCGTATAAAAAATTTAGTAAAAACGAGTTCAAGTATATATTTAGCCGTTTCTACTACAAATATTGTTCATAAGATGTGAGCAAGTACGTGCGATCCAATCGTGGATTTTATTTAAGTTTTTCCGGAGAACAGCTCTTGTGTACATTATATGTAGATATTTGGATGTTTTTCAGCATGACTTCTTGGATGCCCTTTTGCCACACATAGATATGATGTATTCTTCTCCAATTGCAAAAGGATTATTCCTCTATTTTCTAGATACATAGAAATACGTAGGTACCTTTAATCTGTTTCCAAATGAAAAAAAAAAATATTTTACAAATTTGGAGGACATATATAGATTATTAATATAACAAGCTCTTCTTAATTCCATTCATAAATATAAATTGAAGATGAAACTTTCTACAAGCAAAACCGGGTTTCATCTTATTCTACAGGAAATATTCTGCAAAAACAATGAAAAATATATACCAAGATCCAGAATAAGCTGATTTCTGTGTTGTGTGCGCGTAGATAATTATTATAAATCCTTCCGAGCATAAGTCCCATCAGTCTTAATTCCATTCACCTCTCTACTGCAATTATTCAACTAACCTAGTCTCTAACATTGTTTACCGATCCAATTATCCTTTTTCCCAAGGAACAACACTCAATTTTTATTACTATACATCCTCTTCGTGTTGTCTGGATTCTGGAATCCTCAAGAACTTAGCTAGCACTAATCCAAAGCTCTTTTTCATAAACTCGACTTTTTGCCCCACTCACCTCAGTAAAATTTCATTCATCAAACCTATATATGTATGTATGATGTCCATAGTTGAAAGAGTAGCTCTCATAAGTAACGTTGAATATCTCCTTTAGAGAAAAAAAAAATTACCTAACTAACGCCAAAAACCGTAGAAATGTAACTTCCCAACAAAACCAAAATGCAACTCTACGACTCGACACGAGGATACCCCATCAATCAACTACAAATTTACCTTTTGGAACGAACCACGTCCTTTGCCATTGCTCTTTTTTATTCTGCCATATAGGTGTATGTATATGTATGCAGCCAGTCCTTCGTCCTTCAATGTAACTGATGTTGGCTGCTACGTGTGTAACTTTCGCACACACACTGGATGCATCGTCAAAAGCGGCATAAATTGCAGCAGTATAGAAATAGCAAAACAAAAAAAGAACGGATTACACTCTGCAGGTAACTACTTCAAGCCGGTATACGCACATCAAGCACCCAATCTTCTTCCTCGCAAGGATGACCAATGATGGGATTTTCAGGACCAAACAAATGTAAATAGAATTCCTGTTTGTTACATGACGACGGCTACCAACGACGACTACGTGCCAAGGAATATACTCCAACATGACGACCAATGTAAGCAAACCTAAATGCAAACGTGCTCCTGACGTACGGTTGCGGCCAGATCATGAAAAAAAACTCAACCGTACAAAATTTAGACAAAAAAAAAGTCCTGGCTATTCCTAACGAAAAGAAACGACCCCCAGGCACACTAAACACAAACAACTCACATGCAGGACTCAAGAGTGGTTCTGGATAGGTTTTAAAAAAGGATATCATTTCCACCTAGATATATCTGACTTTTTTTTCTTGCTTGTCTGGTTCATGAACGCGGGCTAGAAATTATTTATGAATTTCATTTTCCAGTTTTTCCAAAGTCAGCAGCAAAGTGGACTGACTATATACGATGACAACAAGCAGGACCTATACACAGTTCTCGTTGGTCATTGAATGGGTGAGGCAAGGCTTGAGGCAAACAAATTATTCGGCAAAAAAAAACTTCTACAGCACCACGGAAACACTGAATAAAGGAGGCTGTCAGAGAAGAATGCGGCTATCGCGATCTGTCTCAAGGGCTTGCCAGTCTCTCAATTTCAATATGAATGCTATAAATAATACAAGTTTAGATTGTCTATCCGAGTGTCAGTTAGTTAAATGATTTTTTTTACTCTTTAACTTCAAATAAAGTCAACTAAAGCTGGAATCAGAATGTTGAAAGAATGAGTCACAGCGTATGCATATAAAATTGAACTTTTGATTGTTTTGGAAGTTCTTAGTCTGAAAGATATTGTCTCAATGCCTCTAATGGTAATTCTTGTATTCCAATAGAGTCGGGTAGATTTCGACAGATCACAGTGACGTTATTTTCGCTGTGGTTCGTTTTTTTATAATTTTACAAGTAACACTGTGTGTACCATATGTTGGAAGGCAGTCCCCTATTTCAGCAACAAACATCATATTCAGCAACGGAGAGTACATGTCGGATTTAAAATGATCCCAAGCCAAGCCAAACTTACCAATATATGTCAATGTGTAGGCATGAGCCAAACTGTTTGTTTGCAACACCTGTTAGTGCTATTATTGAAAAATTTAAATATCCGTTATAAATACATGTTACTGACATGTATGTACATACGTACATATTTTGTTTTGGTAGATACCTGACATGGAAACATTTTTGCGATTTCGCATTAACAGTTACGGAGCACAAATTGTCAGTTAAGTACCAATTTTAAGACGCCAGTTATAGCTTTCATTGAAATCATTGAAACTCATCATTGAAACTCATTATTGAAAACTTTGTCTATCAATTCGGATGCTGTTTTATTAAACAAATTAAACTGATTTCGTTTTGGTACCAAAATGAAGGTAATAAGATATATAATATTCTTTGTCAAAAAACTATTTTATTTGCTATAGCACTTTATTGTAGAAACACTTTTGATTTTTCAATGATGGAAAGCGTTTTCACTTTTGCTGACATTTTTTCCCAAAAGTGGAACATAGTCGTTCCAATGATTTTTGTTTCCTTTTTATCCTGTTCTCACACGTCAGTTTTTCTTTCAATGATCATATCTAACCAAAAATACACTTGGCTTTGAAAGATCTTTTCAATGACAAATAAGTTTCAATGAATTGTGTTTAAATGATGAATTTCAATTAAAGCTATAACTGGCGCCTAATAAACTTTTTTAAACGGTAACCTTACAATTATTATTCATCACTTTATTATCTATATTCCGCTATTCGGTTCGACAATACCTACTAGTCAATTTTAAGTTGCTCCCAATTCCAATTCATTTATTGCACATTGCCAGCAACTTTATATCAAATTATTTAATATAAAGAAATTCTTAAAGTTATATTTGTGTTTTATACAAAAAAAAATTATAAACTACTATACAATTCGCAAGTATTTTTGCACCAACGAATACAGTCGAGTCCGCAAATATCTAAAATACGCTTAACTGAAAAATTCGGTTAGTTGAAACACAAAATTTGTGATGCAGCATGAGATTGCTTCGAATAACTGAAATAAGAAATCTGAATACGTCCACCACTTAGATCATTTCTTTCTTTAACTGACCGTGACCAATAAGCTTCACACTTCACTTTGGTCTGTCAGTTTGACAATAAAATATTATTTTGTTTTATTTGATGCGCATGACTTTTGAGCTTGGCAAATATAATTTCTGGAAAGTGCTATTAAAATAATTTAAAATGATGGCACAAGTTAACACTTTTGTTTTGTAACAAAACATAAATTCTTATTCTTATATTGGATTGGGAAAATTGTATTTTAAATATCTAAACTACAGTAATGTATTTTTTCAATTATTCAAAGATCGCTTAAGTGAAAATATCGATTAACTGAAAAAAAGTATGGCAAATTGTGTTTCAATTAAGCGTAATCGACTGTAGTATATTTTTTGAATATGCTTAACTGCGATTCTGCTTGTTTAGTAGTGATTTTAAAATTCCTAATTCCAAATCGTACCAAAAAGTTGTTTCAATTTCATTGCAAATTTCGATTGACTGCGATTCTGCCGCTTATTGGTTATTTCAGAGTCATCTTACGAGTATAAATATGAAATCGCAACAAGAAGTTCTTTAATTTTGATTGCTGATTTCGCCTAATTGCGATTCTACTTGCTTAATAGTTACCGGGTCCCGTAATTCCGTCTGTTTTCCTCTAGTTCGATCTACAGGCTCAATCGCTGAACCATATTTCTCCAAACTTGGTTCTTAAGTTTCTTAGATGATTGACCTAAAAACCTTTAAAAACCTTTAAAACGGTACCTGCCATACAATTTTTTCTACCACCTTAATTATCTCGAAAACGGCTTTAACTATTTTGATCAAAAAAAATATGTGTGAGAGACTACATTTTGGTCGAAATTTTTTGTTTACATATTTTGTTTTGGTAGATAGCTGCCATGGAAACATTTTTACGATTTCGCACTAACGGTTCAACGGATTTCGATAAAAAATTATATGTATGGTTCATCCAATTTTAAATACTTCAAGGGCCCAATTCCGCAAATTTGCATACACGTTATCTGGCAGAAAAAAATGAATTGAACCCTTGCGGAATCGCAAATATGAATGAGTACATGCTATTCTGTGTACACAGAGAAAACTAACGCTTGCGGAATTCGGCCTAGCATACCAGAATTTTTGAAAAAATATTTTTTTGGATTTTGGAAAAAAAATAATTTTCCTTTTAAAAATTCAATATTTCGAAAACGGGTGGACAATTTTTTTTATATTGCTAAATACTTAAATTTGTCTTATAAGAATCTTAAGTATATCTGTTTATACAAATTAATTAAAAAAAAACTTTAAAAATATATCTAATTATTTGTTGCTACTAAGAATCTTGTGCTTGCGATGTGATCGAGTAAAAGAGCAAATACATGTGATACAGTCGTGTATTTTATTTTTTTGTGAAAAGTGTACGAAAGCACAGGCACAATATAAATGGTTTAGAGAGCAATAAACCAAAGATTTAATTAACCAAACGAAAATATGAAAATAAAAATAATACTGTCTTCAAATAAAAAAAAAATCAACAAAGGTCGATATTTTCGCCTCACACATAACTATGAAAAACACAATGATATGATCCTATATCCTGTTCTCTTAGGCATGGGCTTTCTAAAATACAAGAACACCTTTAAAAAAAGATTTTATAACTTTATTTTATTTTTGGCTAACAAAAAAATATGGTGACCAAATTTCTTATTGCTCTATTATTTTCTTAATATTAAGAAAATAATTCAAACGGATATTATTGTGGACTTTTTCTGTCTTCATTAAAATAAAAATTTAACTTAAGCGAATTCAGTAGTCTTAGCAATAGGAGGAATTAGTTAGCGTTTGATATTTTTAATTGAATGATATAGTGCTTAATCTGAATTTGTAGTTTTTGAAATACAATTTTTAATTAATAAAAGTGGTAGAAATATTCAAATGAATAAATGAGGAGTAGTACGAAATACTCCAAAGGAATCACCATTGGACAAAATCTCAAAAAAAAAATAATCCTACTTGCCAATAATAAATTCGGCGATTTAATCGCATGATTCATTAATTCAACATATTTTTTTTTTGAGATTTTTGCATGGAGATTCGTTCTTTGTAGATTTCGCTGCTGGAGATTTCAGTTTGGTGATTTTGGGTATGGGTATTTTAGTTTGGAGAAAACGTCACCAACACGAATAAATTGTCAAATATCAAGATGGAAATTACGAATGGTGACCAAATCGAGAATGCTAAAATTTCTAGCAGACCTGAATTTTTACATTATCGTGGGAATCATTAAATCAGCGCGAGACGGTGCTATTTCTTATTTCAAAATCACAAAATTTAATACACCCGATTTTTGCTGAAAACTTAAGCTAATTTTCTTTATATTTTTATAAGTGCGTTAAGTCCTAAACAAAATTCTTCTCATTTGAAAAACTACGCTCTTCTGACATTACATTTTCCAACTTTAATACAAATTTTGCATTTAAAAACAAATCGAACCCGAAATTTTAATTAGACTTGGCATTACGATGATAGAGAACACCTAAAAAGTGTGTCCTGCAATTCCGTATGTCTATCTGTCTGTCTGTCTGTACAACGCTCTACAGCCTAAATGAATGAAGCGATTTTCTTTAAACTAGGTATTTGAGCATTTTAGGTGATTGTCTAAAACAGATTTTTGATTTTTTTTTTAGGTGCAAAACAAGCGGTACCTACCATACAATTTTTTTTATCATCTCAATTATCTCGAAAACGTCTCTAACGATTTTGATAAAAAAAAGTGTGTGCACTATTTTCGGTATACTCTACATTTCGGTCGAACATTTTTTTAAAAATATTTTGTTATTAACGATACCTACCTTACAACCATTTTTTTTTATTTTGAACTTTTTTATAAGCAGCTCGACGGATTTTGATTAAATTTTTTACATAGGAGGTCCTTTAGATTATAAATAAAACCACATGCCAATATTTTCGAAAAATACTTTTTTGGATTTTAAAAAAAAATATATATTTTTTTTTGAAATTCAATTTTTGAGTTTATATTATTAAATATTTAAAATTGTCATACCAAGTTTAAAAAAAAAATTGTATAGGTATAAAAATTTAAGTAAAAAACGACTTTGAAAATATATTTCAATTCTCAATATAAATATTTTATATACGATATTTGCTTTTTATTTTACTTTCTTTTCCTTCTCTTCCTTTTACTTTTAGCTAATTTAAGGCAGTTAATATCTGAGGAGATCCTGAATCTCTAAATCTTACAAATGAGGTCAACCAGATTTCACATTTGGGATTTTGTAGACCGTATTTTTTTCTCAATATCCGTAAACGGGGGCTTGACATTTGGGATTCTAGTATTTGGAGATTTGCCGTTTGAGAATGTTATAATCGGAATTTTTGCACTTGGAATTCTGGAATGTATTTTGGATTTGGGATTTCTGGTTCGGGATGTTGAGATTAAGGATTTCGTGCACAACTTTATGACTTTAACTTTCATACGTATATCACAGTCATATAACTTAAGAACCCGCATAGTTCTAAATAATAGTAAGAAAACACTAACTTTTCAAATTATTTTTAAAATACGTTAAAATATATAGGCTTGAATCGTGCAATCTGCGATCATTCAAATGAATTCAATGCAGGAATGGTCACCCCATTTATAAATGTATTATACCTTACCACATACAAGCAAAAATATTCCTTAATTTCTCTTGGTATATACCAATGTGTATCAACGATTATTTCTCCATAAATTTCTTTGTCGTTTTGCCTTGTTTTCTTCAAAAATAAAAATAATAATCAATTTAGGCTCGAACACCATGATGATAAAGGTAAAAGGTAATTTGGGTTTTCTGTGTTTTTTTTTTTTTTTTTTTTTTTTTTGGTGCTGGAATATTTTTGTTTGGATGAGGCTTAGTGTAACGAACCAATTTCAAAGAGAAAAAAGGACTTTGCATAGATACCGTTGTATTTTAGTAAACGTTGCGAAAAGAATGGGCACGACAACGCTGTTAGGTAAAAGAAAAGCCTAACCCCTAATTTTGTTCCCTTAAATTTATGTTTGTTTTTTTTTTTTTGTATTTATAATCACCAAAAATTCCTTCAATCAAATCCGAAATGAAAAAAGGGGACGGACGGAAGTAACTATACCTATAGAGCTACGCGGTGAAATATGAAAGAAACTTGATGGAGTCTCCTTTAATATATACGCATATTATTTTTTTCTATTTGTTTTCATTTTGTTCTGTTCATTCGTTTTTCCTGGTAGGCGAAGATAAGATAGAAGGCATTTTTCGCACGGATGATGTTTGATTATCGCTCTTAAGCTTAAACGAAGAAGGACTTCTTTGTTGCTGTTGCTTTGGTTGGTTAGTTGGTTGTGGTTGGGCTTGGGCCTGAGCCTGATGATAAAGTGATGTTCTAAAAAAATTTACTTTAAATACAAGAGCTCAGAAAAATGCTGATTCACAAGAGAAAAAAAAGGAAATAATAACAAAGAACTGAAATAAAAACAAATTGAGAAAAATTTCCTTAACGTTTCATGCTAATAATTGATTTGATATAATGGATGAACTGCAGAAAAAAAAAATCTATCAAAAAATTGTGTTGAAGTATATAATCGGATATCAACTCATCATTGAAAAAAAAAAACAGCCCACATTTGCTGTATACCCACAGAAATAAGGTTTGTGATGAGAACGTCTTTAAAAAGCGATTGGTGTTGGGTTGGTTTGGGGCCCGCATATTTAGGTGTTGAAGTGAAAAATTGGCGGCTGGCTGAATGAATTTGGTATGCAAAGAAGTTGATCGAAAATTATAATGATGGATTAAGGGGAGCACGAGCACGAAAGCCATTTGACTTTATTATGATGAAAATGTTAAAGATTATGTACACTCGTATGTTTGATTTCTTGAAGAGAATTTATTATTATGTAAGGATTTATGATTGTGAAATTGAATAATTGCGGATGAGGGATAATTTTGAAGGTCTAAGGAATTTGCGGATAGAAACGTTCAATTGTTTTTGGATATACTAACGTTTTCAGGTTAGGGAAAGAATTTTCATGCTTCTATTGAAGTGCGCATAGGGTCGGAAGGACTACTGACCAATCCAAGGTAAGAAGAAATTCTGTCTATCTAATATACTCTACATAGCTTTACTATATATATTAAAAATCGATTTCGTGAAATATATAAATGAATTATGTGACCATATTTTTGTGTGGACCTTATACCATAGGGTTGAACCATATTTTTGAATAAGATCATGACGCATTGTGTCAGTGTCTGACTGTCCACATGTCAAGGCTCTAGAAAGGAATTAAAATTAGTTAATATGATCTGTTGCTCCTTTGATACACTTTCTTTTTTTTTTGGAAACAATTGTTGGTCGTATTGAAACAACTTTCAAATCAAAATCTTGTAATAAATAATAAACCGTCTAGATTCAAAAGCGAGCCATAATATGATTGCATAGAATTACCAATCCGTTTCTTTTAATTCAGTTTGTTTCTTAATAATCGTCTCTGAGAAATATATTGTGCATCCCCAAAATCCAAAGCACAACATAGTTATTTTGTATTCCGCCTGCAACCGCACCCATTTTTTCCTTAATTTATGTGTTTAACTTTATTAATGAAACTATGTTAGTAGGTACAAAGAGCTAAATATGTCTTTTAAAACGATTTTTAGTTAATTTTGTAAAAAAAAATGGGATAGGTAGTAGTTTTTAGTATATTTAATTTAAAAATATACTTTCAAAAACAAGTCGTGCAGCCATTTTCGCAAAATTGAATATTCAAACAAATGTTTTTTTTTTCAAAAATCCCCAAAAAATATTTTTCGAAAATGTTTGGATGCAGTATTATTTTCCTTGTGCACAAAAATTTTCCGTTTAACAGTTAATGAAAATGACGAAAATCAAAAAACCATGAGATGTACCGTTAATATGATTTTATTGAAAAAAAAAAATCGAACTAACTTGTAGATTATACCTAAAATAGTTCAATGATTTTTTTACTTACGATTAAAGATAAGTACATACATACTATAAGGCATGCTATGCATTCGTAAAAAAAATTCTAACAATCGAACATGACAAAAAAGTGGGTCCCGCAATTCCGTCTGTCTTTCTGTCCTCGAGTCTACAGCCTAAACGGTTGGAAGGATTCGCTTCAAACTTGGTACATATTGATTTTTCAGTAATATGCCCACACGTTTTTTTTCTTAATTTTTTTCAAGTCGACAAAAATAACAGTCCCTTACAAAAATTTTGTTTTGGGGGCAAAAAGGTAAATCTTATTTCTCTCAAAAACGGCTCAACGATCAGTTGGATTCAGTTCATTAAACAAGGGAGTACATTTTGGTATTTTTTTTTCTTGGAAAAATTGTGAAAATTTCGTACCACTAGTAGGACCATTTTCTTGGAAATTTTATTTTATTATTTGTGTATGCCAAATTTTTCATTTTTTTTTTAAATTAAAAAAAAGCTTTTTTCTTTTTTTGAAAACTCAAAATTTCGAAAACGACTCAATCGATTTTTTCGAAACTTAGCATTTGGGGTATTTTTTTTAGACATTATCTTGAATAGTTAAAAAAAATATACTCCTAAAATGAAAAAAAACAACGGTACCTCCCATACAAATGTTTAAAAGCTCCCTTAAGTTTAAATAAAACTGCATATACAAATTGTAAGAATAAAGTTTTTGATTTTTGAAAAATTTCGACAAAGCTGAATTTTGGTGGAGAGCTTCATTTTAGTGTCCTAAGCATTTTTCGCAAAGGGGGGGGGGGGGGGGGTGTAATATTCAGTTTTTTTTTTTTAAATTACTCGAAAACTATAGGTTCTTTTGTAGGTACGCATTGTAGCTAATGTTATTCTACACAAAAAAGAAGCGACACTTTTTATCAATTGATAGATTTGGAGAAAAATGGTCGAAATCATTGGGGTGTAGTACATTAATTCAAAAAATGTAATAAATTTATGTTTTTGAGTGGGGACTTTTTTTATTTTTATTTATGTTTGCAAAAACATAGCTATTCTATGAAAAAAAAAAACAAATGTTAAATAAGGAACCGGAAGTGTAATGCTGCCATCTTAAAAATTCTAATTTTTTTTATTTTGCTTAGTAACTCCCAAAATCTTTATTTTTTTCTGAAAAAAACTCTAAAAGCGGATTTAAGACGACAACATTATCTACAAATTAGTCGAACATTTTTCTCCAAATCTATCGATAAAAAGTGTCTGCATCTTTTTTGTGTAGAATAACATTAGCTACAGTGCGTACCTACAACTTTTTTTCAAAAGAACCTACAGTTTTCTAGTAATTTGGAAAAACTGAATTTCAATAAATTCAATAAATAAGTATGGAACGAACACTCAAGAGTTTGAAATATCTAATTTCTTTTATATATTTCATTAAATTATCCAATGCACAAACCATTTTCTTTTTTCAGCAACAGTTGTCGCTAGTGTAGGTGTGTATTTTTTTGCATTTTTATTTATTGTCTTAAACAATTTCTGTGTAGTATATTTAAATAATTTTGGCATTCTGCAAATCTATGCAAAAAATGCTTTCGTTTGATATATAATTTATGCCCCTTCGGTTTTTGTGGGTTTTGCGCGAAAAGTGTACCACAAAAACATGTTCGCCGTTTAATAATATGATTTAAGACGGCGTTTTATGTTTTTAAAATTTTGGTACCTACATACAAAATTATTTTTTTTTTTTAAATCGCTCCAACGATGTTTGAATTTTGTTTGATGTATTCTTATTTGTTCATTAATTCAAATGGAATATTTATTTTCCCTTAACCTATACCAACTAACCAATATAAAAACATTCAATTATGTGTATTATCCATTTATTTCTACCTGATTATTGTTCCTCTTAAGGTTATTTTGTGTACGTCACTGAATACTAAATACATACAATATAATTAAATTGTTTTTTAATTATAAAGTAAATAATCGTATCTTGTAAATTTGAATATGCAATATTATTTATAATCTTAAGGAGCATCTGTATAAACAAATTAATTTAAATCAATTCACAAATTTTTTGAACAAGATTTTTAGTAACGGTTTTGCAATATTTATGTGGCAGGTACCTTTTATTTGTTTTAATTACATCACATATATTGTATGATATGCTAAAAAAAATTACTAAATTCAAATTGGATCCTTTTATAAATATTAAGTTTTTGAAACTAAAAGTTAAAACCAAATACCAAACAAATAGTTCCACTAGAGTTACCAAGAGTAAACATTTTTTGATACAAAATATTACGTAAAAGTAGCATTTCCTTTTATTAATTAAATTGTTTCTATTTATTAAAATCGTTGAAGCCATTCTTGAGAAAAATAAGATAAAAAAAATGATTGCACCGTTAATTTTGGTTTAAAAAAAAAGTTTATTCATATTACCCAAAAAGCAATAAGTACCAAGTTTGAAAAAACCCCATATCTTCGTTAAGACTGTAGGTGCGCGGTGAGACAAAATTGAGAGACCCATTTTTTCCTAAGCTTATTCATTTTGCTGTTCTTAATACTTATCTGACAAAATCGATCCGTTTATTTTAGACATTTTTCTAAATCACCTTTTGGTGATTATGCAAAACTTTCTGTTTGTCAGAGTGTGACACTTACGCACTTTCTATGACGTAGACCCCGCTGTATCCTTATATTGGTATCAATGACTATTTTATTGAAAAAAAAAAGAATTAAGCTTAGTGTAATAATACCTTTCTCCGAAAAGTGCCGATGAAAGGTAAACAAGATGAAAGGCTTTGAACTATATAGTGAACCTGTGTCCTTAACATCAATGTCCTCCAATAGTTTTTCCGCAGACAAGGAAGAATAATAAATTATTATTAGGAAATAAAATCATTTAATCTCATCTGTTATTGTGTGCGAGATCCTTTGTTATCGTATAGAAGTTCTTCCTTTTCATTCTTGTCATTGTCATCATAGGAAAAGCAAGAAACGTCGACATCGTCGTTGGTTGTCCTTTAAGACTTCTCATTCCTATTGATATTTTTTCTTATTTTTTTTTTACAATGAACTTTGTTGGTTTTGATGTTTCTGCTCTCCAGACCAGAAGATGTAGAAGAAGCCCAGGCCCAGGTGGAAGGCATGGCAACCGTCATGGTAATGAAAGTGAATTCGGAGAATACCTTAAATCAAGACAATAGACTCAGGTTGGTTTTGGTCGGTTTGCTCTGTAAGCGTCGGATTGTGAAAGAAGAGATGAGAACAAGTTATAGAAACATCAGAAAGATGCGGTGGCGGTCTAAATACAAAACCCAACATCCAAAATCCAAATGTAAATGTTTTTCTTTCGCTTTTCTTCAGGTTTGTCGACGTCTGAGAGAGAGAGGCAAAGAAGGCAAGCAGGTCGTTTTAAAATGTTTGATTGGACTGGAGAACAGAGAAGTGCAAAGTCTAAAGGAAAATCTTCATCAAGATGAGCTTGCTAAATACTTTGCACAATTATTCAACTGGAAATGCTTGAGTCTGGCAATAATGCCACACATTAAATGATGGAGGTAGCACAAGTCGAAGATGCATCGAAAGGAACACGAAAAGAGAAATAATTGGTAGCAGAAGATGAATACTATACTACGTATAAGCCAAGTGAGATGAAAATCTAATGAAACAACACTGTGCAAAGAAGGAGAAGGAGCAGCAGCGGCAGCAACATCATGGCAGAAGACAAGAAGTGGTAAGATATATAGGGCTTAGGGTTTGAGGGTCAGCCAACACCATAGACGAGAGGTTAAATTTATTTTTTTATTTTTGTTTGTTTGTGGTTTGTTGAGGAACCAGAATGCCGCTCCTTTAGATGAAATGGAAGTCTTCGGCGAACATGATGAAAAAAGGAAAAGCGAAATCATAGGAATTCTTCTGTGTTCGATGAGAAGATGTTTAAATTTGAAAAGTGTTTTATACCTTCATATAGTGGTGTGGTCTGCCTCTGCTGATGAAAGCTTCAATAGTTCGTTTTCTACTCAAATTACAAGCAAAAAAAAAAACCGACCATAATCGTTGAATAGATTTACTGCTTTATGATGTAGAAAATGAAAATTTAATTTTCATTTTAACTTTGAGATTTTGAAAACAAAATAATATCTGCAATTGATAATAATTGCGCATTAGAAATACCAGACTGAGGAGGTAAATGAGGTAGATCTATCTTTAATTAAATATTATGAAGATAAAACCCTTGCTCCTGCGACTCAAGGCCATGACCTGGCTAAGCATATAAGAATAATAGTTTACTTTGAGATTGAAAAACTAAAGCTGCAAGTAACTAAAAGAAATCAAAAAAAAAATTGATACACTAGGCGTTTTTCTTTTTTAATTTTGAGCAGAGTCTGAGTTGTCAAAAAATTTGTTTGTGTTTCTTTTCAACACAGAACATGCAGAGCTCCAAATGTGTGTTTCCTTTTTCATTCTGAACATGTGTAGATCGCACTCGACGTGCTCGAACATAATTGGCTGAGCATGTGAGTAAATTGCTGAACGCACCAAATGCCACATATGCCAAGAGGGAAAATGTGAAGAAAAAAATAATTAGATACATAAGTTGGCCAAAGAAGTTGATTTTCTGTATCTGTTGTGTATCAGCGTACAAAAAAGGGTAGGTATTGCTTTTTATTGTTAAAAATGAAAATGTATTTTGATTTGTGTGGTTCAAGTATGTTTAAAAAACATATCAGTGTTCAGAGCTCGCTCTGTGTGGAACAAGTTCAGTGCATAATATATGCGTTCGAACTCTGTTCAGTGCTCTGCTCTGAACGAAAAAAGAAAAACGCCTATTGTATACTTTGAATGGCCTTTTTTAAGACATTAAGATTCAATTTACAAGAACAACTTAGAAATTTAATTTTTTTTAAAGAAAACAAACAATTAAAAACCTATTTTCGTAAACCATATTTGTTTCTTCAAGTGAAAAAAATTAAAGTTAAAAATATTAGACATAGAGAACCCTATTACGATTGTCAGGAATCAATTTGTAATTAACAAAAACTGAAATTCAATATTTAACAACCCAATTGATAAAGGTTTTGATTACTGAGAATTTGTTTCGAATGTTGTGAATAACAATAAAATTGATAATAATTATCGTTGAACAGTTGGCTGATTTATTTTATAGAAATTGAGTTTGAAAATCGAAATATTGAATATTCATCAATGGTTTGGATCAGAATCAAAACAAATTATATTAATAAATTGTCGAATGGATGTATATGTATGTATATTTAAATCTAAGTTATGGATTTTAATTATGTAAGTTAGGAGAGTAATATGTATCTACATACATAGACTTCTGGATAGAACCTAAGTATGTAAGCATGAACATATAATAATGAAAATGAAGGGTAGGTATCTATATGCATATAATTGTATAATTTAGGTGTAATATGCATACAAAAGATTCATGTGATTTTTAGAGACACACATTTTATTATAAATGTATGAGGGCCTACATTGTATTTAGCATTCAGTGACGTACGCAAAAAATCATAAAAAGGAAATAATAATAAGGTAGAAATAAATGGATAATACAAATAATTAAACGTTTTCATATTGCTAAGTCGTTATAGTTTGAATGAAAACAAAGATGCGATTTGAATTCATGGGTAAATAAGAATATATCAAAAAAAAAAATTCAAAAATCGTTGGAACGGTTTTTTAATAAATTAATTTTTTATGTATAGAATTTTGAAAACATTTTTAGAAAAAAAATTCTAAGCGCCATTTTGAAGATATTATTAATACACAATGAAATTTAATTTAAAAAAAAATCTGTGACTGGTTTTTGAAAAATTGATTTAAAAAAAAAAATTATTTATTTTTTTTAAAAAGAAAAACTTTTTTTTTTGAAAATTTGAGTATGCATTCTTATTAACAATTTTAGGGAGCATTTGTATAAGAAAATTAATTTTAATCGGTTCACCCAATATTGAGAAAGTCAAAAATATGAAAAGTGGTTCTATGGGAAGTACAGTTAATAAGTACGCAAAAAGAAATATTTGTATACTTAAAAGTGAACTTACTTACTTACTTAGGTGGCGCTACAGTTCGGGACGAACCTGGGCCTCAACCAACATGCCTCCCCAGCTAGTTCGGTCTTTGGATAGCTGCCTCCAGTTACGTACTCCAAGTTGGTTGAGGTCATCTTCCACTTGAGCGCGCCACCTTAGGCGAGGTCTTCCATGACAGCGTTTTCCCTCTGGGTTGGAATCGAAGATCCTGCGAGCCGGAGCATTGTTGTCCATACGCTCTACAAGACCTAGCCATCTTAAACGTATTTTTTTATCAGGTCAATGTCGCTATATAGCTCGTATAGTTCGTGGTTGAACCTTCTCCTCCAAAGCCCGTTAACGAAGATAGGGCCGACAATCTTGCGAAGAACCTTACGCTCGAAACGACTAAGGATATCTTCATCCGCTTTCGATAGAGTCCATGTCTCCGCGCCATAGAGCAGGACTGGGTTGATCAGAGTCTTAAAAAGAGTCTCCTTTGTTTTTCGAGAGAGGGCTTTACTACTCAATTATTGCCTCCCTAGCCAATAGGAACAGCGATTGGCAAGAGTTATTCTTCGCTTTGTTTCTAACGAGATGTTGTTCTTAGATGTTACAGCGGATCCGAGGTAGACAAAGTCCCTAACTGCCTTAAAGTTGTTCCTATCTATTGTGACATTTTAGCCAATCCGACGGTGTTGTGTGTCCCTTTTTGTGGACAGCAGGTACTTCGCTTTGGCCTCATTGACTGCTGGTCCCATCTTAGCCGCTTCAGATTCAATGTTATCAAACGCTCCAGTGACAGCTCGCTGGGTTCTGCCAATGATGTCTATGTCATTAGCGTATGCTAACAATTGCACAAACTTGAAAAAAAATTGTGCCAGTAGAGTTAACTTGGGAATTTCTTACAATTTTTTCACATATTAAGTTAACGATAGCGCATCACCTTGTCGGAATCGTTTTTTGACATCAAAAGCTTCTGTGAGGTCAGTACTAACCTTGACGGAGCAGCGAGAGTACTCCATCGTCATTCTACACAGTCGGATGTCCTTTGTGGGGATGCCCAAACCAGACATGGCTCTGTATAGCTCGTCTCTATAAATTTCAACGTATGCGGCCTTAAAATCGATATAGAGATGGTGGGTATCGATTTGGAGTTCTTGGGTATTTTCCAGGATCTGCCGTAGCATGAACATTTGATCGATTGTGGACTTTGCTAGCCTGAAACCGCACTGATAGGGTCCAATCAGGTTGCTGAGAAATGGTATCAGACGTTCACATAATACAGCAGAAAGGATCTTGTACGCGATATTCAGGAGACTTATTCCTCTATAGTTGACGCAGTTAAGAGCGTCTCGTTTTTTGTGGGCAAACGATGCTGAGGTTCCATTCATCAGGCATCTTTCTTCTGACCAGACTTTAGAGATGAGTTGGTGTATGCACTGTACCAGGTCATCTCCGACTGCTTTAAAGAGTTCGGCGGGTAGTCCGTCAGGGCCAGCAGCTTTGTTGTTTTTTAGTTTGGATATTGCTATCCTCTCTTCATTTTCGTCAGGTGGACGGAAGTTTTGTGTGTCATCGTCCATGTTGAATGGTTCATTCTGCCTGACAGCGGGATTTTGGTCTTCATCGCCGTTTAACAGTCTGCGGAAATGGTCCTTCCATATACTCAGCACCGACTTAAAAGTGAACTGTACTAATTTAAGAACACACATTTTTTTATAAAAAAATTTGCTGCTGTTTTCGAGAAATACATTTTTTTCTTTACGGTTTTTTAACATTTGTATGGGAGGAACCGTTGTTTTTTATTTTAGAAAAATAGTTTCAAGATAATGTCAAAAAAGCTACCAAATACGAAGTTTCGAAAAAATCTATTGAGTCGTTTTCGAAATTAGAAGTTTTCAAAAAAAATTAATTTCCAAAAAAAATTTTTTATAAATTTTGGTCCTTAAAATTTCTAGGGGCTTCTGCGTAAAAAATTTCAAAAAAATCAAATTAAGCGTTTCCGAGAAAATCGAAAACCAAAAAATGGCTCTACTAGAGTTACCAAAAAAAACAATTTTTTTCCAAAAAAAAATTATCGAAAGGTACCCTTTCCTTCATTAATGTACTGATTTTTTTTTTTATAAAAATCGTTACAGTCGAGTTTGAAGCAAATCGCAAATCGAACCAACCGTTTAGGCTGCACACTCGAGGACAGACAGGCAGACAGACGGAATTGGGGACCAACTTTTTTGGTACTCTCCATGATGTCATGTTTGATTTTTATTAAAAACTTTGTTTTACGATTGCATAACTTGCCTTACGCAAGTAAAACATAAAATGCACGACTGGATCGTACGTACTTGCCTTTATGTTCAATCACATCGTACGCACAAAATTCTTAGTAAAAGCAGCTAAATATATTTTTAAAGTTGTATTTTTTTTTTAATTTTTTATAAACAAAAATGCTTTAATTTGTTTCTTAAAATTATAATATATATAAATTGCCATTAATTATTTAACAATATAAATTTAAAAATATAATTTCAAAGAAAATCGTCTAACTATTTTCAAAATATTGAATTAAAAAAAAAACGATTCATTTCTTAAAAAATACGAAAGAAAAAAAAACAAATTTTTGAAAATTTTGGTATGCAGTATTTTTTTAGAATTCGAAGGACATTCAAAATAATTTTTTCTATCGAAAGCCACTGCTTATGAGAAATTCGAAAATCAAAAAAATGGTTGTAAGGCACGTTTCTACCTTTAATAACAAAATATTTTAAAAAAAAATTTGGACTAAAATGTAGACTGTAACTAAGGTAGTGCAAATACTTTTTTTAGAGCCATTCGAAATAACTAAAATGGTAGAACAGTTTGCACTATCTACATAGTTATGAAAAAAAATCAGGTAAGCCTCTGATTCACCGCATGTAGTAGCATGTAGTATTGCAATGTCTTGCACATCGGTAGCACAAAACTAATGTTACGATTTTTATGGTTGTAAAATAGCCACTTTCGAGGAGACTTTCTTCCACTGAAAATATTTAAAAAAAAGTCGTTTGAAATTTAAAAAATGTTAATATTTATATAATGCTTTGGCAACACCACATCCAGCTTTCGTTCGAAACGACACCAATCGCTAAAAACAAAAAGCTGTTTGTTTTTTTTACTCCTTCATCTTTACATTATTATTGTTAAAGCCTGTGCTTAATAGACCGTCGAATTGGAAGGTTTCATTAACCAATTAACTCATTACTTTTTAACTCAAACATTTATATTTCAAATACAGATAATAAAAACTTGAATATATATTTATAATCTCAACAAAAAACACCCAGAATAAAGTTTTCTATCAAACTATTTATTTAACTAATTCTTAAGAAACAAAAAAATTAAATCTCTTTGTACATTAAAACTGGAACACATACATTTTTACCAAAAAAAAAAAATATAATTATTATACTGTATTGCATTATCCATCAGTTTATTATATTCGGTTGCCAGTATGTTTCATTGAATCAAAAATAAATTTAAAAAAAAAAAAAAACAGTATAATAAAAAAAAATGACAATTCATATTATATACAGAAAGACAAAGAAAATTCCAACAATTAATATATGTTCATAAATAGATTTTCACAATCGATTTAAGCCGGGAACACAATGTCCACTTTGTTTATTTGATTTTTCTTTCTTTTTATTATTAATTTTAACTGGGTTTTTGCGAGAAGTACAAAGATAAAAACAGAAAATATAAAAAATAAATATATATATATGGGAGAAAACAGTCAAAATAATCCCCCAAAAAAATAAGCTAACTATTGCGGATGCTTATATGGTTTCATTGTTGTGCTTTGCTTCACTTTTTTTTTTAAATATTCATTGTGATTTTCAAAAAAAATATTTTAATTTTGTGAACCACAAAGAATTTCTTTATAAATATAATTTAAAGGATGACTTTTAAAATATGATATTTAAATTTAACCCTACTTTCAATAATTGACCGATTTAATAATAGATAAATGCGGTACAGCATGTAAAACAATAACATCAAAATTCTAAGAGTCGACAAAACAAGCAATTTGTAGATTTATTTTGATAGAATGTGCTCTAAAGCTTCTTAGGTTCAGATTTTATTTTGCGAGGTTATAATTATTTTTGATCAAAATCGGTGCAGTCAGTTTCTATATGTATTTACAAGTGATAACGAAGTATAATGAAAATGTCAATTTTCACACTAATAATAATAATAATAATAATTTAAACTATATGCCTGTAAGACCTAAGTTATTTTAAATGCAACTTGATTTGCAGTGCACTGGTTAGAAGGAATAGAAAGATAGGCAAGAATTTTTTACTGACACAGTGGATTTTTTAACCCATGGGCGGCATCTAAATAAAATTGGAGGTATAGAAAAGAATGCTGCCTAGCTTGGGGATCGAACCCATACGTCTAAGTATAAGCAGTCAAATACCACACACAAACATATTAGAAAGGAATAAATTAGGGACATTTGCTATCACCTCCTCTTATGTTTGAGTTACATATGACCAAAATATATATCCTCAATCAATTATACAGTAAATGACGCTTATAAGAAACTGCCACAATTTTTGTTTCTTAAAAGTGTATGTTTTTTTATATTCTTACCACAGATATAAGAAATAAGTTTCTTATAAAAAATGTTCTCTAAAAAAACGGGTATATACTTTGTTTGTAAAGAACAATGATAGGTGCTAGAGCGAACTGAAACAATTGCGCATCTCTTGAATACCGTCGCATTGTTTCATGCCTTTCATTGTTTTATCGTTATTTTTATAGAAAATGCTTTAAAAAATAGCCAGTTGCATTCGTCCCCTCAAACTATTCAACCGTAATACTCGTACTTCTAGGAATGCCCATCAGCTTACCCATGAGTAAAACTTCTGACATACTGTTAAGTAAAGAGATAGATCATAAGCCGCACCGCACGTATGTGGAACGCTTTACCCGACCCTATTCCCCCCCCACCCATTATTATATTAAAAGATTCAAAACTAATGTGCATCGGTATCTCCTATTAAGTACTCTTCCATGTTCCTAATCGCTCGCACTGTGTTAACATACATATTTTAAGAGTAGTTATAACCCTTTTAGTTGCTCGTAAATATAAAAAAATAAATAAATTAATTAATTTTATTTAAAAAAAATGAGAAAAATTAAATCACTTAGGCCCGTTTGATGATACGAATCATAAATATTTATGTTCAACTTAAAACGCGTAAGGGCTACTTTTTCCTCTGCGTAGAACTTAAATGCTTAAGTTGTGTATCAGCAAACAGGCCTTAATCACAAAACAAAAAAATGCACCACTGGATCGCACGTACATGTTCGTATGTTCGATCACATCGTATGCAAAAGATTCTTAAAGAAACGTTTAAATATATTTTAAAATCGTTTTTTACTTAATATTTTATATAGTTACAATTTTTTTTTTAATTTTCTTCTAACAAAATTGGGATCGCAATTTAACATATATAATAATGTAAACTTAAAAACAAAATTTAAAAAAAATCACTCACCCGTTTTGGAAATATTGAATTTTCAAAAAAAAAAAAATATATATTTTTCGAAAATTTTGGTAAGAAGTATTCTTCATAATTTGAAAGACCTGCTTATGAAAAAGTAGAAAATCAAAAAAAAAAAAAAATGCTTGTATCACAGGGACCATTAATAACAAAATATGTAAAAAAAATTTAGACCAGAATGTAGACTCTACTAAAATTAGTTCACACAATGATTTTTATCAAAATCTTTTTCGAGATAATTAAAATATATAAAAATATATGTCTATACAATGAACGCTCTGCTTGTGGACAGCTCCAATAAGTGGTCAATTCCCTTAGGTAAATGGGGTGCCAGTTGATCTTGCTACCGGCACACTTAGATCAGAATGGACCCACTTTGGTAGAAAAGGACAATTCCCTTAAACGGACACATTTTTCGGAAAAAAACTTCTTTTTTCAATTGCTCATACAAATTACTTTCCTTTAAAAATTACTCCCATAAACGGACGCGGACACTTTTTCATGCTCATTTTATATAGAAAACCTCCCATACGCGGACACATATTTTTTTTAGGGATTATCTTTTTTATCAAATAATTAAACAACCAAAAAAATCGAAAGGATCATTCCCAGTATAAATCCACAGAAAATCTCCGATAACCGGACGCTAAGCTCTAATAACCGGACAGAGGGATGTTTTGTTGAAAGCTAATTTGATGTAGTCTTGAAAGTGTTTGGTTCCCTTTTCTGGTGGCGTTCCATTATTGCACCTGTAATTTCCTTTCCTTCTCCATTTATTATTTTTTCAGTAATTTGCTTTCTTATTTTTTCCCTTAACCGGACAAAAATTGGGCGACCATGAGTGTCCGCTTATTAGAGCTTTCACTTTACTGCAATAATTCTATACCATGCTGTATGTGGATAGTTTAGTATTTTGAAGAAAACTGAAATTTAGGTTTCTTAAAAGCATCGCTCAATGGTGGTTTGTGTTAAAGATTCATCCCTTTGTTTGAAAAGAACATCTTCAATTTTTGCGAGGAATCTCTCATATTCCTCATACAAATTTAAATTTTATATTCAATTTCTCACAAAACACAAATTACATTTAATTCAGACTGACATTTATGACATTTCTGTGAGATTTGAGAAATGCACGTATGATTCTAAGGGCGTGTTGACATTTAAATAATCTGTTGGGATTTTCTTGTGTAATACAAAAGTTTCTTAAGTACATCCAATTTTACAGCAAAAGTGGGAATCGGTGTTGTAAAATAAGTCCATTATATCAGTGTTTTTCTTATAAGCGTGTTTCTTATAAGCCTCATTTACTGTAATACTAAAAGAAAAACTATAAATCAGTTCCTACAAGCCGGATTATTTGGGTTTTGTATATTATTTCTACCTTCCATAAAACATATCAAATTGATGATATTTATATATTACTTAGTGAAATTGTTTAATTGACTTTATCCTGCACATTTCAAAATTTTAATGGTTTTCCATTTTGTCTCAACAAAATACAAATTTTATGTATGCATAAACAAAAAACACCCATACAAAGGATTAAAGGACTGACATTTTTGTTCACTTGTTAAGAATATTATCATTTGCCTGTTGTGATCCATCTGGGGTGTTCTGCAAGCAAAAAGCCAGCCAGACTCAAGAATTTAGTTTCTTTCGATTTTCAATTCAATAAAATAATTTTGAGTTGTTGAGTCTGCAAATCCCTAAGCGTAGAGTGAGAATTCATT
Source organism: Philhelius pedissequus (assembly GCA_910595825.1). NCBI lineage: Eukaryota > Metazoa > Arthropoda > Insecta > Diptera > Syrphidae > Philhelius > Philhelius pedissequus. The sequence continues at coordinate 33,753,074 of OU343160.1, forward strand.
AAAATCATACCTACCTACCTTTCGGCAACAAATCCCAACTAAGAACAGACCATAACACGATGAAATATGTTTCTGATCCTGTATTCCCAAATGGAAATGCAATCCAAACTACCCCTAATTCCCTAACCCTAACATCCACATTATCCACCAAGGAATAAACGTTATAGTATACTAAAATCGAAACAACAGAAATTTGAACTTATTTTAATTCCTACCTCATTTATGATATTCAATTCTGTGGACATGAACATTGAGGTCTCTGAATGTCTTTTATTCGAAAACAAAAAAAAAACAAGGATATTTTTATGCTAGGATAAAAGCAGTTCATGCTAATAATATTTTTTTTGGACATGATGATGAATTTTGAATGCAGTTCTTGATACCTGTGAAACTCATAGTTTGTGACAGACATTGCAATTTGTTTATTCCTTTATTTTTTTCTTTTGTGGAATGGGTTTGTGTGTTTTGTTCGGGGAGTATGGATTTTATCGTTGAAAGGGTTGTTGGCATTTTGAGTGCTTCAGTCTTAAGTGCTATTTGCTGTTGCGTAAAAGAGCTTTGTGGTTTTTACCTACGGATGGGGATATCCTTTGTTTTGTATACCTTTACCTAATTAATTTGTGAAATAGAATTCTGGACTGGGGTTCAACGGGGGTCCAAAAATTGTCTTAGTGTGAAAGAAATTGTTTGCTTGTGATTGCAATTTCATAATAATATATTAGGTACATGTATATGCAAAAGGTCGCTATTGAAAACGTACATCCAGATTAGATGTAAGATTAACTGCAAGACTTTGATGAAACTAAGAATTGGGTGTAATGTGTGTTGTGACATTTTAAAATCAAACGATTAAGGTTCAATTAATTCATATTTCACCAACTAAAACTAATATTGTAAATATCATCTTACAGAAGTAAACGAACAAAAATATAAATATCACTGATGCAACTTAAATAATGGGCTGCTAACTATTTATTTTATTTATTTCGTTTAATTCAAGCATATATATAATAACAATATTTAGATAATAACTTAAACTATCAATTAATTATTTTATTTATTGATTTAATTTGATAGTATAACCAGTGCAGGACTTTGTCAAAAATTTATCAAGTGTTCAATTTACACCAAATTAACTAGAATTACTTAACCGAGGATTAGATTTCGCACTACAACCTCCAGAAAAACAAGCCGTAGAAAGTGCTTTAGGTAACATTGAAACAGCTCTTAAGCATTACAATGATGAAGATAAAAAAGCAAGAGTTAGATACGAGGCTATAGAAAAAATAAATATTATAAATTTAACGAGTTTATCTACAAAAATGAAATATTTCAGATCTGAAAAAAAGAAAGCTATACTTATCGTTAGTAAAGCAGACAAAAGTAATAATATTGTAATACTTGATAAACAATAATATGGCGAAATTAACGAAGAATTTATTAAAAATGGTCCATACGAAGAAGTAATTTTTAATCCTTTACCAGGAATGATAAGAAGAACTAAAGCAGCCATAAAAAATGCAGCAAATATTTTCATTGTCCAAAATTAATCACGAAAATTAAATGATTCGAATCCATTTTTACCAAGAATGCATTCCTTACTCAAGTTACATAAACCTGGAAAACAAATAGACCAATAACATCAACAACGATCAGTAATTACAAAACTTGAATGTGGGTTATTAGAAAAGTTTAATAATCTACCAAATAAATTCGAAACAAGAGCAATTAAAAACAGCATTGAATTCGCAAAGAAGTAAAAGATTTAAAAATAACCAATAACGAAATTCAAGTTTCATTTGATATTATCTAGTTATATCCAAATGTTCCAATCAATGAAACTTTAAATTTTCTCAGAGAATGGAAGAGGATTTTTCATCCTCTAAAACTAGAAGAAATTAATGTTAAATCAAAAATTCTATCGAAAAAATTTGTTTGCAGTATGGGTTCACAGTTAAGTCCATTTTTAGCAAGCTTATTCATGTCAAATTTAGAGACTAAAATGAAAAATTAAAGAAATTTTCCAAGAATTTGCTTCAGATATATAGATGATATTTGAACTTCGAAGTTTAATAAATATGTTAAATAAATCAATATATCCATCAATCAAGTTTATTTATGCAGAAGAAATAAACGGAAAATTAAACTATTTAGATTTAACTATAATTAGAGAAGGTGAAAACTTCGAATTCGATATTTACCGAAAGCCTACAAATATTCTTAGATACATAACATCTGATTCATTTCATTCATTTGAACAAGAAACATCAGATTTTCATTCTATGATTTTTAGAGCCTTAAATATTCCAATGACAAAAGAAAGAGAATACAGTGAAATTCAAAAAATCAAAGAAATATCAAAAATAAATGGGTATGGATATACAAATGAACAAGATTCAGAAAAGAAATGGTCAAAATTTAATTTCCATCCAGAAATTATATCTAAGCTAAAACCAATATTTAATAGACAAAATATCAGAATTAGCCAAAGCAGTGAAATAAAAATTCAAAATCTGATTAGTGGATCAAATGACTTATTTGAAACATTACAGCAATCAGGTATTTACTCAATTGGGTGTAACAATTGTAATAAAGAATATATAGGGCAGACAAGAAGACCAATTCGAACATTTTGCGCATCTAAGATAGAATAAACCAGAAAAATTAAGTGAATCACAACACATGCTATATAATAATTTTAGTTTACAAAATTTTAAATTAATACGTAATGTAAATATCTTTATGAGCTAGATGCTTTTGAATCTCTTTATATATTTAAAAATAAAAATAATTTAATGAATAGTGACGATGGACCAATAAGTAATCCAATTTTCAAAAAAATCTATATTAGACCTTAAATTCACTGTAAATTTGTTTGCGTAATTTTTTGTTTGTATTGAATTTTAATATTAATATCAAAATGTCATTATTATTTAAATAGAGCTTACTGACGATGGAAGCATAGCTTACGAAATGTACATATAAGCAAAAATAAATAATTTGTGTTTTAAGTCGTTAAAATAAAATCTTTAAATTATTTATTGATGCTGTTTATAGTTATAGGTATATTTGTACATAGATACGCGTACAAATTATGCACATACTAAATTGTTTAGATTGCTTAGCTATTATAATAAATTTTAGGGAAAAAAGTTGCCATTTAAAGTCTTGGACATAATATGAATTTATCAATCAAAAAAAAACTTCAAAAATCGTTGGAGTTGTATTTAAAAAAAAATTAATAAAATGTTGAAAACATTTTTGAAAAAAATTGATTCGTTAATTAAAAGAATTTCAAAAAAATCTATTTACTCGTTTTTTAGAAAATTGATTTTTCAAAAAAAAAAAATGAAAATCTTATATAAGTACTCGTACATACAATATAAATTAAAATTTTAGTGTGCATTTTTGTGAAAAAGATTATTACATTCAGAGTTGAATATATCAGAGAGTGGTTCTTTAGGAAGCAACGTTTAAAAGTACACAAAACAAAATATTTTTTAGTTGAAAGTGGACTGTAACAATTTAAGAACACACTCATTTTTTTTAATCAAAAACCTTGGAGCCGTTTTTGAGAAATACATATTTTTTTATCAATTATGGGAGGTAACATTGTTTTTTGTTTAAGGGTAATAGGTTTTAAAGTGTTCAAGATAATGTCAAAAAATAACTAAATACGAAGTTTTGGAAAATTTAGTTTTCGAAATATTGAGTTTTATATATTTTTTTTAACTAAAAAAAGTTGGTTTGCATTAGTGCTTACATATTCTAGGAGCTCTACATAAAATAAAATGCACGACTCGATCGCACGAACTCACTCTTATGTTCGATCACTTCGTAGATATGCAACAGATTTCTATTAAAAATCTAAATATAATTTTAAAGTCGTTTTTACATAATTCTGTATATAAATTTTTATGCAATTTTAAATATTTAATAATATGTATAAACTTAAAAACAAACGATTTAATCGGCCCAATCAAAGAAAAAATAAATCAAAATTCTGAAATAAATACTTAAACTTATTTGAGCTCAAAAAATGTACGCCATTTTATTTCTTAGATAAATTTGTATTTTGAAAAAAAAAAAAAAATTATCTGTGGAGTGGTTTTTGAGGAAAAAATTCGTTTTTAAGAAGTTTTTGAAAAAAAAAAATTAAAAACGCCAATTTATAGGTATTCAACAAACACACATAAATATAATTTTTGAAAAAGTTAATGAGCAGTTTTCAAAATATAAATTTTTAAAATGCTTTTTTTTTAAATATTAATTACAAATATTGGTATGCAGTATAAATTGGGCTACCTACAACTATATATGTGTGAAATTACGAAAGAATTGGGTATTCCATTTATGAGATAGTCGAAAGCAAAAAAAAACGGTCAAAGTACCGTTTTTAGACATTTTTTCAAATTTTTTTGTCAGCCATATATGATCGGTCGTACCTAAAAAGCTGCACTGATGTTTTTTAAATAAAAATAGTTAGAGCCGTTTTCGAACAAAATAGGCTGATGTAACGTAAGGTTTATATGGCAGGTACCGTATTATTTTGAGCTAAAAAAAATCAATTTCTACTATGTACCCTACCTAAAAAAAACTGTATATAACTGTATATAACTGTTCGTGCAACCGTGCATTTGGCTTTGATGTGCTTATCTAATTTTAAATAAGAATATATCAAAAAAAAAATCGAAACATCGATTTTTCAAAAAAAAATTTTGATTTAATTTTTAAAAATCGAAAAACTTTTTTTTTTAAATTTGCGTATGCAGTCTGATTAACAATTTTAGGCACTATTTGTATAAAAAATATTATTTTAATCGGTTCATCCAATGTTGAGAAAGTCGAAAATATGAAAACCGTTTATAAGTACGCAAAAAAAATATTTTTATACTTAAGAGTGGACTGTATTAATTTAGGAATACACACAATTTAAAAAAAAAATTCTTTGAGCCGTTTTTGAGAAATAAATTTTATTCTTAACTGTTTTTTTTTAACATTTGTATGGGAGGTACCGTTGTTTCTTATCTTAGGAATATAGTTTTATTAACTGTTCAAGATAATGTCAAAAAACTACCAAATACGAAGTTACGCAAAAATCCATTAAGTCGTTTTCGAAATTTTGAGTTTTCAGCAAAAAAATTTGTTTTGTTTTTAATTTCCAAAAAAATTTATTTTTGAAAAATTTTGGCTTACAATAGTGTTTAAACCATTCATGAACTTCTGCGCAAAAAATTTAAAAAAAAATCAAATTAACCGTTTTCCATAAAATAAAAAAACCAAAAATATGGTACTACTAGAGGTGCCAAAAGTAACAATTTTTTTCCAAAACAAAAATTACTAAAATGTTCCCTTGTGCTTCATTAATGAACTGATTTTTTTTTATAAAAATCGTTGGAGCCGTTTTCGAGAATAATAAGTTTTTTATTTTTGGCCAGAAAAAAATGTATGGGAGCTACTGTTATTTGTCGTCTTAAAAAAATGAAAAAAATCGTGTTGGCATATTACCGAACAAACAATATATACAAATTACCAGTTTTTTTGGCAATAAGTTTTCTTGGTTAAAAAAAAATAAAATAATTAGATTTAATTAAAATAGTTTTTAGGTCGAAAGACATTAGTTCTAAGAGTTATTGTTTAGTTTAGAGCGCCCGTAAAGGGCCAGTAAATTAGTTATAAGTTATTGATAATTAGGCTAGTTTGAAACACTTTTGTCTAGCTTTAAGATAGTTATAAGTTAATATTAAATAAAAATGAATTAAAAAAAAAAAAACAATACATACCAAGTTTGAAGCAAATCCATCCAACCGTTAAGGCTGCAGACCGGCGGACAGACAGAGAGACGGAATTGGGGGACCAACTTTTTTGGCGTTCTTTATGATCTGTGAGCCGAATTGCTTTAAACTTGGTATATACAGTTTTTTTTAGGTAGGGTACATAGTAGAAATTGATTTTTTTTAGCTCAAAATAATACGGTACCTGCCATATAAACCTTACGTTACATCAGCCTATTTTGTTCGAAAACGGCTCTAACTATTTTTATTTAAAAAACATCAGTGCAGCTTTTTAGGTACGACCGATCATATATGGCTGACAAAAAAATTTGAAAAAATGTCTAAAAACGGTACTTTGACCGTTTTTTTTTGCTTTCGACTATCTCATAAATGGATTACCCAATTCTTTCGTAATTTCACACATATATAGTTGTAGGTAGCCCAATTTATACTGCATACCAATATTTGTAATTAATATTTAAAAAAAAAGCATTTTAAAAATTTATATTTTGAAAACTGCTCATTAACTTTTTCAAAAATTATATTTATGTGTGTTTGTTGAATACCTATAAATTAAAAACGCCAATTTATAGGTATTCAACAAACACACATAAATATAATTTTTGAAAAAGTTAATGAGCAGTTTTCAAAATATAAATTTTTAAAATGCTTTTTTTTTAAATATTAATTACAAATATTGGTATGCAGTATAAATTGGGCTACCTACAACTATATATGTGTGAAATTACGAAAGAATTGGGTAATCCATTTATGAGATAGTCGAAAGCAAAAAAAAACGGTCAAAGTACCGTTTTTAGACATTTTTTCAAATTTTTTTGTCAGCCATATATGATCGGTCGTACCTAAAAAGCTGCACTGATGTTTTTTAAATAAAAATAGTTAGAGCCGTTTTCGAACAAAATAGGCTGATGTAACGTAAGGTTTATATGGCAGGTACCGTATTATTTTGAGCTAAAAAAAATCAATTTCTACTATGTACCCTACCTAAAAAAAACTGTATATACCAAGTTTAAAGCAATTCGGCTCACAGATCATAAAGAACGCCAAAAAAGTTGGTCCCCCAATTCCGTCTCTCTGTCTGTCCGCCGGTCTGCAGCCTTAACGGTTGGATGGATTTGCTTCAAACTTGGTATGTATTGTTTTTTTTTTTTTTAATTCATTTTTATTTAATATTAACTTATAACTATCTTAAAGCTAGACAAAAATGTTTCAAACTAGCCTAATTATCAATAACTTATAACTAATTTACTGGCCCTTTACGGGCGCTCTAAACTAAACAATAACTCTTAGAACTAATGTCTTTCGACCTAAAAACTATTTTAATTAAATCTAATTATTTTTTTTTTTTTTAACAAAGAAAACTTATTGCCAAAAAACCTGGTAATTTGTATATATTGTTTGTTCGGTAATATGCCAACACGATTTTTTTCATTTTTTTAAGACGACAAATAACAGTAGCTCCCATACATTTTTTTCTGGCCAAAAATAAAAAAACTTATTATTCTCGAAAACGGCTCCAACGATTTTTATAAAAAAAAATCAGTTCATTAATGAAGCACAAGGGAACATTTTAGTAATTTTTGTTTTGGAAAAAAATTGTTACTTTTGGCACCTCTAGTAGTACCATATTTTTGGTTTTTTTATTTTATGGAAAACGGTTAATTTGATTTTTTTTTAAATTTTTTGCGCAGAAGCTCATGAATGGTTTAAACACTATTGTAAGCCAAAATTTTTCAAAAATAAATTTTTTTGGAAATTAAAAAAAAAAAAAATTTTTTGCTGAAAACTCAAAATTTCGAAAACGACTTAATGGATTTTTGCGTAACTTCGTATTTGGTAGTTTTTTGACATTATCTTGAACAGTTAATAAAACTATATTCCTAAGATAAGAAACAACGGTACCTCCCATACAAATGTTAAAAAAAAAAACAGTTAAGAATAAAATTTATTTCTCAAAAATGGCTCAAAGAATTTTTTTTTTAAATTGTGTGTATTCCTAAATTAATACAGTCCACTCTTAAGTATAAAAATATTTTTTTTGCGTACTTATAAACGGTTTTCATATTTTCGACTTTCTCAACATTGGATGAACCGATTAAAATAATATTTTTTATACAAATAGTGCCTAAAATTGTTAATCAGACTGCATACGCAAATTTAAAAAAAAAAGTTTTTCGATTTTTAAAAATTAAATCAAAATTTTTTTTTGAAAAATCGATGTTTCGATTTTTTTTTTGATATATTCTTATTTAAAATTAGATAAGCACATCAAAGCCAAATGCACGGTTGCACGAACAGCTATCAACTCGATATGGAAATCCTTTTACGGTAAACAAGTTATAAGCACATCTGCGAAATAAAAGGTTTTTAATGCCACCATCAATGCGTGTCTATGTTATGGAAGTGAAGTATTCGGCTGTTCCAACATGGACTACATAATAAAAACAATGAAGAGGAGTAGCTCTTGCTTACAAAAACAAATTTTGCTATTATTAATGAGGACTTCTTCGGGAGTTTTCAAGGACTGGAACGAAAAAGCTAGGGTCCACAATTTTGAATTCAGGCTGGCACAAATTTATGAATATTGGAGAAATACTTTTTCAGACCTAATAGCAAAAGTCGATGAACACTTCTACCAGCAGAATTTAAATTTGGCTGCCTCTTCAAATTAACGGTTGAGTTACAAAAACTTGAATCATCAGCTTGGCGTAAATAAATACTTCATGAACAAGATGGGTATAGATAAAATTAATACCATTTTTCGATATTTAATTTAAATTTTATTCCGTATAGGGAAGATCTACCAGATGTTTGTGGATTATGCAACTGTAACGAACGAGAAGACGTTAAACATTTCATTGCGAGCTGCCCAATGCTACAAGAAATAATAAGACTTCACTTTGAGAAAAGCTGTCTTCATCAAACCGAACTGTATGATCTTCTAAATGGAATCAAGGGCTGGAATCGCCTATACAATTTTACTAAACAAGCTCTTGTGTATAGAGGCGAATTCGCGTAGTTTTCAAACATTGCTATGTAAATATGACACTTAAGCGACAACAACGAGCGATAAGGGGCGCTCGGTGCGAACAAAACCTATACCGTACTGAGTGAATTAAGACTCACTTATGCTGAGGTGTCTTCTTTTTTCTCAAATCGCATACATATGTACCTACTCAAATGGAATTTTGTAAACTTTATTAGAATTTTCAAATGATATACTTTCCTTCTTATAACTCATTGTAAGAGTCACTCTGGCAGACGGCATATTTAGCCATGTCATATTTATTGGTATATATTCACTTATATGCAATAAAAAATAATGTAATCTATTCTTATTTATCCATGAATTCAAATGGCATCTTTGTTTTTTCTCAAACTATAACGACTGAACAATATAAAACCTTAAAGTATTGTGTATTATCCATTTATTTCTACCTTATTATTATTCCCTTTTTACGAATTTTTGCCTACATCACTGTATATACATACGAGTATATGTATATGTCTAAAACTCACATGAATCTTATGTATGCATAGTGCACCTAAATTATAAAGTTATATGCATATAGCTGCCTACCCACCTACATAGCTCATTTTCATTATTATATGTACATGTTTACATACTTAGTTTCCATCTTTTTATGTATGTACATTTTAATCTCCTAACTTACATAGTTAAAATCCATAACTTAGATTTAAATATACATTTGTGGGTAGGTACCTATGTAACTATTCCTTGAATCATCCATTCGGCAATTCATTATACTAAGAATCAAGGTAATCTTACTACACCTAACTAACTATACCTCAATGGTTAGCCACATTAAAGTTGTTAGCTACAAGAGCAAGTTCGTACGATCCAGTCGTGCATTTTTTTTATAAATCGTTGGTGTCGTTTTTGAAAAAAAAAAATAATAGTTTTTTCGAAAATTTTTTTCTGAACAAAATTGAAGTACGAGTATGTATGACAAGTTAATATATTTATCATATAAATTTGAAAACTGAATCTCAAAAATAAATCGTCCAATCATTTTGAAAATATGTATGTATTTAATTTTCAATTTTTTTTTAAATCAAAAACAAATATTTTTTGAACATTTTTGTATGCGGTATTATTTAGAAGTCGAAGGACCTCCATTTTACAAATTTTTATCGAAATCCGTTGAGCCGTTTATGAGTAAGTCCAACATCCAAAAAATTCTTTTATACAGCAGGAGACCGTTAAAACCAAAATATACAAAAAAGTCTTAACCAAAATGTTTTAGGAAAATATGTGCACTACTGTAGGTACTATATGGCAAGTTTTGCATTTGAAAAATGCGAAAATCGAGATTTTAATCAAACTTGGCATTACGACGACAGAAACTACCAAAAAAGTGGGTCCGAAATTCCGACTGTACGTCTGTCTGTAAAACGATCTACAGTCTAAGCGGCTGAATTGATTTTCTTCAAACTTTGTATTTAAGCGTTTTAGGTGATTGTGTCAAATAGAATTTTGAATCGTTTTTTAGGCCCAAAACTAACGGTACTTGCCATAGAAATTTTTCTACCGCCTTAATTTTCTCGAAAACGGCTCTAACGATTTTGATTAAAAAAAATTAGTGTGTGCACTTCTTTGGATAAAAAAAGTCTAAATTGTTTATGAAAAGTTGGCGTTAGGGACACTTTTTTGAGTATATGTATAATCCCGGCTCGAAGCGTAAGAGCTTCGGAGAGTTGAAGAAATACACACAAACAGAAATAAGAGTATCTTCTCAAATGTAAAACCATTTCCGAAACGTTTTTCCTAAATCCATACAAGCAATTAACTGTGGGTATTTTAACTGCTATAGCTTCATCAAGGATAAACATATTAATTACCTTCTTCTCCATATAGAGAAAAACAAATAATATCTTCGTGTTAGTTTCAGAAAATTTCTCAACATTTTCAATATCACAAAAATTGAAAAGATTAAGACATGCCCTGGTGCATTTCACTTAAAAACTTAGAAATTCATGCAGTATGTATGTATGTATGTGCTTGATGTGTATACGGAAAACATAATTCTTATAGATACATATATTTCCGCAATTTTAGCTACAGTCTACATACTTTCGGTGGACAATATCACCATGTCTCTAGATGTATCCATTGTTTTTTGAATGCAACCTGCGCTCGCCTCAGAAGTGCTATAGGTACCTATCTGCAGACTGAACGAGTCCTTAAACACTCATTCCAATATGCCACAATATGCGGTTTCCGAAATGTTCAATTTGTGTTTAGGCAAGAGAATTATGAATTTATTACCTGGACCCTCAAATATTTATGCATTCTGGTCGAAAAACAACAAAGGACATGGCAGTGTATGCATTTGTGCCGTCCTCTCTGGCCGAAGGACGTGTTCGGGTCCTTGATGGTGTCGACTGGTTTGTATACAAGATATTTCATTGAAATTCAATATTCTTCTAGTCAACTTACCTTGATGGTTTTGTTAAATAGGGGGCCTTTTCACATTGACCTTTTGGTTTGGATGGGGGGTGTTAAATGTGTGCAGGGTGTAGGTAGCACCATCATTTATGCTTGTCGGCCACAACCATTTCTGATGCACTAAGGTGCAAATACCATGATTGTGCTGGACAAACAATGAGAAACAATGTTACGTTAGGCCATGATGGACATTAATCATAAATTCTATACCTTTGACTGTATGATATTTCTTCAAATAAAACCCACACACTAATACATGCACATTCTAGTTAAACATTCATATGCGAACAGATTATATGCTATCTTTTTTTCTCATATGCATAAAGGATAAAGGACCCTCTATATCCGACGAGTTCCGAGCTGGTTTCTGCACAAGCACAAGGAATTCGATATGGTTCGACGGTTTTCGGATGTGTCGTTTCTGAAATAGGAATTCCTGTCGCCTGCTCATAGGATAAAGGTAGGTATAAGGAAAAGAACTATCTGGTTATAGTTTGTTTGTTTTCATGTATAATTGTTGGTGTTTATATGTGGTTCTCATAAATGAATTGAATATGAATTCGAAATTAGGAAATTATTTCATTTTCATATAGGGGAATTTATACTGGGGCTCATTCCTTATGGATTTTCGTTGTTTGTTAGTATTTGGTTGGTGTTGCGGACATTGGCTTTGTAGATGAATGTTTACATATATCTACCTAATACGTTTCGTTTCGATCATAACATTTATAAATACTATAGCGCATAGGATAATGGGAATATGTTTTCATGTTGGCAACTTCCGTGTGATATTTAAGCGTTATCCCAGTGTCACAAAAATTCAAGGACCTCATCTCCTTAAATACAGTAAGGAATGTCAATGCAATGGGGATGCATTTTGTCTTTATGTTCATTTCCCTAGAAAGTAAGTAATAATGAATTGTTTTGAAAATATCCCGACTTTGCAAACCCATTTCAATTAGGCAGCAGTGGCCACTTACCGCAAGCTCACGCACATACACACACACTTGCATGATTAAGAAACATAAATCTATCTATACGAATGCAACTACTGACAATCAGTGCAATCAGCCGGCGGCGCCGCCATTGATTCCCTGTCCATCATCACAATAAAGTATGAATTCCGTATATACAAAATTCTGCATCCTTACCGCAAATCCCTGTCATATCTCTTCGTATTAACTATTCAACATTTTCACAGAATTACTCGGCACGATTCGCAGCTTCTCGTCATTTGTTGCAGCGAGTTTTGAATGTTAAATCGTATTTCCCCTGTGTGTCAGATAGTATAGTCTCCGTACGTTACTATTGTCGTTTGTCGTAGTCGTCGTCGATGTTTTGGCGTTGCTCCTTGGAGCAAAAACCAAACCACAAGAATGCGCAGCACATAGGTATACAACGAAATATTTTCCAAAACACATATGCATCCGCCTCGCCGCGCGCGCCACATCCAACAAAATTGTTATGCTCCATTTTAGGTATGGCAAAAGTTTCAAGTGCCCAACACATAAGGAAATTGTTTGCAGGACTTGCAAAAATGTCGAGAGTGTCCTTTCTGATTAAACTGATGCGGAAAAGCATGCAGCAGTCGCGAAATACAACACAACCAACGGGACTCTACTCATTCAGAAATATGGCTTAAACACACACAAACGCCATATTTAAGTCTAGCAAATCCTCTCATGTTATAGATAACTGTCCTGGGCCATGCGGAATCCAGCAGGTTCATTCTTTGCCTTGCAGTGGTAATTTTGAATACATTTTCCAGCTCATCATTCATTTTTTACTGATGTTGCTTTCTGCCCCGCGGGTCGTCATCGTGTTACCCGGCGACTATACCTTACCTACACCGACCGACCACTCTGGTCCTATGGATGCGGGCATCCTTGCATGTTCAATGGTGGTTCCGCGCGTTTTCAATGACAGACATAGACAAGAACGACATTGCATGGCAGATAGATTGTTAGTTTTGCCTTTTAGCTATTTGGCATTAATTCACCTTTCGAAGTTGTTGCCACGTCATTGAGCGATCTCGATGATGTCACGATGATGATGGTATAGTTCAGTAGTAGCCCCTTGTGAGCTCTAAGCTATTGTTATGAGCTCACGTTCATCTGAGTCATGCCCGTTGGGGAGATGGTGTCGTCCTTCTCCTCATCTGATAAGACTATTGATGAAATGCCATCATGGAAGAGATGCTGATCGGTGCATGTTGATGATTGTCATAGAGAATCAATACATTTTTCTACCGGTAATGGCCCAAATGAGGGTAGATGACAAAATAAAGAGTAAAATATATTAAGCGAACCTTGGGTTTTGTGTACTAATTTTTTGTTATAATTATTAACTTTGGCCAAGAATGTCAAGAGTGACATATTTTTTGAGTAAATCTAGGTACACAACATATCAGCGTCGCATATAAGTACTCAAGTGACTTAGATTTCTAAAGATTTAATTCACATTTAAACTAGCATATATTTTTAGTGCTTGTTTGGTTAATTAAAGTTCTGTCTTAAGTTCATAAGCCCAAAATAATTGATTCATCTAAATGGATTTTAAGTTCACAAAGACTCACTCTTAGCCTGTGGATTCATTACCCATTCCCAAAAAAATTGAAGCAGAGTGCGCAACACAAAACTAAAACTTACAAAATCATTAATTTGGAATTATTAATTAATAAGAAAATTCACCCATAATGCACTTAAGTGAAAAGAATCACATCTCTAGTTTGTATGCTCTTTTCACCAAACGGCATGTTTACATACATGCATAGCATATGTGGCAGAAACAATCAGGGCACACAACGAGGGAAGTCATCAAATTAATAATCTGCAATTTTATGCATTCGTAAAAAAAAATCTAACAATCAAACGTGATATTACGATCATAGAGAACACCATAAAAGTGGGTCCCTCAATTCCGTCTGTCTGTCCTCGAGTCTCGATGGATTTGCTCCATATGTACTTTGTACATATTGTTTTTTCGGTAATATGCCCACGCTTTTTTTTCATTTTTACTTGCGATTATAGGTCCTACTTACAATGCAAGTTATGCATTCGTCGAAAAAAAAGTTTTGAGATAAAAATTGAACATGACATAGCGATGATGGCGAAGGCGAAAATGGATGGTCTAAAAATTCTTTCCGTCTGTCTGTATGTGTATAGACACCTTTTTTAGGTATTGTAAATAGGGGAAATTGAAATATTTTTTGTAGCTCAAAAAATTACGGTACCTCTCATATAACCGTTACGTTCTAACCTATTTTTCTCGGAAACGGCTCTAACGATTTTGATCAAAAATATCAGTGTGGGTTTTTAGCTACGACCATATAGTTGGAAAAAAGATTAGAAAAATGTCTAAAAACGGTACTTTCCATAGGACCGTTTTTTTTTTTGCTTTCGACCATCTCATAAATGGCTTAACCGATTCTTTCGAAATTTCACAAAAATATAGGTTTAGGTTGCCCAAATAATACCGCGTACCAATATTTTTAATTAATTTTTTTTTGTATTTTTAAAATCATTTTTAAGAAAAAAAATTAAAAAAATTTATTATTCGAAAACTGCTCATTAATTTTTTTTCAAAATTATATATATTTGTATTTTCTGAATACCTATGAATTGACGTTTTTTGAATTTTTTTTTTTAATATTTTCAAAAAGTTTTAAGAAAAAAACTTTTTTTCTCAAAAACAGGTCAACCGATTTTTAAATTTTTTTTTCATAAATTCAAATTTATCCAGGAAATAAAATGGCGTACTTTTTTTTGAGCTCAAATTAGTTTAAGTATTTATTTAAGAATTTTGAATTATTTTTTCTTTGATTAAGCGTAAGCCCATTTAATCTTTGTTTTTTTTTTTTAATTTATTTTATTAAATATTTAAGATTGGCTACCTATTTTTTTTTGAAAATAATTAAACATTTTTTGTATATATAAAAAATTAAGTAAAAATCGAATTTAAAAATATATTTAGGTTTTTAATAGAAATCTTTTGCATGCGATGTGATCTAAAATAAAAGGAAGTTCGTGCGATCCAGTCGTGCATTTTTTTTTGGTTTTATTAATTAGATTTCGGAATTAACTAATTTTATTATTTGACTAATGATATTTTATGTTTAATTTGCGTTTGTTAATTAGTGCCTCGCACAAACTGGCTGGCATCTTTAAAAATTGATCATCTACCGAAATACAGTCAGCCAAATAATCAAGATAGTGGATCTTATGATGTATGCATTGCAATTATCCTTAACTACCTTGTACCAAAGGCGGCTGCTTGTTGTAACCAACATACTGTAGATGAGATAAAATGGACCAATTCTGATAAAAATTTCGTTCTTAAGAACTGATGAACTATTTAAGGAACAGCTTTATGTAATCTAGAACTATTGAAATACATGTATCATTATAAAGGATTTAACGGGTCTCGAAAATAGCTAAAAGAATTTTAATAATCTTCGTAACTTAATTACAAAGATTTCAAAAATTGAAATCATTGAATATCTTTTTTCCAGCTTTTAATTGACATTTCCAAGTTTAAAGCTTGGATAGTCGCACTTCACGAAATAATTTAAAATAAGCGCTTTCAGTCTTCTCACTCGTAATGTATAGTTATGTATTTAATTTGTGTAGAAATATGTACAAGTAATATATATATTTTTTAAGGACTTTCGACTTTGTTAAAATTATATGCCTTTACTCTTAACCACAATGGCCAACTCATGCGTTCCCTACTCGGGCGGGCATATTTTTAGTCACACAGAGGGTAAAAAATATCAAAGGCTTTCAAACGTATAGATAACTAAGTCACTTTGCTCTTCTGGAGCACTTAACCTAATAGTCCTAAAAAATTGCTTTCCAAAAATGTGTTCGTATGTAGAAACACTCTCCCAGCTATCACTAAGTCCGTAATAAAGTTAAAAATGCACACACAGTCAAATCTAAAATTACATATAATTTACATATTCCGTACCATATGCCGCTGACTGATCTCACTTCCTCTCCTTCTCTGTCTCTCGTTCACACTCTCTATGTAAAATCAGTTTCATCTGTCTATTTTGTTTCCTCATTGAAAATTCCCTTTATGTCTTAATATATATATATACGTAACCGGTAACCGGTAGACCGGGGACCATGATTTTTATGGCCACATCCATCAAGGACTCGTTTAGTAGTATGGTGCAGTCCATGTCGTCCATGCAGCACTTTTTATTTATTCCTTTTTTTTTTTTTTTGGTTTTGGTTCATCTCCATCCAGCTGTGACATCGTTGAATTTTAAAATGCCCCATAATTCCCCATTAAGCAACGTGTTGCAAGCTTTACATGTATCTTTGTACATTCCCTTCAAAAAAAAAAAAAAAAAAAAAAAGATCAAACAATCCTAGGGTTAAAACGCATTAGCAACACAAGCAGACCACCACTAGACTGAGTGTCTCTGCTATTTGACCCTGTCCTTACACTTACCTTCATTTTAAAATGACGTCCCCATCCCCATATTATTGTACAGTATAGAAAAGCTAGAATCAACCCCTACAACTACAAGACATGGAGATTAATTCGAACACTTCAACAAAGTGTCACGTCAATTCTTCATTCAGCGCTATTCACTTCAAGTTTTCATCACAAAATTCACAAAGGCGGCCAGCGCGGCGGCGACGACACGTCGCGGTGGTTCGAGGATTCAAAGTACATCCTGCCATCATCTAACATTTAACACTCTCCTCAATGTTGCTTACTATTATCCTATCTTTCTGATTTTGTATCAAAGCAAAAAGAAAGACGTAATTGCATCCTACTTATATTTATGGAGAATAAATTGTCCACAATAGACAAGTGAAATGGATATTTATGAATTCTTCGCATTCTTACTAACGGAGCGTAACCAAAGTCCACGGTTGCCGTTCGCGCTTAGACAGGACAGACACCTTTTAGTTGGAAATTGTTTCTTCGTTATCAAAAGGTGGATTTCAGCACCATGGTGTATTTACTTAAAAATAAAATGCAAAATTTCTTTAATTAAAAAAAAGACAAAAAATGGTATGAAAATTTTAAGAACTTACTAATCTAACTAAAAGAAAATTTCAAAAAAAATTATAGACCCGTTTTCGAAATATTGAATTTTCCAAAAAAATTTTTTTTTTTAAATCCAAATTATATTTTTCGAAAATTTTGGTTAGCAGTATATTATTTATGATTCAAAGGACCTGCTATATATACATTTTTATTGAAATCTATAGAGCCGTTTATGAGAAAATCGAAAAAAAATTGTTAAATGGTAGGTACCTACCGTTAATAACAAAATACATATTATGTAAGAAAACAAAATCGACCATAATGTAAATTATACGAGTATCTAACGCAGTTCACACACTTTTGTTTATCAAAATTGTTAGAGCCGTTTTCGATATAATTAAGATGGTAGATTAAATTGTAAGGCAGGTACCGTTATTTTGGGGGCTAAGAAAACGATTCAAAAATCTATTTGAGACAATCACCTAAAACGCTTAAGAACCAAGTTTGAAGAAAATCGCTTCAGTGGCTTAGGCTGTACATCGATCTAGGGACAAGCAGACAGACATACGAAATTGCGGGGGGACCCACTTTTTTTGTGTTTTCCATCATCGCAATATCAAGTTTGATTAAAATCTCCAGTTAAAATTACCTTTCTAGGTATTTTTTTATAATTCTTTTTGCATACATTAAGGGATTCTAGAAATGTTTGTGATTTTTATTTGCGATATGCATTTGGAAAAAAAATCGAACTCGAGATTTTAATAAAAAAGTGGTTCCCGCAATTCCGTCTGTCTGTCTGTTTGTAGAACGTTCTACAGCCTAACCTACTAAACCGATTTTGTTCAAACGCTTAGGCGTTTTAGGTAATTTTCCAAAATAGATTTTTGAATCCTTGTTTTAGTACCAAAAATAACGGTACTTGCGATACAATTTTTTCTATCATCTGAATTATTTCAAAAACGGCTCTAACGATTTTGATAAAAATTGGTGTATGTTCCAATTTAGGTATCGCCTACATTTTGGCCGAATTCTTTTTAAAGACATGCAATAATTTTAATAATAATAATATTAATTTTAACTATTATCTTATATATACAATTTGTAAATAAAAAATTATGGTACAATATAAGATTAAAAACAATATTTTCGTTTACGTTAAATTAAATTATAGAAAAAAATTAATTTTCTAATGTCAGATTTTTTTCCTTAATAAATTAGCTCTCTTTAAAAAAAAAACTATACATATGTCAATAAATCCGACAGTTATGATCTTACTTCCAGAGGTGGAAAAACTAAAGATTAAACAAAAAAAAAGATAAAAATGAAAATAAATTAAAAAAGCTATATAAATATATTGTGCTGATGAAATCCACCGTTAATTACAAAAAAGACGCAGGTACTAATGAAGAAGAAACTTTAAGTAAAAAGGACAAAACTCTAAATTACCCTGTAAAGGGGTATGTACCGACCTATGCAAAAAAAAATAAATAAAATAAAATCATTCCACATGCCCCCAGACCCTAAAACCTATGATGAGTCTACAAAAAGTAGGTAGTTCTTCAAAAAAAAAAAAAAAAAAAAATAGAAAAAACTTTTGTAAAACAACTAAAAAGAAAAACTTCGTTTTTATGAGTTTTTAACACAAGTCGTTATGCCAAAGGGAGTTGCAAATTGTTTTCTTTTTTGTCTCAATTTCAAAATCACACAGGATGGACGACGAAGTCAAGACAAAGGAACATAATAAAGAGCACCTGTTACAAGAAATGCCTTAAATGGCTTTGTAAAGGGGAATTCTTTTTGAACTTAAATGGGATTTTTTTTGTCTGAGTGAAGCTGGAAACTATATGGATATTTATATAAGAAGCCTTAGGGGATAGTGAGAAATTTTAATGGAATAAATTGACAAGCTGCTGTTGAAAACTCTATAGTATCATAATAGTACACTGATTAAGCCTTAGGACACAAAGGTGTTACGGATGATAATGGATGTGTGATTGTGGCTGTGTTAGTCCAAGCTTTCTCTAAGTGCTGTATGATGTTTCTTCAATATGTCGTTGTCATTTGGGTTGTATTTACATATAGTAGCATTTGTGTGTTATAAAATGGTCAGGGAATTGGGTCTGTATGGGGTTGTTAATTAACGTATAGCAGGAAATTATTTTAAAGCATTACTTGTCAAACGTGGCTTGCACTATTGTATCGAGGGTATACGGTTTGATATATGTGTGTACATATTGTATTCAATTACATACTTAAACATTTAGTGTTAGGATTTGGTTAACATGGCAGAGTTATTTTTTTAAATTTAAAAAAACAAGTTTTTGGTTAATCCAACAAGTACCATATCCTCAGGCTTAAAAGGCTTAAAAATGTATCTGTTTTGTCATTTTAATGAGAACGTGTTTAAAGTTGTGAACATTTGTTGAAAATTTTCAGTAAAAAAGTTAAGCGATTTGTCTTCCAAAAAAAAAAAACGACCCAAGCTGAATGCTTATAAAAATCAGTACTTTCCTTGGTTGCTTTGCAAAAGACTCCTGGTCAATTTGATCTCATGGGGATGTGTCCAGTTGTTGGACAGACACCAATATTGCAAGAAGATTCAGTGGTACAAATTCTTACATGTTTTGAAGAAAGTTATACTTTCGCTTACTTACTTATTTACTTAAGGTGGAGCTAGGCTATGGACTAGGCCTTTAACCAACATGCTTCTCTAGCTAGATAGCGGTATCTAGCTAGCTGTCTCTAATTTCGCATGCCCAGTTGGTTGAGGTCCTTCAGCTACCTGTGTGCAGCACATGAGTCGCGGTCACTCTCAATGCAACGTCCCTTGGGTTTGGCTTCGAAGATTTTCCGGGCCATAGAGTTGGGGTGCGTTGGCTCTAAATGACCGATCCATTTAAGTCGTTAGACCTTGACGCTTGTGAATATGTCAGTGTCGCAGTGCAGTTCATAATTATTAGTGCTGCTCAATTCTTCATTTGTGTAAGACGGGACCAAAATTCATTTGGAGGATTTGCCTTTCGAAACATTCTAAATTGTTATCTATCCACCTTTGGCATGGTCCATGTCTCTGCGCCATATATACCTAAGGTTCGGGATGATAAGCGTACCCGAGTAATTAAACGGATCTTTAAACTATTGTACCACTTGCATTGACGAGTGAGTTATGCAATATATCTTCCAGAACTTTATTGAAAGAGATTGCATGACAGTGCATCGCTTTGCCTGTCACATTTTTTTGACATCAAAGATATACATTTTTTTCAACCCTGATGGAGCAGCGTGAATTTTCCATGGTCATGCAGTAGTTCATCGCATCGGGATAACCATAATGATTAAGTTCCATACCATCCATCGGGCATGCTTTCTTCCAACAGTGAAGACATCAGCGCAACAGCTTTGCTGGGCTCTAGCTTAAAAAAGGCTAACTTCACTTCTATCCCAATGATATTTCATTGCATTAGGTTGAGTTTGGCATATATATAGAAGTCTCTCATTAAAAATACGTGGACTTGGAATCGATGAATTTCTTCTTCATTTGTGGCACATCAAAACCAGTTGTATTGAAAAGTTATAAAAGACTCAAATTCAATAAATGCTGGTATATTTCCAGCTTTATTTTTGTTTTTCTCTACCATCGTAATGTTAAGTTTTATTAAAATCTCGAGATTGTTTTTTTTTTATGTAAAACTATAATAATAATATCGCCAGAAAAACAGGTTTAAGGAATTATTTTCGTGTCTCCATTTTGACAATCCGTCAACAGGTTGTTCTTATACGTCGTGAATGACAATTTTTACAATTGATAATATGTGATTTTGAAGTTAGTCGTAGTCGAATAACTTATTTGTTAAATTGTGGATGGCATGTGGAACGCAAATAGTGTTTGACAGTTCGTAACATACAAATTGCAATTCTAGTCTCTTCACATTAATAGATATCTTGCCAAAGACATAAATGTTGAAAAAAAGAGCCAAGTGCTTCAATACAAAAACCGAATGTCATGTTCGATTGTTAGATTCTTACTTGCGAAATAGGTAGATAATATAGCTATAGGCAAGTTTTGCATTTGGAAATACAAATTGAACTCGAGATTTTAATGAAACTTGACATTACGATGATGGAGAACACCAAAAAATTGGGCCCACAATTCCATCTGACTGTCTGGATGTCTGTAGTTTAAGCTACTGCACCGATTTTTTTCAAACATGGTACTTAGGCGTTTTAGGTGATTGTCTAAAATACATTTTTGAGTCGTTGTTTTAGCCCAAAAAATAACGGCACTTGCCATTCAAATATTTCTACCATATTAATTATCTCGAAAACGGCTCTGACGATTTTGATAAAAAAAGCGTGTGCACTACTTTAGGTTTGGTCTACATTTTGGCTAAAAAAAGTTGCTTACATATTTTGTTATAAACGGTACCTGCTATACAACAATTTTTTTGATTTTCATAAACGGCGCAACGTATTTTGATAAAAAAAAATTGATACAGGAGGTTTTCCGAATTCCAAATAATACTGCTTTTCAAAATTTTCGAAAATTAGTTTTTTTGTTTTTTTTTTTTTTTAGAAAATTCAATATTTCGAAAACTAGTGAAAGCTTTTACTGAAATTTTGGTTTTAAGTTTATATTATTAAATATTTAAAATTGTCATCCCTATTTTTGTTTAGAAAATATGTAAGAATTTTTAATATAAAAATATTAAGAAAAAATTAAGTTAAACATATATTTATCTTTTCCTATTACAAATCTTTTGCATAAGATGTGCTCGAACATTAGAGGAAGTACGTGCGATCCAGTCGTGCATTTTTTTTTTTTTTACGAATTCATAATTTTTTTTTTGTATGTGTTTATATGTTTTTAACACAGCGCGTGTATCCCGTGAAAGAAGAGAAAGAAGGATAGGGAAGATGTGTGGCGCGATGTTTTGAGACTAAAGCTGGTTGTTGTCTTAGATTTATCTCCAGGGATGGCGGCTGAACTAATGCGGAGAAAATTACAGTGTCTTATTTATTTACGTCTCTTATAATTTGCATTATTTTATTTGTTTCGTTGTCATATTTATGAGTATACTAGTTTTCTCAATCACATGTTGTTAGTGTTATGCCTGAACAGCATGTAATGAGCAAAACTTGCCTTATAAAGTAAAAACAAATTCCAGCAATATTTCTGTCTTGTATTATTATTTCATTTTTGCAAGCTCTTAAAAAAACCATTTCAACAAAACGCTCCATGAATGGAAAATCTCAAATTTTCTATTTTTTCCTTTGTATGCAATTAAAGCCCTACCATAATCTATGAAATTACATCGTTTTACAGCAATCGGAAGCACTCCATATAATTGAAATCATTTCTAATTGTGCAAAATTATAAAATTCGACGATGTTGGAGAGTGCTGCATAAGTCTGATGATCAATAATTTTGAGGGTCTGTAAGTGTGTGAATCAGTTACGTTTTTTTTGACGCCTTATATCTCATGAACCACTTATGCTACAAGAGGAGCAGTGCTACTAACGGCACCTATTTCTACCATTTTGCTTAGAATTTCTGAAGCATTTCGATTTAAGGGCGCATGTATATTAAATCAATATAATATAATCAGATCAATTTCATAACCAAATATATACCTTATCTATTTATTTCTTTTAAATCTACGAAATATTTATTTGAAGTGGAAAAAATGATAAGATATTTATAAAAGGGTTAAGAATAACAATTTCTGGGGAAATTGAAAACAGAAAAAAAGGAATAAAAGTTTTGAATTGTGTTAACCTGAAAGTGTTTTGCACTTAAGAAAGAACAAAAAAAAAGCAGGAATCGTGAAAAAGGTCCTGTAAGTTTATTTTCTTATTATTTTTTTTCTTTTCACAATCACTTTGCTCCTATTCATGGTTAAAATCGTTTCCTTTTCATTAGGTGTTCAATAAGAAATCGGTTATTTACTTAAATTTTTCAATAGACTGTTCCTTCGATAAGAGAGCCTGTGTTTGGGTATACCTTTGTGCCAAGCTGAGCAAAATGAAACCCCAAGATCTTCTATTCTCCACTTTGTTTGTCGTATGATAAATTGACAAATTTATATTTGGGTCAAAACCCTAAGCCCATTCATCATATCAAAATTTTCCATTCATGTGCTATTTGGGCAATGCGATGGTTAACGTCTCAATTCATGAATCCAGGCACCTTAAAAGGTCAAAGAAGAATGAATTGTGAAATGAATGTCCTTAAAAGCGAAAACATCTTTGGGTTCACTTATACATACCACACATTCATTTGCATTCATAATCATAAAATAATAATAATGCGATGAGGTTGTCCTCTTCCACTTAGCTACACTCGAATAATAATCCTCCGAACCTCTGCATCTCATCGTATTCATCGTTCTTTCAGCTCGAAGAGAAATTCCAGAACTAGGAGAGATAAATTAGATGAATATTCTTCTTTGAATGTGATTTTGTTTTATTTCAAAAAATTGTTTTTCTAAGGTGACACACGTAGTCACTAAGACACGACACGAAACCATAACCAATACAGCTGCAAACATAAAGGTAAAATCGGAACAAATCAGAACGATCGAATTAGGATTTAACGAACCGTTTACGTTGAGTAAATTAACCGAAAGTAGAGAAGAGAATTGGCAGCAGTGGCATATTGCGTCAAGGACGATACAGAAAGGAAAAGCTCTCTGTCTCTTTTTATTAATGACCCGAAAACTCAAGAAAAAACCAGGGCATTCGCCGAAGTGGAGACTGGAGAGTAATTTTAAATATTTGTTTGTTTATTCGGTTCGGTTCAGTTAATATGTCAGTTTTTGTATTCAAGTGGTGTTTGAGAAGACAATTCTTGGAATTTTGAAGGACATGATGGTCAGGCTTAAAATTGCTGTGGGACAAAATAATGATCAATCCCATGCTCTTCCCTCTTGTAGGTATTCCAAAATTCGATTCCAAAGCTGACGATGTTGATGGTGATTAATTTCATGCGGTCCTTGGGCAAATGCCACAACAAGCTAAAATAATGTTTTTTTATTTTTTTATTTGCCAATAAATCCTCAGTATGAACTGAGAGAGTACGAGGCTGCGGCATATTTGCAATAAGTGAAGTGTTGAAAGGATATCTAGCTATGGGAGGTGCAGGTGGGTGTTGTTTGTGTTGCTTGTCTTCATTTTGAAAATAAATAATTTTAACAGAAATATATTTGAGAAGAAGAAAATGTGAAACATCTGTTTAAAATAGATCTTTCAGACAAAAGGCACAGATAGATTTCAGTTTGATTGATTGGATTTATATTTTGTTGGACAAGGACAAGTTAAATAGCTGTCAATAACTCAAAATTGAAACAATTTAATATCTTCAATTCATTTGCTGTTTTTGAATTTGCCATTGGCGACGACCCACGCGGGGAATGGAATTCACGTTATTGAACAAAGTGTGATTTGTTTGTTTTTTATGTTTCATTTTTTTAAATGGATTTGAAGCTCCTTTTATCTCAAAACCGAAAAGTTTTTAATAAAATAAATTTCTATTCTATTCTATTTTGTGGACTAAAGGCCGTTAAAATCTATTTTGAATGAATAATTCGACAAGTCCAATTAAATATAATGCAAAGTCTTCTACTTGGCTGAGTAATTTCAGTTGTATATAGAATTGTATTATAAAAAAAAAACACCTTCTTATTATGTCCTATGTCTGGCCAAGGACAAAATCTTCCAATTTTAATAATTAAAATTTTAATCTTGTTGGATATAGTTCACATTGCTTTTTTGTCAAAAAATGCATGTAAGTTGAAGTGAACTTAACAATAATTGCGTATTTGTAAGGCGCTCACTAACCAACTGATGAGTCCAGGTGAGATTGCCGGGACGAAACGCAATTTTTGTAGATTAAAGGCCGTTAAAAGCTATTTTGAATCAATAAATTTCTATTCGTTTTCGAGTATTGAATTTTCCAAAACAAATACAGTCAAAATTCGATAAGTCAAACTTCGATAACTCGAATATTTGATAATTCGAATATTTGATAACTCGGATAAAATTGGTTTGCAATAGCTCGAAGGATGAAGTTTAAAGGTTATTTTTGTTTGATAACTCGAACTTCTATAACTCGAAGATATTATTTGGCGGCAGCTTCGACAAGTCGCATTTTTAGATCGAATTTTCAATTACGGTGGATTTTTACAAGTTCATTTCATAATGTATTGCGTTTGTTGGCAACGTGTTAGTGTTTGTATGTTCTATGACCTTCTATACATATGCTAATGTTGAGCACACATCATTAGGTTTTTATACCTATGTATTATAATACGAATTTAAAGTCTTATTTTAAAAAAATTAGTATTCATATTCTGAAAAGATAAAAAAAAGTAGAAATAAAAAGTGTAAAGAAACTGACGTATATATTAACAGTGCAATTTATAGTTTTTTATTAAAAGTACGGTTTACGTGGATATGTCGCTAAATCGAACTTTAAAAACATTATTATTTGAAGATGAATTTAGATTAATAAAAGAGTTGGAGAGTGGGTCAATAAAGAAGGATCTGGTTATTAAGTATAGCATTCCAGCAATCCACCCGTCATTCAAGTATATAAACGAATATTTTAAATAATTAAATGTATTAATTTTGTGTTTTACTTGATAACTCGAAGTACTGATAATGGTTCGAGTTTTTGAAGTTCGACTTCAAAAAATTCAACAAAAATATTTTTCGAAAATAATGATATGCAGTGTTATTTAGAATTTGATGGACCTCATGTGCAAAATTTTGGATTGAATCAGAAAGTCGAAAATAAAATAAAATTTTTGTATGGCAGGTACCGTTAATAATATTTTATATAAATATTTTCTTAAGCCAAAATATATATGTACATATGTATAACTAACTAGCTATTCCTGATTAATGTAAAGGAAATGAAAAATTTGTTTAATAATAATTTTAGAAATTTTGCCTTAAAAAAATCATCTGAGATGTTTTTCAGAAAACCGAAAACCAACAAAAATTTTCCTAAAGCTGGTACTAAACTTAACCAATTTTTGAAAAAAAAACTTTGCTCCTTTATCCGATTTTTTTTTACAAATATTGTTTAAGCCGTTTTTAATGAAAATTAAACCTAAATCTTTGTCTAAAACCGTGCCGTTATTGTTTGTATAGAAAAAATAAAAAAAAAATTTGGGATTATTACCTAAAAAACAATTTGAACCAAGTTTGAAGAAAGTCCATCAAATTTTGCTTTGGCTTAAGGATAAACAGACAGACATATAGAATTTTGTGACGCACTTTTTTCGTATTCGCTATCAACGTAATAGGAAGTATGATCAAAATTTCGAGTTTAATTTTTAGTACGAATTCAAAACATGCTATATAGTATTTACTAGCTGCCCGGCGAATTTCTTTTCGCTAAAATTAGTTAATTTTATGAAAATAAAAATTCTCATTATTCGGTCCATTCCAATTTTTTGTTCAAAATTTTAATAGACATACAATGAAAATAACCAAGATATAACAATGTCGATGTTTGGAATAAGTGAAATCCATGTGAAGAAACCATATTAAATATTCCCCTCAAATCGTCATTTGAAACACATTTGATTTGAGATTCTTCACAATCAAACGCGTCCTATTGGAATTGTGCTACAAAATTATAACTGAGCCGATTTTCAATTTAAGAGTGTTTGGCGGAAAATTCGGGACATAAACGAATACAAAGATTCCATGGAATAGGTGGACGCTTCGTTTTCAACGATCACGTAGTTCACGGATTTGTAAGAATGTAATTACCATGCGATGTAGGTATCATTTAGTTTCGTTTAACTCATAAAAATAAGTCAAATTTCTACTAATTCACAAAATACTTAAATTTACTTGCTAATGGAAAAATTAAATAAAATTCACAAAAATTAGAATGGTCAATTAACAAATTTAAATAAAATAGATAATAAATATAAGCACATATGAAAATATTAAATTAAATACACGACCAGATCGCACGTACTTGCTCTTATGTTCGATCACATCGAATGCAAAGATTCTTAAATCAAACGGCTAATATATTTTGAAAGTCGATTTTAACATAATATTTTTTTATACTAAAAATAACTAATTTTTTTCTAACAAAAATTGAAATTGAAATTTTAAATATTTAACAATATAAAATTAAGAACAAAATTAAAAAATCTTCCATCTATTTTCGAAATATTGAATTTTCAAAAAAAAAATATTTTTTTTTCAAAAATAAAAAAAAAACTATTGTTCGAAAATGTTTGAAGGACCTCCATTGATCGAAGTCCGTGGAGCTGTTTATGAGAAAGTAGCAAATCATACAAATTGTTGTATGTCATTTGCCGTTAATACAAGAATACATATGTAAAACAATTTGTTAACCAAAATGTTTGTACCTAAATTAGTGCATACACTCTTCTTTTTTTTATTAAAGTAGCTAGAGCTGTTTTCGATGGTAGGAAAAATTGTATAATAAGTACCGTTATCTTTTGGCCTTAAAAACAATTCAAAAACAGAATTTTTGAAACAGAAATATAGGTGTTTAAATTTAAATTGAATACGAAATAATTTTTTTGAAATGACAAAAATTGAAATTTTAAAATAAAGTCACATATCTTTTTCAACTTTCAGGAATTGCTGGAGTTTCTCCTTCGAAGTTGTTAACTCGGAAATTTGCTGGAAATGATCAACATCAAAATCAACAGAAATTTGGCCATTTCCAAGCGCCAGTAATTGTCTTAAAAATTCAGTAGCCGATGGGTCGTTCTGCAATGCATTTCATATATTTGTGGTAAATTTCAATTTCTTGGCATGCCGCCACAAAAACGACGATTTTTAAAGCATGCGTTAAATTCATCGGCAGCATTTGGGATGACGGGATGCGTTCGAAGTAAATCTCCGCAATATCATAACCCCATCAAATCCTTCATTATTCGGTCAACTACCTCCAAAGCTCGTTTATCAGCCATCGCGCATTCATCCTAAATTATGATTTTGCATTCTCGCAACACGTTATTCAAAGTTGAACTCAAAACTAAAAATTCTCATGAGAATTGTTTCTTAATTTTGTTTAAGGTTGAAAAAAAACTTCAAACTTGTGTTGTGGAAGACTTGAAATGGAAAAAGAATTTCCTGAAGAAAAAAAAAGCGTTCTTTTTTCCAATAGCGATGTTTACCTATAGATTTTTGCAATACCGGGGAACACTTTACTTTGGTGATGAGTTTCTCCTTCGACGTTGTTAACACGCAAAAATTAGCCGGAAATGATATCAATCCAGTCAAGACATTAACAGAAATTTGGCCATTGTCAAGCGCCAGCAGTCGTTTTGAGAGTGCAATGCCACTCTCATATTTGTGGTCAATTTCATTTTCCTGACATGACGGCATAAAGACGATGATTTCAAGCATGGATTAAATTCATCGGCAGTAGTAGATTCGAGATGACGGGAATCGTTTGACGAAAATCTCTGCTGCGCAATATCATATCCCCACCATATCATCTCGAATCACCTTGTAAATCTTTCATTGTTAGTACCAACTGCCTTTAAAGTTCGCTTATGCGCCATCATGCATTCAAGAGATCTTGACCGAATTGTTGCTATAATCAACTAAATAACTAATGTCTTGCATATCCTACCACGGGGAGCATCGAGAAAATAAATCCGACTGCGGAATTGAATTCCAAAGCAGTGCGATATAAGTCTACGTTTAACACTCTTCTTCCTTTAATAATTTTTATTGAATTGTGCAGTTTGAAGTTGTGCAATACGAACACGCCTCCATTTATATCTTCTGCACGTATCTTCCTCTTGCGTTTGATTATCACGGACATTCTGATTAATTATTGCAAGACGTGTACGTCGACCAAGGTTAGATCGGAATCAGTGTAATA
This sequence comes from Philhelius pedissequus, assembly GCA_910595825.1. Classification (NCBI taxonomy): domain Eukaryota; kingdom Metazoa; phylum Arthropoda; class Insecta; order Diptera; family Syrphidae; genus Philhelius; species Philhelius pedissequus. The sequence goes on from OU343160.1 coordinate 33,782,241, forward strand.
ATACGCAATACTCGAATCAATTTCAGCAAGAAAAATAGCACATTTTCTGAATAGAAAATTATACTGTGAAAAGGGCGCACAGCCTAAGTCAATGTATAACGCAATCTATCACGTTGTGACATCGATCGCAGAAAAGCGTATATCTCATAAACTTCTCCACCCAAAATGCACGCAAAACGTCTTCTATCAGAATGAATTTCACAATTAACCTTTAAGTCGTCCAAAAAATCTATGGAACATTCTAGACAATCGACAAAATAAAATATCAAAATCCATTTAATGGGAATCAAATCCTGTAGTTGTGTTCATACACGCGGCGACAAAGAGAATCCAAAATAAACCTGTGTATACAAAACAAAACATATAATTTATACTAATAAAGCAATAACAAACATGTGAGTGAATTTTTGGTCATACTCGTAACTCCGGTTCTAGACATCGGACAGCAAACAGATTTCTTATATGCACTCTCCAAACATCTCTTAAGATCTCCTGAAAATTTTATTCAAATTGATAAACGAAAAAAAAAGAAGATAGCGCACAAACATATTTTGAATTGTTCTTTATATATAAACGGTGATTTTTTAAGAGCTTGGTTTTTGAAAATTCAAAAAAACAGAAACTTGTAAAAAGTGAATGAAATTTTTATTTGCATCGATAAATCAATTTCTGCCATTTACTTTTTAAAAATAATTTCACTTAAATGTTGCCCGCGGCTACGCTTCAGGTGGTCCATTCTGAAGGTCCAATTTTGGCAAACTTTTTCACACATTTCGGCCGGAATCTCACCAATGACGCGTTCACTGTTGGCTTCCAAGGCATCAATCGTGTTTGGCTTGTCCCCATAGACAATAGACTTAACATAGCCCCACAAAAAATAGTCTAACCGGGTCAAATCACATGATCTTGGTGGCCAATTGACTGCGCCAAAACGTGAGATCAACTGCTCACCAAATTCGCCTCTCAATTGATGCATGGTTTCGCGTGCAGTGTGGCATGTGGCACCGTCCTGTTGGAACCACATGTCGACCGAGTTCAATTCTTGCATTTTCGGCAAAAAAAAATCTGTTATCATCGAACGGTACCTTTCTCCATTGACCGTAACCCTGCGGCCTTCATCGTCCTTGAAGAAGTACGGCCCAATGATGCCGCCTGCCCATAAACCGCACCAAACAGTGCATTTTTCGGGATGCATTGGTAGCTGCTGAATTGCCTCTGGCTGCTCTTCACTCCAAATACGGCAATTCTGCTTATTCACGTATCCATTTAGCCAAAAATGAGCCTCGTCGCTGAAGACAATTTTGCGATAAAAAAAACGGATCCTCATCCAACTTTTCTAAGGCCCATTCACCGAAAATTCTACGTTGTGGTAGATCGCCTGGCTTCAATTCTTGCACCAGCTGTATTTTGTATGGCTTTAAACCAAGATCTTTGCGTAAAATCTTCCAGGTGGTCGAATAACACAAACCCAATTGCTGCGATCGGCGCCGAATGGACATAGCGCGATCTTCAGCAACACTGGCGGATGCAGCAGCAATATTCTCTTCGGAACGCACTCTACGGATACGATTTGGTGGATTAATGTCCAATAAAGTGAAACTGGTGCGAAATTTGTTCACAATGAGCTGAATAGCCTGCTCGGTGGGTCGATTATGACGACCATAAAACGGACGTAGCTTGCGAAACACACTTTTCACAGAGAACGAATTTTGATAATAAATTTCAATAATTTGCAAACGTTGTTCAGGCGTAAGTCTATTCATGATGAAATGGCAAACAATACTGAATCGAAATGTCAAATGTTCGTGGAATTTGTCATGTGTGATCTGTCAAAAATATAAACGTCAAAAACCAAGTAGCAAAAAAATCACCCGTTATAAGATTTTGAAATACCTAATGGGATCGATTAAAAAACGCAATCTCTCTAAATCGGTCTAATCCTAAGCAAAATGAGCCCCAAACCATGAGAAGATTTATCAAATCGCAACTCTAAAAAAATGTTAGGCCGTACCCTTCTTTTCAAACACTGGGTTCATAAATGATATGGTAATATTAATTTAACATATTGAATACCCTCAAAAGATTGCAGTTATAAATAAGTTTACTAAAAATACCAAGTGAAGATTTTCATGAAAAAGATATCAAATTAAATTTTTACATCCGATACCTGATTCTCCACCAAATGTTCCTAACCCAATAACGCTCTATCCTTTAACGTGTCCCGCCGCTGCTGCAACATTCCATTCTTGTGAAACTTTTGCTATTTTTTGGTTCTCTTTTCATTGCAGATTGGCGGTTTTTCTGTTAATCTGTTTTTTTCTCGATGATCATGGAATGGTACCGAGTGTGGTTGTGGGTTAGTTTCAAATTCATAGAAATGTTTTTGACATTCATTCCAGAGGTATAGAGTGTTTAGAGTGTTCTATTTCCTGTTACCAAAACAAAGCATCATCCTATAACTCTTCTCGCTCTAGATTACATACTCCCATGTAGGATACGTTATATATGGCGAAAGCTGAGAGTGCTGAAAAGCTTCCAATTCCGCTGACCAATTCGACTCTTAATTTGAATATTTGATGACATATTGCCATGAAATAACTGTTTTGTGTACACATAGAGTGTTCAGATGAATTTTTCAGGATAGCCTTAGGGTGTGGCTTTTTGTTGGGCAGTGTTTGTCTCAGCATTTGTATTTGGCTTGTTTTAAATAAATAAACTCATATAATGAAATATTTTCTAGCAGCACTGCAGAAACAGAAACATAAATGAATATTGTGTGCCACAACTAGCGTCTGTTATGCAATTCACATTGGAATATCACATGGACACATTTTCACTCAATGAATGAAGTTTTAGAAAATAGATTAAAATCTTCGCAAATTTTCGGTAAAGTTTTCGATTTTTATTTGTCTATTTTAATTTGTAATTTTGCAAACATTTAAACTATGGTATGGTGGAATGTGGGTTCAATTAGATTTATTTGTTTGTGTTGTTTTATTTTACAGAATGTTAGAAATAATAATAAGGAATTTAAAGAGATCGCCAATCACAATTTCAAGAAGCAAGTGAATAGCCTTTCGGAAAATATTATGGACAAGCAAAATTACGGAAAAAAAAAATTGAACGATTCTTTCGAACAAATGATTCGTATATGCAGATAGAAAAAATTAGAAACGTGTCTAAAAACGCTACTTTCCATAGGACCGTTTTTTTTGCTTTCGACTATCTTATAAACGGCTCAACCGATTCTTTCGAAATTTCACGCATGTATAGGTTTAAGTTGCCCAAATTATACCCCGTACCAATATTTTTAATTAGTTTTTTTTTTTGTATTTTTAAAATCATTTTCAAAAGAAAAGGTTTTAAATTTATATTTCGAAAACTGCTCATTAAATATTTTTCAAAAATAATATTTATATGTATTTATTGAATACCTTTGAATTGGCGTTTTTGAATTTTTTTTGAAAAATGTTTTCAAAAAGTTAAAAAAAAAATTTATCAAATATATATCAAAATTATCTAACAAATAAAATGGCGTACTTTTTTTTAGCTTAAATTAGTTTAAGTATTTATTTCAGAATTTTGAATTATTTTTTCTTTGATTAAGCCGATTTAATATTTTGTTTTTAAGTTTATATTATAATATTTAAGACTGCCATACCAATTTTTTTTAGAAAAAATCAAAGATATTTAGTATATATAAAAAATGAAGTAAGAAACTGCTTTGAAAATATATTTAGATTTTAACAGAAATCTTTTGCATTCGATGTGATCGAACATAAGAGCAAGTTCGTGCGATCCAGTCGTGCATTTTATTTACAGTTGTTTGCCATTGAAAGTGTGAAATATTCAATTATTATTCAAAATATCGAGCCCAATAGAGATACCAATCATACATTTTTTTATAAATTGGATTTACAAAATTATAAAAATGTTTTTTTTTGATGACACGTTTTAGTCGACGGCGACGATCAATCTTCTAAGAAAATGCGCAGGCCTTTAACAACAAATGTTGAATGCTTCGCTTTTTGATGTGTGTTAATTTTTGGTCGCGAAACATTTGCATTTTCAAATATTTGAAAAAAAAAACTTTAGAACAATAAACACTTTTCGGAAACTTAGAACAGACAATTCACATCCATTTAATAATCTCGACTACGTCCCCGACTTGGCTTGGCGTGTGACGTATAAGTATGTGATTCCATGTGCCAATTCGAAAATACAACTCCTATTAGAATCCTGTAATAAAATATTGAATACCTTAAATTCTATAAGGTTCGTTATAGAATTTTAAAATAGCTTAGACTCCGATAAGTCAGCTGTTATGGGATTGAAGATAAATAGGCGCTTAAATTAAATAAAGTTAAATTAAGATTTTCATAAAACTCTAAATTATTGGAATCTTGTTAAATGAGGCAAATTTGTTTTAAGTATAAGATTTAAATTATTTGAAAATTGTAGAGAGCTAAGTTCCTATAAAAAAAAACGTTATGAGAATAATTTAAGTTTCGTAACAAGAAATTAATTCTAAGCATAGTAATGGGACCTAAAAGAGGCTTACAAGATTGTTTTTCAGTTTTCGGGAGCTTAACTCTGGAGAACATACTTGGGTTGCTTTACCAAAATCTCCAATTTCGAGAAATTAGGATTTACACATTCCTGAAGCCACTGTTTGCGTATTCTTTATCGTTGTAATGTCAAGTTTGATCAAAATCTGGAATTCGATTTTTTTCCATATGTAAAACTTGACCTTGGCCCAAGAAGTTATTGTGACGTATCACTCATGATTGAGATGGTAAGTAGTTCTAGATGGCTCCGTCCATGTGATTTTATTGTGGAAGACTGCATCAGTCAGTAAAATTAATATGCTCCCAACTTTTATCTGTATTTAATAATAATTATATTTACATAAATACCAAACATATTTAATTAAAGGATACAAAAAAAACTTCCAGCCTTCATTTATTAAGACATGTACTCTCGTTTATAATTAAACAAAAAAAATCTGACAAGAATCTTTCGAAAAGTAAAAAAAAAAATTGTTATATCAAAACATTACATCTTTCTTTTTATTTTGTTGAAAAAAAAAAACAAAATTTAAACCAAAGTGATTATCACAAGCTTTTAAAATACTTTCCCTAAAATTTCGTGTAACAAAAAATAAATAAATAATACCTACCCTCAACACAAAAATCTTTCTTTTTCAATTTCGTGTGATGTGGCATGTTGGAGAACAATTTGTTGTTTAAACTTGTAAAACGCTTTTTTAACTTTATTTTTTCTTTTTAATGAGAATTCAACAGATTCCTGTTTGTGTGTTTTTTTTTTTGTATTTCATCTTTTTTTTGTTAAATATATGACGTGTAGTTTGGTGTACCGTTGGCGGCGAGTCGCCGCCGCCCGACGCCTCCGTCGATTTAATTACAAAGAATTTTACAATTATTCAACAAACATCCCTCAAGGGGACATTCACGTCTTATTTAATGGTCTGATGATGATTAAAAGAATTGTGCGACAGGCTTTTTCTTGTTAGGTTATTTAACTTTTTTTGTGGGGCATCCCTAATGGGCTGCTACAAAAATATATATATATATATATATATATATATATATATTATATTGTCAAAGAAAAAAACCTTTATTTTCAATCCAGGACGGAAAGCGCGATGACCATGATACTTAAGGAACCATTATACAACACGAAATATTGAGGGGGTGGTTTTTTTAATTTTTTTTTTGTGGTTTTGGATTCGTGGGAAAGAAAACAAGGATATATTTTTGGGGATTTTGCAATTATATCCTTATTTTCTTATTTTATTTATTTATTTATTTATTTATTTCATTTCATCAATCAGAGAACATCTTCTCTTACAGACTAATACATCGATTCTTAAAAATTAAATTAACAATAAAATAAAATAATTGTACTGGGTATGTTAATATCCCATGATATATTACAAAGGATTAATTAATTACAATTGTGGTAGATTTAACAAGTTAAATACGTACAGCTTAAAAGTTTCTCTAGCGCAACTATCAAAAAAGTCTAATCTATTGCAAACCAAATTAGCTTCCCTGATGCAACGAGATATGGGCTCATTTCGACCGTAACTAGTTCTATGGAATTGTTCATGAAACAAAATTATATCACGGGAATTGCTTCTAGGAACATATACATGATTAATGTAAGTAATGACGGACATTTAATATGAAATGTAAGTAAATCTCTGATGACCATTATCCCAAAGTATGTACGACGACTTTCCAGACTTAGCATTCCAAATAACTGACACCTTGTTTTATAAGATGGAGTATCAACTCTCCAATTTAATTTAAAAAATATAAGCCTTGTAAATTTTCTTTGGATTTTTTCAATTCTGTCACACGAGTTTTTATAATACGGGTTCCATACTGTACTGCAGTACTCAAGCACCGATCTAACCAGAGAGTTGAAAAGAGACTTCAGTGTGTATGGGTCAGTAAATTCTTTCGTGTTCCTCTTGATGAACCCTTGCATTTGATTGGATTTATTGATTATGTAATCTATGTGCGGTAGGAAGGTAAGTTTTGTGTCCAGTATGACCCCTAGATCTTTTTTCTGTACCACACGTTCCAATTCTGAACCATTAATAGAGTAGTTGCAGTAAATTGGTGAAATATTACGGACACAGGACATCACTTGGCATTTGGAGACATTTAAATGCAGAACATTTAGATTGCACCAATCAGCCAGTCTGTTCAAATCATCATTTAATAAAATACAATCTTCCATGCACTTAATCATTCGATAAAGCTTAAGATCGTCCGCAAATAGAAGACATAATGCGTTTTTAAAGATTACAGGAATATCGTTGATAAATAATAGGAATAAAAGCGGGCCCAAATGGCTACCCTGGGGGACGCCAGATGGTACTAGGATCTGTTCTGATAGATGATTGTCAATTTTAACAATTTGAACCCTAAGAGTTAAATAAGATTTAAGCCAATCTAAAAAGTTCGAATGAAAACCAATCTGCATAAGCTTGTGTATAAGAACCTGGTGATTAACGCGATCAAATGCCTTGGCGAAATCGGTAGAGAATAGCCTTAAGACGGTCAAATTATTTGATTCTATAGATTTAGTTTGGGTGTAAGTTGATGGTGATTGAGGGCGTTAGTTCATATTTAACTTCATCGGTAACTGTGATTGCCAGTATAAGAAAAGAATAAGGAACGAAATTGCTTCGAAACTGTTCCATTCCAAATTTATAATAACTGCATAAGAAAAGACTGCAAATAAATGCTTGTGGTAATTTGACACTCTCAACAACACAAACCTGGCAGTTCGCTACGATATACTTTGATTTGCCCCAAGCGCTTTTATACCCTTTGATTCGGTAATCATGTTTTAATTCAATAAGATTGTTATTAAAGAAAAAATTATTAATATTTAATGTGGAATGTATTGTTAATTGTCAAACTGAATATCAGAGTTTAATGCAAAAATTTTCCATGACAAGCATCATCTATGATCTTATCTAACTACTAAGTATACATATACATGCCTCTTTCGGAATTTTGTCTTTAAGCAGAATATTTCTGTTAAAAGCCAAGAGTTTTATCTGCAAAATGATATCTTTGCTATTGGCTTACATTTTACCTTCTTTCTGGATGAAATACTTTCCGAATAAAATGCGCGACTGGATCGTACGAACTTGCCCTTGTAGCTAACAACTTTAATGTAGCTAACCATTGAGGCTGATTTGTAGGTAAGTAGTCTAGTTATCAAATGCATGTTTAAAGCCGATGTAGGAAAGATTAACTTGGTTTTTGATTCTATAATGAATTGTCGAATGGATGTACATATATTTAAATTTATATTATGGATTTTAATAATGTAAGTTAGGGCCTACATATATAGATGTAACCTAGGTAAATATATGTAATTATGATAATGACAATGAAGGAAGTAGGTAGAAACTTTATAATTTAGGTGCAATATGCATATTTCATAGGCATTGATACATATGCATATATAAATGTATGAGGGGCTACTAGTTTTCAGTGACGTACGCAAGAGTCCGTAAAAAGGAAATATAATAAGGTAGAATTAAATGGATAATACGCAGAATAAAATATTTTTATATTGCTTAGCAGTTATAGTTTAAGGGAAAACAAAGATGTCATTTTAATTCCTGGATGAATAAGAATATATCAAAAAAAAAATTTCAAAAATCTTTGGAGCGGTTTTTAAAAAAATAATTTTTTATGTAGGTATCTATAAATTTTTAAAAACGTTTTTTAGAAAAAAAATTTGAAACGACATTTTGAAGATTTTATTAATAACATTTAAAACTTAAATTTCAAAAAAAAAAAAATCAGTGACAGGTTTTTGAAAACGACTTTTCAAAAAAAAAAATTCCTTTTATTTTTTAAAAATCGAAAAACTTTTTTTTTTGAAAATTTGAGTATGCAATTTTATTAAAACTTTTAGGTATCATTTGCGTAAGAATATAATTTAAGCCGGTTCGTGCAATAGTGAAAAAGTCGAAAATATAAAAAGTTGTTCTATTGGAAGTACCGCTAATAAGAACGCAGAATAAAATATTTGTATACTTAAAAGTGGACTGAACTAATTTAAGAACACACACATTTTTTTGTAAAAGTTCTTGGAGCTGTTTTTGAGTACATTTTTTTCTTAACGGTTTTTTTTAACATTTGTATGGGAGGTACCTAGCATTGTTTTTTATTTTAGGAAAATAGTTTTTTTTTAACTTTTCAAGATAATGCAAGAGACTACCCAATATTTCGAAAAAATCTAAGTTGTTTTCGAAATTTGGAGTTTTCAAAAAAAATTAATTTCCAAATCTTTTGTTTTGAAAAAATTTGGTTTACAATACGAGGGCGGGTCAATAAATCCGTGACTTTTGGAATAAAACACAGATTTTTTTATTTTTCAACATACTCGTAGTCTCCCTTGAGCTCTATACACTTTGTCCAACGCTTCTCCAATTTTTGTATCCCTTCCAAAAAAATTGATTTGTCGAGGTCCTCAAAATAGGCCTTTGTTTGCGAGATGACTTCATCATTGGAGTCAAATCTTTTTCCACCAAGCCATTTCTTCAGGTTTGGGAACAAGAATTAGTCGCTCGGAGCCAAATCTGGAGAATAAGGTGGATGAGGGAGCAATTCATAGCCCAATTCATGGATTTTTGCCATGGCAACTGCACATGTGTGCACCCTTGCATTGTCTTGGTGGAAAAGAACTTTTTTCTTGGCCAAATGAGGTCGGTTTTTTTTCAAATCATCCTTGAATCGGTCCAATAAGTTGGCATAATATTCCCCATTGATTGTTCTTCCCTTTTGAAGGTAGTCAATGTGGATTATCCCGCGTGCATCCCAAAAAACAGTCGCCATAACTTTATTGGCTGACAAACCCACCTTGGCCTTCTTTGGCGCCGATTCACCCTTAGAAACCCACTGTTTTGACTGTTGTTTGGTCTCTGGTGTGTTGTGATGGATCCATGTTTCGTCCACGGTTACAAAACGGTGCAAAAACTCCTCCATATTACGATTAAACAACGCCAAACCTTCCTGTGAAGTTGTTACACGATTGTGTTTGTGGTCGACTGTGAGCAAACGCGGCACCCATCTTCCGGAAAGCTTTCTCATGTCCAAGTGATCATTCAAGATGCGAGATCCCTACGGCTTCCACAATCTCTCGCACTTTCAATCTTCGGTCGGCCAACACCATATCGTGAATTTTTTCGATTGTTTCGGGTGTAGAGACCTCAACTGGGCGTCCAGGACGTTCGGCATCTTCAGTGCTTGTACGGCCACAACGAAATTCAGTAAACCACTTTTTTACCAATGAAATCGATGGTAGTAAATACAAACTTTCTAGTTGCTTCTGCGTAAAAAAAATTCAAAAACATCAAATTAATTTTTTTTCCAGAAAATCGAAAACCAAAAACATGGTTCTACTAGATGCACCAAAAATCCACATTTATTCCAAAAAAAAATAATATCATAAGGTATCTTTTCCCGTCATAAATGAACTTATTTTTTTTTTTTTATAAAAATCGTTGGAGCCGTTTTTGGGAAAAATAAGATTTTTTTTTTGGTCAAAAAAAAAGTGTATGGGTGAACTACTGTCGTCTCTAAAAAAATGAAAAAAACGTGTGGGCATATTAGCGAAAAAAAGAATATTTACCAAATTGAAAGCAAATCCATCGAACCGCTTAGGCTGCAGATTCGAGGACAGACAGACAGACATACAGACGGAATTGATTGACCAACTTTTTTGGTGTTCTCTGTGATCGTTATGTTATATTTGATTATTAGATTTTTTTTACGACTGCATAACTTGCTGCATAGCTCCTATAATCGCAGGTAAAGAAGGGCTGAGTTCATAATTGTAAAAATACAGCAACACTACCAGTATCGCGTTCATTAATGTATAAAACCAGTAATATTTCTGTTGAAATTTGGTATTACTTGCGTTTATTAATGTAGGTATACTGCAATACTACAGTAAAAGTATCGCTAACTTGTATCGTTCAATTTGCTGTTACAGAAAAGTATACAAGCAAGCATGTGAGTAATGCTTATGTTTTTTGTACATCTCTTACAATATTTTATTGTAAAAGAAGAAATTTTTATTGAATAATGATAAATAAATATAATTAAAATATTTCACGACATACCTTGATCAAAAAATTTGGACCAATTTGAAAATTTCGACGAAGTCAAACGAAATCGACTTCTAAAACCGACTAGGATATTCATATATTGTTCTTAGAAAATCTGTATTCTTCGGAATCTGCCTAAAAGTTGGTTTGCAATATATTTTTTAATTCAGTAGCACTCTTCTTTTGCGATTAATAGCTTTTTTTCTCTTTAGCATTGAAAAAGATGCAAATTTCCTAAATTAGATCCGTTTAAAAAATAAATCCATTTCAAACTCACGACGACCGACGCGGCGGCGGTGTTGGACCTTCCGAAAAAAATCTAAATGAATTTAAATGGGTATAATTACTTTATACTTTTATGAACGGAGTTTATACCAAGTTTGTATACTGCATTGATACTGTATGTTTCGTGTTCATAAAAATTTTAAAGTAAAATAACGGTAGAGTTACTGAAAATATTTTACAATTATGAAATCAGCCGAACTCTGAGTAGCTCCGAAGAAAAAGTTTGGCTGAGATACTTCGATGATACTGCTTATATACTTAAACATTCTATACCATTTTGAATTTTCTAAAACACCTTAACTCACAGCACCCAAAAATTAAGTTTACCATAGTAAAAGAAAATGATAAATCCATTGCATTTTTGGATGTGAAAGTGATGAGGAAGCAAAATGCACACACGGCTTACAGAAAGAACACAAACTAAAATAGATACATACACGCTTTTTCCACTACCATCCTGCGAATTTGGGATCTTACCACTGAACTTTTTTTGTTAGACAACGTTCGCAAAACGAATTGTTATTCTAAGCCAACGATTCTAGCCAAAGAACCGCATTACATCCATTGTCGAAATCCAATGCCACCAAAATTTCGGTCGGGACGACTACTGTCGCAAACATGGGATTCGTTTTTAAATTCTTCACCGTTGATCCAATTGCGCTTTATACCAACAGTGATACAGCGAGCTCGATTTGTTCTCAAATTAAAAATTTAGAACACCTACTATATACAACAGCAAGAGACAGAATCCTCTACTTACTGCTACAACCTGTGTAGTCAACATAGCTTATAACATCTTTATGGTAGTTTCCCGGTGACTACGCTCAATAAAATTTAAAGCGAAACGTTCGGGTTGAGTACATTATTGAACTCGCTAAATATTTATTATACAAATTAATATTGACATTTTCCAGGTAATTGCAAATATGCAGATGCAAAAAAATGCTCGAGATGTACTCAATTCAACAATACATTACAACTGCTTACATTGGGCCTTCTCTTGCAATGATGACAGAACATAACCTAAGCGAATAAATAGTATTTGGTGATAATGGAGTTAGAGGAGCCAATAGGGGATTTAAAATCCTCGACTCTCGAGAATCGAGATGTTTATCAGGCGCAAATACGATAGTCTCTCCCGAGAACCCATTTTTATAACATTTATTTATTTATCGAAAGGATAAATATCAACATTTAAAAAAAATTGATTTGGTATATAAACGGAATTATTCATTATTGATTTTTTTATATTAGAATAATGAAAAACCTAATATTCTACCATTCTCCAAAGGTTGTTTTTCATTTTATAATTCCTCTGATGTTAAAAAAAAAACAATATCCGGTCTGCTGCACAAACCTATTTGGCGATTTCTTACTGCTTGCTTGTCCTGGTACAAGTAAAAATTTTCTCATCTCGATAAATGAAACCCCAAATCAATTTATTGCTGTGATATTAAATTCAATAGAGTAGAAAGTTCCTCCATGCAAGATCGAACTCAATATTTCAAAAAAAAAAAAACAAAAAAAAACCAACTATTACTCAGTACTACTATTCACTCACTACTTGAATTTATTGCCCTTTACGAATCACCCTGACCTAATTCAATTCCATAGAAGGTACCTACCTATACGGACTGCATTCTTGTAATTTCACAATCTCACTTAATTTAATACCAGCTATTATTTCGGTCATGAATCAAAATGTGAAGAAAAATACTTCCACAAAAAAATGTTTCTTCGCCAAAAACGAACTGAACTATTTTTCAAATGATTCCAGCACAAATACCTTCGAATTGGTTTCATTTCTCATTCTTTTGCCTCATAAACTTTTCATATCAACTCCAGCAATTGTCCACACTCTCTCTACAACCAACGACAATTCAATAAACTTTGCAGCAATAGTTTTCTGGCTCTATAACCGCACAACTAAAAAAAAAAATAATACTAAAAATCTAAAAACCTTCAACACCCGCCCAAGGCAATTCAATTGATGAATTTCAAGTTGTAAGAAAAAAAAATAAATATTAACTAGCTTGCTGTGCACAGTGTTCTCAATTTCCACAACTGTCGTCAATGACATTACCCCCGGGGTGCAGCAGAGCTGTAAATTCTTGCATCGTCCTTCTTCCAACAGAAGGGAAATATAAGATTTACTGCCAATTGAAAATGTTTATCACATTTTTTCTTGCTCCAATAATTTTTAAGAATATAGCTTCTCACTCACACATTTTAAATGGAAAATTGTTTGCTTCTTAGAAGTCGCGAAATACACCACCTAGCTACATACGTGGTGCAAGTTGACGTGAAACTTCGCCAGGGGTACCTTAACACCTGGAAATAACTCATTCATAGGACACTTCAAATCCAGGGTTGCCTTTGTTATAATATATAGTAGACCAAACCTTAAGATAGTGTTTTAGTACTATTTGGTACATAAGTTTCGAATAAGGCCCTAAGAATATTTAATATTAAATAGATGCGCATATGTATGTTAAATTAAAATTAATATTATGTTAACTCAAATAGTGCCTGTCGTTAATTATAAAACAGTAATAGTTTAGAACTGAATACAGTCCTGATTTGTTTACTTGCCAAGTAAACGAACACAATTAAAGTCCTTAATCGTTAAATAACAGATTTCACTGATAATTTAGAGGTTATTCCATATTATTCTACTTAAAATATTTGATATTTAACACTAATAAACTTAGAACTTGGCGTACTTTTAGATCTCACTACTTTGCACGGCTGACTTGTTATGCAAAGGTTCTTGTATATAGAACAACTTGGCTACTTTTTTCACATTTATGTTTTGGTGAGATTTCACTACATTTTGCATAGATTCTTTTTTATCAGGAAAGGTGGGTGGAATAAACACCCAATGAATGCCTCATAAGGTAACGTAAGTTTTTAATTTATGCCTTTTGTGAAGTGATTTATTGAAACGGTAATAATTGATAAAAAGTGCGTGGATGAAACTCCCCTGCATGAAAAATTTCATAATTTCAACTTTTTCTTTGTAAAGGTGACTGCTGTAACAAATATAATCATGCACCAATCGGAAGTGCTCTCAATATATTTAATATTAATTCTGTGAAAATGGGTGTTTATCGGTATCCTATCGCTCTACCAAATTTTATCATTCTACGACAATCAGTAATTCTCTACATAGTTGATATCAATGCTATGTAATTGGGCGGGTGCCTCGCCCCTGAATGTAAGATCTCAAATTTTAAAATGTTGCCTTTGCCTGCACTTTGAGCCCTACCGCTGTACCAAATTTCATTAATCTACTACAATCAGAAGGACTCCAAATAATTTATATAAATTCAATGAAAATGGGTGGGAGGGGGTACCACGACCTCTGAATGGAAAATCTTGTATTTTCGATTTTTTTCTTTGTATACACCACAACCCCTACCGTTGTGTGAAATTACAAGACTACGATGTCGGGAAGTGCTCCATAATTTTGATGATCTGTCAGTGAGTGAGTGAGTGCGTGAGTGGGTGAGTCAGTCAGTCAGTCAGTCAGTTACTGTTTTTGCGATTTTTACAGTCTTATATCTCGGGAACCACTAAAGCTAACGAATTGAAATTTGGTGAGTTTCCTAAGCCTGGTGAGATTAGCAAATTCTGAGAGATTGAAGTTTCTGACTTTATTGGTACTGAAGTTAAAGGGTGGTCGAAAATCGCCTGAGTTTGTTCCTGTAAAAAGTGTGTAGTGCCAGAACTTGGCTGGGCACTACCGTGCCCTTTGATACATAAAAGCTTGTGAAGAACAATGTGCAGATTTAAAAAAAAATTCCCACAGTACAATTTGTACTTGTTAATAACACCCTACATTTTTGGACGAACTTTACAATTTCTATTTCTACTACTAATAATACTATTTTTAAAATGATCACTACTTTTGACAATACTAGTTTTATTAACTCCATTATTTTTCTTAGAGCGCCAGTTGTGGTAAGGTATTTGATAACTTAACGAACAATATTTCTTGTTGTAGTAAATTTATAACAATTTAGTACTTTGTACCTTAATTCGATCTATATGAGTTACTAAATTCAATTATTTTAAAATAAATTATTTTCAAAATAATAAAATTAGTTTGAAATGTTTGTTGTTTGATGAAGAATTCATTGCTGCCATGAAAATGAATTCATACATTTATTACCAGTACTTTGAAGTTACTTAGAAAATTATCTTAATTAAAGTTTTTTTTATAGTGAGGTGAGCAAAAGCTTAAAAACTATTTAACGAAAAATCACACTAAATAATATTCGTTAAGTAATGAAAAATACCTTTGTTAACGAAAAAATATTAACACAACATTAAAAATTGAGTAGTCTAAACGAATAAATTATCTCAATCACCTAATCAATAAGTTCATTCGCTCAATAAATACATTTATTGACTTATCGAAGATATTTCTTAAATTACTAGTCAAAGAACGAATTTAACAAACTAATCATGATAGTTCGAATAGGTCTTACGTTGACAAATTCAACAATTTTATAGTACGAACGAGAATTCATTTTGTAGTAAACGGCTTCATAAAGAAATGTGTGACTATACATTGAGTCAAGGACATCTAGAATCGTTTGAATGTAAGATTCTTTGAATAAATGAAATGTTTCGTTGGATTAACGTTGAGATCCGATTTTAAAAAATTAGTATTGTTTAAGTTATCGCACCTCTTCTGTATTATTTAGTGTTTTACATGTATGCAGCACTGGTTAAACACAAGAAAATCTAAAATAAATTTGCAAAAAGTTGTTTCTCCCAGTAGATGTTCTAGCGACAGAGAAGGAGAATCTAAAGACCATTGAAACAGAAAAACAGGACACATGGCGCTCTGTTTTACTCTGCAAACACGCACTGCACAGTGAACATGCAGACTATTTCTATCTGTTTGTATACCAATATACAGCTTAGCGGCCCCTGGTCTATAATTTATTGTTTCAGACGGTAAATATTCGGCGAAAAGAATTTTTTCACGTTTGTCCTTTCTTGAAGGGGATTTTGCCTTAGTTATAGTTGCTGGGTGCTACAAAGATCCCGTATACCTCACAGTACGGTCCCTCTTCTTTTTTTGTGTGGCTTTTATTGTGATTTTGGTGCAACTTTTGGGTGGCAAACGTCGCTTTTGAGTTAAAAAAAAAAGTAGGGGCACATCCTTGTTGGCAATAAATTTTACTGCCAGATGATAGTATTCTTTTGTGTCATTGCACATTCCGGAATCTATTGGTGGAGTGTATGTGTGTTGTGTATTTCACACCATATGGAAAGGGTGTGTAAGAAGGGTGCCGGCACTTGGCACACCACCATCTCCAACAGTGCATTTCTTAAATTGGATTTACGGCCGATTGAATTTATTCACTCCCTGGCATTGGTTAGTTCATACAAGAGTGGCAACACTATCAGAAGAAAACAATCAAAATCATTGTTGTCCATTGCAAGTGTGCAGTAGTGCAGCGTGAGAGCATGGTGATATGTTTCAGTAAAAGGACAGTTGCGTTGCAGTTTTTTCTTGTGAGGAAGTTTGGTTCGAAGATAGAGGTCAATTCTTTGAAATGAGATCAAGTTATTTATGGGTTGAAGAAGAATTGGAAGTGTTTTAAAGAAGGAAGATATTGGGAAGTTTATTTGTACCCTCTTTGGAAGAAAAAACAAATATTTTAGTCAAACAACAAATCAGGCATCAGCCAGTGAAATAAGCATTATTTATTTTCTATTTCATGGAATTTCTTCATATTCTAGAATCTTTTAAAATTCTTATTAGGTGCCAATAAATATTATTTCTAGTTGCCACAGATGCATATAATATATGGAACATTTTGTATAAGTGAACAAAAATCTAACTCGAGCTTTTATCAAATTTATGACTTTACGATAATAGCGAAAATGAAAAAAATGTTCCGACTATCTCGCTATTGGATAAAGTGATGACAAATATTTTTTCTTATGCAAAACATGTCTAAAAGCATAAATAATATAGCCTATTCAAATTTTTAACTAAATGTTTTTTTTTTTCAGATTATTAAACAGATTAACAACAAAAATCGAGACAATCCTCGTTCAGCTTCAGCGGCTTAGGTTGTAGTTCGGCGACGTGTAGAAAGACAGGCATACAGACGGAATGTGTCGGGGCCTACTTTTTTGGTGTTCTTTATAATCAAGTTAGATTCAAATTACGAATTCCTACGTCAAAATAGCGTATTTGTCCAATTTTTTATTTTGGTTTAGACGACTGAATCGCACGAACTTGCTCTTATGCTCGATCACATCTTATGCAAAAGTCGTTTTTTACTTTATTTCGTAAAAGTTTCTTTAGTTTTTTTTTTCTAAAAAAAATTAGTACGACAATCATATTTAATAATATAAACTTAAAAACAAAAGCCTAAGGGCCAGTTTCAGAGTACACACTTAAGTTCGCCCTGAGTTTGAGTAAACGTCAAACGATAAGTCTCACCTAGGTTACTTTTCTGTTTCACAGTCGCTTAAAATTACTTCACTCATAGCATGAATAGCGATGGCAACGCTTGTTTTTTTTTTTGAAATTGTATTTAAAGTTTTATTCAAACTGGAAAGACATTGAGCAAAAATATCAAATATTTAAGTAGCTCTTAAGTGCCCAAAAATGACCACTTAATTCCCAATTCAACTTGGCTGGTGTGAAATTGAAATCTTACCCTGAGTGAAGTTAAGGGGGCAATTTGCACTGAGGGATAAAGTGTTAAACTGGCCCCAAATCGGTTTAATCAAAGAAAAAATAATAAAAAAAAGTACGCCATTTTATTTCCTGTATAAATTTGAATATATGTGAGAAAAAATTTAAAAATCTGTGGAGCGGTTTTTGGGAAAAAAACTTTTTGAAAAAAATTTTAAAAAAATATTAAGTAAATACATGTAACTATAATTTTTGAAAAAAAAAAATTCTTAAATGCCTTCAAAAATACAAAAATAAATATTAATTAAAAATATTGGCACGCAGTAAAAATTGGGCAACCTAAACCTATATATGTGTGAAATTTCGTAGGAAAAATAAAAAAACGCTACTATGGAAATTACCGTTTTTAGACATTTAAATTTTTTTTTCAATCATGTGATAGGTCGGACCTACAAAGCTGCACTGATTTTTTTAAATCAAAATCGTTAGAGCCGTTTCCGAGAAAAATATGCTTTAACGTAACGGTTTTATGGCAGGTACCGTTATTTTTTGAGCTAAAAAAATATTTTCAATTTCCCCTCTGTACAATACCTAAAATACTCTATATAACAAGTGTGAAGCAATTCGGTCCACCCGTTTGGGCTGTAGGTGTCTATACATACATACAGATAGGCTGACAGACAGAAAGACAGACATACAGACGGACAGAATTTTAAGACCATCTTTTTTCACCTTCGCTATCATCCTAATGTCATGTTTGATTGTTATCTCAATTTTTTTTTTCGACTAATGCATAACTTACCTTATAGTACCTATAATCGCAAGTAAAATATTTTAAGAATTAAATAAATGTCTTGGGAGTTATTTAACAAAATAACATAAATTATTATTTTTAAGATGGCAACATATCCCTTCCGATTACAATCGGAATTTTTTTATTATTATTATTTTTTATTACTTTAAACTTGATTTTTTTTAATAGATCATTTTTGTCCAAACATAACTAAAAACAAAAAAATTCCCCGCTCACATAAATTTACTATATTTTTTGAAAAAAATGTATTACACTGAAATGTTTTCTACCATTTTTATCCAAATCTATCAATTGTTTTATTAAAAGTGTGTTAATCTTTTTTATGTAGAATAACAATGCGTACCCACAAGTTTTTTTTTTCAAAAGAACATATAGTTTTGGAATAATATGAAAAAAACTGAATTTTTCAATCCAAATTTAGGCTACTTTTTAGGAAATGCTTAGGACATAAAAATGAAGCTCTCCATTATTAAATTATATAAATTGTAAAATTTGTTCTGTATTATAGTATTAGAGAACTTAATTTAATATCGACAGTTTTTTATTGAACATGAACTGTTACGCGGGTTCTAAGGATTTTAAGGCTCGTTTTTTGTTTGGATTTTTTGTATTTGGGTATTATGTACGAATTACAATTTTGACAAGTCTTATCATTTAAACGTCATTTGACATCAGTGACCTAATAATAAACAATAAAATAGACAGAAAACGCCGAAACAACACAGCCGCCCCATACTGTCAGCTTCTACTCCTGTGGTCCTGTCTATTTCGAAAATCTCTAAAAGACATCAACTTTCATAGTGAACTAAGTTGTTTTCCGAATCGCTACTGACATTTTGAGGATAAAAAGTTGTTGGTTGGATTTTATAGGAAAGCTGACATATAAAGTTTGAACAATTTATATATAGACATAGAGGGAAAGGTCAATAAAAAAAATTCAACAAAATTAAATAATTTTGAGTGATCATTTTTTCATATTTTCCCGTCAGTCTCTTTCTTTAAAGTTATTTCTGGAGTCGCAGGTCTTAACTAGTAAGACGCAATAAATTCATATTCTCAACATCAACCTTATACACCAGCGCTCAAACTCAGCATGATCTAAGCGTGAGACTGAAATTTGGACTCTTCTGGTACGTGTCATAGTTATACGAAACCGTCGCGGACAGTCTGACAGTAAAATAGGTCTGAGGTTAAATTGATGGAAGCGTAAAAGTTGTGTTATTTTTTACATTTTCAAAAACGGCTACAACGGTTTTGATTACTTTAGTACGCAGTATCGAACCCAAAGTAATTTCAGTGATTTTTTTTTGCTCCATCTCAATATATTCGCTTGGTTCTTTTGACATAACAGTACATCTCATTATTTTCCACGCGCTTATATCTTCGTCCATATAATTTTTCGTTTTTATCAAGCACATTGTTTTTTTTTGTTTCATTTTTAACTACTGCACAAGTATTGTTGACCCGTTTTAAGACACAACTATGCATGCAAAATCATCAGCGCACAGATACATATAAGGTTACTTACTTCTTTAATATGTTAAATAAATTGCAATCCATTGGTAACACACGTATAAACAGGAAGTGCTTAAACTTTCATTTAAATCATCCCCCTTACTTATACGTCCAAAAAAAGCATCCGATAAAAGTTATAAATTATTTAAATCGTGAATCTACTTTTAACAACTATGCATGGCTACATCGACAATTGAGAATTCTAAAGAAGGTACAACACATACTTTCGTACTGGATATGGTACATCCGCATCAGTATTAAACTTCAAATCCGTGCCAAATGCAACATACACAAAATCATGTATTAAAAAAACGATAAGGGCATTCGTGAGGACTTACAGTCACAAACCTCCATTTTTTTTATTTTTCAGAAATCAAAATGAGGAATACCATCGCAGGCTTCATGATGGAGATAGTGCTCCTGATGCTTTTTATTTTTAACATAATACTGCACATCATGAATAATTTATCAACTTACACAACATAATGTAAAAGTTTGTCATTTGCAGTGATCGGAGAAGACCTTCGGCAATTATTTTACATGCATATCTTAAAAACTGATCAAAAGTCCTTCGGAACTTGTTTATTTTTTTATGTCAAGGCATCCAAAGAAATAAGTTAGATAAATAAAAAGTAAAAAAAAATACTTAACAAAGTAACAAAACTAGAACACACACTTACCTGGTGACAATTCCTCGGTAATCGCTCGAATGGAGGACATCATAGCCAGCAGGACAACGACAATGATGCTACGGCCATAGCCAACGGCAAATGGCATAGTAGCACCTTTTGTATTCCAAGTTGCAGCTCCCATTGTATTCACTACTGTCATGTAAAGCAAGTGTTTTAATTTTCCCTATTCCAAAACAGTGGGGGAGGACGCAAAGAAGGAGGGCAATCAATGGGCGGTGGTTAAGGTGGTGTTGGACAACAATAAGGACTACAAGGACGACTACTTGTTCAAGAGGACCTGAACTGTAAGTTATATATTTGTATATCTCGCCTTGTCAGAGTGTTTTGTTGTTAGTATGTAAGTTTGAGCAGAGAACCTTGGCCACTAGTGCTCTTGTTGTTGTTGTGGGTGCTTCTGCTGCTGCTGCTATTATAGAACAAAACTTCTTTTGTGATAGAGTAATTTTTGTTTATATTATTCGGATGAAGCTACGAGTTCAGGTCCAGAGCTGGTTGCGTGTTCGTTTCGTTCAATGTAGCAAGTTCAACACAAAATTGCACTTCAAATGCACACTCACACACAACAAGGAGCTGCGGCATCAGCAGTTCTAACGGAGTAGTAGTTCCAAGCTGACAACTTCCTGAAAAAAATACAAAAAAAAAATCTCTTAAATTTTCTGTTCTTATTTTTTTTTTTTAATTTCTTTCATACACATATTAATCTGTTGTAAGGAAGTATGTATATGCAACATTTACCTCATGAAACAGTTGCTAACTGCGAGGGGCGGAGGGGTGGCGGCTTTTTCAATTGAGTTGGCAAGGATTTGGCATAGCTTTTTAATGACATTTTGCAAAAAAAAGATAAAATTGTTGTATACAAAAAATAAAACTCAAACTCAAGACAGTTGACACACTGTCGAGTGTGAGGAAGTCGGATCATAGAGTTTTTGGGAAGAGGAAGGTAAGAAAAAAAAAAGCACACCTTTGTCACTGAGGTGGGTCGAAATACCTACTTTCATATTAAAACTCGTATACAAATGCATTCAAATGAAATATTTGCTTCGTATGTCAGGATTAAAATATTATACGACTTGATCCTGTGTCGACTTCGAGGCAATATACTTTCGCTATAAAGTAGGTTCATTACTCTTCATCCCAGTGAACGAGATGAAATCCAGTTAATCCTTTATTTTGAAGAGTAGATATTAAATTAAAATGTAGGATGTGAGGAGATTGATCGACAAGATTCATAAGTCATGATTTACAGAATGTTTTGTTTTATATGCTAAAACGACATACCTTATCTTTTTTTTATGAATGCGCAGGGTGCTTTTTGGGTGACATTGTGAAATATGGCAATTTTGAAGGAGCCAGATATGGTCCGTTAATGAAATTTACAGCAAGGATGTACAGAAACCAAGAGTTTGAAAATATTTTGTCTTAAATAATGTATCTACTTTTTTTTGTTGACATTATTAACGAAAATTTTTATAATAATGAAGCTTACAACTAAGAGGTCGATTCTCTGGTGCACCATAAATTCAGCGCGTTCACAAGTAGTGTCAGTTGATAAAAGTTGTCAATGGTGTTCCAAAAATCGTGGAATGGATGGAATGGAATGGTGCAGAAATAGTCAATAATATTTTTAAGTCGTTTTTATTTAATTTCTATGAAACAAAAATTCTTTAATTTTTTTCTAAAAAAAAGATTATTTTAAGAATTTAACAATATAAATTTAAAAACAGCTCTACGTTCCACACTATGAATTTTAAAAATTGACATTTCAAAAGTCCTTATATCTTTACTAGTACTAGTCATTTAACTTTAATATTAATATTAGCATTACCTTTATGATTAGCATTTATAATTTATGGATGAACAAATCATACTAATCATAATCACGCGACGTAATACAATTTAGATACATTTTCATATCAGTTTCAAGTAAGACTGTCAAGGTGTTGATTATATTTGTGATGACGTCCGTCAAGGCTAGCAGTCTTGTCTACTCTACATGATCTCTTTCTGATCAGATAGAAAATAACATTTGTCCATCCAAGTCATCTTCACCCACCATCAAGCTGCTAATTATTTACAAAGCCTTGGAACAGAACTTTTTAAAGAACATAAGCTCCTTAATGATAACGGGTTATCCATTTTGCTGTTTCAATACTTAACGTAAATAAAACACATATAAAATATCTTTTTTCATGATATTTCTTTTTTATTATAAAGTTTGAAATCACTTAAATGACCACCACGCGACTTGTTGCAAGCATCGATTATGGCGATATCTCAGCCATAACTTAACGAAAGTTGGTTTTCAAGTGCTCAAGAGTTAAAGGTTTATCTGCATAAACACGGTCTTTCGCGAAGTCACACAAAAAAAAGTACAGCGGTCTCAAATCGCATGATTTTGGTGGTCAGTTACGCGGCCAGGAAATGTCTCTTGCAATAAAGCCATATTCGCTCGAGTTGTGTAGCATGTGGCACCGTCTTGTTGAAACCACATATTCTCGAAGTCGTATTCAGCAGGCAAAAAAAAGTCGGTTATCATATGACCATAACGCTCCGAATTGACGGTGACAGTTGTTCCATCGTCGTTTTCGAAGAAGTAAGGTCCAATCACACTTCCGGACCAAAGAGTGCCCCAAACAGTAACTTTTTGTGGATGTATTGGCCTCTCTTCAATTACTTGAGGATTTTCAGAACCCCAAATCCGACAATTTTGTTTATTAACATACCCACCGAGTGAGAAATGTGCTTCGTCGCTGTTGTTCAAGCACAGATTCGACGTATCTACGACGTTGTGAATGGTCAGCTGGCTTCAGTTGTTGTGTGAGCTGGACTTTATATGGATGTAGGTGTAGATCCAAATGTGAAATACGCCATAATGTGCCGTACGACAGTCCTAAATTCTGAGAACGAAGAGGAATCGACACATTCGGATCTTTGGCAACACTTTCACTTACAGCAGCCATATTTTCAGTGGTACGACCGAAACGATAATGCACATGACTTACAATGTCTGTAACCAATCTAGTCTCTTCAAATTTCTTCACAATTTTGCCAATTGCTTGCGTAGTTGGACGATTATGTATAATATATATAATAATAATAAACCATAATCTCCTCTTAAAGCACGATATGTGGCTGTGGCAGAATCACCATTTTTGTAGTAGGTTTAAACAATTGTTGTGCCTTGTGCGATAGTTAAGCGATCCATTTTCGTAAAAGTCAGACTTTCAACTGGAAAACAAATTGGTTTAACAACTTAGTTTGACAGATGTCGAATTCCAGCCCTATACTTTTGAAACCGCGAAATGGATAACCCTTTATATCCTTTTGGAGATATTACGATAATTGTGCTTGATATTTAAAAGGAATTTGATAGAATTTTACATCAAGGTCTCTTATTGAAAAGTTGCAGAGCCGAACTTTACAATTCCCGAACTTCCATTCAACGTAATTGAACTGCAGCGTTACCAACTAGATTTTCCAATTTTATAATTATTTTTCTAGCTCTCAATCAATGTGAATTATATATAGTATTTACTTTATAACTTGCGATTTATGTTTATACTAGCTGACCCGGTGATCTTCGTTCCGCCTAAGTCCATTTATGTCAAGGAAATAATAATTCCAAGCATGCACGCACAATGCTGTTTCATGAATGCGGTCCCTTAAAATTCTTTGTTCTAAAGTTTTATTAAATACAATAAAAATAACTAAATTAACAATGTCTAGGTTTTTCAATCAAATCAAAATGATTGGCGTGTCGCCCAGCCATATGCCTTTTATTGAATTGCTTTATGGTACACATTTTTAGTTTTATTTTCGGATGAGTATACGCACAAAGCGGTAGGTTTGCTGATACGTGACCACGCCACACATGTATAATTGAACATTTGAGAAACATGGGAATTCGAGATTGATGCCACAAACATCCAGCGATCGTCTCTGCGACTTATTGATTGTCATAACAAAAGCGAGAAGCAACGGAATTTGAATACGCTTAAACACGAATGGCAAATCGTTCAGAATAAGCTGAATCCGTGGAATGAAAACATCTTCGCCTTTGAAATTTCCCCGCAAAATCGTGGATTGAATTAGATTTGATTTGATGTTCCAGTAGAGGCGAGTACTAAAGCAATCTTAGATCTCGAATGAATAGTAGACAAAATCAGTGAAATCAGGAATGTTTTTCCACCAAGTGCATCGAGAAATAAAATGCCACCATTTCCATTGTCGACTGCCTGCATTAATTCATCGTACAATTTCTTTTGTTCTTGATTCAACATTGGCACATTTGTTCGAACTGCATGACTCAATGCGACTTGATCGAAATCCTTTTCTCGCCCTATTTCTCGATTAAATGCGTCATGCATTGGCCGATTTGGTGATGGCATTCCCAATTTCCGCAACAAATTGTCACTCATAACCAGACACATGTCTTCGATCAAAATCAAAGCTTCGTTTCGCTTTTCATCGGACATTTCTATTTCATTATCATTAGTCACAGTGAGAATTCGATGCAAAATATTGTCGGCCATATTATCCTTGTATTTATTCCAAAAATTCTTAGGATTCGATGGAAGACATGTCGAAATTATGATTGCGAAAAGTGTCCGAAGTTGATTGGCAGGCGCGGTAATAGTGGCATCTGCCATTGTCAAATCCCAATGATTATTATTTTCAATAAGTGACACCATCTTTAAGAATGCGTTTACTGAAACCCAATATTTCAATCGTACGATTCATATCGAAATATATTTTTTCTCTGCTCTAAATTTCAATCTCCATTGCATAATTGGCTTCCATTCTCAGAGATATTCTAGAATTGCTCATTGATAATTCCTTAGCAATATATAGTAGTATAATGCAATATCAACAATTTCATATGACCCTACTGGAATTTCAATTTCATGTTCTCCGATGTGAAACAAATTGTGTTGTTTATCAATATTGGACATTTAATTATATGTTTGAAAATCAACTAATGTACAAACGTATAATATTGCTCCATATTCAAGGATTTATAGGTACCTCAGCTCAAATTTATTATTATATTTCTCATTAACTCCATAGATAACAAATTATTACTACGCATCATTCAACTTGCAAAAAGCCTAGTGCCTAGAGCAT
The DNA here is from genome assembly GCA_910595825.1 of Philhelius pedissequus. Lineage (NCBI taxonomy): Eukaryota > Metazoa > Arthropoda > Insecta > Diptera > Syrphidae > Philhelius > Philhelius pedissequus. The sequence continues at coordinate 33,808,010 of OU343160.1, forward strand.
ACAACTATCAACCCAAATGTACTCAGTTCAAATCCAACAAATTCGCCAAGTAATTTTTTATTTCATAATTTAATTCAGAGAAAGGAATGCCCACCGTAACGCGTTATGTAACGCATCGGTTAACCCTCCCATAAAAAGTTGTCACTTCAAAAAATATAGTTAAGAACCTTAACGGTGATTGGGTAAAAGGAGTCGTTTCAGACAGACTTTTAAGAACTCCTGGTCATCAGTCTTTACTTTTTTTTTTTAACTATGCGTGCATACCATATCTAGGTATATGTATGCAAAAGTGAAATCTGGTTTCATCTATTGAGAAAATAATGTAGATAATAATGTTCAATTGAGATAAGCCTACAAAGCTTTCCAAGAGGGAGTGGCCGTGGCGCGATAGTTGTGTGCTCGCCTGTCAACCTCGTGGTTGCGGGTTCGATTCCTGCTGTTGTCTATGTCTTCTTATATTCTATTAAAAGCCAATTCTAAAAATTGTCATTAAATAAGTTGCTGCTTTGCTCATTACATGCTGTTTAGGCATAACACTAACTACATGTGATTGAGTAAACTAGCATACCCATAAAATATGACAATGAAATAAATAAAAAACGCGAATTATAAGGGACATAAATAAATAAGACACGGTTATTCTCTCCGCATTAGTTCAGCCGCCATCCCTGGAGATAAATCTGAGACAACAACCAGCTCTAGTTTCAGAACATCGCGCCACATCTTTCCTATCCTTCTGTCTCTTCTTCCACCGGATGACCGTTCTGTGTTGAGAAAAACATATAAAGGGTATTCATAATCCCTTGAGCGCGTGCAAAGTTATAAAAAAAAAAAGCTTTCCAAGAAAAAATTTAAAAAAAAATGTTTTATTAAAAATTTAATACAATAAAAAAAAACAGTGCGCATACGCTTGAGTGGGCCATTGTTGCGTATATTTGTTTATATTAAAGATAATTGAGCTATTGCAATATTTTGTGGTTTAATTGTTTTTGTAAACACAAATTTCCCATCTGGGAATACTTATTTTACTCAGTGGAACATAAGAAACATGAATGCTGTTCGGTAAGCTTTTCAGGAGAATGTGAATTAAGTTATTTACTTTCTGTTGTTAGAGGAAATTTGATTCCAGATGATGTTCACGATAGAAAACAAACTGGGATAGATAGCTATTCTCCACGAAATAAATTTCCCTCTATTTTTTAGAAAAATTCCCATAGATCCCGCTTTGGTAAAAATTTGTGTATTGGTCAATAAGTAACCAACATAAAAATGTACAAATGGATGTTAATGTTTAACCATGTGATAGTTCTGATCCACAAGAACCGTATATTCTTTATTTATGTAAAAAATTCTGCAGATGTTCAGTTAAAAAAAGGGTTATCCTTCAGCAACCATTTTCTTGTTTTTGTCCCCAAAGAAACACGGGTTCATTTCCTCTGTCAAATAAATAAATAAAAAAAACACATATCCTTCAAGATAAAAATCCAACATGAAAATGTACATATATCCGTAAAACAATCAAGGTCTAATGTAATGTCACACCCTTTAACAGCTTTTGTTTCTGTGTTCATCCTTTACAACTTCCTCCGTCTTTTGACCTTCTTGCTGCCAATTTAACATTCCTCAATGACACCCAATATAATACACACACATACATCGCACAAAGCCTTTAAATTTTAGGTACATAAAATTCCTGTTAAAAGGTTTTCAAAAAGATCCTTGAACGAAATTAAGATGATGATAAACGACAATTGCAATGGCGACTACGACGCGACGACACATCACAGACCAGTCTTCAGTGACATGAAAAATTACAGTGAGTTTTCGTTTAATGTTTTAAAAGCCGGCAAAACATTTTCATCGATTATACGAGTACATACAATGACATATGGTTGGTTGGACCGATATCGACACATCCCTTCTGACAACATCCTTGAAACTTAAAGGCAAACAATGATAAGTTGTTATGTAGTGAGCGAGGAAGACTTAAGAGGGAATTGACTCCGACCATAACATATTATTACACGCATTGAGGACAGTGAGACTCCGACAACTCACTTTGATGTATTGGCGTGGGTAAACAATTTTTGGTTTCGTCCCTATATTTTCGGAACGTCCTTATCGTCTCATCATGCTACCAACCGACTTTTCATTTGTAGAAAGGAGCAGAGTCATTGTGTAGCAGTTTTTCATTACGTCATTATGGAACGACAAATGATTTTCTGTTTTGCTCAGTTCCAATTTAACGGTTTTTCGTTGTATGGTTTTATATATATTTTTTTAATAAAAATCAGTCCAATATATAAAAATAAACCATCTCGTCGCCGCCGCTAATGACAAACAGCAGACGAACGAGGACGACCAAGAGCCAACGCAGCAGGACGCTCTAGATCCATATTTTCATATACAATACACAGTATTATGTACGTAGGTGGATACAACCCGTACAACGAGGGAACAAAATGGAAAGGAATGAAAAATTACTTTCAATTTAAAACTCAATTGATAATAATTGGTATGTGAAATTGTGAACAATCGGGCACTGACGGTGATGGATGTTCTTGACACGGGTTCATATTACCGATGATTAAGGATGCTTGTGCTTTGTGTGTGGGTTCAGTATACTTCTTGACGTTCTGATGTCCTTAGTCCTGCCCCACAGCAACGAATTTTATGAGAAAAGTTTTAACTTTGAAGTGGAAGCTCACCGGGGATATGTTTATAATGTAGGTAGTGGCACGCTGCTGCCGACATATTCCGAACGATGAAAAAAGGGTCGTAGTAAGAATGAGATTGCAAGGAATCCTTGCATAGGGTATTGGATTTCATTTGTAAATGATGATGAGTGAATGATGTTGTATTTTTTTTTTTTTTTTAATTTTATTAGGTTGAATGTTTGCTTAGACATCTTGACGTCCTTGAACAAAAAAAAAATTAAATGTCTGAAGGTTTATGGCTTTTGGTTTGAAGGCATGTTTTCTAAGAGAAGTGACTTACACTGCTCATTGCGATCTTAGGTGCAATTTGACAACGTTAAGTTTTATTTGTGGATTTTTCATAAATCCAAACAAGAGGGAAAATATCGTTTGTGTAACATACCAAATATTTGGAATTTTTGTAGGTAGGCCAAGTCCTTAATAAATCGTGTAATTTTACTATCATAAAGCGAAGCAGTTTTTTGCCTACCATAATTGCAGTATTTTTACGCACATATTAATCCTAAATATTTAATGTGTAATTGTTAAGACTTTTATGCATGAATTCAAACAAAGATTTTAAGTTAAAATGTATATTTCTACAATTAAGATGTTTAAATTTAATGTAAATATACAAAATATATGTTTAAAATTGAACAGAATATAAGCAAAAGTTATTATAAAATGTGTAATTTTAAACTTTTATTTGTAAATTTATAGCGAAATTCGACAAACAATGTGTAAGCTTTAATAAGCTTTTATGCTTGTATGCATACGAAGGTTGCTTAAAAATGTGTAAAAATTAACACAAAGGATAGATACTTTAGGATAATACTAGACATTTTATCAGAATCAATGCATCACAGTTTTCATTTTTACATGTAGGTACATACATACATATTTTTATTATTTTTTTTTTAAACTGTGATTCGTGAGTTTCTCATAAATGTATAGCTTTGTCTCCTAAGAATAAAAAAACACACGAACACATTTTCACTCGTGCACCTTGTTCAACCATTAAGGCAATCAACATGTTCGCAAAAAAAGATCAAGTATTGCAACTTGCAACGAAAAAAGCGTAAAAAGAAACGACCTTAGAAATTTGTAAACATTTTTTTAAACGAAATAGAAAAACATTTTATACACTTCTCTGTGATGGCCAACGGTCTGATCACGAATGAAATGAATTTGCAAAAGTATCATCATCGTCACAAGCGAATTGAAAATTTACACATAAAATCTGGAACTTTTAACAAATGCTAGTAAATATAACCACTGATTGCTTAATTACAAACACCATATGTGTAGTTTTCGTAACTTGTTTGAATTAAAACAATATTAGTTTAATTATAAACATTATGGGCGTAATGTTTAAGAATTATTAGTGTAATACTGAACAATGTTAATTGAAGGTACACAGAGGGTAAAAATTTGTAACAAATGTTTGTAATAATCAACATAATGTGTTGGACTTTTTTTTAACCTGTTGTCATGTGTATAAATACGCAACTTGCCTGTTTGTACATACACTAAAAATTTCATACAATTTCATGGTAAATTTACGCACAGTTTTTAGAGCACAGCTTTAAAAGAACTCCCAAATTCAAGTAACCTGGATTTATTTAGGGGCTCAATAATGTTTCCTGAATCACCACACTCCTGTTTGGATTAAGATCACGTCGTGACGTTCTCATACAAGTCGGATCTGGATGGAAACATTACTTTAGAAACTTCACGGATGCGCATTAAAGGTGTGCAGTAGTCAGTAATAATTGAACTAAATGTGTGATATTGATGTGATTAAAGAGTTTCACAAATCAGAATTTCGATTCCTTTAGTATAAGCACGCTGCACGAAACTAGATATTTAATGTAGAGACCCCACTTTCCTAAAAATGTAGAAAGCTTTGCGAGTCTTCTTACCCTGGTTACGCTTATTGTGGCATTTTTATTAATTTCTAACCACAGAAATCTTAATAAAAGAAAATCACAGATAGGCTGCTTATTCATGAAATTCTGGGAACATTTTTAAATCACAATATAATGGGTTATCTATTTTGCGGTTTCAAAAGTAAACGTAAATAAAACATATATAAAATACTTTTTTTCATGATATTTATTTTTTATTATAAAGTCTGAACGTTGACATTATGTGTGAAACACTACATCATTTAAATGACCACCACGCGAATTGTTGCAAGCATCGATTCTTTTGAGCTAATTTTCGACTACTTTTTGACACATATTGAGAGGTATATCAGCCATAACTTGACGAAAGTTGGTTTTCAAGTGCTCAAGAGTTAAAGGTTTATTAGCATAAACACGGTCTTTCGCGAAGTCAAACCACAAATGTACAGCGGTCTCAAATCGCATGATCTGGGTGGTCAGTTGATATCGCCACGACAAGAAATTACGCGGCCAGGAAATGTCTATTCCAATAAAGCCATATTCGCTCGAGTTGTGTGGCAAGTGGCACCGTCTTGTTGAAACCACATATTCTCCAAGTCGTATTCTTCAATAGCAGGCAAAAAAAGTCGGTTATCATATGACCATAACGTTCCGAATTGACGGTGACAGTCGTTCCATCGTCGTTTTCGAAGAAGTAAGGTCCAATCACAACTGCGGACTAAAGAGCGCCCAAACAGTAACTTTTTGTGGTTGTAATGCCCTCTCTTCAAATACTTGAGGATTCTCAGAACCCCAAATACGACAATTTTGTTTATTAACATAACCACCGAGTGAGAAATGTGCTTCATCGCTGAAGAAAATTTTGTTCGAAAAATAGCCGTCCACCGCCTGTTGTTCAAGAACCCATTCGACGTATCTATGACGTTGTGAATGGTCAGCTGGCTTCAGTTGTTGTGTGAGCTGGACTTAATATGGATGTAGGTCTAGATCCAAATGCAAAATACGCCATAATGTGGCGTAATACAGTCCTTATTCCTGAGAACGACGAGGAGTCGACACATTCGGGTCTTCGGCAACACTTTCACTTACAGCAGCGATATTTTCAGTGGTACGAGCGATACGATGATGCACAGTCCTTACAATATCTTTAACCAATGCAGTCTCTTCAAATTTCTGCGCAATTTTGACAATTGCTTGCGTAGTTGGACGATTTTGTAAACCATAATCTCCTCTTAAAGCACGATATGTGGCTGTGGCAGAATCACAATTTTTTTAGTAGTTCTTAACAATTTTTATGCGTTGTGCGATAGTTAAGCGATCCATTTTCGTAAATGTCAGACTTTCAACTGACAAAAAAAATTGATTTAACAACTTAGTTTGACAGATGTCGAATTCCAGCCCTATACTTTTGAAACCGCAAAGTGGATAACCCGTTATGTTGACCATACAAACATTTAATACATTTGTATGTATAAAATATCTAATAGATTCCTCAAATTCTTCAAGGAAAATCAACAAAAATTTTCTTCTTCCTAAAAATCAGAAAGCCCAAATGCTTCTTCTAAATGAATTACAAAACGAAAACAAAACTCCATTTGTCTCTGCAATTAATTTAAGCCTGGTAATCCGTTAGATTCCGATTTGTCACCATTTTAACAAACACAACAACTCAGTAGGGTATACATAAACGATTTTATTGCATGTCCTTAACTCCAAAGTGTAACAAGTATAGGTGGGTATGTATAGTATATATCCTTTTCCGGTTGTCCGCCCCTTAAAACATAAAAACAAAACCAGCTACAAAAAAAAAAATCAGGAAACAATCACATACACAAACACAATTAATGTCAAGCACATTTTGATTAATCAGAATGTCTGGCCACAAACACCCATAGCAATATAACACTCATTCAAATATAACAAATTGTTAAAAGGCAAGGATATTCGCGTTTAATGACCGTGGTGGCCGTGGCGCGATAGTTGTGTGTTCGCCTGTCAACCTCATGGTCACAGGTTCGATTCCTGCCGTAGTCTATGTCTTCTTATTTTTCCATTAAAAAACAATTCTAAAAATAAATGTCATACAATGAGTTGCTGGTTTACTCATTACATGCTGTTTAGGCATAGAACTAACAACATGTGATTGAGTAAAACTAGTATACCGACAAAATATGATAAAAAGAATTAAAAAAATAATGCGAATTATAAGGGACATCTATAAATAAGACACGGAAATTTCTCCGCATTAGTTCAGCCGCCATCCCTGGAGATAAAATCTGAGACAACAACCACCTACAGTCTCCGAATATCGCGCCACACATCTTTCCTATCATTCTTTCTCTTCCTTAACCCCACCCCCACGCCCGCGCTGTGTTGAAACATTTAAAGGGTATTCATACTCCCTTGAGCGCGCGTAGATTATAAAAAAAAAAAAAAAAATACAACAATAGAGCAGAGAGAGAGGAAGAGCAGAAATGGATATACTGCCTATGTATGTATGTATATACAACTACACTAACAAAACAAAAAACAAAAAAAAAACAGTAGCTTTATACTATTATGTTTGGCTGGGTTGACGACAGGAAAGGAAACACGCTTCCAACTCATATCCGAAAGTTAACAGTCAACTGGGATTTTTCGAAGGCAAATGGCAATGGCAATGCATATTAACACATCGTAAAATATTAATGCCCCCTAATTAGTGTGTATGCTTTGGGTATTAACGAATTCGGCTGAGTTAATTCCCCACCGAAAAATTTAAACCCCTTTTATTGCTTTTATGGTCGTTTCTGAAGTTCACAATATTATATTTACCTACTTATGTCGACAGTAAAATTGGGTAGATAAACAAATATACGGAAGTTATCATGGCTAAATGTCCGGCTAACAGATGGCCATAAAAAGGAAAATGTCTGCATGTTAAAAGTCCCCTTTGACTTTGAAAATGTTTATTCTGCAAAGCACACATTCTTCGAAAAATTAAAATTACAATTATTATTCCAAGTAAGGCTGCTCCTATAAAATCTTAATTTATAAAAAAATACTTTTTTAACTTTTGAAGTTATCTTGTGAGGGCTTAGGTAGATATATCCTTTACTTTACGCTGAAGCGGATTCTTAGTGAAATTAGTTGGTCCTCGGAAGAAAAGGTGTGATGTTAGACTGACCACTCAAACCAATGGATCGACTATGTAGGTTTTCTATTATAAAAAAATTGGAGTTACATTTAAGCAGGAACGCCTTAATAACGGAACATAGAAGGGTTTAGTGAGAAATCAACGATGGAAATTCCTACGGGTGAGGGCAAAAAGTATATCACTAATGTTTTATTCAAGATCTTATTATAGCTTGACTTTACATAAGCTGTCTATTTTGCAAGAACCCTTTGATTGCATTCTGAAATAAATGTCATACGAGTTGCTGGCTTACTCATTACATGCTGTTTTTTTTTTTTATATAAATTCATTATAACTATCTTAAGGCTAGACAAAAATGTTTAAAACTATCCTACTTATCAATAACTTACAACTTATTTAATGGCCCTTTACGGGTGCTCTAAACTAAACAATAACTCTTAGAACTAATGTCTGTCGACCTAAAAACTATTTTAATTAAATCTGATTATTTTATTTTATTTTTCAAGGAAACTTAACAAAAAACTTGGTATCTCATCTTTTTTTTTTGTTACTTATAAACTAAACATAAATAATAAATATAAATTAAAAATAATTAGAACTAAATACAACTAACTTATACTAACTAAAAATAACTTTAACTACTTAAAATAACTAATAATACTTAAGACTACTTAAAAACTAAAACAACCACAGCAGCATTTTTTTCGTTTAAAAAAAAATTTTTTTTTGGCTATTTATTTATTTTTTTTTGTTTATTTTATTTTTTTTATATGCAGATACACAACAACATGCAACCCACCCATACATGTACATACGCACATACATATACGTACGCACATACATGTACAGACACGCAGATACATGCACGTGTGCCCCCGCATACATACATATTTTTAATTTTTTTTTGGTGCCACCCCGACTGTTCCCTATTCCTAATTGCCCTAAATCTATGTAATTCGGCCAAGATATACCATCTTCATCGACTTTAAATATTATGACGCTGTTCAGAGAGCTACCGGCGTGGAAAGCAACTGGTTCTCCTGTTTCGCCCTATTCCTCCGGTCCCGATCGGACACAGTCCTACTGAACCGAAGGCGCTCTTCTCCACCTTGAGCGATGACGTCTCGACCACACACGAGTCGCCTATCCACAGTTTTCCGGCTGACGTGGTAGATGAGCGGAACCGCCCCTCCATTCTGTATTAGCCCTCGACTGTCTAAATAGAGGAATGTTTCGGGAGGGATGTAGCCACTTAACATGCTGTATAGGCATATAACTAACAACATGTGATTGAGTAAAATTAGTATACCGATAAATATGACAACGTATGAAAAAAATAATGCGAATTATAATGGACATCTATAAATAAGATACGGATATTTCACCACATTAGTATAGCCGCCATCCCTGGAGATAAAATCTGAGACAACAACCACCTCCAGTCTCAGAACATCCCGCCATACATCTTTCCTATCCCTCTTGTGGTGAAACATTTAAAAGTTTAGTATAATCCCTTGAGAGCGTGTAGATTATAAAAAAAAAATGCGCTGTTGCATCTATAAGAGACGTAATCCTTATTTAAGAAATTTTTGCAACGATCATAGTGATCTCCTAAGCACGCTTCTTCATTACCTGTAAGTGGTTTTAAATATCTAGATTCATATATTTTTTTTTTGCGAGCGGTTAGTTAGAAAGAATAGGAAGATAGGAAAGAATTTTTGTTAGCACAGCGGATTTGAGAATTAGATGTTTACTATCTCATTTTAACCCACGAAAGCATCCAATTAAAATTGGATGTATAGCAAAGAAAAAAAGAAAAATAATAAAAGACATGGTATCACAACGGATTATACAAAGCTCAAATATCCTTATTCATAAACGCATTTTAGAGACTGTGTAAAGTTACGATTTATCTGAATGCTGATATGTAATTCATAAAAGTTATCATAATAACGTTGAATAGAGGTATTTTAAGTGGATGAAGAGTGGCTACATAATAATTCTATCAAAAATTTCAAGATTGTTTCGTGATATCTAAACTTAATATATTTCTCTTGTATAGAAAGGTAGGAATAAATTTTCGTTCGCTAAATGGATTTGAGAATAAGTTCTTTACTATCTCATGGTAACACAAAAGCTGCAATCCAATAAAAATTTAAGGCATAGAAAATTATGCTGTCTACATTGGTGCTCGAATCTATACGTCTAAGTTAGCAGTCAAACACTACACATCCATTGCCCCACTGATTTAACTTAATCTAATTTTTATTTTTGGTTCTCGACCATAAGAGCAGTTACCTTTATTGAAAATTTTACACAAATCATTTATCATAAAAACAAAGTGTGCACATTTCATTAAAATCGTTGGAGCCGTTTCTCAAACACCTACATAAATAATATACGCGACTGGGTACACGTACCTGATTATATGTTCGTCACACACAAGATTCTTGGATAACACAGTTAAATTTATTTTTGAGATAGTTTCTTACCTATTTTTTTATAAATACAAATTGTATAAACGTCGACAATGTAGACAATATGTCGACAATGTAGACAGTATGTCGACAACGTAAACAATAACTTTGGACATCTTAAATCTCACAAATAAAATAATTTCAAAAAGGCACTGCTACAACGATAGATACGTGGTTTTAATATTTTCTATAAAAATAGAAGTTTCAAGAACTAAATTATAATATTTTCTTTAAAAATAAAAGTTTAAGACTCGAGGGTGCTATTAAGAAGTCTGACCGACCTATAAACAAAGCCTTTGGTGAAAATCAATAATATTAATAAATGCTCAGCTCTTTGCTTAGTGTGCAAGAAAACTCTCCAAATTACTGCTGAAAACCCTCTTAGTGGCATTAGTAAGAAGAAATAGAATTATAGGAAAGAATATTTTGTGGGCACAGTGGATTTGAAAACCAGGTATTGACTATCTCATTTTAACCCATGGGCGGCATCCAATGGGGATCGAACCCACACGTCTAAGTTAGCAAGCAAGCACTTTATCCACTGCGCCTTTGCTTACATTTTGCAATAGAAATCGATTGATACTTCAAAGAAGGACATCTGAATCGGATGATATCTCAATGGTATTTTTATGATATTTAATATTTAAAGGCCATGACATTCAACCATTTTATCAGAGTAACAGAAAAATTTTAAGCACTTAAGCCCTACTCTAAATGAGTTTTAAAATGGGAGCCGACTCTAAAAATGAGTTTGAAAATGAGGGTTTACTTTTTGATAATTTTAACGATAAAAGTATACTTTAATGTAACGCACGAGGTCGCTTAACTTTAATGCGGGATATACACTGTTCAAATGCATGGCATGAACGTGCAAGTGTATTAGTGAAAAATTCACACGTATAGATTGGGTGTATGATTGAAGTAAAATCAAATGTTTTTGATTTTCCATCAATCAAGTGTACTTCATTGAAATAGTGTATATGCAAGATTGATGATTGATCATGCATGAATTGGCTCAATTGCGTATAGTACGTTGAAATAATAAGAAAATAGGAAGCGGAGACGTAAAAAAAAATGGAAAAAAATGTATGTTAGAATTCATCGATTTGAGTATTAAAATAGGAAACAAAAATTGTATGATGAAATGGACAAAAACAAATTACTCGGACAAAAATAAAAAAATATAGAAGAACGTCGCACCACATTGTGGATGTAAAAATTAAAGATTGAAGAATCATGCTTGATGTGAGTATATGCAACTTCAATTTGTATTTACTAATACACTTGGACGTGAATGTCATGCATTTGAACAGTGTATATCCCGCATAAGTCAGGTATTACACAGCGCGTAACTGTAACGCGCGTGTTACTCGTATTACACGAAGCCTTTTTCTCCTTTTCAATACTGCGCGTTTATTTGACAGCTATTTTTCATTTTATCTTCTTTGTCCAGTGCAGATATTGAACAAAACATAATTTTTAAAAGAAAAAAATGGAAGGTGAAATTATTTATGTAGGTATTCCTGATGACATAGAAGTGGATTGTAGAGAATGGGGTTCATGTGGTAATTTAAAATAAGTTTAGAAATTTTTTCTTTGCTCCATTTAAATTCGTCAGCCATTTGGATTGGTGTTCATTCATCTACAGCGAAAATTAAATGTAGCAAATCCGAAAAAGAAAGAAAAAGTAGAAAGAGAAACATCAAAAACACGCAAGAAAAATCCTACCCGCGCGTGTTCAGTTAGATTTATTTCTGTTTCATCGTTTCGTTCTTTCTTTCTCTTTTGTACTTTATTCAGGCGGGGGTAAACACGCGCTCTGCAATACCGGACTAAAGAAAGCAAGACTCGTCAATATCTTTCTTGACGCATGGAGTCACGACACCTGGCAGTCAGCGCCTGAACTTTCAATTGGAGATAGATTTTTTTCGGTTTGACGTTCGAGAAACCAAAAAAGGGTCTTATTAATATTTCTTTTTCTGATTAATTTTGTATGAACAGGTATAAATATTTTGACAGTACTAGACTAATAAAGCATGAAAGATTCTAAATCCAGCGTAAAATAAATCGAAATTGATATAACTATAAGCTTTACTTTTAAAATGGAAAACGATTAAAAAAACAACATTTCAACGAGAAACAATAACATCATCGGTTACAAAAAACAAGAGAGTATCGTAGCCAGGATTATTAAAAAACTTTTTTTTACGAAAAGTATGTTTGTTTTTAAAATGAATCTTTTTGAATAATTTAACGTTTGCCTAGAGAATAAATAATTTCTTCATACCAATTATGGGTAAAGAAATCTAAGAATTAAGACTTAAAACTAAAAAAAAACATTGTTTTTTGTTTGCAGATGTAATAATTATTTATCGAAAGCCTAAAATTTTTTGATAAACGGATGCATTTTATTTTTGTTTAATATATTATTTATGTATGTAATTTTTATATTAATAAAAGCTACAAAAATTGAAAATTCCATATCAAAATTTATCAACAAAATTAATGAACATTTTTATTGGATCCACGTACAAAGGGGTTCTTATATTATTTATATCTTGAATATATCAAATGCTTATGTTTATTGAATAAGATATATTTTTTAGTTCTCTTTAGAAAAACGATTTATATTAATTAATTTCACAAACGACAAATTATTTCATGAATTTTCTGCTAATAACAAATATGTAAGAAATGCATACAACCTTTAAATTAATAGAAATACCTACATCCATATTATTAACATATTTCCACAAGGCCCACCTACCTCATTTTGACATATTGAGCTTTTGCTTTATAAAATATGGGAACATAGAAATTTATTAACCCCAATGTTACTTTAATATCTTAAACCCCCTTCCCATACTACGCACATGATATCAGTTTGACTGGCGACATGAGCCCATTTAAAAAACAACAACAACAATTCGGGCTGGTTTGAATTTTTTATCTGCAAAATAAAGCAAATTAAAACTAATGTTTTATATATATTCTTCTTGATTTACAAACTCACATGTATTCTTATTATATTAAATTCATAATATGGGTACCTGTCCATATAAAATTACATAGTAAAATGTTTTTCAGACCCTTTTTTGGTTTTTTCTTATGGGAAATATATTGAACGTCAAATCGAAAAAAAATCTATCTCCAATTGAAAGTTCACGCGCTGATTGCCAGGTGGTGTGGAAAGCAACTTACCAGGTGTCAATACTTTTTCCAGTTGACATTTGACATTTAATAATAAAAAAATTAAAAAGATAAAATGTTTTCTAAAAAAGAAGATGATATTTTTAAAAATTTTTTAGAACGCTAAAAAATATTTAAAGCTCGTGCACATCTATTCGAATAACTTAATGACCTTGAATTTTGTTCAAGAAATCGACTTGAAAAACAATGGCTCGATTTTTAATTGAAAAATGTACATATGTTGGTAGGTGAAAGCTTATTGGTAATACAACGAAGTGCTCTTGTTGAACAATATGTTTCTTTATCTGAAACGAAGTTTTGTTTTGCGCAATCCAGTAAGTTGCTAGAGGAATAAACTTACTTGACTCTTGAACAACCGGATAACAACATTGAATTTTTCAATCAAGAAAAAACAATCTATAAAATAATTTAATTTGAACGTCACTTTTATTTCGAGTATCGAACTTTTCATAGAAAATTAATTTTTGTTTAACGTTTATTTCAAAGCAATAGTTTTTCAAAATGGTTTTGATATCGAAAATAGCTATTTATTTTATTCCTCAGATAACTCCTTATTCCGTTTTTAAATGAGCAGATAACTTCATTCCTAGATTCAGTTGTATCTGACTGTTGAAAAACTGATTTATGCTCTATCTGGATAATATGTACTAACTGACTGCTTAACTGACTATTGAAAAATTCCTCAAATTTCCAAAGTTCTTTAAAGCTCTTTAAAGTGAAGTGATTTAGCGGACTTATCAAATTTTAGTGAGTAGGTTTATTATAACAGAATTCGCCAATAACTTAAAGTTTTTCCATATCTCTAATTTAAATATTTGAAACTAAAACTTTTATAAAAATTGAACTATAGAACTAGGTATATGTTTAGATTTCTATCAAATTATTTTTTTAAGGCTATCTTGTTCTTAGACAAATATTTTTTGTATTATAGCAGAACTTAGTTCTTTTTTTTTAACATAACGTTTGTTGTTTGATGAATTTTAGTAGGAAAAATTATGAATTATGATGGTTTTATGAATTGTCTCCAATCTCTACATTGTCGACAAATTTATGTCGACAATTGTGAATTGTCTACTATTGTAGCTTACAACATTGAATTTTAAGTATTTAACAACATAAACATGACTAAGCAAATCGTCTGCACGTTTTAGAAATATTGAATTTTCAAAAACAAAAAAATGTTGTATATTATTTTCAATTTGAAGAAATTTTAATCGAGATCCGTTGAGCAGTCAATGAGAGTGGAAAATCAATAAATGCAGTTCTATGGGGATGTACTTAAAACAGTTCACTTATTTTATTTTTATCAAATTCGGTAGAGCCGTTTTCGTGCCGTTTTGGTGCAAACAATTGTATGACAGGTACTGTTATTTTTGGTGCCATAAAGATTGCAAAAAGAATCAAACCAATCACCTAGGACGCTCTAGTACCAAGTTAGAAGAAAACCGATTCAGCCGCTTAGGCTGTAGGTCAATCCGCAGACATGAAGACAGGCGGAATTCCAAGTCCCATTGTGTTCTCTCTTATCGTAATGTCATGTAAGATGAAAATCTTGAGATCGAGTTTTTCCGAAAACAAGGACCTAGTTTGTAAATGTCAAATTGCAGAAATTCTGTTTTATTAATAGTAATTTGCGCTTAGTCCACGGAATAAGTCCTAAAACTTCCCAAGTCCATGTTTATTAATTTGGGTGTATGTACTTAAATATTTTGAAATTCCTATCAGTAGGTATTAGTCGGAGACTAAAAGTAAGGAAAATAATACTGTTCATCTCCATAACTTGAACATTTATTGTTTCAGGTCAAACCCAAAAATATTTAAACACAGTGCGATCAATTACGAACATCCCGTTTGTCACTTAATTTCGACATTTGGGATGCATTAAATCAATAATCCTATAAACTCATCAGTCTCAATTTATCAGCTATCATCCCTATAAAACATTATCTATAGAATTTTATAGCATACAAAACCTAAGCTAACCATTTAGAATATTTATATCTATTTCTAACTTAATAATAATTATTTCTGCCTATGACAGCTTCCATCTTATAAGTTTAATATTTTAAAACCAAACAGAATTTATCACATCACTCAGAGACGTTTATATCCGCACAATATTATTCTTATTCATCCATTCCTTGAACACCCTCTCATTTCTATTTATAACCACAAAAGTAAAACATTCATATTTCCATTAAAAGCACTCAAAACCCTCTTAAGGATATTGTTTGGCTATGAACTGATTCGACAATATTCTGTTCCATATTGACCCTCTATCTCCATTTGAACCAATAATTTGGAGAAAGAGCATAGTGAAAATATATGAACAAACCGAGTAAAAGAGATACGAAAACAAAAAACAAAAATCCACTTGCACTTAAGTAGTTTGCGAATCTGTTTTTCTTGGAAATCTGTTGTTTTCCCATCTGCGATATCTACATTGCTACTTGAACTAAAAGTTTGTGTTTACAATCGATATTCACCATCGATATTAACGTCGTATAGTCATCGTAGCTATTCATAGGGCAATAATAAAATTAATAATAATCATCGTAATGGAGATTTAATATTTTTTATATTTTGTAGAATCTGACTTTATAAGGTTCAATTTGTCTTAAATTTACATTTTGAATTGTTTTAATGATTCTGAAGACAAATAAGGACTATTTTTAGGATAAATCGTAAATGGACTTAACGAAGTCAAGATGTGGGCGGACAGATATGGGTTGCAATTTAAGGATAAGTATCTTATGTAATTAATGATGAGAGTTACTGCATATATTTATCAAAATTAGTGAATACTTCTCTGTCAATATTTGAGACTTTGAGAACCTATTTAAGTGAATATGTCCGAATACTTTGAAAACACCCAAAAAATTAGCCTAAGATAATTATGTGGAAGAAAAATTCTCGTTAACAACTTGCAATATGGTTTTCGTAGTAAATGAAAGTGAAACTGACAACAATAAAATTATTGTTCATTATTATACAAAACTATTAGATGGAGTTTGTCATCAAGCTCTCTTTTTAAAAATTTACGCGTATAGTGCCGGCGAATCAGTTCTTAATATGTTGATATAGAAATTGACTCAATTCAAGTCGTATCGGAAGGTTTCATAAAAGAAATTCCCGATACTATTTCTCATTTCCAATTCTATTGTTTGAATTGTTTCGATCAAGCTAGTACTCTAAGTTTTTTTAAAATCTTATTCATTCTTCGTCTGATGTGGAGCCATTAAATTTAGATCTCGACAGAATTCTTTATAATGGGGAATAAGATACTGATATGAAATAGCTATTTGTTCTCAGCAAAACAAATTTCTCGGTAGCATAACCGATCAGCTTTCGTGGTATAACCATATATATTCGACGTAGTAGCCAAAAACGCTCTTAAGTATGTTTCCAAATAAAGTTCGCATTCGAATGAAATAATCGATTATAATCTTAAATTATCTCAAGACATCTCGATGCAAATACTGAAGTGATTCGAATGATTGACATTCATAGTTCGAATAATGCCTTATACATGGGAATTTTATGTACATGTTTCTGTGGCATCCATCATTCGAATGATTTAGTAAAATAGTAGAAATTACTTGGTTCTCGAATACAGTTTATTCATGTTAGTTGATCACTTGGGATACAGGTTATGTAGGGTATCTAAGATTGTTCGTCTTATGAATTGGCCAAACGAAGACGGAAGAATCTAATGATTTCATTTCGTACGATATACATGCCAAGAAGCAAGTGCTTCTATATTTAACTTTATTCGTGAACCATGGTGGGTCTTAGGATTTCCTATATGCATTTTTGAATAGAAATTTTTTTTCCATCTTCATTTTTCTCCTAAAGACATGTCTACAACTATAAAATTTTAATTTGGCAAATGAGAAAAGAATTACGGATTGTTTTTCATACGTTCGGATCGGTGTTTATGATTTTTTTTTTAGGAAAGTAAAAATGCTGTACTTATAAAATCTAAAATCCAACATTATTCATTTTTCGTCACGTTTCTAAATTCAAAGGAAATTATGGACCTTATGTAATATTCACTACAAATCCTACCCCTCTACTAATTTTCATTAGTTAGAAGTGATCTATTGAAACAAATACTAGTACCTTACTGTTAAGATGATTTTGAAATGACTTTCCAAAGAATCTATACACGTAGTTGGAGACATGGTCAAAACGCAGAAGAGAATAAACGAAGCGTATAACATTGTTGAATGCACTCTTAGTTTTCTTTGGATAGCACAGTCGACACAACGAAAATTAATCTACCATAAGCTTAAATCGGTAAAATAAGGGTTTTAACAAACATAGATTTTAATTTTAATGGTAGGCAACCTCCAGTTAGGTAAAGAACTCTGAGTGCACCGTAATTTTTACCAAGAGCATGTAATATATGATCATCCTAAGTTAGGGTTTGATTGAAAATTATGCCTAAGTTTTTAACTTTATCAACATACGGAAGCGTTGAGCTACCAAGCTCAATGCTAGGATAGTAAGACGTGTCAACCGAGTTTTTGTTGATCACAATTGCTTGAATTTTTTTTTTGGGTTGAGCCATAAGAGATTTGCCTCGGCCCACTGCAAAATTCTAGTCAAATCAGAATTAATTCGATTGGTAGCATCTGCGACTATACCTATTGGATAACTTAAGTATATCTGCAAATCATCAGCCCACATTAATAACTTACAAAATTTGAGTAGCTCAGGAAGATCATTAAAAAATATACTGAAAAGCAATGGTCCAAGGACAGACCCCTGAGGGACACCAGCATTCGTTGGAAGATAGTCTGAAATGTGGGAGTTAATATACACTGCCTGAGTTCTTCCTGACAGATATTTTTGAATGAGAGTCACAGAGTACAATCAAAGAGGAAATTGTTTCTCAATTTATTCAGTAAGATACCACGCGGAATAGTGTCGAACGCCTTTGAAACATCAAGCATCACTAGTGTAGATGCGTATTATCTGCCAATTTCTTGGCGAATGTCATCAACATGTTTTAAGAGAGCTGTGGAGTAGCTATGATGTGGTCTAAGCACAGCTTGTACCGGAGAATGTAACTTGTTAGTTGATAAGATAGATGACATCTGTTGACTCATTATTCTTTAATTTTCGAAATATTAAGTTTTCAAAAGCAAATTATTTTTTTTTTATTTAAAAAAAAAAAAAAATTGAAAAGTTTTGTGGGTTCAATATAGCTTGCTAGAAACTTCTCCATACAAAAATCAAAAACAATCTGTAGAACAGTTTTCCAAAAACGAAAACAAAAAAATTACTCTGCTAGAGGTATCTACAAATAATAACCATTTTGCTTAAAATAAAAAAAACTTTAACCAAAACGTATCTCTTCCTTTCTTTATATTAAAATCATTGGAGCCGTTTCTGATAAAAATAATATTTATATTTTTGGTTAAGAAAAAAATTAGTATGGCAGGTACCCTTATCTTTGGTCTAAAAAAAAAATGTGGATATTAGTTATTACCCATAAAAAGTATAATGTACCAAGTTTGAAGAAAATTCATCCAACTATTTGGGACGTATCAAGACTAGCGGATAGACTGACAGAGCCGAATTGTGAGATCCACTTTATTCGTCTTCGATATCATTGTAATGCCAAGTTTGATCAAAATCTCAAGTTCGATTTTATTTACGAATCTAAAATTTCCATATTGTAATATCTATAATAATATCGTAAGTGCAAATAAACATTCGCCTCTATTGGGGTAATATAGAAAATTGACATTTTTCCGCAATTGATTTTACAATAATCAATTGATTGCAATCTTTTAAGTATCAATCACAGTGGCGGACTAACTGTGGGGCACGTTGGCGAGGGCGGTCCGCACCGGGCCTCCGGTTACGGGGCCTACATGGTCCTTTGATCAAAAAGATTGTACAATGCCTTCGTTTGCTAAAGGTCTGTATGTAACCCAAAAAAAAATTCGTTTTTTGGGGGTTAATAAAAAACAAACTAAGTGATCAAAGAATTCATAATTTAAGATGTTTATTGTATGTAGATATGTATATTCGATACCATCACACAAAACATAAAGTCAAAATATTAATGTTTAAACGAAAAATAAGTAATTTCGCGAGGGCCTCGAAAAAAAAGTTGTCAGTTTGCTGCTATTTTCTGAAATTTTTATGAGATTGAAGGAAAAAAACAAAATGCTTTCGTTAATTTTAGTTATTTTCCTAAAAAGCAACGTAGGATCTTAGAAAACTGTTGAAAAAATAAAAAAAATGCAGGTCTTTGAAAATATCTTTATTTTCTTGCAAAATTGGCAAATTTTTGATGATAGCAAATTTGAAAAATTCAGTTTCCAGAAAACTCGTTTAAATTTAATGTGGCTTTTGAGTTGAGCGCGTAATCGTAGTATAAAAGAAAAATCGTTCGATCCAATGGACCCACAAATTTCACAGGAATCTTTGAACACTTCACCAAGACTAAATAAACTGAGCGGCACAAGCACGCAAATGTGCGGATATTCGACGCTTGGCGAGCTTCGCTTCATGTCTACAACTTTCCATCTTAATAATATTGAAGCTTAATTTTGGTACCGTTTGCGGAAATATGAAATGCTAAATCGTCTTAAAATTTGAAACAAAAAATCAGTGACCCCTAAGTCTAAACGAACCGAAAACTGCCCATCACTATTAATTCACTTCGTATAGATCATTATTTCATAGTATGATTTCATGGTCATATATTGCCACACAGGTGACATATCCAATAGCACAAGTTCTAACCCTGCGGCCACTTGCGTGAAGAAAAACTACTTACGAACAATAAACATACATGTACATTCTACTTGGTTTTTGACGTTTATATTTTTGGCAGATCACACATGACAAATTCCACGAACATTTGACATTTCGATTCAGTATTGTTTGCCATTTCATCATGAATAGACTTACGCCTGAACAACGTTTGCAAATTATTTAAATTTATTATCAAAATTCGTGCTCTGTGAAAAATGTGTTTCGCAAGCTACGTCCGTTTCAGCGACGAGGCTCATTTTTGGCTAAATGGATACGTGAATAAGCAGAATTGCCGTATTTGGAGTGAAGAGCAGCCAGAGGCAATTCAGCAGCTACCAATGCATCCTGAAAAATGCACTGTTTGGGGCGGTTTATGGGCAGGCGCATCATTGGGCCGTACTTCTTCAAGGACGATGAAGGCCGCAGGGTTACGGTCAATGGAGAAAGGTACCGTTCGATGATAACAGATTTTTTTTTGCCGAAAATGCAAGAATTGAACTCGGTCGACATGTGGTTCCAACAGGACGGTGCCACATGCCACACTGCACGCGAAACCATGCATCAATTGAGAGGCGAATTTGGTGAGCAGTTGATCTCACGTTTTGGCGCAGTCAATTGGCCACCAAGATCATGTGATTTAACCCCGTTAGACTATTTTTTGTGGGGCTATGTTAAGTCTATTGTCTATGGGGACAAGCCAAACACGAGAACTGCCTTGGAAGCCAACATTGAACGCGTCATTGGTGAGATTCCGGCCGAAATGTGTGAAAAAGTTTGCCAAAATTGGACCTTCAGAATGGACCACCTGAAGCGTAGCCGCGGGCAACATTTAAGTGAAATTATTTTTAAAAAGTAAATGGCAGAAATTGATTTATCGATCCAAATAAAAATTTCATTCACTTTTTACAAGTTTCTGTGTTTTTTTGAATTTTCAAAAACCAAGCTCTTAAAAAATCGCCTTTTATATGTACTTATGTACACACTCATTTATATTGAATTCAAGAAATCAGTTCTTGACCAGATCTTTATGACATGATTTAACAGCTTTAGTTTAAATAGGTATTTTTTTGATAATAAGTTTTATATTTGTATTGAGAAGTGCATTTTCCCAGTTATTGCAAATTCAATTCATCATATAGCTATGGTGTATTTATTTCTATCATTACTTTAAGAAAAACTAACGTTCACATTATCCCAATTGATTTTTTAAAAGCTAATTATGGCGGCATGGTTAATTATCTTTTGTCTTTTTCGTGGAATAACATTTTTTGTTCATCTGAATTGGGCAGCGTGTATTCGACTTTTGTTAGTATTTTGAAGGAGGAGGAGGCAATTGATAAATTTGTACGTAGAAAGCGGTCTATAAATAATTCTTGCCCTATATGGTATAATAAAAGGTTGACCAATCTTAAAAACAGAAAAAACAAGGGATTCAAATTATATAAATGTCATTCAAATAATTCTGAAATTATCGTAATATCGTCAACGAGAATTCGATCTTTTCAATTAATACTTAAATCGAATTTTCATATTTTCTATAGAAAGTGATGTAACAATTACAATTACTAGTCATGTTCCTACAATTTGTTATTTATTCGCTGACTATTTTCAATCAATTTACTCATTAGACAGTCCCCTATCCAGAAACTACTTTATTTAAGTAAAGTTGAATATGTCGTTCTTAAACTAAACTGGATGTTAATAAAGGTTAAGGTCCTGATGGAATACCTCCTATTTTATTATTGATGAGTAGTAATTTTTCAATTTTTTTTTCAATTTTGGTGGGGGCAATACCCCCATTTATTTGGCTTAATACAAGCTTCATAACTTAACCTAACTTAAAACTATGAAACTTAGGGCTATGATTGGGTTGAATTGGGCGGACGATTTAACAGGAGGATTTTAAGGCTGGGAGTGCTGAGATTGAAGTCGAAACAGTTTTCGTTCAAATCAACCCTTCGCAGCATTCGGGTAATAGGTTCATTGAAGCCATAAGAGGTACGATGAGTAGGCAGGTAGAAGAGGCGAGGGTTTCTTAGGTTACGGGGGTTAGTGTTGAAAAAGATAGAGTTGTAGAGGGTTTCAGAGTCAACGGAACCCGAGAGAAGTCGATGAATGAAGAGGATTTCTGTTATTTCTCTTCGCTCTTGCAGGGTATTGAGGTTAATTAGTTGGAGGCGATTTTGATAGGGGGGCAGAATCAAGGAATTATTCCAAGGCAGGCCACGAAGGGCGAATCTTAAAAAACGGCGTTGAATGCTCTCGATTCTAGAAATATGAATTTTTTGATATGGGGACCATAATTGACAGGCGTATTCAAGTAACGGGCGGACAAAGGTTATGTAGAGTGATCTGGTGACGTAGGGGTCGGAGAATTCTTTGGACCATCGTTTCACAAAACCAAGCGTTGAATTGGCTTTAGAGATAATATTATCGATGTGTGTTATGAAATTGAGCTCTCGGTCACATAGTATGCCGAGGTCTCGAATCGATTCAACTATGGCTAAGGGTTGATTGTAAAGAAAGTAGCTCCTGGGACAAGATTTTATGCGTTTGCGTGAAAAAGTGATAGATTGACACTTAGCAATATTAAGCTCTAAGCAGTTTTTGATACACCAGACTGAGAAACTGTCGAGATCTAGTTGAATAAGGGAAGAGTCGTGTGAGGAAGAAATTGTCTTAAAAAACTTGGTATCGTCAGCGTATAATAAGATATGGGAATGTTTAATGACCAATTCAATATCGTTAATTGTAAGAATAAAAAGGAGAGGTCCTAAGTGACTTCCTTGGGGGACCCCGGAGGTAGCTAAGAATGATTTGGAGAAGGCAGATCTGAAACGAACACTGTAATACCGGTTTTCCAGATAAGAAGAAATCCATTTTAAGAAAATAGGTTCAAAGCCGAGGGTGGACAATTTGAAAAGTATAAGTCTATGTGAAATTTTGTCAAAAGCCTTACTAAAGTCAGTAGAGATAACATCTACTTCCCTTCCGCTTTCTAGAGCTGAGACTGTATACGATACAAATTCAACTAGATTAGTTGTTGTAGACCTACATTTGAGAAAGCCGTGTTGTCTAGGGGAAATTAGCGACTTACAACGGAAACTCAAAATTTCGTACAAAATACTTTCAAATATTTTAGGGATATGTGAAAGTTTGGCAATGGGACGATAGTTTTTAATATCGTTCTTAGTACCCTTTTTGTATATTGGGGTTATGAAAGAAGTTTTCCATACCTGAGGAAATTCTCCTTGAGATAATGATAGGCTGAACAATTTGGAGAGCGGAAAAGAGAGAGCTGAAGAACATTTTTTTAGGAATATTGCGGGGAGGCCATCAGGGCCAGGAAGATATTCATCATTAAGTTGATTCAACTTATTTTCGATGATATATGGGTCGACGGTAGGAGGAAGAAAAGGACCTAGTGCGAAATTTGGCAAATAATCGAAATAATCTGAATCAGGTATGAAGGAATCGTCGGTGAAAGATTGCTTGAAAAACGTGGCAAAAAAATTGGCAATATCTTGCGGATTATTCGAAGTTTCGGTATTGTAGGAAAGAGAGGAAGGGTAACCATCGGATTTTCTTTTAAAATTGACGAACTGAAAGAACGATTTAGGATCATTTTTAAGGTTGCTTTGTGTTTCTATTAAATAGCGTTGGTAAAGGGTGTTGTATAGCTCGCAAAAGTGAAGATAAGAACCAAAATAGTTAGAATAATCAGGGGGCGATCGGGTACGAAGGAAAATTGCCCACAACTTGTTTCTCTTGTTACGCAAAGAGCGAAGCTTGCGGTTATACCAAGGTGGGGAGGCAGCCGATGTCTTTTGGCGACTAAAGGGTACATGGAGAGAAATAGAATTAAATATTTCCCTGTAAAATTTTTCTGTGGCATCTTTCATGATAAGGCTATCGAAATTAAAGGAAGTTCTGTTGAGATATTCATTAATATGACGGAAATTTGCCTTATGAAAATCAAAGGAGTACTGATTTGTAGGGAGATTAGTTGGTAGTGGACAATCATGATAGAATGAGAGAATTAGGGGAGGATGATAATTGTCGATAGTAGATAAGGATAGAGGTGAGAGTGATACTGAAGAGTTAATGGGATCGGTTGTGAAAATAAGATCTAGTTGCCTGTCCATATAGTTTAGTATACCACTAACCTGACAGAGGCTAGAATCTGCTAGGCGATCTATAAAAAGGCATTCCTTTGCAGAAGTGGGATTTGAAGCAATATAATAAGATTGATCTTCAGATGAAGTCCATTTAAGATGGGGAAGGTTAAAGTCGCCGAAAAGAAGGATGTCATAGTTGGGGTCACATAAAGCAATTATGTGGTCAACCATTTCAATGGCGAGCTTATAAGATTCAATAGGCTGCGACGGCAAAATATAGCAACATATCACATAAAGCGACTTACGGGGTAGTCTTATCTTAATTGAGACATAGTCGAGATTAGGGGAAGAAGAGACTGCAATGAGGGATGAGTCTAGTGTGTTTTTAATAGCTAGTAGGACACCTCGACATGGGCATTCGTCAGAAGATCCGTTAAGTTCATCGTCGCGATAAACGTTAAAAGAAGAAGGAAACAGTTCTTGGTTGTTTATACTAGAGACCAGATTTGTTTCCGTCAGGGCGTAGATATCAAAGGATAGAGCGTAGGATTGTTGTAAAACAGTATGAGTTTTTGAACGAAGACCTCGAACGTTTTGATAGTAGAAGGTAAGAGGGAGGATTTGGCCAGCTGGGAAGGTGCAAGGCATTGTTTTGGATGGGACATTAGGAGTGACATATATGGCTGGGTTCGAGTTAGGAGGGAAAGTAGTTTTTAAAGTTTGTGCGTGTACTTTGAAGGTACGACGTACGTTTGGAGCTGATGTGAGAGGCGTAAGTTTTAAGGTCTTTATTAACTGTTGTCGGAGAAATGTTGTAGTTTTCATGAAAACGCGTGTAAATCTTTTTCAGGGCTACGGGGTCAGTCGGGAGTCCTTCTTTTTGTATTTGAACAATGACATTTGTTTTTGTTTTGCCGTCAATGCAAACCGATTCAGATTTGTCATGTAGGTAGGCAAGGTACAAACGAACATTGTCGAAAAGTTTTTGATCTCGAAGTCTGGCCATGACATAAAGCCCATCGAGTTCAGTGTTTGTGGGCGAGGGGTCAGTTAATCTATTGGTAAGTTTCACAGCAGGGGGAGTCATTGGGTCGAACATTGGGGAAGGTAACGATTTTGGAGTGACATTTGATATTCTTTGAGATGGGGCAGAATCTGAGGTGTTAGTATTTGAAGGATTTATAGTATGAGAGTGGATGAAGTTCGGGTATTTGACTATGATTGGAGTGTTTTTTGGAAAAGAGGCTTTTGCTAGAGGATGGGGTTGGGATGCGAGATTGAAAGACACACGTTTACGTTGAGAAGGATTATCAGAGGAAGTTTTAGGAAGGGTTGTGCGGCCATAGCTTAAAAACATCCGTTTCGCGGGAGGATTCAGAGAAAACTGTGGGGATTTGCGCTTCAAAGAAAGCGAATTAGTTTTAAAATTGTTAATGTTAGTGATAGTTCGAGAAAAGTTTGGAAAGATACCTGCCTTTGTAGTCCAGTTGGGATCAGAAGTATGGGATTTATTTTGTTTATTTTGCTTCTTAGGGAGATCTGGATAGGGGATTTTGGAATAATTTATGGGGTTATGATTAGTATTCCTTATTGTAGATAAACTGCTATTCCATTTAGACATCTTCATCTTATTAATTCGGAAAGATCCGTTAGGGTGATGAAACAACCAGTCATACTTAGATGGAAACTGGATTTTAAAACTTCTGAAAGACGTCCGGCAACATTCAGTTACAGCGATGGAGAAAGTGCGTTTAAAAAAGATTGAACCCAGCTTTCATCGGCAAATTTAGGTGTGTTACTCAGACAGAAGTAGCTATTATTGGCTGAATTGAGTTTCCTTAATCTATTAGTCCAGTCTGGTAAGTTCCATGTGGTTCCAAATTTTTCGATGAGTGTTGGTTCTATGATTGGAGACTCTGCATTTAAAGTAGGAGGTTGTTGACTTATAGTAGGAAGTTGTTTACTGACAGCTGGAGGCAGAGGTGTAGTATTAAAGACTGATAAAGGAGATTGGTCGACTGTTGAAGGTGAAGGTGCCAAAGAAATAACAGGTAGGGGAAAACGTTCATGTAGAGTTGTGTCCATTTCATCTAGCAAGGAAGTGTTGTACACAATGGGAGAAGGTTGAAATTGACCGGTTATCCCATCAATCTTACATGTAGCAGATTTGATGTCGTCCGCTAGTTCGCCAATGCTAATACGAGTTTCGATTAATTCACTACTCATAGCATTGATAACACTTAGGGCATCTTCAAGCATGGCAACAGGTTGACGTAAACCAGGTGTTGTTGTTCTTGAGGTAGATTGAAAATGACAATCGAGGTCACTACGCAGTGTATTTAATTTGTCTATAACTGTTTGTACTGAGTTGGCAGTTGTACAAGGACTTAGCAATGCTTTTAACTCAGTTTTAAAAACATTTAAAAGTTTTTTTCCGTTTTCTTCACTATTATTGTTTATAGTTAATTCCGTTAATGCCGCGAGTTTTTTTCGATGGAATTAAACTTGGTAAGACACCGTTTATTAACGTTCTCAATTGTATCATTTAACTCCTCGAACGATTTTGAAAAGTCATCAATTTTGTTTAACTGGCTCATGACGACTTTGTGAAAGTGTTTATTATTAATAAGGATGGAATTCGTTGAATCACTTTGGCATTTGATGGCAAGTAACACGTGCGAAAGGGAGATTTCTTTGCATTCATCACAGTAAAATGAGAAGTGCAGTAGATAATCTTTTAAATACGCAGTGGACCTTTTACTTAAGCCAATACATAAAGGGTGAAATGATTTACCACAAATCCCCTTACACTTCACAAGGTCATCATTTTTTTTGTCAATACAATTGGCGAAACAATTTTCCATTATTAAATTCACAACAATTGGGTCAAATAAAAAAAAAAAAACAAAAATGTAGGTGCAAGGTAAATGGCGATAATGACGATGGTATACTTTTGGTATTCGCGACAGAAGAAGCGGGGGAAACAAAATTAATTTTAAATAGAGGGCTAAGTAAGCACTGATTTGGGGCAGGCAGTTAAGTAGGTTGAAAAAACCAGCAATTAATGATGACACTGAAAGAAGTCAATAACGCGCGTTGAAATTATATTGGTTTTCGGGGCTATGTTATTTTTTTTTTTTTTTCGTTTTTAGGGCTTTTAATGGTGAAGGAAAACTATAAGTATTTGCGGAGCGAAAAGAATGCGACTGCACTTGACGGAAGTTCGAAACCAACTGTATTGGAATAGCTCAGCCACTTTCGTGGATTTCTTATCTTTAATTAGCCAAAGGGCAATTTTTGCATTATTGAAAGGTTTCTTTTCTATCTCCAATTTTTAAAACGGGCTCAAAACAAGATATAACTAATTACAGAACCATTTGTAAAACTTCTTGTATTCCGAAAGTTTTTGAAAAATTAGCTTGCAATATGTTAGCTCAATCACTTAAAAATCATATTTAAATTTAATAAGCAATAACATCATTACAAATATGGAAAAAGGGTTACAAAATATTATTTTCACTGATTTATCAAGGCATTTGATCGGGTAAATCACCTAATTTAATTAAATAAGCTCTCTCTTCTAGGTATCAATTCTTCTCTTTTTAAATGGCTGGAATCATGTGTAGCGTGTAAAATATGTTTGTTTTGTTTTTAAGATGCCAAAATTACTTTTTCAATTTATCGCCTTCCATTGGAAAATCCAAGTCAATTAAAATTTGAGGAATCGCCTCAACTTACCAGAAACCCATTTTTACTTGTGATTATTGGTACTAAATATAAGGCAAGTTATGCATACGTCGAAAAAAAAAGGTTTTGAGATAACAATCAAACATGACATTACGAAGACGAAAAATGATGGTCTAAAAATTCTGTCCGTCTGTATGTCTGTTTGTCAGTCTGTCTGTATGTATGTATAGACACCTACAGCCCAAATGGGTGGGCCGAATTGCTTCAAACTTGGTATATAGAGTTTTTTAGGTATTGTACTGAGGGGAAATTGAATTTTGTTTTAGCTCAACAAATAACGGTACCTGCCATATAACCATTACGTTCAAACCAATGTTCTCTGAAACGGCTGTAACGATTTTAATAAAAAACAATCAGTGCGGCTTTTTAGCTACGACCGATCATATGGTTAAAAAAAATTTGAAAAATGTGTACTTTCCATGGGACCGTTTTTTTTTGCTGTTGACTATCTCATAAATGGCTCAACCGATTCTTTCGAAATTTCACACATATATAAGTTTAGGTTGCCAAATTATACCGCGTACCAATATTTTTAATTAATATTTTTTTGTATTTTTAAAATCATTTTTAAGAAAAAAATTTAAAAATTAATATTTCGAAAACTGCTCATTAATTTTTTTTCAAAAATAATATTTATATGTTTTTTTTCTCAATACCTATTAATTGGCGTTTTTGATTTTTTTTAAAAATATTTTCAAAAAGTTTTAAAAAAAAACTTTTTTCGCAAAAACCACTCCACAGATTTAAAATTTTTTTTTTCGTAAATTCAAATTTATCCAAGAAATAAAATGACGTACTTTTTTTTAGCTAAAATTAGTTTAAGTATTTATTTCAGAATTTTGAATTATTTTTTCTTTAATTAAACCGATGTAATCTTTTGTTTTAAAGTTTATATTATATATTTATAAAATTAAAAAAAAATTTGTATATGTATATACAAAATTGAGTTAAGAATGACTTTAAAAATATATTTAGATTTTTAATAGAAATCTTTTGCATACGATGTGATCGAACATAAGAGCGATCCAGTCGTGCATTCTTTTTAAGTGAGGAAAAGTTATCGCCTGAGTTACGAAACATGGGGCCTTGTGTTCCACAAGGAAGCCATTCGGATCCATTATTATAATTGTTATTTCTAGGCGATATACCTAATATTTTTCACAATTCAAGCAGTCTTCTTTTTGCTGATGATCTGAAATTTTAACGTAAGATTTCTGACTGTTTTCTTCTTTTGAAAGATCTATCGAAGTAGGGTTATTGGTGCAAGAAAAAAATCACCTTCTGTTAAATGTATAAAAATGTCAAGTTTTGTTGTGATTTCGAAATTCTAATCCCATTGTGTTTGATTATGTTATTAATCGTAACAAATTTAGAGCATGTAACAATGAAGAAAAATCTAGGACTAATCCTGGATACAAACCTATCTTTCTTACCGCAGTATGATTTTATTGTAAACAAACCTATTTATTGTAAAACAGTTGTACAAAAATGCATTTTACAAAATAGTTTTAAACTATTGTGTAAGTCTTATGGTCAGATGCAATACTGTGGTATCATGAAGCTGATCTAATAAAGGAGACAGAAGTAGACCATACAAACTTCAGAACAATACAAGATCAAAGTATCGTGTTTTGACTAAGTAGAACCCACTTAATGAGCAATAACCCAATAACCCCGGTGTTAATGTTAACTCGACGTGAACAAAATGGCCCTTATACTATTAAATTACATCAACTTCTTACACTCTTTCTTAAACTTCTCCAACACATAGGACCAACTATGGGATGCATGTCCCCTTAGGTTAGGTTAGGTTAGGTTGAAGTCGCCGTCAGGAAAACGACTGACACACTTAGACTTTAGATATGTCCATTGGGATACCACATGAACCAATTGGGCCCTATAATGATACGGCTTAGCTGATGAATCTCTATGTGTCTTAGATCCCCGGGGTCATCGGAGAAATATTCTCCCCGGTTTAATCTAGGTCCTTGGGAGGATGCAGGACATAAGCAAAGAAGATGGGATATGGTCTCATCTTCCTCCTCGTCCTAACAACTTCTCCAAAATTCATTGGAGAATACGCTAAGTCTTTTGGCGTGTCTGTCAATTAAGCAGTGTCCAATTATGACACCTATTACGGAGCCAAGATGTTTCCTGCTCAAAGAGAGCAGACGTTTTTAGCGTCTTAGATCTATTACCTGTCAGATTTGTCTGGTAGCCAGGCAACCCCTTGACACGAATAGGAAGACTTTTAAATTTGAATTCAAACATTTTTGATTTCAATATTAGTAAAATTAAATTAAAAAATATTCTCAAAACCAGTGCTCTACGCTCCTAAATGTTTTTTGTTTCGGATTATGTTCTGCTTTTGTATTGCCGTAATATTCTGATAGTGTGAAAAAAACCGGGTGCCTCATTCAGCTTTGCCGCCCAGGGCCTCTGACGGGCTTAGTCTACCACTGATCAATCATTCTTTTCCTTTCGCAATCATTATACGTGCTACGGAGTATATAACCTTTTTTAAAGTTATAATGTACCCACACGCAGGCCAAGTTTTGCGAAATTTAAAGAATCAGCAAGAATCAAAACAATTCAAGACAATTCACGAATTCTCTAAATATTGTAATTTGTTGACTGCTTTAAAATGAATGCAATTTTCTCGAGCGAGTTAATGGTGATTTGAAGATTTTAAAATCTCAGTCCAAATTTAGGTAAATGAATGCAATATTTTGAATAAATTCATTGAGTGGTTTTTAGAATTTTATTCACAAAGGATTGCATTCTTTTATAACTCGCTCTTTTAGCGGATTGCTAAACTTTTACAACCACTTTATGGATGACCAGGAAAATGATTAAACTGTTACTTATATACTTTTTGAATGGCTTGTCCCGTTGCGAAGACGTACGTAGATTCAAATGGTTAAACTTTTAAGTCACGGAGGCTCTAGATTCATGTGGTGTCAAAATGGTTGTTTGATTTTTCTATTATTTAAATCTTACCCAATCTATGGGTAATAATTTAATGGAATAATAAGTTAATCCTTTGTGTCCTTATTCCTAATCTGCTTAGCCTTGAACTACAAGAAATCGATCTGGCTACAAGTTGTTGTAACGAACAATTTATCAGCCTGAAGTGTTTTACACATTTAAATTTTCAGAAACAAAACAAAACGTCTGAAAGTATTTTAACTCTACAGAATCCCAGCTTAACAAATATATTTACAAGCGTACTTAAATCGATTTTCCTTCTAACTCAGCTACTTTTTTATGTTTTTCTTTTCTTTTAAATTCCTGTTATCCTTTGAACATCTAGCTATGTATGTATATTGGTATTCAAACATAACTTATCCCCTCCTTCATTCCCATTTTCCAAAGTAACAATTTTTAGGCATTAATATTCCAAAAGCCTAGATAGAATAAAACGAACAAGTATTCTAATTGCCTTCAAGGATAATACGGTACGGTTACAGTTCTAGGTATACGTAATACTGGTACCTTGTAGAGCGAGCACAAATTCTAAGGGGAATGGTTTGGAATTTTAATAGCATTTAAACTGTGTATTTTCGTATTTCCTCCTTCGAATCATGTGCTTTGCTTATTCGATTCTATGTAAGGAGTGAGCATCTATTCGATTTTATTCCTCATCCTTAAATTGAATCAAATATTTTTTGTTGTCTTTTTCTCTCTTTAGCTTCATTCGGAATCGGGATGTTTTCATTTTGAAAATCGAAGATGTTCGTTAAAGGAAATTATCCCAAAAGTAAATTGCAGGATGCTCGTAAAATGTTTCATTCTACAACAAGTTGAAATAAAATACAATTTTTTTTTTTGTTATCTTAATTAAATTTTATCAATTTCATTTTGTTAACCTGGGTCGCTCCAATAGTGTACCAACAAGCTACCAGGTAATATAATTTCTACATTTTAATTCATAAAACCGTTAAGAACCAAAAGGGAAGGTGCACTTTATTTGATCAGGCTTTTTAATCGATTTAGTCGAGTTAAGGAACATCGACATCGCCATCGACATCGTTCGTCTTCATCATCGTCCTCCAGAAGCAAACAAACATCCTGAGCAATAGTCGGTAGTAGGTAATAAATCTTTTATAGGGAATTTCATTTAATTACAAAAACGAATGGTTAGTAAATCACGAGGCTAGTTCCGTTTGAGTGCGATGAAGAAAGAACAAGCTAAAAAGTAGGTTGCTTCCAATTATCGTAAGGAAGGATTTTATGGATTGGCCTATGATTCCTGGGATCTGTAGGTAGTATTATGGTGTGCTCAGGTGAATTTGCATTAGGCGGTAATAACGAAATGTATTTTTCTCTTTAGCCTTGCTTATTATAGCAGTCCTAGAGGATTTATCAAAGGTCACATCGGTCAAATTGAATTTGCGGCTCATTTTAATGGACTATTGCGCTCTTCAGTGAACATAGCATTTTATGACCCTCCTAAAGATATTTCCATCCGCATATGGGCGGTTCACTATGCGGTTGCGGGTATCTTTCTCTCTATGTCCTATACCTATTTATACCTGTGATGTGGTCCTTTTTGTGTTATATGGGGCTATTAAATCATAATGATAAAAATAAAAGAAAAATTATTTTCGGTTTTAATGCGATGAACCTTTGTCAAAAAGGTACCTACCTATGCTACATGCATATTATATGTAGGTAGGTGTATAAACACATAGGACAAATGCTGAAAATCAGCTTTTGCTTTTAATAGTCCAAGCTTAAAAAGGTAAAGGATTAAATATTATTTTATGTGTCGTAATATTTTATTCTTGGCATAAGCAACTACATAAATCCAAAGCTCATTTAAATTTATGACATAGAATTCCTATATCCCTTGGGGCAATACTTGTATCTTTAATGATAGATTGGCTTGAATTGTAAATGTATGAATGACTAATGGAAGCTTATCGATAGCAAGGAGCAGTTTAAATTTTCTGTGTTTTTTTTCTAATTATTTTAGCGTATCTACAGGAACTAAAATTGGTTATTTTGAACAAACGAACAGTCTTGCTTGTTGATGTTTCGTCAAACAATAACAACTAAGAAGATGAAGATGTCGAATCAATAAACTTGTAAAATGATGATTTAGTGTAAAATCTGATAAGTAAGCTGTTTCGCAAGTAGGGCTGGTAACGAGAAGAGACCAGGCGAGACTTTTGTCAGTCTTATCTCGGTCTAGTCAAAATCGAAAAACTTCAGTCTCGTCTCGGACTAACCAAGTCTCGTCTCGATTTTGGTATCTTTTTCCCCGAGAAAATTATAGTGTGCAGTCTCGTCTCGGTCTTGGTCTTGGTCTCTTCCCTAGTCTTGGTTTCTTGCGTATTTTTTTGGTAGTTAATAGATGTAAGATAAGACGTGTGTTCAGATTGAAAAGAAAGAGTTCGGTATCTCAGCTGTTTCTTGGTAAGAAAAATGGGGATGTGAATCCATTAATTTATTTAAATCGGAGCCATTCCGCAATTGATTTTGGCAGTTTATGGCTTGACAGGTAATGCAACATATAATATTTTGACGTTTAGATATTATTTGTTTTTCAAATTTCACCTAAAAGGCTTAAAATCCAAAAAATAAACTCGGAAATATTTCGAATTTTCTGAGATAAATTTGAAATTTATAGAGGATTTTTAATCCATTTAAATATGGGCCATCTCTCAATGGATTTTGACAGTTCATGATTTGACAGGTAGGCAATATATTTTGATGGTGGGATAATATGTTTTTCCAAATGTCACTCAGAAGGTTTAAAGTCACCTTTTTCCGAAGCAATTTCTATTCCAATGAAATGCATACATAAATCCTTCCCTGGATTTTCGCAGTGCGCCTATCTAAGTATAACTATATACATAATGTGGTTTGATATTTTAAGGTGCATAGAATATTTCGCAAAAAATAAATTGAACATGTGTACTAAAAAATAATTAATTCAACAAATATTTCTTTTAGCAAAAATCGAAACCTAACCACCTAGACGAGCGAGACTCTCGGCGAATTTCGGTTCCAAAAATATGGTCTCGAGACGAGTCTCGTTGTCAGCTCTATTCACAAGAGCATTAACGATCACTTTAAACAATAAGCTGAAAACATAATTAAACACAGTTTGTGGAATAAATTCCCAAGAAATAAACTATATGTTCTTATCTAGGCTGGGATTAATATCTAAGACCACTTTAACAGTTCTGTTATTTACTGAGAGATTAGCAGCGGATGAACTAACTATATAACAGACCAATTAATTAATTTACAACTTTAGATAGACTGACTTACATATTCAGAAAACCTAAAAACACAAAATCATGTGGCTTAGCTAATTTCGTAACAATGTCCTCAAGTACAGGTATTTGCAGTTGCAGTTATATGGGCGTACTATGTTTGATTTAATAATATCTTAAACAATATATACTTTGTGAATTTTTAAAAATATCAAAGGTATGTAGATTTTTTTTAGATTAGATTGCTTTTATTAGAAACATCATACGTATTTAACAATTTACATATACAAAATCTTTATGGCTTGGCTATGCCGTCAGCCGATTGGTGCGGTTTAGCATTTTAAAAAGAGTTTTTTACATAAGTTTTGGTAAAAGGATTTAACATTAACAAATTGATCGTTTTGGTTTTTGATATTCGAAAAATGTTGGTTAGGTGATTTCGTTTAAAATTCGTTCCCGATAGGCTTAGGCCGTTCTGCAATATAGCAGTAACTTATTATTGCATTCGTTCAGCTGCTTTAAAACTTGTTCTGTTAAAAGAACACTGCTTCCGAGGAAAAAGCGTCTTGTTTCACGTAGCGTTGGACATCTACCCACAAAATGGATTATGTCTTCTCTTTCCGGGTCAATGGTATGCATATCCTATAATATCGGAAACATTTTTGAAATAGGAGACCCTATCGTGGAATCAATTCAGGTTCAAGAGAAATCCCTTGGCAGTGCATGCTCTTACATATTTACAATAGTTTTCAGATATATTATATTGGAACAGCAACCCCAAGAGAAAAACAACTGCCTATCTAATAGATAGCGAAAAAGTTTTCAATATGATTTCGATTTCTTAAGCTCACATGATATTAATTCCCATGACATACATATAGTAAAGATGGTCAATGACAGCCACATTTTCCAAGCCGATAATAAACACATAAAAGCAAAAATTTCAATGTCATTTTTAGGAGTGACAAAACTGCATCTATTTAATATTTATATTTTTGAAGTATTCACAGAAACTGACGATTCCGTAAAATTCTCTGGTGACGCATGTCACCGTTGCCATTAATATTGTAATGAATATAACTTATTTTTCAAAGTAAGAATCGATGTACTGTTCCCGAATAAGATTCGGAAATTCACTTTAGGACCGTAACTCGAAAAATTTAGAATTATATGGTCAATTCCCTAGACTGCTATACCTCTCATTTGTTTGTTTGTTTTTTTATGTTTTTTTGTGCAATTCTGACTTAAAGAAGTCCAATATGGTGGAATATCAATCCATCATACGGAAAAGGTAGGAATTTTTGAGGGAAAGAGAGCTGAGAGCTTTCGATACTCGAGGTTCGATACTTACGGTGTACCCAGGATTAATAATATTAGCCTAGAACTTTCGGGGAATCAATACGACCAATCAGCAAACTGTCGCGGAGAAGGATCTTTCTCAGGATTGTTTTTTTTTTCCAAACCTGAATATTTGAGAAGTATATTGGAAAGTGGATATTTATTCCTGTATACCTTGTTCGAAAATGGATAACTGATAACACAAATGGTATTAGTATTCTTTGCTTACTTATCGAACTGCTGATCCGTGATAGCTCCCCCATTTTCTTCAATCCCGAGCAAGCTGCATGCAGTTAGTAAGGTGGTCGGCTCTGGCATTCTTAAGTCTAGTTTTAAGCCTTGTCAGTTTGAACTTTAGGTCTGCGGTTTTAAGATAACCTTTACTGAAGCTTTAATGTCAATTCGCTTCCTTGTATTTCTCCCTGGTACTAAAAGTCCGACAAAAAAAAACACTATCAGCTAGCCACATTTTCCTCTTATTTTAAAGGACCCGGTTCGGTAATACAGAATTGCTACTGGCATTGTTTAATAGAGCGTGCATTTCTTCTTTTGAGAGACAAATTTTGTACCCACTTATTTCGCAAAGCCGAATTGAGAGCAGTTTGATAGAGTATAGAGCATTTACCAGTCTATGATTAGAACTGGCAACGAGACTTTTGTCTTTTTTTATCTCGGTCAGATCAAAATCGAAAAATTTCAGTTTCATATCGTTCTCGCCTTTTTCTCGTGAAATTTTTAATTTACAGTCTCGTCTCAGTCTCAATCTAGATCTTGGTTTCATCCTTAATTTTTTAATTTTTAATTTTTTAATTTTAACTATATGTCTGTAAGACCTAAGGTCTTTTAAATGCAACCTGAATTGCACGGCACTAGTTTGGCACAGTGGATTTGAGAACCAGGTATTGACTGTCTCATTTTAACCCATGGGTGGCATCCAATTAAAATTGGAGGTATAGAAAACAATGCGCCTAGCGTGGGGATCGAACCCACACGTCTAAGTTAGCAATCGAGCACTTTATCCACTGCGCCATTTCCACCCAGGCCATTTCCTTGGTCAGACAAATTTTGAATTTATTGCTAAAATTTAAATTTTGTGGAGGTTTGTTAAATCATTCAAATCGGAGTCAACCCTCAATCGATTTAGACAGCTTATGGTTTAACGTGCAAAAAAAAAGCTTGTGAATATTATAAAAATTGGAAATGAGT
Organism: Philhelius pedissequus; assembly: GCA_910595825.1. NCBI lineage: Eukaryota > Metazoa > Arthropoda > Insecta > Diptera > Syrphidae > Philhelius > Philhelius pedissequus. The sequence continues at coordinate 33,844,849 of OU343160.1, forward strand.
ACTAAAAAATAATTAAATAAAAAAATAGTGCAAAAACCAAAACCAAACCACTCAGACCGCCGATACCACCTAGAGCAGTGAGACCTTCGGCAAATTTCGATACCACAAATACGGTATCATCTGTGTCTCGTTGTCAGAGTTAAAGAAATTGCGTTCAATAATTCGTACTTAAGCACGAGTCTGTTCGACCTATTTGGGTAGTAATCGAACTATTAGCATCAAACCCTTGAACATAGACAAGTGGGAATATGGTCTTCACAAGAAAGCTTTTTGATTGTTATTCAAAGCCCGGTAAAATGGAGGAATGTGTAATGACAATTTCAATATATTTTTAGGTTGATATGAAAAATAGTGGTTCTAGGTGGCTACCTTGGGGGACACCGAAGTAAGCTAAGAAGGTATCTAAAACCAAAATGTATGGCTCTTCTGAAATTGAAGTAACATCAACTTTATAGGCTTTCTTTGTCTTCTTCGTTTTCTTCTTCTTCGTTTTCTTCTTCCTCATTTCGGCGCTCTCAAACTTATCCGCTTCACACTAGTGAGCCACCCGTGGGGTACTATTGCCGGTTGTGTACTATTTTTTGTAAGATGATATTTTTGGCATAAAGGCTTTCTTTGTCTATCTTAGATATCTCCTTTTTTTGAGCTATCTTAGATATACCTTTTGTTTAATTGGATCTTATTTAAAATAATACATGATACCAGTTTTTAATTGAGACAATCCTCATTCCAACATATTTACCTGTGTGTCTGGGGCACTGATTAAACCTCACCTAAGTTCCCTGATGACACATTTCAAATTTCCTTGCGTGCGGCTACATACATATGTATATTGCACAGCTGCTATGGACTATGAACGTAGACAGACAGACAGCCAATGCCCTCTATTAGCTGACATAGAACAAAAGGCCCATCGCAGCTCGACTACCTATATACAGTTATAAAAGCTTAGGTGTTCGTGTTAACAAAAGAAAATATAAATCAAACCAAGACCAAAACCAAACATACACCCACCCATCCAGACAGTAAATTCATTCAATACATTAACATTCCTTGAAATTGTCCCCATTCAGAATCTACCTTGTTTCCTGCAAGCTCTAACGGCATATGTCAGAATGAAAATTTCTTTCTTAAAAAAGGGGGGCACAGGCACAAGGATATGAAAAATGAAACAAAAAATATTAGAAAAGGGTCGTTTTTCTGACAGCTTTCAGGAAATGAGGTTATGCCAACAACTGTCAACAGAGGAATTGTAAGGAAACAATCACAGAAAAGCAATTATTATTATTGCATAAACTATGAAAAGGGAAGCTGTTGCGATTTATCATTTCAATATCAAAAAAAAAATCCAATGACAGGCTTTTTGTGAATTTTGAAGTTTTACCTGAATTATCCTTTGACGAACATATTTTTTGTATGCTGGTTAGGTTTTCACCAATGTTCACACCCGAAAGAAAACATCAACAACAACTATGTAGGTTACAGATACAGAGAATTTTTTTTCGCGACAGATAACGGTGAATTGATTTATTTCAGACTATTAAGAGGCCAAAGCAAAAGGACATCAATAGGATTATTCAATTTAAAGTGAAGGTAATTGGAGAAAATCGTATCTAATTGTTGTTATTTTCGTTCTTTGGATTTGTAGGTAAATATACACAAACAGCACTTAATACTAACACACACACATACACACGCGCAAATCGATTTTAAACGAAGCGAATATACAACCCGGGAGTCCTTGCACAGTGTGAACAATATATTGCAAGGAAAATATTGAAATATTCACACAACACCAATTGATTTCAGAAAGATATTTCAACAAATTGTAAGATAATATCTCTAAGGATTCATTCAATCCAGTTTTTTAATTAAACAAATCCTGATTTGCTGTTGTTTTTAATTAATTTCAGCACAACTCACAGAAAATCACCAAAAACCGAACCGACACACAAAATTTAACTGACGAGCCTAGAGAGCGCGCAACATTATGGAATATGGAACATAAGGGTGTTTCTGGCGCGGCACACAGTTTATAATATCCTTATATTCGTATATCTACCCTTCTTATAGTAATTATACTGCTGAGGAAGGGAATGAGAAAACATGGAATTTAAAAGAACAACATCCTTGATCAATTGATACTCTGTTGTTAGATTAAAATATTTTACAACACACAATCATATTTATTAGAATCCCTAAAGGATCAAATTTGAGCACAAAAAATACAAAAAAACATTTTGCTATTTCAATTCAACAATGTTTCTTTCATTGTGTTTCTATTCCACAAAAAGGAAATTTTTGACAGCAGTCCGTTATTGGTGTCAGCCTCAGCTGCCTGTGATGGCAGTTTGTTTATTGCGCATGGCTTATGCATGGATTCTTTGAGTGGCTTTCGTTTCTGTTGGTAATAAATTTTGGTTCCTGCTGCCATGGCAGGCACCTTTGATGTTTGTTGGTATCCTTTTTTTTGTGAGTGTGTATTTTTTATGTTTTCTTTTTTGTATCTCCTAGGTAGATGCTTCACCTGCAATAGTGATTCAAGTTGCTTTTTTCGTTTGGGGTAGAAAATGCAGAGATAAGGGTTGTTTTGATTAGCACACACCAAAGGCACCCCTAGTGCGAATAAAACGAAGTACAAGTAGCTCATTGTGCTGAAGCCGATGGGGAATGGATTTGATTAAATGCAACAAACTGGTGCGTGTTATGCGATCAAGGAGAGGAAAAACTACCAGCAAGGACTGCGGTAATATGGCTTTGGTACTTAAAAGATTTCCGATTGGAATAATCGACGTGAAAGGGTTAGTTGCAATTGTTGGAATTTCTTATATTATCCCGTTTGCACTCTACAACTCATAAGTAGATAAAATAATTCCTAACTTTATTAACAATATAGAATTTTGGAGAAATACTTTTATCTGTAGAAGGCTTGCTTAAGCGAAACGACAAAAAATCAGAAATGCTTTCTCAGTTAAGACAGTTTTTCACTTAAGTGGACCTCGGATAGCTGAACAAAAAATTTCAATTAAGCGGATCTCGGATGAGCAAAAAAAAAATGTTAACTTAAAAGGATTTCGGATACCTAACTTAAAAAATATTTCAGTATAGCAGCCTTGGTGTTACGAAACAATTTTTACTACGAACTTAAACAGCTGAAAAACAACCTGTGTTAATTGTAATTTAATTAGGTTGATAAAACTATGCATCTACATTCTCTCTATGCCAAATGAATGGAAGTGGTGGAGGTGAACGTATACAAAAATGAAACAATTCAGCACCAGTTTAATTTTTAATTGAGATATAAGAAGTATGTATGTATATAGGAACTATAGGGCAAGTTATGCATTTGGAAAAAAAATCAAACTTGACATTGCGATGATAGAAAACACCAAAAAAGTGGGTAAAGCAAATTACATCTGTCTGTTTGTACAATGATCTACAGGACTGGTGTCCAATTGATATTGCTCCAAGGGCTTTTTTAAAATCTAAAAGAGCTACACGGGTACTATACCGAGTAAAAAAATATTGAGTGAGATTAAAGGAAACTACATCATTCACTTATATGATATAGGTACTATATACTTTTCATTCTGAAAGCTGGTAAGCGCACCCACATTGCACCAAAAGATTTAAGACCTATAAGCCTATCTTCTTTCCTATTGAAGACCCTGGAAAGACTGCTAGATGTACACATTCGCCTGAGGGTAAATTAATGTGTTCTCTCACAGGCCCAGCATGCATACACTTAAGACAGTAGTTCATGAAGTTGTTGACACAATTGAAAACTATATCCAATTCAAATTTCAAATACGTATTACGCTGGGTGCATTTCTTGATATAGAAGGGGCCTTTAACAATGTTGAAAATAAAGTAATTTGGCAAAGCCCTTGACTTAAGTGGCATTGACCGTCTGCTGTCAAATTGGATCGACTCTATGCTTCAGTTCAGGGGAATAGAGAATTGGGCGACTACAAACATAAGTTAGGTTAGGACATGCAGAGGTACTATGTCCCCTTCTTTAGCTTCTGGTCGTTAACCAGATCTTACTAAAGCTAAGTATAACGAGTGTCAAAGTCGTGTCATATACTAATGTCATCGTGTATTGGCATCAAGGGAATTCGTTCACACACTGTGCGAAATTCTTTAGAACGGCATTGATAATCTGATATCTTTCTCGGAAACGGCTATACGATTTTGATCTAAAAAAAAATCAGTGCAGCTTTTCCAACACGACTGATCATATGGTAGAAATAAATTTTAAAAATTCCTAAAAACGGTATGTATTTTCCATGGGACCGTTTTTTTTTTGCTTGCGCATATCTCAAAATTGGCTTAACCGATTCTTTCAAAATTTCGCTAATTACGCAATGTGTAGGCCTGCCTGCATACCAATATTTTTAAGTATTATTTTGTTCTATTCTTAAAAAACATTTAAAAAAAAATTAAAAAATCTATTTTGAAAACTACTCATTAATTTTTTTTCAAAAATTATAGGTATGTGTATTTTTTAGCTGAATACGTTTTTGATTTTTTTTTTTTGAAAAATGTTTTTTATAAAAAAACTTTTTTTCTCAAAAACAGCTTCACAGATTTTAAAATTTTTGTTCTCATAAATTCAAATTTATCCAAGAAATAAAATGGCGTACTTTTGTTTGAGCTCAAATTAGTTTAAGTATTTACTTCAGAATTTTGAATTATTTTTTCTTTGATAAAGTCGATTTAATCTTTTGTTTTTAGTTTATATTAAGATTCTCATAACAATTTAAAAAAAAATTAAAGAAATTTTGGATATATATACAATTAAGTAAACAGCCACTTTAAAAATATATTTAGATTTTTAATAGAAATCTTTTGCATACGATGTGATCGAAACATATGAGCAAGTTCGTGCAATCCAGTCGTGCATTTTATTTCTACCATTTTAATTATCTAATGGTAGAAGAAATTGGCTCTAATGATATCGATAAAAAAAATCTCTGCACTATAATAGGTATACTCTACATTTTCATTTTTTTCTGACAAATTTTGTTATTAACAGTGACTAGCCATTTTTTTTGACGTTATACGGCTCAACAGATTTCCTTCTAAATTTGTATACAGAAGGTCCTTCAAATTCTAAATGGGCATAGAAAACTTTTCGAAAATTTTTTTTTTGGATTTTTGAAAAAAAAATATTTTTTTTTTGAAAATTCAATATTTAAAAAAAAATATTTTTTTTCTTGGAATTCATGTTTTCAAATCTAAATAGTTAAATACTTAAAATTGCCATACCAAATCCTTTTTTAGAAAAAAAAATTAAGAAATTTTATATATAAAATATTAAGTAAAAAATGGCTTGTGCTTACGATGTGATCGAACATAAGAGTACGTGCGGTCGTGTATTTGTTCGATTTGTAATTTTTCACTTACCCGAGTTGCTTAAAATAGAAAAAAATAAAACTTGAAGGTTTTTTTTCAGTTATGCGGGCTTATAAATTAAGCGAGTTTCCGTTAAGCGAGATAGTTTGTTTGTAAATATACATGGGGATATATGAGTGTTTTCAGGTAGGTTTTCACTCAAGCGGGCCTTACTGTCCTATAATTCCGATAGTCTTTGTTATAGATACCATTTAAATTCTTAGACAAATATAATTATGAATTATGCAAATTAAATTTTAAAAATAGTTGGAGCAGTTTAAAAAAAATATTTCCTATGTAGGTGTACATTTGAAACAACATTTTTTGGAAACAAATATGGATCGCCAATTTAAGTTGATTATGAATATGCACAGAAAACTTTGTGTACTTCCAAACAAAATCATGAACCCGGTGTTGAAAAACCGAATTTAAAAAAAAAACAAATGGATTGATTTCCTTTTAAATTTCAATATTTGTTTTTTTTTTGTAAGAAATTGTTTTTTCTAATACGTGTTCAAGGAAATATAAAAATTTTCGAAGAAATTGATAGAACGTTTTCTAAAATACATATTCAGTTATTTTTTCTTTTGTTGCTGGCTTATAACATAATATTGTTCCATACCATGCAATAACCATTTTATGATAAAATGATATTGTGAAAGAGTAGTTTTTTCTATTTAATAATTAACTGTTTTTTTTTATCAAAATCGGTGAATTAAGAATTTTTTTGGAAAATATGTTCTTAAATTTATATTTTTAAATACCTGAGATTTTTTAGAATCAATTTTTTTTGAAGAGAGGCTTTAAAGGTATGTTTAGCTGTTTTTTCTACTTGTAATAATTAAAGCAAGTACGTGCCATTTAGGCCTGCATTTTATATTTTGTTTGCATTTTTTGCTTGCGGTTATAGGCAGGTACTAGGTATTCGTAAACAAATAAAATTTCTAAGAATCAAACATGAAATTACAATCATGGAGAATACCAAAAAAGTGGGTGCCCCAATTCCGTCTGTCTGTCTGTCTGTCGTAGAGTCCACAGCCTAAACGGTTAGATTGATTTGCTTCAAACCTGGTAGATATTGTTTTTTCGGTAATATGCCCAGTCGGTTTTTTCATTTTTTTTTTAAATCACAAGTAACAGTAGGTACCATGCATTTTCTTGGACCAAAAACGAAAATCTTATTTTGCTCAAAAACAGGTCCTACGATTTTTATAAAAAAAAATCAGTTTATTAATAAAGGAAAAATGTACTATTGGATTTGTTTTTTTTTTTTTTGAAAAAATGTTTATTTTTTGTACCTATAGTAGGTTTTTGTTTGCGAACTTATTACGGGACTTCCCATACAACCACTTTTCATATTTTCGATTTTCTCAATATTGGATGGCCGGATTAAAATTTTTTTTTATTTAAATGGTCCCTAAAATTGTTAGTAAAATTGTATACTCAAATTTCCAAAATAAACTTTTTCTATTGAAAAAGTTTTTCAAAAACCAATCCCTGAATTTTTTTGAAATTTGAACTTTATAGATATATAAATAATATCTTCAAAATGGCGTTTCAAATTTTTTTTTAAATGTTTTTAAAATTTTATACATACAAAATTAATTAAAAAAAAAAAACGCTTCACAGATTTTTGAATTTTTCTTATATATTTTAATTTGTTTTTAGTTTCCCTCAAACTATAAGCACTAAACAATATAAAAACATTTAATTATGTGTATTATCCATTTAATTCTACCTTTTAATAGGTATTTATTCTAACGAATTTTTGCGTACGTCACTGAATACTAAATACAATATAGGCCCTCCTACAATATTATGTATACATATGTGTCTTTAAAAATCACATGAATATTGCATATACCTACCGACCTACAGACTTCATTTTCATAGGTACATACTTACATTCCTAAAGGTTCCATCCATGTATGTAGGTACATATTTCTCTGCTAACATAATTAGAATCCATAACATATATTAGCTAATCCGGCGAACTCTGTTCCGCCTTAGATTCAATATATAAGCAGATTTTGGATTTTATTAATTTTGGAAATCCAAATAAAAAAAAATAAGTATTCTGATGATTCTTTATTGTTTATGTATATTGGTGCATAGGTTGCCCTCTTCAGTTAAGTACCTTGTGATACACGACATTTTTGGTTTTATTATCAGGCGCTCAATCCAACATTCATTATTTTTGCAGTTAGTACATAATGATGTTTGGGAATACGTTTGATAAGTTGAATATGTTGATAAGTTCGTTTTTCGCTTAGATAAAGTTTCAGAAATTATGAGGAAATGAAATCAAGCCGCTTGATTTGTCGACAGGTACTTGACCATTACTGATAGTCAGCAATTGCTCAGAGATATCTTCAGCAGATGTATCATTAAGCAATGCAACTCACATGTTTGTTGTCAGCTGAAGTTTCTTCACATAGCACCATATATCTTAGATGATTCGAGACAAGCGTTTATTTCGTCGGCAGCCCTTGGTCTTGGAATTACTGACAGTTTGACGGAAATCACCAGACAGTAAAATCACTGCTCTTCCAAAACATCCCGAGTCATTGCGCAGATCTTTCAATGCTCGGTTAAGTGCTTCTAATGGGTTGGTGACATTTTCCCCAAGACATAATCCCCAAAGTGAAATCCCTAAATCCAAAATCGCCAAATTAAAATCCCCAACATCAAAATCCCAAAAGAAAGAATCCCGAGGGCGAAAATCCCCATGTCATCATCTGCAAAACAAATATGTTCAGGTAGTGAATCATTCGATGAACACTACTTGAACATATGTATTTGTTTTGGGGATATTTGATTTAAAAAATTAAATTAAATGCAATATAAAGAGTAAATACATTTTTTAATATTTTAAGAAAACAAAAACGAATGTAAGATTGAAAAGTGCATGCATTAATAGTAATTAATTGTTTAGAAACTGTTAATTGGTATTACAATAAAAGAATTTCATTAGATTTTTTTTAAAACTAAGTGCACATAATCAAGATATACACGGACCGGACACTGTGGATTCCTTGGGGATTTTGGCAAAAAAGATTGTTTCGTTGGGGATTTTGTCCATGTGTATTATGTCTGTGGGGATATTGGGTAGTTGGATTTTATTTCTTGTGGATTTTGTTTTTTGGGGATTTCGTACGAAACCCGGATAAAAAGCATCCTATGTCCGTCTCCTGGTTCTAAGCTTCCTCCCAATCAATTTTCAGCCAAATCAATTCAGCCGTTCTCGAGTTAATAAAAGTGTTACTAAAAGGACTTTCTTTTATATATATAGATTTAAATATACATTTTTATACTATTCCTTGAATCATCCATTCTACAATTCATTATACTAAGAATCAAGGTTATCTTAATTACATCGGCTTTAAACCTGCATAGGATATCTTACCTTACCTTACCTACTAAACAGCGTCAATGTTTAGCTTCATTAAAGTTGTTAGCTACACGAGCAAGTTCGTACGACCCAGTATTGCATTTTATGTATAAATGCTCTGTCGTCCTTCAAATCTAACATTTCGGGATTGCCTACATGTTTTTTTTTTTTTTTGAAACTCAATTTTAAAATGGGTGGCAATGGCGCAGTGGATAAAATGCTTGATTTCTAACTTATACGTGTGGGTTCGATTCCCACACTAGGCGCATTCTTTTCTATACCTCCAATTTTAATTGGATGCCGCCCATGGGTTAAAATTAGACAATCAATACCTGTTCTCAAATCCACTGTGCCAAACTAGTGCCGTGCAATTCTGGTCGCATTCAAAAACCTTAGTTCTTACAGGCATATACTCGTAGTTAAAAAAAAAAAAAAAACTGGTAGATTAAAGTTATGAGTTAATAAGTTAAATTTTGTATTAGTGGTTTAAATAAAATTTGTGTAGAAGAAAATTAAAAACAAAATGTTGCTTATAAAAATAACATTTTTCATTTATAAAATTTAAATATTAAGAATGTGGTGCTAATGATGTGATCGAACACAAGAGTAGATATGTGCGAATTAAAAGAGAATTTTATTTAAATAATAACAATCAATTGCTCCTTAACATATTTTCGTGTAAACTTCTTGCATGGTCGAAATGTCGAAGAAGTGACAAATACTCCCTTTAGTTTTTTATATTTGACAATAAGCCTTAGAAGCCAAGGCACTACGCATCAGGAAAAGCCTGCATTGGGTTGGATCTGGTCCTGTGATGCGTAGAGCATTGGCTTCTAAGCAGCTTGGTCATGGTTCAATACACGATGAAGGCACAAGAAGTTTTTCAATTAAAATGAAAAAGTAGACCAGCACCAATAGAGCAAAGGAATCTCTGATAATCGATCTTGACAAGTCGTGAAATAGTTATAATTCCAGACAAAAATAATTGAAAAAAACTAGGTAGCACACCCAAGTTGTTGTTGGTCATTCAAAGTCGATACATACCACTCCTGAGGATTATGAATATTATATGCGAGTGTGGCTTAAGCCTGAATTATACATTCAACGTAATCGGTCATAGCGTTGACTGTATGACTTCCCAAAAAAAATATTTTCACTATGTCACCATCGCACCACTCCGTTAATGCGTTGATCGACAAATTCATGCCAACACAGGTTTTAACGGTCTCGTCAATACATTTACAACATTTTTCGTTCAAAAATACAAGACGTAGCACAATAAGGACAGATTGTGACGTTCCGACGTCATAGAGTCCAGGCGTTGACCGATTACGTTGACTGTGTAATTCTAGCTTTAGAGTTGTGAGTCATTAGCCTCTGGTTCTCCACGAGGTATTTTGCGGCTTCAAATCAACATATATAAGTTGACATTATTTCTTAAAATAACCGAATTTCTAAGCTTTGTTTTTTTAAGTTCTGTCCCGAAAACTTAGAACCAAAAAGAAAACAACCAAGCTTATTAAAAGAATCCTTTGAAGTGTAAACAAATTGCTTTTAACTTCATCCCAAATAAATAAAGTTTCATTGTTTCAAAATCCATCTTACATCTTCCTAGTCAAAAATTTGTTATGATAAAGTCACCAATCCCTTATATTCTGCGTTCGTGATTAACGCCTTCAAACATGGTACTAACATTTTCCATTAAAGTCTTGGAGGCTTTGCTACATTGTTACATTATCGTCCTCATTCACTCTTGCAATCCCTCAATGTTTAACAAAATGTATTATAAACAATTGATTGAATAATTATGCAAATTTTCCTTCAATGGGATACATGGGGATTCGCAAGGATTCGCATATCCGTCCAAAGCTATACATAGGTATTCGGTATTAGTTATGTCGTGCTATACGTATATTTGGCGCATAGCCGGATATCCCTTTCGGTCCATTAGGGGTTTTCAAAATTCAAATTCAATCAACTGTTGTTGTCGTGTCGCATAATAGAATAGAACCTGCCATCCCTCATTCTTATAACACTGTTGCATATTTTACGCAAACAAAAAAAAAACATCATCATCCTGTGACTGGCTTTTGTCAAGGACCTCGTTTGCCTTTATCCTTGGTGTTTATCTCTTAATCGATTCTGTGACAAGGTAAAGAGTTTCTTTTCTTTGTTTGATGATTGTGTAGAAGAAGGTACAGGATGACGCGACGCCACGACGACGAAGACGCAGGACGCACGATACGAAAAGAAGAAGAAGAATGAAAAAAAAGCATAACAATCAACAATTTTCACGTTGATCCAAGATCGATTGACAGTTTATTGTTGTACTTTCTTTTTGTGACTTCAAAGGATTTTATTCTAGCCAAGGCATACGATGTGACGTATGTATGTATAGTGTCAAGGAGAGAATGAGACAAGGGGACGAAATCATCAGCTTCAGCAATGCCAGCGGGAGAGGAGTTTACTTTGTAAATTCGCTTCTAATACACCTTCTTATTGAGAAGGTAAATCAGGATTTTGATTAGCATGAGAAAACGCAAAAGGAAAGATTTACCATTTGCCGGCGGGGGTGGAATGTAAAAGCGATTATGTTAAGAAATGCGAAGATTGACGGGTGAATGAGATGAGATTTCAAGGATCCTTTAGAAGTGTTTTCTAAAGCTCAATCTGAAGCTGAATCTGAATGTTGATATATTTTAGAGCACCTATACTAGCAGCACTTTCACGTTTTTTCTCGCGCTCTATGCTCCTGTCTCACAATATTGGGATAGTGATTACTTTTGAGAGAAGTTATTTACATACTATAATTGAAGCATGAATGGATGATTAGGAAGGAGATTGGAGCTTCATTGTGCATGACTTCCTGAGAAACTGACTTGATTGATTTTCATAAGGACATACCTAGTTTCTGACACGACGGGAATGCTTTTAACTTGTAATGATGGGATTTAAGAAGGTAAATTTATGGATTTGATAGAAATGTTCGTATCTTGGAATACTTTAGGATTTCAATTAGACTCTACAGGAAGATAGATACATATAGATAGCTTCCTTATAAGATAATTCGGAAAGTTTGTGTTTTATTCAGGTGGCTTATGATTATCAGAATATTTAGAGCTTTGCTATTTTAATTTATTTATAACTCCTATGAACTTAGGACTTAAAAAAATTTAAATAAGCTATGACAGGTCTATTTTGAGGACTTAAAAAGTTTGAATCTCGAATAAGGATTCATCGAGGAGGATCTGCTACTTCCACTGTGAAATGTCAACAAAACTGCACGTAAAATTGAAAGTTGACCATCTAATGCAGATTTTTTCTTTTAGTTAAACCAAGCTGGGTGTTGTTTTGCAAGATGAGGCACCATTTTGTTGACACCACATATGTGGTCTACGTTAATATCGTCGATTTCAGTGGAGGAGAATTCGGGGTTAAAAGAATTCTAAGACTAACGCTACTATTTGCAAGCAACCAATCATGGCGGCACTGCCTCTGATTCTTGAACTCTATATGCGCTCTAATAAATTCCACCAAAGAGGCCCAATTTTCGACCACTTTTTGCAGCAATTGGGGTCGTATGTTAGCAATAACGCGCCGAATATTCTCTATAAAGGCGTCATCGTCTCGGGCTTATAGGCGTAGACAAGCGACTTCACATATCCCCACAAAAAATGGTGCCAGTCTGTCAGTATGTCAGTTTGTCAGTTTGTTTTTTGCATAAAAGATGGTAACAGTACATAGGGGGAAATTATTATGTTTACCTACATACATCCATTCATATCTATCCATTCGCTAACACTCTTTCATCTTTTTGTTCAGTGTCATTCTTTTTCTTAGATACTCAAGGCGTGTACCAACAGGCCCTACTAACTAGGTATTTGTGAGGCCCGCTTTATAGGGAGAAAGACTCGAAATATGTAATAAAATTGTTCATGCTAAGCAACTTCTAGTTAACTCACCTTTAAATTAAAGACAAAAGGCATTTTGAAACCGTATTTTCAATACCGATATTGGCAGTCAATACAATTATAATGCCACACAAACCTATGAAGTTACCGAGAATATACCTCATAGTGGTTATTTTCATTCAATTGGCTTTCAGTTTACACTTACTTTCTACGGAATATATTGTAAAGAAATCTATTCCGGTAAATCAATAAATTGCACACCTTAGGCCCCAATCAGGACCTCTTAATTTGTAGCTGTTTCAATATTATTCTACTTTATTATCGTCTCGGGCTTATCGGCATAGACAAGCGACTTCACATAACCCCACAAAAAATGGTGCCATTCTGTCAGTCTGCCAATCTGTCAGTCTGTCAGTTTGTCAGTCTGTCAATCTGTCAGTTTGTGAGTCTGTGAGACAGAATTTTTTGACCATCTTTTTTCGTCTTCGCTATCATCGTAATGTCATGTTTGATTGCTATCTCAAAACTTTTTTTTCGACGAATGCATAACTTGCCTTATAGTACCTACCTATAATCACAAGTAAAAAGTTGTCATTGTATCTCAATCTACAATCTAAATCGCTTTGCCGCATTTTAATCAAACTTACAGTCGTTAGGGGTAAGTGTACGCACTTTCGACTTTGAAACATGATTCCTAGCGAAATATAGAAGATATTGGCGCAAAATTTTAAACAACCCATTGTTAAGGTCTTAACATTTTACTAATTAGCAATTTCGTAAGTGCTTATTGATTGAATAACTATTTCAAATTTTGTAAACCTTTTGTAAACTAGTAAATTGCTAATTAAGGAGAAAGCTGAGCATTTGTGGGGTTTGAATTTTGATGAACACAATTATTGTTGTTATGCGTTTTAAATTAATTATATTTTGACGAAAACTCAACATGTGCTCTAAAAAGGTATTAGTTATTAGACAAATTATACACCAGCAGGACTCGAACCTGGGCACCCCGCGTGCAAGGCTGATATACTATCAGATTCTATAATGTATTTAGCAAATTGCTAAAAGTTAAAGTAACCATTACGTGATTTTAACTTTAGTAAAATGTTAAAATCGTTTAAAATTAGCTTTGTATTTACAGGGCTTTATTAAATTACAAAGCTTCATTTTTGACTATTTATTAAGGAAAGTAAAACTATATATTTTTGCCAATTTGCTATAATTATTATTGACAAAACCAAAGTAGGTCAGAATGCGCATACTTGCCCCTATCTGGGGGTAAGCGAACGCATGATTTGGGGTAAGTGTTCGAATGTCCAGCGTGTTTCTAAAACACTTATGTAACAGGGTTTTTTATTAGTAACTCTTTTATTTTAAAACAAAATTATAGTCTATTTCATAGAGTGTAATGTAAATAGTTTTTTTTAAACAAAAGAAAAGAAGAGCAGGAGAAAATTGTTTTATGTCGCTTAAGAAAGCTTTGAACCCAATCACGTCCAGCCATTTACAAATCATTGTTGAAATGATTTGGGATGTTGTTTACCGTGGCGTATTGGAAAACTTACTTCCGTATTGTTGATATTGTCATTATATATATATGTATATAAATATACATATATATGCCATATATATTGTCTATTTTCCCGCAATACTCTACTATTTCTCACCATCCCTAAACTAGAATTCGGAGCTTCTTTTAAGATGATGCTATACATTTTCATACTGACGGATCAAAAACTGATGATGGGATTGGTGGGGTTTTGTACTCAAACAGCCAAATATTAAGTCTCTTTCCGTCTTCCTAATTATTGTAGCGTATTCCAGGAGGAAATCATGGCAATTTGAGAAGTCCTTTCCTGGGTCAAAGAAAACGTGATATCAACTACTAGTATCCGTATCTTCTCAGATAGTCAGGCGGCTATTAAATCTCTGAAATCGTCCTATAAAAACTTCATAACTGCTGTCAACTGCCGTTCATTTCTTATGGAGATGGCGCAGCAGTTCAATATTCACCTATGTTGAGTGTCATGGTACAGGGATATCCCAGGGAATTGTATGGCTTATGACCTTGCCAAAAGTGGAACGACACCACCTTTATTACCTGACAAGCAAATATAGGTGTACACACCGCTACATATAAGTTAATGCTGAAACAAGATGCTTTAGAAAGGACAAACCTAAGATGGAAGAATACAACCACCTGTCTGACGACAAAACAGTTGTGGTCAAAACTTCATCTGAAACGCTCCAAACTGTGGTATATTTGCGTCAGCTTCAACGCTTACAGCCACTTCGACCTAACCTAACCGGACCGTATATTTCTCTCCTGTTCTGGAGAAAATGTCGTTTTGAAGTGACTAAGAGAACTGGCCGTACTGTTTAGCTTGAGGAGTTTTCTAAGCGCACATTAGCTTATTCCCACTTCATCCACAGCCCATCGCCGGCTTAAAGCCGAACTGATAAGATGTTTAGCCTTATCAATTTGGATTTGGCACTGTTTCACAAAATTTTTCAGGATATTTTCAACATATGTTCGAGGCATATGAAAGAAAAGAATAATAAAACATTAAATGTATTTATTCATAACATGTAATAAATAGAGTTACGGATATATAATATTCACTATGGAAGTGGCTTAGAAAAAATTTAAAAAATGTGTATGGATATATAAGTGAAGCGACAATTAGTTTGGTTTTAATTACATCAATAAAAAATCGATTCCTTCAGCCGTATACACGCTAACCATAATCCTAAATACTATATGTATCTACTAACCTAAATGTTTTTTTTTTCTTTTGCATTTCTTTGTCGGGGTAATTGTACGCATGCCCGCTTTTGCCCCAAAAGTTTTGCGAAAACTTACCCCACAGCACTTTTTTTTAAATATTTTGTTTATTTTGAACAAATTAACACCAAATAGAGTAAAATTTTCACTCAAATACAATGTACATATAATATATTCAATAAATAATTAGGACTCAATGTGTTAAAATAAAATCACTGAACACTACCACGTTTTAAAAATTGAGAAATATTTTTGTGGGGTGGCCGTGGCGCGATAGTTGTATACTAGCCAGTCAACCTCTTGGTCGCAGGTTCGATTCCTACCATTGTCTATGTCTTCTTATATTCCATTAAAAACCAATTCTCAAAATTGTCATAATATAAGATGTGGTTTCCTCATTACATGCTGTTCAGGCATAACACTAACAACATGTGACTGCGAGTAAACTAGTATACTCATAAATATGACCACGAAACAAATAAAATAATGCGAATTATAAGAGACATAAATAAATAAGACACGGTAATTTTCCCTGCTAAGTTCAGCCGCCATCCCTGGAGATAAATCTGAGACAACAACCAGCTCTAGTCTCAGAACATAGCGCCACACATCTTCCTAGCCTTCTTTCTCTCCTTTCACCGGAAGCCGCGCTGTGTTATAAGCATATAAGGGGCATTCATAATCCCTTGAGCGCGTGCAAAATTATAAAAAAAACTTTTTTTGTTTGGCTTCCTTTCACAAAATAAACAAATTTAAAGGGCCAACAACAACTGACCCAAACGAAATACAGATACCTAGTTAATTGCACATTTATTGATACTTAATATTTATTGTCATTGTCCAGTAATTAACTGCGCATACACTTCCCCGCTGCGCACACTTACCCCTAGCGACTCTATTGTTACTTAGGTGATTCCTTAGAGGTGGCAATGAAATTTGTTCAGCTTCAAAAAAAATAACGGTAACTGTCCTACAATATTTTGTTATTACTGACGTATCAAATTTTTTATATAGGAAATCCTTCAAATTTCCAATAACTCTGCATTCCAATATTTCCGAAAACGGTTAGACGATATTTTTGAAAATATGTTTTTAAATTCTTATTCTTTTTAAATACAAAATTAAGGAAATGTTGAATATATATAAGTAAAAAAACAACATTAAAAATATATTATTTAGCTAGAAATCTTGTAATTAAGATGTGATCGAATATAAGAGCAATTTCGTGCGACACAGGTTTGCATTTTATTTATAAATTCTCTGGAATGCAGTTCTATAAAAAAAAGCTCAGTTTCAAATTCATCTAGGATGTTAACACCAGCAAACTTTTTTTTGTTATCAAGAAAAAATAAAAAATGTTGTAGATATTAATTTCTCTTCACAGAACAGAAAGTTATTTGACCTTTGAGTAGCTTTGAAATCTATTTTCTTGTATATGTTCCACACACTTCACTTTGTGTCTGTATTATGTGGATATCTACCTAAAGTGTGCTGTATGGTTAAGCCAAATCCATTTTCTCGTTTGCCCGCATCCTTTTTAGCATCAAAATTTGATAACCTATTGCAAATTTCCACATCAGCCACATTTGAACAAGACAGACAGTGATCCTAACAAGGCTGCCCCCGAAAAATCATATTCAAAACCATGAGAACCACCGCATACCAAAAGTTTGCATGCTAACAAAATAACGCAACGTGCAAAACTCGTAGGTATCGGGCATACATATGTATATAGAGGTACCACATCAGATACAATACAACCACGACCTACCAGCAGATGTGTGAAAAATAACGGTAAACAGTTTATATAGTACATGAATGAATATGTAAAGGATAGCAATGGTATACTCATATGGGCGAGGATGCGGAAATAGATGGCAGACGTCGAGTTATCAAGAATTAATTACGAAAATTTTGTTTTTTTCCAAGAGTGTACGAAGTTTCCAATTTGTATTCTGTCTTTCTACTTACACACACAACATATCTCTATGACTGCAATTCAGAATACGACTTTCAGTTCTCGGTTTTGGTCTCTGTACAACAGTCAAGAAGATAGCAAGCATAAAAGATAGTAACAGTACAGAGGGGGAAATTATTATGTGCTCGCTAACACCCTTTCATCTTCTTGTTCAGTGCCATTCGTAGCTACTCATGGCGTGTACCAACGGGGCCCTACTAACTAGCTATTTGTGAGGCCCGCTTTATAGGGAGAAAGACTCGAAATATGTAATAAAATAGTTCATGCTAAGCAACTTCTAGTTAACTCACCTTTAAATTAAAGATTACCGACATTTTTAAACCGTATTTTCAATACCGATATTGGCGGTCAATACAATTATAATGCCACACAAACCTATGAAGTTACCGCGAATATACCTCATAGTAGTTATTTTCATTCACCCAGCTTTCAGCTTACACTTACTTTCTACGGAATATATTGTAAAGAAATCTACTTCGGTAAAATAATAAATTGCACACCTTAGGCCACCATCAGGACCTCTTAATTTGTAGCTGTTTCAGTATTATTCTACCTTATTATTAAAACTTCGGGAAGTAAGAACTTGGCGTACTTTTAGAGCTCACTCTTTACACGACTGACTTGTTAGTTGTATAGAAGAACTTTGCTCTTTTTTAAAAAATACATAGGTTATCCATTTTGCGGTTTCAAAAGTATAAGGCTGGAATTCGACGTCTGTCAAACTAAGTTGTTAAACCAATTTTGTTTTTTTTAGTTGAAAGTGTGACATTTACGAAAATGGATCGCTTAACTATCGCACAACGCATAAAAATTTTTAAAACCCACTACAAAAATGGTGATTCTGCCACAGCCGTATATCGTGCTTTAAGAGAAGATTATGGTTTACATAATCGTTCAACTAGGCAAACAATTGGCAAAATTGTGATGAAATTTGAAGAGACTGGATTGGTTACAGATATTGTAAGGCCTGTGCATCATCGTTTCGCTCGTACTACTGAAAATATCGCTGCTGTGAGTGAAAGTGTTGGCTAAGACCCGAATGTGACGATTCCTCGTCGTTCTCAGGAATTAGAACTGTCTTACGGCACATTATGGCGTATTTTGCATTTGGATCTACACCTACATCCATATTAAGTCCAGCTCACTGAAGCCAGCTGACCATTCACAACGTCATAGATACGTCGAATGGGTTCTTGAACAACAGACGGTGGACGGCTATTTTTCGAACAAAATTTTCTTCAGCGATGAAGCACATTTCTCACTCGGTGAGTATGTTACTCGTAATAAACAAAATTGTCGTATTTGGGGTTCTGAGAATCTTCAAGTATTTGAAGAGATGCCATTACATCCGCAAAAAGTTACTGTTTGGGGCGCTCTTTGGTCCGGAGGTGTCATTGGTCCTTACTTCTTCGAAAACGACGATGGAACGACTGTCACCGTCAATTCGGAACAATACAAAAGAAATATCATGACAAAAAATATTTTATATGTGTTTTATTTACGTTTACTTTTGAAACCGCAAAATGGATAACCCTTTATGTTTTTTTCTGGTCTCACTACTGGTTGTCAAAATTGTAATAGTTTGTCATTTTAAAATATCTACAGATACTGAAAGTGGAAATTTAATTAGGAATTTTTCAGAAAGTGGGTATATACCACGATTCCTAAATAAATAAGCTCAAATTTTATATTTTTATCTATTTACTTACTTTAATGCCTAACACTCTACCAAATTTCATTATTCTACAGCAAACTGAAGCTTACCATAAAATTAACAAGAATTTTCCAGAAGTGGCCGTGGCCCGATGCTACGCCTCCTGAATAAAAAACCTCAAATGTTCGATTTATGCCTTTTCTTGGATCACAAGGCCTACCGTTGTGCAAAATTACAAGACTCTACAATGTCGGGAAGTGATCCATAATGTTGATGATTGATATTTTTTATGATCAATAATTTTGATGATGTGAGTAAGTTAGTTAGGGTTTTTGTGATTTTTGAGGCCTTACATACAGTGTTGCGAACGTAAGTTACCTCGAGTAAGTTACCATCAAGTTACGCATAACTAATTGCACTTCCACAAAGAAATATTAAATTTTTTGGAACGTTTGAAAGACAGTTGATTTCTCAAAAGGGTGTGCATAAAAAACTATTTAGAAAAATTACGCTCTATTTCTTTCTCTATTTTAATCAATTTTAATGCAAGCTTTGAAAGCTTTGGTGCATAGAAAACGATTGTATTCTAAAGCTAAATTGGATAATTTAACATTTTTAAAAGAGTTTAGCATTTAAGAAAGTTTTTAATTTAAAAATGATAATTGTTCTCTAATATGTCATTAGTATACCAAGGATGTAAATAGTAAGATGCTAGTGCATTAACATTAAACGAATTATTAAGACGAGATCTGTCGAGATTTTCGAACTGTGCTGGAACTTTTAATTTTAACCAGCAAATTTTGACGGCCTCAGCTAATAAAGTTGTTGACTGTTGTTGGCAATTATTTATTAGCTGGATCGAATAACTCAATTTTTTGTTAGGCATCTTTTTGGTATGAATCCGTGATCCCCATACGAATTGGTCACTTGCTTTCCGGATTGACGCTTTGTTTCATTTTTTGACTACGACACTTTACCTTTTTAATCAGAATTTTTAAATTTTTAAATCATAACTTATAAAACTTGACTTTTTGCTTCGAATTTTATTTTGATATGAAGATTTTTCTGAAGATATGTCACAATATTTGATTATTTACGTTACTAATTCAATTAGTTACATTAGTTACATTAATTACATTAGTTACGCGTAACTGCTTAGATTTTGTGACATGAACCATTTAAGCTAAAAAGCTGAAAATTTTTGGGGCTGAGTCTATGCCTAACTAGCTTAGCAAATATTCCGAATTTGAAGTTTCTGACTTCATTATGCTACTGAAGATAGAGCGGGTCGAAAGTCGCCTGATTTTGTTCCTATACAAATAGGGTGCAATGCTAGAACTTAGTTGTTTACTCCCCTGCTCGTGGATTTTGTCTTTTGATCAATAAAAACCGACATATAAGCACCCGCACTTATACTATTTGAATTCTGACAGCATAATATATATTAGGGAGGGCAGTTATTCACAATTAACCGGTTATCGTTTTTTCCGGTTATTTTTCCTGCCGGTTTAACCGGACGGTTTTAACGGGACAAAAAAATAGTTTTTTTGTACTCGTAATAACCGGTTTTCGGTTTTATATACACAAATTGTTAGTTTTTTATTTGCTTTAACAAACGATCATGTCAAATAAAATATATCTACATATGTAGATAAGCTTATTTCCGAAAAGAAAATACTATTGTTTTCCAAAAAAAAACTGCACTTCGTGAAATACTCCCATACAAACGAAAATTGCAGATGCGACAACATATTTCAGTTAATAATTTTATTTTAAATGATAAATTATGTTCAAGTTCACAAACGTTAACCGGTCAACAACAACCGTATCGAAATGAGATGAAATCAGCTGACAGATAGTAAAGTAAACACACTCGTACACCGTCTGTATACCTCAATGAAGGAAAGCCAAGATGATAGGATGGAAACTATTTCAAAAGTTACCCTCCTTAAAATAGTGTAGGTTTTGACATCAAACAACTCAATTTTTCGAAAGTATGTGTAGTTCAAAATGATTTCACCTTCCTACCACTCTAGTTAATTTCTCTATAAAAGAAAAGTTGGCAGGGGTGAATAACGTTGAAGGTTGCGCCACACACAAATGTATGTTTTATGAAACAGACAAATTTCTTGCAAGACACATTATATTTCTGTGGTGATAAAAGTGTCAATGTAAATAACCGGGTTTTTTCAGCCGGTTATTAAATTTCTGAAAAATCACCAGTTTAACCGGAACAAAGAAATCTCCGGTGAAAACCGGTTAACCGAAATTTCACCGGCCGATTCATACAAACGTAACGTAATGTCGGATATAAAAAATTGGCGAAATGCCAACATTTTTTCATTTTATACCGATTTTTGCCATAAAACAAAATATTTTATTTAAAGTGGTATTTTGGTAATCGTGAAAATTCCACATAACGGTATATAATAGATATTTAAAAACGTGTAATAGTTTTTATTGTGCTATAACATTTTTTCAGTTTGCTGAACACAATTTTTCGACGGGCTGCAAAATCGTCTTTAGACGCTCATGGTACTTGATAAATGCTTTCTAGGAGAAAGTGGTTAACTTTTTCTCAGTTTTCGTTTTCAATTATATTGAAGATTTGTTGCTTCTATTTTCCTTTTCATAGTTTTCAATTGAATGAAAATTTATCAAAAAGTTGAGATTTTCGATGTAGATAAATTCCTGCCTATTATGCTTTATAATAGAGTATATACAATTTTGTATAAGAGAAAATACAAAATATATGGAAAGTTTAAGACTGGCTTTAAGCAAGTCTTTTTTTTAGAAACCTAGAAAAAGAAGTTAGTATATGAGTATAGTCAACAAAATAACAAACAAAAATTGGATCTCTTGCCGAGAAAATCCTACTGAAGAGAATTCTTTGCATAATTGAAGGAAAAAGACTTATACGATACCGGACTATCAGTTTTGATTTCTGAAAAAACGCAAAACAGTGTTAATTAGTGATTTTAATGATATTGAGAAGTCTTTAGAAACAAAATATGTGTTACAGGGTATTTCTGGACTCTTCTATAAGCCTTTGACAAAGTCTTACTCGTTGGCCTAATAATATCAAATCCTTGAATATTATCTAGAAAATTATGGATTAAAAGGATCGGGATTAAAGAAAATAATCGGTGGTGTTCCGCAAGGAAGTATTCTTATCCCTTTCTATTTATTCATAGACTCACAACAAATCTCAAGAATTAGATATATTAGTATCAACAACAAGTCTATTCTCTATACACCAATATAAATTAACTAATGCCAATTGCAAGATGTGCATATTTTACTTACAAAAAATGAAAGAGAAAACGTGATTGACAGGCATTATTTATGCTCCAAGCCGTTTTTTACACACTAGACTGAAAAATTATCTATGTCTAAATGAATAAGACTCGATTCAGTGTCAGGTACCGATGAAATGATTTTGAAAAACTTGCCATCGTCGGTGTACAATGAAATATGGGAATATTTAATAGCCAACGTTAATGTTAATAATAAAAAGAAGAGGACCTATGTGTCTGCTTTAAGGGATGCCAGACATAGTTAGCAACGAACTTATGAGGGCAGACCTGAAGCGGTTTTCGAGGTATAAAGATATCCATTATGATAGGATAGGTTCAAATGATAGGGTAGATAGCTTGGAAAGTATAAGTCTCTGGAAAATTTTGTCAAATGCTTTACTGAAATCAGTATTGAGATAAGGTAAATAGGTTAACCGACACGAATTCGACTTACAATTATAAGCTCAAAAGATCATACAAAATGCTTTCAAATATTGTTTGAATATGACATTGTGTACTTTTTTGTGAATAGGGGTTACAAAACAGGTTTTCGATAACTGTGGGAATTCACCTTGATAAAGAGATAAATTAAGGATTAGCCAGAGGAGGAAAGATAGAGTCGCCGAATATTGCTTTGTAAATGTGGTAGGGCCCATTAGGTATAGGTGAAAATTCATCATTTAGTAGATTAAAGATAGGAGGATTATAGTTGTCTAGTTTTTTTTTTTATAATCTACCCGCACTCAATGGATTATATACTACCCTTTAAATGTTTCAACAAAGCGCGGGCGTGAGGTTAAGGAAGAGAAAGAATGATAGGAAAGATGTATGGCGCGATGTTCTGAGACTGTAGGTGGTTGTTGTCTCAGATTGTATCTACAGGGATGGCGGCTGAACTAATGCGAAGAAATTTCCTTGTCTTATTTATCTATGTCCCTTATAATTCGCATTAATTTTTTTTATTGTTTGTCATATTTTATCGGTATACTTGTTTTACTCAATCACATGTTGTTAGTTCTATGCCTAAACAGCATGTAATGAGTAAACCAGCAACTCATTGCATGACATTTATTTTTAGAATTGGTTTTTATGGAAACATAAGAAGACATAGACTACGGCAGGGATCGAACCTGTGATCATGAGGTTGACATGCGAACACACAACTATTGCAAAACGGCCACCCCCAATTGATAGAGTAAATAGCCATGGTGGGTGCAGTGAAAGATTTAGGCTTAGGCCCGTGAGGCCCGGACTTGGGGCGCATAATTTGATGGGCGGCAAGATCTAAGGAAAATTAATTTCAAAAATTGGAGTTTCAAAAAAAAAAAATTGTATAGAATATATTATAAATTTTATACTACTCCGCACATAAATGTACAGAGTAGGAACACAATCACCAGATCTACTAAGGCTATGTAGGCGTTTTAATAACACAAACATTAATATAAGACAGAAGAACAGAACAGAAAGAACACACATGGCAACAGCACACCGTAGGTTTTGAGACGGTCACCCATCCGAGTACTAATCGCGCTTACTGCTGCTTGATTTAGGTGATCGGTGGGTACAGATGCTTAAGCAGTGACTAGGCCATTCTCCTACTATAATTCTATTCATTAATTTACTTCTCAATTTCTGTGATAGATCAATTTTAGTCCTTAAGTGTGATTAATCTCATATAATTTGAAGCTTTTTGAAATTACTAAATTTGAATAACGTCGCCATTTGTTTTTAGTGTGAAGTCAAAATTCCGTAGATTTCCACGTATTGAATATAATTTTGATATTCATTCAAAAGTGTCAGAGCATTTTTTGTTTAAAAAAATAATTTTTCATGAAAAATAAATCCCGTCTTTTTCTATATTCAATTTTTTGAATCATCAAAATAATTGGTAAATAATTAATGTTTTTCCAAAACCCCACAGTTCAAAAAGTATATCAAATAAACACTTACGCCATAAAACAAATACAAACAAATCGCCCCGGAACGTTTCTTTTGCTAAACCACACTAATAATAAAACTATATAGCATAGAACCAAACAACAATCCCTAGCTATTTATCAATCAGTCCGAAGTCGAAGGTTCTTTTTCATGTTTAATTCCATTGCATTTTGAAAAGAGATTTATTTTAATTATAAGTGCGCTGAAACAAGTCAACCTCAAATCAAAAATTAAGCTCATACATTCAATCTCATTTTAATTTCAAAGAAAAAAAAAAGGTTTAGGTTAGGCATGACAGGCGTTCACTCACTTATCGAAGTATATCTGTGAACGAATCAGATAGGTTAGCTGAAAGCTGTAAAAAAAATCAGAACAAAACGCATACCAAATGAATTTTGCAGTCAGCTGTTATATACATTTGTCTCGGATAGCTCTTTTTTCCAAATTTGTTGGGATAACTCAAAATAGCTTTCATGAGAACAGCTGTTTTTTCATCAGATGTGCTTTTGGACGCATGAGTGAACGTCCCCATTGTAAAATTAAAGGAAAAATCTCTACTCATTAAATAACTTGCGCACCATTTTTGTTCTCTCAAACCCTCTTTCTGCGCAACCGACTTGACCGTTAGCCAATTGATTTGGCTCAAGATGGCCAGAGATGACAGAGTAGAGTTCTATTCAGGATTCACAAGCTAATTGCTGCACTTCTCTAATTTACAAATTATGTATGTGAACTGCAAATTGCAATTTTCCTATTTGGCGGTAGAATAGACAGCCAAAAATAATATTTCGACAGTTCACTCTACGTCTACTAATTTTACCTACCTCATTCTTGTAGCAGACGTAACAAATGTAGTAAATCATAAAAAATCCCATTTCTGCCATTTCTGGGTAGCAAACATTACAAATGTATTTAAAAAAAAATTACTTTCGGCCTACTCAGTCTGGGGTTCTAACCCTAGCCAAATTTATAAAATTGGCCAATTCTAAAAGTGTAGTGGTGTCGCTCGGTGGGTAGTACTTGCGTTTACTTGCATACGTGAATTTTTATGATGACCGTTTTCGGGCCCCAACCAACAATCTTACAATTTCCACAATTAGGACTTTTTCCTTTTTCTTCTATATCGTGTGTTTGTTCTTCTAGGAAATTTAGGATTAATTATTTTGTTCATTCAAAATCTCTTTATTTCCGCACCCAAAAAAAGCAAGATAGCAATTCTCGCAGCCACTGCCAGTCAAATGTACAACTTTTGATAGAAGAATCGATACATAGTCGGTATATGTGGGTGTGTGATGCCTTTATTTTCCTCGAGCAGGAACAGGACATTCAAATCAGCCAAGAGAAAGATAAATGTGATTTCAGCCGACTGCAACTAAATCAAACCTATTCTAACCCACCGTCAACCGTACTCCTCATAAAGGTCGTCATTCCAAAACCACCATCAACATCCACTATATGCACAATAAAGTGGGAGGTTAGAGAAAGGTTGTATAATATGTATGTGTGTAATCTGTATAGAAAAGGAAAAAATCGAAACATACTCCTCCAGGTATGCAATGTGTCCTTTCAAGCGTGAATCCCTCCGTTTTAGTTTTGTCACTACACATATTGGCAATACTGCCAACTATTTATAATTCTTCTATTATGTTGACAAAAATATTTTTAAGGAAATACGTATTACTGTAAAAATTAGACATTTTTTGGGTTAAGAGTTTTTCATATGAATCACATTGCAGTTTGTTTGCAATTAATTGGAACCTTTTTGGCACATGGCATCACCTTTATTTTTCCTTAAAGCTGCACATTCAGCCTTAACTAGCTATACATGGGCCATTTTTACTTGCGATTATAGGTACTATAAGGCAAGTTATGTATTCGTAAAAAAAATGTTTTTCTAACAATCAAATATTACATTACGACCATAGAGAACACCAAAAAAGTGGGTCATACAATTCCGTCTGCCTGTCTACCTGTCCTCGAGTCTGCAGCGTAAACTGTTAGGTGGATTTACTTCAAACTAGGTACATATTGTTTTTTCGGTAATATGCCCACAAGTCTTTTCCATTTTTTTACGACGACTAGTAACAGTAGCTCCCGTACATTTTTTTTGGGCCAAAAACAAAAAATCTGATTTTTCTCAAAAACGGCTCCAACGATTTTTATACAAAAAAATCAGTTCATTAACGATTTTGATAATTTTTCCTGTTTGGTGTTTTCTGCCATTATCTTGAATAGGTAAAAAACTATTTTTCTAACAATAAAAAACGACGGTACCTCCCATACAAATGTTAAAAAACCGTTAAGAAAAAAATGTATTTCTCGAAAACGGCTCCAAGAATTAAAAAAAAAATGTTTGTGTTCTTAATAAATAATTTTTTTTTGAAAAATTCGAATTGCAAAAACCTGAAGTTTTTTGAAATTTTATATGTAAAATTATTAAATTAATATATATAATATTAATAATATCTTTAAAATAGCGTTTCAAATTTTTTATCCTAAAACATTTTTAAAATCTTATACATAAAAAAAGTTTTTTTTTTCTAAAACCGCTCCACCGATTTTTGAAATTTTTTTACTTGCGCAATAGGTACTATAGGGCAAGTTTTGCATTTGGGGAAAAAATCGAACTCGAGATTTTAATCAAAGTTGACATTACGATGATAGAGAACACCAATAAAGTGGGTTAGGCAATTCCGTCTGTCTGTCTGTCTGTAGAACGATCTGCAGCCCAAGCCGCTGAACCGATTTTGTTCAAACTTGGTGGTTAGGAGTTTTAGGTGATTGTCCAAAATAGATTTTCGAATCGTTGTTTTGGACCCACAAATAACGGTACTTGCCATACAAATTTTTCTACCATCTTAATTATCTCGAAACCGGATATAACGATTTTGATAAAAATTGATATGTAGACTAATTTGAGTATGTTCTACAATTTGGCCGAACAAAATTTAAAAATTGTTTGTTATTAACGGGACCTGCCATGCAACCATTTTATTGATATTCCACTTTCTCATAAACGACTGAACGGATTTCGATGAAAAATTTATATACGGGATCTCCCTCAAATTCTAAATAATACTGCATTTCAAAATTTTTCAAAAATAGTTTTTTGGATTTAAAAAAAAATCAATTTTTTCGAGAATTTTGAAATGCAGCATTATTTAGAATTTGAATAAACTACTATATAAACATTTTTATCGAAATCCATTGAAGCGCTTATGAGAAAGTCGAAAATCAATAAAATGGTTGTATGGCAGTTACCGTTAAAAATAAAATACATAAATCATTTTTAAGCCAAAATGTAGACCATACCTAAGGTAGTACATACACTTTTTTTTTTATCAAAATCGTTACAGCCGTTTTGAGATAATTAAGATGGTAGAAGAATTTGTATAGCAATTATCGTTATTTCTGGGGCTTAAACAATGATTTAAAAATCTATTTTGAACAATCACCCAAAACACCTAAGCACCAAGTTTGAACAAAATAGGTTCAATAAATAAATATTTAAGCACCTTATTGTTTTTACATTTAGGTTTTTGTCGCAGTTTAAATTGGCTTTCTACTAGTCACAACGATTAAACGAATGACGAGATGAAAACAAAACGAACGATCAAAAACACGTACCTGTATGCATTTTAGACTGTATGCAGTCCATCATCAGCATCACGACTGCTCGAATTGGTATCAACTTCTTGGTTTGTAATCAGATGAGAGAGTTTGATAAAAGAGAAAATTGGATGCTTATGAAAGCTATTTTATACAAGGAGATAGAAATGCCATCAATTCCGATAACGGCAATATATTGTCAAATCTCTTTTCTCTCATCTGATTACAAACCAAGAAGTTGATACCAATTCGAGCAAATGCATACAGGTACGTGTTTTTGATCGTGCGTTTTGTTTTCATCTCGTAATTCGTTTAATCGTTGTGACTAGTTGAAACTCAAGTTAAAGTGCGACAAAAACCTAAATGTAAAAACCATTAGGTGTTTAAATATTTGTTTATTGTGTTCGGTTAAATTTAATAAAATCGGTTCAGCCTCTTAGGCTTTAGATCGTTCCACAGACAGACAGACGGAGTTGCGGGACCCAATTGTATGGTGCTCTCTATCATCCCAATGTACACTTTGATTAAAATCTCAAGTTCGATTTTTTTCCAAATGCAAAACCCTGCCATATAACCATTTCGTTAAACCCTATTTTTATCGAAAACATATCTAAAGATTTTGATTTACAAAAATCAGCGCAGCTTTTTAGGAACGACCGATCATATGGTTGAAAATTTTATTTTTAAATGTCTAAAAACGGTACTTTCCATATGACTGCTTTATTTTGCCTTCGACTATCTCATAAATGGTTTAACCTATTCTTTCAAAATTTCACACATATCTATAGGTGTAGGCAGCCCAAATTATACTGCATATCAAAATTTTTAAATTTATATTTTTTTGTATTTTTAAACGAATTTAAAAAAATATAAATTATAGTTATAGGTATTTGCTGAATAACTATGAATTGGCGTTTTTGATTTTTTTTTTTTGAGAAAAGAAAATGTTTTCAAAAAGTTAAAAAAAAACTTTTTTTTATCAAAAAACGGCTGCACAGATTAAAATTTTTTTTCCGAAATTCAAATTTATCCAAGAAATAAAATGGCGTACTTTGAGCTCAAATTAGCTTAAGTATTTATTTCAGAATTTTGAATTATTTTTTCTTTGATTAAGCCGATTTTTAATCTTTTGTTTTTAAGTTTATATTATTAAATATTTAAGATTGTCATACCAATATTTTTTAGAAAAAAATTAAAGAAATTTTGTATATATAAAAAATTAAGTAAAAAACGACTTTAAAAATTTAATTTATTTAGATTTTTAATAGAAATCCTTTGCATGCGGTGTGATGGAACATAAGAGCAAGGTCGTGCGATCCAGTCTTGCATTTTATTTTTTTTGTTAATTTACGTATCTTATTTACTTCGACATTATTTTTCAACAAATTGTTTTTGTCAAGTTTGATTATAGACATTTATTACATCGGACAAAAAATACTATTTTTTTTTAATTTCCCCTCGGTTGGCAACAATGTTATTGGATGCTTCTGCAGAAAAGTATAGCTACTTGAATGTGTGGTTTATGGACACACATTCCTATCTATCCTCATACATACGCACGAAACACACAGGACAGAAACGCCAAGGGAAATTTGCATATTATTTCACACTTTGATTGAATATGTAAATCCTTGTAAATGAATTCAATTTTACGATCTAAGAGATAAGGCCACGTACTGGATAACAGAATGGATGACTGACTCGATAGATGGATGGTTGACTGAATGGATGAATGAATGCTTCGATGGTTGGATGAAAAGGATCATTCCGATGGATGTGTCTCGTGTATTTCTGGCTTCAGTATCATTGGCTATATGCTAAACTTATCTATATAGGTGGGTAGTGTGTTTTGAAAATATGGCAAAAGAAAATCGAAAGGACCCCATCATCGTTGTCGTTTCTTTCGTCTTATCATCATTATTCTGAGGCAACAACAAGGGTTTTGTATAAACATCGACAAATGACGACGATGAAGGCAAATTCTTGAGACAAATACAATCGACAGAGTTTAATTTAAGTCTGTTTATTGGAAAAAGGGCAAGGCGGCAGAGAGAACAAATCAAGAGAAATATAAGATAGGACCTCTATCTACTTCCTTCCACCCCATTCCACCCCTGAATGTCGAATAAATGAAAATGAATTTGAGCTTCTCGCCAAAAATAAGACAAAATTTCAGTTGGTGCGCGATGGTGTTTTGACTCCCTTTCCCTGTCACCATTGTTCCCCTCTGCACTCCATTTTGAAGTTAATAGATATTCGAGTCTCTGTCAGTTTATTTGTGCTTTGTGGGGAAAGATAAACAAACAAGAAACCAGAAAACGGAACATTTAGTGACTAACAATGGGATTCCGATTTTGAATAAAAGGATCAACGAATGTGCCAAACCCATCCGGTACTTTGTCAGGAAATGTTTCTTTAGGAGCATCGCATCCCATCTATTCCCAATCTCAATCCCAAATCTCATTCCCATCCAGATTTCTGATACACACAGATTGAATTTGAATGAGTAACCGCACAAATCAAAATGTTAAAGTGAAATGGTTTATTGGTCTTTTTAAGTTAAATATATAGATATACATATATTTATTGTATCAGATGAAGAAATATACATAATGTATGTATGTATGTATGTATGTATGTATATAGGGTTAGGTTTTATTCGTTTTTTATATTTATGTTGTAATATGTAAAAGTTATAGGTAAGGGAAACTGAACTTTTATGACCCAAATAAAAAGTTCCTTAGGAGAATTACATCTGAAATTATCAATTCCAAATTGCCAAAGTTATTTAGTTTTTTTTCTACTCCTTCAGGACATTCTTAATTTTTTAGATTTTTCAAGTCAATTCATTTAAGTCCCAGAAAATTAGCATAAAGTTTGTCGTCAAACCTAAATTTGCAAGTTTAAGAGGCCACAGAGACTCAGTGATTTCCATTTTAAACAAGTCTTTGGACATGTGAGGTTTGTCAGAAAAAAGTTCATGGCGACAGTTTTTTGGGATGTGCGTGGTGTTATTTACATCGATTACCTTGAAAAGAGCTGTTGGATCGGTTCTAAGCATCAAGCATGAACGGGAAGAAAAAGTTATTTTTTACCAGGACAATGCAAAAGTCGGCAGTAGAAACTTGCAAAATTAAATGAGTTAGGCTACGAAGTCCTATCCCTCATCCAACATATTCCCCAGATTTAGCCCCTGCAACTTATTTTTTGTTTATAAATACGAAGAAATGGCTCAGATTTACATCAAACGAAGAGGTCATCGCTGAAACAAACGCTTATTTTGTGGGGCTCGCAAAATCGTATTATTGGAAGGGCATCAAAAATTTGGAGAAACGTTGGAAGAATGAATTCTATCGAGCTAGAAAGAATCGACTATGTTGAAAAATAAAATGGTTTTACTTATTGATCCTGCCTCTAATTTGTAGCACACAGCGGGAAAAATAAGATAAAGCTCGCAGAAACTTTCAAGTTAAATCCAAGTCTCGAAATTGCCAATTTATCGATAGTTGAATCCTGAAATGAATTCTTAATCGAATACTTTTTTCCGGATCCGTATAAGAATTGTGGAAACTTCGGATTTTTTAGAAGATATTATCCACTGACATCGTTAACATCCGTCACTTTAATTTAATAGCTGCTAGCTTGAAAGATTGTCGAAAAATTATGTTTTAAGGGAAAGAGTGTATTTCGTTCCAAATATCACCCAAGAGTCTTGAAATCACTCCGGTGTAGAGCACTTGCGATATTAATAGGTACTATAAGCAAGTTTTGCATTAAAAAAAAATTAATAAAATGCACGACTGGATCGCACGAACTTGCTCTTATGTCCGATCACATAGCATGCATATGATTCTTAGTAGAAGCCGTCCGTTTTCGAAATATTGAATTTTCAAAAAAAAAAAATAATAACTTTTCAAAAATCCAAAAAAAAAAGTATTTTTTTGAAAATGTTCGTAAACAGTAATATTTATAATTCAAAGCACCATCTACATATAAGACTTCGATCGAAATCCGTGGAGCTGTTTAAGAAAATGCCCGAATGTATGAATATTGCTAACTATCGCACCAATAATGAACGTTTTGCTGCTTTAAACAAAATGGTTTATTTTTTTAATGTTTTCAATAATATACACATTTTTCTAATAAATTTAAATAAAATATTTTTTCAATCGCATTATATTGTAAATAAAACTTTTATAGCTTGTAATTAGTTAAGTTGTAAATAAATAAATAAGTAAAGTTGAAAATCAAAAAATAAATTGTGTGGCAGGTACCGATAACAACAAAATATCTAAAGAACAATTTAGACCAAAATGTAGACAATACCTAAAGTAGTTCACACGCTTTTTTTAATTAAAATCGTTAGAGCCGTTATCGAGATAATTAAGATGGTAGAAAAATTGTATGGCATTATTTTTGGGGCTAAAGAAACGATTCAAAAATCTATTTGCGAGAATCACCTAAAACGCTTAAGTACCAAGTTTTAAAAAAAAGACGTTTAGGCATTAGCTTGTGCTACAGACAGACATACATATAGACGGAATTGCAAGGCCCACTATCTTGGTTTTCTCTATCATCGTAATGGTAAGTTTGAATAAAATCTCGAGTTCGATATTTTTTTTCAAATGCAAAGCTTATCCTATAGTACCTATATCGCAAGTAAAAATAACGAATTCAAGATTTTGATCAAACTTAAAATAACAATAAAGATGCTAGATAATACAAGCAAGTGAGTCTCGCATTCCGTTAGTTCGCCTATTTGTAGATCTTTAGCCTAAACGGCTAAGGCGATTATCTTTAAATTCGTAACATACGTGTTTTAGGTGCTTCGCTCGATTCGTATTTCTCAGGCCCGAAAATTGCAGTAGGTACCAGCCACACAATTTAGTGTACCAAAAATTGTAAATTTTAATTTTGTCGAAAATGGCTTTAAGGATTTTGATAAAAAAAAAATTATGTGCACTATCATACTCGTAGGAGTAGTCTATACTCTATATTATGGTTAACACTTTTTTTTTAAATATATTTGTTATTAAGGGTATCATAGAACCGTTTTTTTTTTATTTTCGACTTTCGCATTAACGCAACGGCTCAATGAATTTGGATCAATATATTGATACAGGAGGTCCTTCGGATTCTTAATAATAATGTATGTCAAAATGTTTGAAAAATCCTTTTTTTTTGATTTTCAAAAAAAAAAAAAATATCTAAAAAAAATTTAGTTAAAAACTAATTTAAAAATATATTCAGCTTTTTCTACTAAGGATCTTGTTCTTCCGTAGCGATGGAACATAAGAGCAATTACGAGCGATCCAGACTTGCATTTTATTATGATTTTAATTTGTTGACCTATATTTACCCTAATAGCTTTTGGAGAAGGAAAACTATTTCAGGAATACAACGACCTTTAGATATTTAATCGTACAAGTAAATTAAAATACCTTATTTCCGACATTTGTAGGTACATGTCCATGTCCAGTCCAACTCCTTATTTTTTTTTGTGGCGTGTGGTAATAAATGAGAAATATTTTCAGTGACTTATCCCAAACTGATCTCATTGTTATACTCTATATAAGAAAATTAAATAGCTTAACAAAACGTATACCCAGTTAAGCACGCAATTAAAAATCTCTAGATAAGAATATCTAAACTGTTTCATTTATAAGCAACATTTATGTCCAATTAAAACAAAATTAAAATACCAAAATAAATCGCTCTCGGCTTTATCTGACAGCAGTTAATATTCAACGAAAACTAAATGCTTTTTATTAATACCAACAAACGTTCCAACTTCTCTTCTTGCTTTTATTCTCTTCAAAGCTATATAGCTTAACCTTGCTATAGCTTACTTGTTTGCCGTTGTCGTCAGTGTAATTACAACTTCCACGTGCAATTAAATATTCCATTATCAAAAACATCACGTAGAATGTACAGTCCTACAGCAATTAAAACAGACTCGGACTTACTTTTTCATGAATAAAATTTGTTTTTGCGTAGGTATATCTAGGTACCTATACTATACATATATAAAGGTAGGTATGGGAGCAAGTTTAATTAGTCATTTAATGCGCCCGCAGCCAGATGCCATGATTCGAATCCATTCATTAATTTTCAACTAATCATCGCAACAACTTCAAAAAGTTCCCAAATAAACTTTCAACGAAATAATGTCCATATTACATTTTTATTCAGAAGGATCCAGGTTCTTTTTTGGTTTTTTTTTTTGGTTCTCCTTTGTAGTATACGAGTATGTTATGATGTTTCTATAGGGAGTTCATTAAAGGGACTTTTTTCACGCATTCTATCGGGACTTTGGGTGATAAATCCTTGTTTAAGATCCAAATCACATATATAGTCAGCTATTACCTACTAAGCTTAAGAATGTTCTAGAACTTTCGTTTTTATCTTACTCGTATCTCGAAAACAAACTCATTAACAAGCCAAATATCCTTGCGGAATCGAAATTATAATCGAAAGTCAAGTCGCAGGGAATAAACGAATAGAATATAATAGGAACGTTCGTAAAAGCCCCCTCTAACTTTTCAAGTAAGAATGAAAAGTAGGTACACTAATTAATTGCCAGCTATTTAATACGCACATATACAGAAAGACTCAATTAAAGGCAGTCAAACAAGGCAATGTTTAAATATTTGTGATTGGAGCAAGGTTATCGGGGGAACATTTTATGTTGACGAATAAATTAAACTAATGTACTGTCATTAAATTTTCGGTCTTATTTAGTTCATGTTTACATTATTCTTCACAAAACAAATAAAGAACATTACTTTAAAGAGAATAAATTCCTCGTTATAGTTGTCAAATCATAGGGATTGGATTTCTTTAATTTTGAGCATCAACTTGAGGTTTTAGCATTTTGCATTCCATAGGAGTGAGAATTATACTGCATTTAATAAATATGCAACATGATAAGCAATGTTCCATCAAATAATGAGTTTTAGGAGCAAGAGCCCAGATGTAAGAGTTGTACTTAAGTCTTAGATAAATTTAGGCTTCGTAGATTATAGAAGTTAATAACAATTACATTAGGTATTCATATATGAACCTAATTTCCCATTCCCACACTCAATTTCCTATACCCAGCACCTTACACTTTATTTCCTGCCCACTTTTATCCAATTATTTGCATTGCAAGCTATTTTTAATGCAAGCAAATCAATTATTTGCTTTGCAAATTTGTAATTTACACAATAAAGATTCAGTTATAAACTCAACACACAAGAATAAACATCTTTTTATTCACTGGCGCCCAACTTTTTTTTTTGTCGATTAGTACGAGTATCTGTAGCTTCAAAATATTTCGGTAAAGAAATAGCAAGCAAACAAATTACAGAAAACGCGAAAATTAAAACCCACAACCAAATCTTTTTGTTCTATTAGTACTATGTGGCTTAAAAAGTAACCAAAAATACCACAGAAAAACGCGAATTAAAAATAAACAACAACTACTTAACAACAAGATCCACCATGAGCACATCAACCTAAGTGTATCTCGACAGAGAATTTTTAAGTAAAAAGAAACCTTAAGAACACTAAATTACTCCTAGTTGCCTGAGATCACTTTTATAATGTTATTGTTGATTTCACCCCTCTCATCCACAATTAACTTTATCGCGTTGTACTTTAAAAACATTTTTGTGTAAAAATATTAAGTCATCTAAAACAAAAACACGCGAATTTAAAAAATACTTTTATAAGATCCATTGTTCGTCGGCTCATCAACCCAACTTTATTTCGACACATTGTCTTTCTGTAAAAAGAAACCTAAGGAACATTAAAATAATAAAAAAAAAAACTTCTGCTGCGGATGTGAGTCAACCTCGAAACGAAGAAAAATGATGCGGCTAATTTATGTAATGTATCTGTAAAGATATATTGTCATTTCATTATTAGTTATTATTACTATTATCTATTTCTATACTATCGATTATTAAATTATTATTAATTTATGCAACGTATTTGTGAATTTATATTGTGTCATTAAGCATTAATAATTATCAAATATTATTGTAATTAATACTATCGATTACAAAATTATAATTCTTTTAAAATCAAAAAATGTCTGAACTTTCACAGACAATAGCGTCAGCCATGCGGGTAGCCGTTGAAGCAGCATGTGAGACAATAGTCAGGAGAATATGGGATCAGATAACAGAAATTAGACAGGCAGTAGATAGTGTAAATTCAAGAATCGCAGAGCTATCCGATAAATTAAACCAACCCCAATTTTATACGAACCTATTTCTGTAGCACCTGCCATATCGTGTCAAATATCACTTGATGTCGTAAAATCCATACCTAATTTTGCAGGTGAACGCGCGAAATACATTTCGTGGCGTCAAGCGGCTAATACCGCAATCAAGTTATTCGACACATATAAGGGATCGGAAAGGTACTATCAGGCTGTTGCCATTATAAGGAATAAAATTGTCGGTTCCGCCGATTTAATACTTTCTTCTTATAATAAGGTCCTTAATTTCGAGGCAATCATTGCGCGTCTCGACAATTCATACGCAGACATACGACCACTTCACGTATTAGAAAATCAAATGAGCATTTTATGCCAGGGAAATTTGTCCATCCACCACTTTTACGACAAAATAGAAAAACATCTCAATTCAATAACGAATAAGATATCAATGGATTTTTCAGGCAATAATGAACTAATTAATTCTTTAGCCTCAAAATACCGAGCAGATGCACTACGTGTATTAATTTCTGGTCTTAATAAGCCTATTTGTAACATATTATTTTCCGCTGGCTGTGAAGATTTACCTTCTGCATTGGCGAAGGCACATGAACTCGAAGCAAACCAATACAGGTATAATTTTGCCAGAGCATTTGATAAAAACTTATCATATGCTAGTCCTAGTGGTCTGTCAAGAAGCAACACTCAATTTAAGAGAGTAGAGCAGGCCCAAACCCAACCCCAAGCACAAGTTTCCTCAACCATAAATAACCAACAGAAGCAAAGCCACCAAGCAGAACCATATGAACATATGAGCGTTGATAACTCGTCAATTTATCGACGCAGAAAAGGTCAATTATTCAAGCAGCGGTGCCCGAGGCTAGTAATAAACAGACCCTCCGACAACAGCCGCAAGCTTATAAAAACAGGACACCAAAACGGTCACGCTAGTCCGATAGAGTGCCATTTGGGAAAGCTGAACGAATTAATTTCGTTAAATCCAAAAATGACCATGGTGAGTATTCCTGTGATGGCGTACCACATCCACTTACTCGTCTCTAAGGTAACGTTAAATTCCTTAATTTTTTGGTTGTTGATAAAATGTAACTTGTGCAAGTAGGGTAGGGAAATCTTTTCGTTGTAATTGACGGAAGGCAAGCTCACAAAAATAATTTGGGATAATACTCTACTTTCAGACTTACCCTAATATCGCTAGGATCTACGAGGATAACTGACTATTCTTCTGCCCTATTTAATCCGATACCAGCAGGCGACGTTGCTATTTATGAAGAATATTTTTATTTGAAGCATGTAACAAATTTTTCGCTCATCGAAACCATCATATCTGATAATAGCAATGTGTTAAATAAACTAAACGATGGAAGATGTAAGGATGTACACGAAATAGAGCGCTTACTCCAACTGCTGAAATCCCCTATTACAAAAAGGCGATCCATAGATTTCATAGGTCCTGCAACAAAGTTTATCGCAGGTACTCCCGATCACCAAGATATGGAAATATTAAAAATGCAAGAAGATGAGTTGACTAGATCCAATAACAGACAGATTGATATAAACACCCTAATTCAGAATAGATTAGATGAAATAACAGATAGAATTAATAATTTTAAAATAAATGATAATGACTATGCAAAATTGACTTCTATCATGTCTAGAAGAAACAGAATTGTAATAAATAGTTTAAGCACGGATGTTTACTCTTTACAATTAGCAAAAAATAATATTGTTAATCCTCTCATTTTAAATATAGAAGAAATAGAATACATTAAATTAAGAGAAAAGGTTATTACTGAATTAATCGACCGATTAAATGTCGCTGATGTTAAAATGTACTATATAAATTAAACCTTAGTTTACTTAATTAAAATTACTAAAGTACAAGAAATTTGTAAATTATTCAAAATTGCTACAGTTGTTCACAATAACAAAATTTTAGATTTAAGTTCTAATATATCCGCAAGTTGTAATAAAATAGAATATCCCCTAAGTTCATGTAGAAAAGCTCCATTATGAATGGCCAGCAGAATGCCCATAATATCCGCCTGTGCCGCCGGCGCCTTAGGCACAGAGGCCTGTTGGGCGACCTTTGGTGTAGGCTGTACCATGCTTCCCCTTGCTGACGCCATTTGGGCGTAAGAATTTTTGACGGGCATTGTTGTAGGAGGTCGCACTATTGATAGCTTTTCTACCATTGTTTGCTTTGCTGCTTTATTGTTCTTTATAAGCTGAAACGTAGGTCATCCCCGATAATTAGCGGGGTGTCCGTCGCCTCGGCAGAGTACACATTTAAGCTGGGTCCTATCTTCGACCCGTTCACTTCCTAACTTGCATTCATCTGCATTGTGGTTCTCTCCACACTTAACACAGCGTGACTGCATTTCGCAGTTTGCTGCGGCGTGGCCGAACCTTTGGCAGCGCATGCATTGAAGCATGTCGCCGCGCCTTTTTAATTTGTCCCAAGTTACAACCTGGTAGTTGAGGACGGAGATACTCCTCAAACTATACAGTTTACTACTGGGTGAGAGTTGAACAAGGAAGAAGGGAAGACTCCGCTTCTCCCGCCTAGCTCTAACTGTAGCGCACGGCTTGACCCCGATAAAGTCGAGATCGTCATTCGCTTTTTGGCGGAGTTCACTTAAGAGCACCTGTGGTTCCGTGCAGGAATCAATGCCCTTCAAAAGGACCGTTTGAAACTTTTCGGTCTTAGGGGTGAAACTAAAGGATTCAGTAGTGGTTTTTTTTAGCAACGCTTTAATTTTTTTGTGCTGTTCCAGTGTGAAGCAATGGATAGCATGCCTATCATTATTTAATCTTTTTATAGTAAAGTTTTGACCTATGGCTAACTTACACAGATTTATGGTATCCCGTAACTCCATTTTATAAGTATTTATGGGTGGCACCTTTTCTTTTTTCGTAATCGGTGGCAGTGGCTGCTGCTGCTGAGACTGACTTTTCTGCTGCTGTTGATTCTGCTGCTGTTGATTCTGCTGCTTTTGATTCTGCTGCTGCTGTTTTTGTTGCGGTTATTTCTGGGCTTGTGTCTGCTGCTGTTGCTGTTGTTTTTGCCGTTGTTGTTTTGGCTGCTGCTGTGACTGTTGTTTTGGTAATTGTTCTTTTTGCTGTTGTTGTTCTTGTTCCTCAAATTCTTTCAGTTGTTTCGCTCAGCGCGCTTCTGGCTTGGCCTTAACGGCGATAACTATCAGATCCTGTTGGCTTTTCAAACTTTGGATTTCTGCCTCCATTGCTTCAATTTGAGCGACCATTCTTTGTTCCTCGTCCTCCTCAGATGACGCGTCTGATGTGGAGAGGTTCACGAAGGCAATACTATCGCCCGTCGTGAAGTGCCCTTCTCCTTCCTGAGACATATATTCAATACCCTTTTCAGGTGAAGTGTCTAGCTGGGTTTGTCTTGCTGCCTCTGACGTCTCGTCTATATCCGACGTCTTCACCCCAGCTGGCAGCTTTGCTGAGATTGCCCTGAATCTCCTTTTTACCAAATTTGGTGCGCAATTGATCCTCTTTTGACGATGTTTACAGCATCTAAGATCTTATAGTTCCTCTTTAGATCGTTAATAATATCGTCTTTTGGACATGATGGGTGCAAACCTCTCGCTACACGACGTAAAGGTCTTTCCGACTTATTATCATAAGTGTACCATTCCACATTTTCTGCGTTTAGTTTTCGCGACAGGAGAGTCTGAATGATGTTAACGTCTTTAAGATAGTTTGCAGCCGGTTATACTCCTCAATACCGACAACATTAATTGTTGGCGGAGGCCTAATTTTAATAGGTTTTTCTTTAATATTGACATCTTTTGCTGATGCAATTTTTTCAGGAAAATGGGCACCATTAGGTGAGGATCCAACCTTGCGTTTTTTACTCGGCCTTTTGTTTGAGGACTTATCTGTTTCGCGGGCTAGCTCTTCTTCATCAGTCTCATAAATGAAAATAAAAAAATTACTTAAAAAACGACTTTAAAAATATACTAAGCCTTTGCGACTAAGAATATTGTGCTTAACATGTGATCGAACATAAGAGTAAGTACATGCATTCAGTTGTGTATTTATTTTTTATGAAATATGTGCCAGACATCTTGGACGAAATTTAATTGTTGGTGTTTGAACGTCGCCGCCCGGTAAGTTTCAATCTAAGAATTCCCCCAAGCTCCCTTCACTATGTCTGAGAAATCAGCGCTCTCTCTTCTACCAGCCGCCAATGCCATCGAAATTTCGATCTCAATATTTTGAGTTCCACAGGGCTGTATTCTGTTAACAATACTAGGTATGTATTTGCTCATTGCTCCATGCGAAATATATTGAATTATAGGATACGAACTGACGACACGGTAGGTATTTTATTTATTTTCTTAGCTTAGTACAAGCATACTTACATTCTAACTTAAAACATTTATTCTAACTTAACTAACTTAAGATTAAAATTTATTAAGACTAGGAAGGCAACGAGGCACGGTATAGGGAGGTTTTGAGGCTATCTTTGCTTAAATGGAAGTCGAATAAGTTGTGCGCGCTATTAGATGTACGTGGCATACGGTTTATAGGTTCGCTGCTACCAAAGTTGGTGCGATGAAGGTTGATTTGGAACAGATGTATGGATCGGAGATTATTGGAGTTGGTTTGGAGGGAGATTTTTTGAAGAAGAGCTGGACAATCGATATTACCAGCTAAGGGCTGATGGGTGAAGACAATATCAGCCACTCGTCGGCGAAATTCGAGGGAGTCCATTTTAATTAAATTTAAATGATGTTGGTAGGGAGGCAGTTTAAGTGCATCAGACCAGGGAAGGCCACGGAGGGCAAAACTAAGGAAACTGCGTTGAACAGCTTCTATTCGCAGAGTGATCAAGGTAATAAGGTGACCAGACTTGGCTTGCATATTCAAGAGTGGCCTAACAAATGTGGTATAGAGAGATTTAGTGACTAAAGGGTCGGATAATTCCTTTGACCATCGTTTCACAAAGCCAAGTGCGGAGTTAGTTCTCTTAATGGACTTATCAATGTGAGAACGAAAATTCAATTCTCTATCGCAGATAATTCCTAGATCGCACAATGAATCAACCGAGGGGACAGGCACATTTTCGATAAGATGCCTCCTAGGAGGAAGTGGAAAGCGCTTACGAGAGAAGGTGATGGTTTGACAATTGTTAACATTGAGCTCAAGAAAATTTTTACGGCACCAGGTTGAAAATCTTTTAAGATAATTTTGTAGTAGAAAATAGTCGGCTAGGATGTTATGCACCTAAAGATTTTCTTATCATCGGCGTACATTGGTATAAAAGGGTCTTTTAATATACAGTCGACGTCGTTGATAGTCAAAATTAAGATCAGTGTGCCAAGGTGGCTTCCCTGCTGGACGCCAGAAGTTTCAAGGATGGAGTCAGATTCAGAATATCTAAAGATTACTCTATACTGCCGATCTTTTAAGTATGACTGAACCCATGTAACAAATATGAAATCCTAGGCCATTCAACTTGAAA
The DNA here is from genome assembly GCA_910595825.1 of Philhelius pedissequus. Classification (NCBI taxonomy): domain Eukaryota; kingdom Metazoa; phylum Arthropoda; class Insecta; order Diptera; family Syrphidae; genus Philhelius; species Philhelius pedissequus. The sequence goes on from OU343160.1 coordinate 33,886,532, forward strand.
AGGATCAAAGAGTGTGAAATTTTGTCAAAGGCTTTGCTAAGACCGGTTGTAATTACATCGACCTCATTACCGTTTTCAAGAAAGGATAAGGTTCCTGAAACAAATTCTAACAAGTTAGTAGTAGTAGACCTGCTCTTGACGAAACCGTGTTGGTTTGGGAAGACTATATGCTTACAGTGAAAAAACATTGTATCATAGACGATACTTTCAAAGAGCTTAGGGATGCAAGATAACTTAGCATTATGGCGGTAGTTGGAAATTTCTTTGTTGGGCCTTTTTTAGATAGGGATTATAAAAGAGTTTTTCCAAAGAGCAGAAAAAACTCCAATCGAGAGAGAAAGTTGAAATAGAGCGGTCAAAGCTTTAACTAAGTGTAAACAGCACTTTTTCAGGATTATAGCAGGCACCCCATCAGGCCAGTAGAATAATCGTCTTTTAGATTGCCACCGTTTAATTGGTAAAGATCTAAGTCTAAGAGGCAATCGGTGAATAGAATTTCTTTTACGGATGTGGGACTTAGGGCTATGTAATAAGATTCCTCATCAGAGAGGACCCGTTGGAGATTTGGAAAGTTGAGGTCACCTACAATTATGACGACATCGGAGGATTCAGCAGCATCAAAAATGGAATCGAAAGCATCAACAGCTAGCTGATAGCATTGAATAGGCTGAGAAGGTAGGATATAACAGCAAATTGTGAAGCGTAAGGTTTTTGAAATATTTGATTTGACACAAACAAACTCAAAAGAAGTAGAAAGAAAGGTTTCAAGTAGCCTTGAATCATATAGCCAATAAGACACCACGGCCGCAAATATCAGTATCAGTCGAGGAACCGTCGACTCGAAGGAACTTAAAACCAAATTAACCATGGAGTAGAAGTAAAATAGAGTTATTTTTTGCATAAAGCTCGTTTATGTCAATATTGGAGCACTTGCGTAAGCATAAGATGTGGTGGTAAACCAATTCGCTTATATTTAACCTTAAAGGGAAATGCGAATTTTAAGCGCTTCTAGATTTTTGTTCTTTTTTTCTAGTTCTTTCAAAAATGTCTCTACCTTTAATAACAAAAGTTTTTTTCTAAAAAATAAAATACAACAGATTCACACATCAGTGGCAAGTAAATATGTTTGGCACAGTTATAATATATTTTACACGAAACTATATAACCATGTTAAAAAATCATTATGACTTTCTTATAGCCAATTTGTATTCCATTTCTTAGTAAATAAAACCATAGCATAACTTTAAAGGTCAACTTCTTAAACATAAATTCCGAGTTATTATACTAGCTTGTGGTATTTCTTTAGTCTATTACAAAAAAAAAAAAAAAACACAAAAAGAAATTAACAAAACTATATATACGAGTAGAGGAGAGAGTTCTTAACAAGGAAAAAAACTTTTTTATATTCTTTGCCTTTTCCTCGTATTATTTCCATTTGAGTAAGTTCTCAACTTCTATACTGATGGTATCACGTAGCAGTCGCTGCTGACTAGTTAACTCATAATAATAGCATAACAAGGTATTTAGCTTCCTTATAATAACTAAGCAGAATATGAACTGTGTCCCTGTCCAAGTCCAAGTCCAAGTCCAAGAAGGTTGATTTCACTTTATCACCATCATCATTATATTCAAGTCGAAAGAGGGACGAAGGACAAAAGCAAACAAACAAAAAAAAATTGTTGTGTTTTGCTAATTTTTAATATTCTGCGATAAAAATACTACTACCAACATAATAAACACGAAATACGTGATAACGGTTCATAAGGACGAGATAACAGATACCACGAACCACACCATCAAAGTTCTCTCTATACAGGAAGTCGTCCATATTAAATAAAACAGCATATGGTCAGTCAATGGGATTCAAACTGTAACACCACATGCGGTATGTTGATGATAAACACGGATTCTGTATTTATATTTTTGTAAGTAGATTTTTTGCCTTTGGCAATATTGTCCTTTAATGTCCTTGATAATCAGGTCAAACATTAATTTATGCGAATTCTAATGAGACTATCCCGAAAAATACGAGCTTAATAATGATTGCGGAAGACTGAGTTAATCAACAATTAGGAATACCTTAAGGGTATTTGAATTCAGAGTGACCAGATCTTAGATTTTATTATGAAACTTTAAAATTTATTATTTATGAAAAATTAGTACGAATTCCTTCCGCGAACAAACGAAATGTATTGATTTGTATTGTATTGTATATTTTTGTATTACATTTTAAAATGACCATATGTAATTAAGACATACCTACAAATAATGTCAAACTTAATGATGATTGACAATGTTACAATAGGTTGGGGCCAAAATACTTTTAATAAAATTCTGATTTTAAAATTTTGCTTTTTAAAATTATGCTCGACGAAATTCTACTCACCAAAACTTTGCAAATAATAATAAAGAAAACAAATATTAAGAAAATGTTAAAATGTAAAATGTTGATAAGCAGATCAGACTCTTACTTTCTTTCAAGCATTTATTTAAATTTATTGAGATTTCTATTTAGTTTAGTGAGTAAATTTGGCAACAGTTTTGCACACTTGTGAGTATGCTCAAAAGCATCGCCTTTGTGCATTCATCTGAAGCCCCGCAATACTACGAAAGCTTACGTATAGTATTATTGATATCTAAGACGTATTAAAATTAGCTGAATGGCTTGAAAACAACTATATAAGAGATAACTCCAAGTAGCCAACAGAGTGTTGGGCGGTTTGTGATACAAGCAGAGATGCTTTTCCAAGAATGCAAAATAGTGTAGAAGATTGCCATCGTTGCTTCGGCTTAAAGTTTTAGTTTGGCTGTAGTCACACAGGTCTCTATAAATTAAGATATGACCTGAGAAAAGAGCTCATCACTGCCAAAGCAGAAGCACAGCATGCATATGGGAAGAAAATAAAGAAAAAAGAAAAAGTGTTTTTAAATACAATCAAACCAAACGAATTATAAAAAAAGAACCGATCTAAGTAATATGTAGCTATATTGGATATCTTGAGCGCATTTCAAAAAACATTTTTCTCTTTGATTTTCTATACATTGGTATGCTTGTTCTTTTTGTAATTTTTTGTTCATACTTATTAGATTGTCTTGTTTAATTTTTGTTTCTCATTTGCTATTGTTAATACAAAAAATGAATTAAAAATTAAAAAAAAATAAGAAGAATCTTTTTCTTTTTTGTTGACGGACAGAATTTTGAAAAGCAGAAGAATTTAAAAAAAACAGAATTTTGCTTTTAAAAGCAGAACATTGAAAAGTAGTATTTTTAATAAATAATTTTGAACTCTGTTACAATTTGTCTCCATGTTATTACTGTCAAAATCTGATCCAAATTTAAAAGCCTCATGTGATTGTCATAATTGACAATATAAAACTAAAGAAACTGTTATGCTTTTTTTTCTCAATTTTTCTGTCAAATACTCGGAAAAGAAATTTTGGTAGATTTTGTTTCTATTTGTATTAAAATAGAAGCTTCTGGTTACCCTATTTTCTAATTAATTTCACATTGTTTCTTTATTTTGCATGAAAAGTTAATTCCAAAGAACTTTTATACGCACTTGTTGGTAATAAATTCTTTGTAAAAAAAAAAACATAAATCATCTGCATATATATGTATACTACTAACGAAACCAGATCCTATCCTCACGAATTTCTATTTACATACGACTGTACTAACCCCTTCTTTTGTCAAAAAATTACAATATTAATTGAATATGAAATTTGGTTTTATTGTTGGTCATTCTCTGATTGTATGAATTACAAAACGCAATATACACATACATAACTCACATTACGAATTTATGAGCACGTCAAATAAATTAAGAATAGATGATGATTATGAGCTCTAGGTAATTAAAACGTTTCCTGGGATTGTAAATATTTTACCCATCATATTCATTTAATTAACATCATGACGTGTCAATAAAGTTACTCAAGTTATGTTCAACTTGATATGTTGACACAATACAGAGAAACTACAGAGTCTCATTTTTAGGAGTTACGCCTTTATTTACTAACCTATTATACCGATTATATAAGGTCATGTTTACTTTTAAATATGTAATGTATCTCTAACCCTATGCCGGATTTACACGAATGGCAAAGTTGCCAATATTTCTGCCAAAAGAATGGCAAAATAATGGCAGAAATAATTTTTTATTGACATTCATTTACACGAGTTTAATAAATGGCAGATTTCAATGTTGGCGTTATTTTTCCAACATTTATTGGCAAGGATAGAATTTTTGTATTTACACTACTACCATATACGAACCAAAATAACGGAATTTTTTGAAATTATTAAGAAAAAAAACAACCAAAGCTTAACACACAGGGCTAGAAATAAAAATGGAATCAAGAACTAATGTCAATTTCGTGCCAAATAAAATATTATCTTAGCAAATTTCAAATTATATTTTACCTTGTATTTCTTCTTTATTTTTTTGTTAATTGCTTTGTTTTTTATGTAACTTATTATAATGTTGATTATTTATTTTATTTTAATTCACCAGTGTGCATATAATTCTGGAACAACTTAGACATATGTCTGCAATTGAAATAATAATAAATAAATAAATAAACTAAATATGTATTCCTGGAATAAATAGCGAAAAACGCTAGGTCCGAATTATACCCTAGGCTACAAAGCATTGCCTATTATGTTCTACTAGTTACTAAGCTGCATGAAAAAAAAAATGTTGTACCTATTGAAACAACGAAGGGAAATTTCCATCTGAAATAATTCTAACAAAAATTTTATTATAAAATTTAAACCTCAGGATTAAATAGGCTAACATATTAATTGCATATTCAGAGCACATTGTTATTACTCTAATGTAGCAATTCCCCTAAAACTAATACTTCAAAACATTTCACTAGGAAAAGACGACCTGAAAAAAAACACAATACAAGGTTTTCCACATTTTAACCAGGACATCCTTTAGAAGCATTACTTCAGCAAGTAACACCAGAAAACCCAAAACTTGGTTCTCCACTTAACCAAGAAACCAAGAAAATAACTAAAAAAAAAAAACGAAAAAAAACTTAAAAATAACAACAAAACCTTTTGAAATAGCACAACAAGAATTTTATTGAAAATCATCAGCTTGTAAGGACAACGACGACGACGTCCTTGCTTGGTATTAGAAAATCGAAGACGAGGCAAACCATAGAGTACCACCAGATCAAACCCCCATTCCATTCATTAGTCTTCTTCTAGTAAATTCCTATGCAATGTGGGTCGTCACAGAGTGGTCCGCCCATGCTTTTACCACCCTGCGGCTACATGACTGCCCAACCGAAAACCATTTTCATCCTTTAAACTAAAACCAAACCAACAGAGAGAAAGAGAAAGAAAAAAAAATATCGAAGTAAAAAAAAAAAAAAACGAAAAAATCCTTGAAAACATTTTGTACTTCAGGCTCGTTTACAATTCATCTCGATGCCCGAACAATTTAAATAATCCCGAAGAAATACTTAAAGCTTTTTGCTATTGAGGGATGGGAGCACTCTAAATGGCCTCTAAGCCGACCAAATTCTGGCGTTGTTGGCCGTGGCTTGGTGTTGCCGCTTTCGCTTTGTTCTATGGGTGTTTCTGATGCGGTCGGTGGCAAAAGTTTATACCAATGAAGAGAAGATATACAAATTCATCGTTTGGTTCAAGTTGTTGGAATTGGTACTCCTATATTTTAGCGAATATGCTTAAGGATAATGGAAATGGAATTTTAGAAATGCGATACTATATCTTGTAGCTGATTTTTGTTTAGAATTTATCATGGAGTTCGAACATTTTTGGATGCCAAGGTATGGGAATGGAAATGCCTTGTGACCTTTATTTGTTCCATGAGTTTGAAATGTGAATATTCATTCAAGTTTCTCCAATTGATTCAATTAATCAATTTAATTATATTAAATAACAAAAAACCTTATACGATAAGTTGTGCTGCTTTAAAATTATTTAGCAGAATTTAAATTATAATAATTCTTCGTGGTTTAAGACTGGAACAAAAATCCACAAAAACCAAATTTGTGAAAGCGTCTGAAATGTGTTGAAGCAGTATCACCTTTATAATGGCAGCAAACGTGATATGACAGTGGTGTCAGTATTTCACATGCACTATGGAAGCTTATTGTTCTGAAAGTTATTTATTTGGGATCAAATTATAAAAAAAATAGTATTTGTATTTTATTTAAATTCATGAAACATGTAGACCATTTTGCATTCGTGTATTGCGATTGAGAAATTGATCTCTACGTCCCAAACTAAACTGAATGTATATTTTTAATAGTTTATACAGCTTTATATTTTTTTCACTAAATTAATGTTTAATAAAATAACAATAAGACAATAGAAGCCATGATATTTAGCTCGACTAACATTTGATCTTCTATAGAGTTCCAGTAAGGTTTTAGCATAGCTAAACTGACTTTCATCAGAAGTCTTATCGAAGCTGAAATATTAGTTGGGTAGTGGTGTCTTGTGATGATCAGAGACGTGAGTACGGAAGTGAATAAAAACAAAAAAATGATTATAGGAAACAAAACTCAGATTTGAGGCACATCAGCGACATGAGTTAATTTAATCAGTCTGAAAACCATGGGCTCATAAGAGTGTGAGATTCTTACATCACAAATAGCACCTCCTACTCCCGAGTGTAACTAACTTGAAAATTATCTAGCAATTTATGTTTAACGAAATTAATTAACGTGCTGCAGGTAAATATCCGGTAAAAGTTTTTGCTTATACCGCGATTTTAAAGGTGATTTTCGTTTAGTGCACCAGGTCGGAAGTCTTAGTCTTTTGCAGGCGGCGTACTAAATGTGTCTCATCGATAATTTCGATCATGGTACTATTACGTGTTGTAATAGCCGTCATTTATCGCTTGGCCCACTGCTACTACTAAAATGTCATCAGCAAACGAAGCTACGATAGTTTCTTCTGTTTGATGTATATCACGTTTAAATAATAGGTAAATAATTGGACATAGAACACTTCCTTGTGGTACCCCATCCACTATATCTTTATGGCCCGAATAATCGTTTCCATATCTTACTTAAAAAGTCTATTCCCTAGATATACTTTTAGAATCGTATTAAGTGCTTCAGCAGGATTTGTTTTAATTTAAAATTTAAGCTTTCGTGAGACACCTTATCAAAAGCTTGCGCCAAGTTAGGGAAGAATGCCGAACAAATTTTCTTTTCTTTAAGAGTTTCATAGAAATAAGAAAGCTTTAGAACAAAAGTATGTCAAAATCTTTCGAAATATTTAGCACAATAATAGATAATACTTTTTTCCAGAAGGAAGCAAATATTGGTGCCACTATTCTGTGAAATATCCAATATTTATACACATTTTCTCCTTGGGTAGAAGCGAAGTACTTATAGAGAGATGCTGGTCATCTATTCGAAAAAATGTTATTGAATTAGGTGTACCAGTTGCATATTTGTTTTGCGAACGGTGAAACAAATAATAAAATACTTACATTGGTTCGCTATCTTCTGATACTATGTACCACTAAACTAAAGCAACTTATCGGTGCTTCACAACAAAAACACCATTTTAGATGAAGAAAGGTGACATCTTGAAAACCCCAAGCCCGAAGAAAATTTTCAACATAATCACGAAAAAGAAGAGAGAAAATCCGAAATTCCTAGTACCTGTTAGCTTTTATTTGCCTCTCAGATATGGAGCATACCAAAACCGCTAACAGTCCTTTTCTAAGGTCTTTCCAACGAACTCCAGAAGTGTATTATTACCCGATATACCAGGCCGATATACCAGGACCTAGTGCATTTGCAATTCACAGAAATTCATGTAAATGGTGTGTTGTTTATCTTAAGAAGTTAAAGAGACCTACTAGTTTTTGGACATTTCAAACTGTCTTCACCAATCAAACTGACGAAAACGTAAAATTAACATCGCCAGAATATAATTCTTCCAGTTGTTGTGATCTATACGTAGTGACAAGTAAAAAATTATTAATTATAGATACTAATTGGATAATAATATGTATTAAGGACTATCAAAAATCTTATCCCACCAAACGCCCATTCTCTACTCTCTTAAAAGCTTGGTATATTCATCTCCAAATTTATGTTCATAAATGTTTGATTCGAAACTCATCAGTCGTCTTTCCAAAAGGCTTATTCTGCCAAAATCCATTTTACAATAATAATCACTCCAAGCATTTTCCTCTCTTCCTTCTCTTGTACATATTCGTCTTGAATAATATAGTCTACAGGCTCTTTAGTAACTCAAAACCATGAACATATTTTCCATTGAAGCTAACAATAATAAAAATGAAATGCAATTCCATTGCAGACAAAAAAAAACAAACAGAGATTCATGCACTCACTTCTGAATAAAAAAAAAATGAATACAAAAATATCCTTCCGCTTCAGGCCAAGGCAAGAAATACGTTCAGAAATCATTTGGAAATAAAAGATGCTACAAATCGTCCTGCTGTTATATTATTATTGCGTTTTTCTGCTACTTCTCTTCTTCTATACCTAAGTCTGATATTTTTGTAGGTATATGTGTTGTTATTGGTTGTCGTCCATGCCGTTTTGTATCGGCTTGGCAGTGTTGACTGTTGACAGTGCTTCTGATGCCATTTGCCAGCAAAAGAAGCCAATATTTGCCATTCAATTGCAAAAAGACCCTCCAATCCCTTCCATTGCACTACCTACAGCTTATACAATACTGTCGTCTAAAAAGGCTATAAGAAAGGCGGCAATGAACATAATCGTTATGTACTATGATTGTCCAATAATCGTTCCTTTTGATTGTGGGTTTTCTCCTTATTGAAAATATGCTTATAGTTTTTCTTGCCTTCTATAACCAAAAGGATTTATAGTTAAATGGTTTTGCCATTCATATAAACAGTTTTACTTCTTGTTCACATTACTGTTGATGTCCTTGTATTTGTAGCCCTCTGACAAAATGCCAAAATTAAAACAAACCAACAAATATATTCACATAATTGTTGCGCGCTATAGATAGGTACACGATTATAAGCAGTCGAAGGCGTGTCAAAATCACATTCGTTTGGTTCCTAATTAGGTTGTGTCAAGCCCAAGGACACGAGGACTTATTTAGAATTCAGCGGAAGGTCTTTGAAACAAACTGCCTCGAAGGTATTTTGTACGGTCTAATTTTCAAGAACTACCTAATTAAGATGGAAACGATACTTTTTTCATCTTTGGTCGGTCGGCATACCGTTTCACAAGAAATTGAATGAATTCAAAACATCATCCTGTTTGTGATTAATATTAAATTGTACCAATATGTACGTATAGAACATACGCTGTTTATTATCCTCGGGCTTCATATAAGTATGGATGTATGTGGATTGAATTTTTATTATAAACCACACCATCGCATATTCAACATTCAGTGCTGCAAGAGAGCATGATTTAATCGGCTGTTTTTCCCTATTAATTATTGAAGACTCGCACCCGGACTAGAAGAAGTTAAGTCTATATGGAATGTACTATAAGACTGGGATTGTTGGTTGGTTGGTTGCCGGGACCGCAATTGCACAAGGGAAAAGTTTCACTAGCTGTTTAGTTGCCTTTCCTTCTATCGGCGCGTCTCGTCCAACGGTTGTCGTCGTTGTCCTTGCCGTCTGGAGAGATACACATAAGTACACACATTTGCAAAGAAAACTTATATGCACATCCGTTTCCAAGCAGCATGCAGAAAACTTTTCTACTGACTATTGCAATTAGTCCTGTTCGTCGTGTATGAACATAAATTACTGATGCCAGGACTTTATTTATGGGCGGTCGAGCTCTTAGGACGAAGTTTATTTTCCCAATTATAAAAAAAAATATCTCAACAAGGGAGTAAGTTTTGTTGGAATTTCTTATGGTTTCCAGGAGAAAGTGGATTGGAAATGTTTTTTTTTTTTTGCTGGTGTTAGGTGTAAGTTATTTTCACTTGGCTGCAGGAGATTTACGTTTCGAAGTTGATTATTTTTAAGTACTAAACAAAAAATATTGAAAAAGAAATATTTGGTATTAAATTAACAGATTCTGCAAATGGGTGATAAGATAAAATGCAAGCTTCTGTTCTATAAGAGTTGAATGGGCATTCAAAGGATTGATAATGATTTTATATATATAAACATAGAGTACCTACTTCTTTTAGGTCTTCTTTTGTCCATCAATCCCCTGACTTGGAATGCGAAGGCTCTTAGGTTTGGAATTTGACACTTTAGGTTAATTTTCCTTCTATATCTTGACAGCTGATTAACAGAAATTGAATACACCTATAATCAAGTAAGATTAGCCATTGTAAGGACACTATGTAGGTTAGGTTTAATATTTTCACTTACGATATGTACACATGTAGGTACTACAGGGCAAGGTTTGCATTTGGAAAAAAAACGAGCTCGAGATTTTAATCAAAGTTGACATTACGATTATAGAAAGTAAAGATAAAAGTGGGCCCCGCCGTTTGTCTGTCTGTTTGTCTGTAGAGCGATCTACAGCCTAAACGGCTGAAACGATTTTGTTCAAACTTTGTGCTTAGGCGTTTTAAGTGATTGTCCAAAATAAATTTTTGTATCGTTGTTTTAGCCCTAAATATAACGGTACTTGCCATACAAATTTTTCTACCATCTTAATTATCTCGAAAACGGCTCTAACGATTTTGATAAAAACTGGTGTGGCTGAATTTTTTTTAATATTTTATTATTAACGGTACCCGCCATACAACCAATTTATTGATTTTTGACTTTCTCATTAACGACTTAACGGATTTCGATTAAATTTTTTATACAGGAGCTCATTCGATTTCCAAATAAAACTGCATTTCAAAATTTTCGAAAAATAGTTTCTCAAAATTTCGAAAACTAGTGAACGATTTTTTTTTTTTTTAATTTTGTTTTTAAATATTAAATATTTAAAATGTGCGTACCAATTTTTTTGCAGAAAAAATTTAAGAATTTTTATATATAAAAATTTAAGTGAAAACGACTTTAAAAATACATTTACCCGTTTCTATTAAAAATCTTTTGCATATAATGTGATCGAACATAGGAGCAAGTACGTATGCGATCCAGTCGTGCATTTTATTTTTTACTCAGTGATAAAATATACTGAATTTCCTTTTCGGTAACTCGAATTCGTTTTTATTAATTTCATAGATTTTTAGACAATCCTATACATCCAGGAGTTATTGATTATTCTTTCATTATTAGGTATTTCATCCATTTAATAACACCAATCAGAACCAATCTGGTCACCATGTCTGATTGGATACTAGTCCAGTCAGGTTAAACATTTGAAATGGAAACAAAATTATTCGTACAATTTTCTTTCACGGTTCGCTTGGGCCGTTCATTAATAGTCTAAATTTCTGTTTTCGAGAAAATTGTGCTGGAGCTTCAGCCGCCCTTTGGAATTAAATGGACATTTTATTTCGGCCAATAACTTCGCCATTTTTGATTTCTGATACAAAAAATTAAGCTGAAATTTGAAGGAAATTTAATTTTCTACAAATTTAGTGTTAATATTTAGTTTTTTCAAAAAACTTACTGTTCGCGAGATATTAATGAAACACTCTTTTTTGGCTTTTGGGGCCTGTGACTCCCTTCTGGGATCATGAAAATATCAATCCGAACAACTTTCTCTTAAAGTTTGTTGGAGGGGATCATTGGTAGTCTAAATATCGTTTTTTTTTGGGAAAATACTGCTGGAACTTTATTCTGCATTTAAAATTAAATGAAGAATTGGATATCGTTTCTTATTCATACAAACCCCTTTTGCGCGCCACCCGTGGATGTAAACTTGAAGTAGGTGGGGTTTTTTTTTTTAAAAACTCAGAATTTCGGAAGCGACTCAATGGATTTTTTTTTCAAACTTCGTAATCGTACTTTTCTATTTTAACTATTTTAACACCCCTCGACCGGTATATGCGGTTCGTTGTTTTTCCATTCCTCTCTGCTGGGAAAGTAGACAAAGACATCAAGATGGGGTTTATTGCGATGTATTTTAGTAGAATCTGAGCAAGGCCTATGATACTGTGTCTCCAGTTATTGATTTGGTTTAGCCGTTGAGCATATAGTAAGCTGCTGATTCGTGCACATAATTATCCTAGTGATTTCAAATTCAGTATAGCTTCCAGTCCAGCTTTGCTTTGGGGGTGCCAGCAGTGTTGGCAACGTTACTTACCCTTAGTAAGTTACCCACATTGTTACGCGTAACTAATTGAAATTTGTTACGTCTCATTTTGTACGTAACTTATGTAACTTATACAGCTAATGAACCTACATTTTTTTGACGGTCCGAAGGACAACCGATTTGTCAAAGGCGTGTGAATTAACGACGATTTTGAAAGGTTCCCTCAATTTCGGTGTTTGAATTAGGAATTTTTTGCAATATCAGAGCAAGTTTTGAATGATTGGAAGGATACAAATCGATTGTCTTTCAAAATAAAAATGGGCTTGACATCTTTTTATTTTTAAACTGATCCCATTCATTAAACCCATAGTAATTTAACATTTTTAAAAGAAAGTTATTAATTTCAAAAAGATAATTGTTATTTAATTCGTCTTTTGAATAGAACTGATGCAAAGAGTAAGATGCTGGTGCATATAACGGGTGATTTTTTTGCTACTTGGTTTTTGACGTTTATATTTTCGACAGATCACACATGACAAATTCCACGAACATTTGACATTTCGATTCAGTATTGTTTACCATTTCATCATGAATAGACTTACGCCTTAACAACGTTTGCAAATTATTGAAATTTTTTATCAAAATTCGTGCTCTGTGAAAAATGTGTTTCACTGTTTGGTGCGGTTTATGGGCAGGCGGCATCATTGGGCCGTACTTCTTCAAGGACGATGAAGGCCGCAGGGTTACGGTCAATGGAGAAAGGTACCGTTCGATGATAACAGATTTTTTTTGCCGAAAATGCAAAAATTGAACTCGGTCGACATGTGGTTCCAACAGGACGGTGCCACATGCCACACTGCACGCGAAACCATGCATCAATTGAGAGGCGAATTTGGTGAGCAGTTGATCTCACGTTTTGGCGCAGTCAATTGGACACCAAGATCATGTGATTTGACCCCGTTAGACTATTTTTTGTGGGGCTATGTTAAGTCTATTGTCTATTGGGACAAACCAAACACGATTGCTGCCTTGGAAGCCAACATTGAACGCGTCATTGGTGAGATTCCGGCCGAAATGTGTGAAAAAGTTTGCCAAAATTGGACCTTCAGAATGGACCACCTGAAGCGTAGCCGCGGGCAACATTTAAGTGAAATTATTTTTAAAAAGTAAATGGCAGAAATTGATTTATCGATCCAAATAAAAATTTCATTCACTTTTTACAAGTTTCTGTGTTTTTTTGAATTTTCAAAAACCAAGCTCTTAAAAAATCACCGTTTATATTAAACCAGTTATCAAGACGGGTCTTAGAGTGATTTCCAAACTGTATTGGAAACTTTCGTTCTAATCATAACTTGACAACGTCAGCTAGTGAAGCAGTGAATGTTGACAATTATATATCAATTCACAAACTGGATCAACAACTTAATATTTGTTTTGGCACTATCAGTTAACTCCATTATAATTGCGACAGGAACTCTTTATGGGCATCTTGCAAAGTGTTCCTATATACCATAAATAACTATTTAAATAAAACTGCATATTTTTGTAGACTTAAATTTAACTCTGTGATCTAATCGTAGCCAGGCAGTGTTTTGCATTTTTTACTGGCAAATTTTGCACAACACCTCAAACCTTGACGTTTCAGAGCATCTAGAGTCCTGGGTCGTCGAGTGAAGTGGACATAGGCCTTCAATACTGACGCTTTGTTTTGTGAATTTGTTCAGACTTTTATAGTTTTTAGTAAGAATTTAGAACTCAAAAGCAGCGACTTTTTGGTTCTAATTATATTCTAATGTGAATATTTCCTTGAAGAAATATCAAAAACGTGTATTCGTTACAATAATAACGTTAGTTACGCGTAACTTATTAAAATGTGTAAAACTCGCTTAACTTACCAAGACTGGATGCCAGTAATCTACTACTGGGATGTTTGAATTGCTCTTAGCTTATAAATGAATTGTCATCCGAAAATATTTATATTTATCTGGGCCCTTCAGTGTATATAGCCCTAAGAATCGTTTTGGACTAAGTATTCTGTATTGGCCCAAGAAATAATACAACATCGGACTTATTTAACAGAGTTCTGCATCGATTTATTCTCTACAGAACGTCAAATCGAAGCAAATATTCATATAAGTACTCCACGAATCAGGCTATTTATGTTTTAACGGCATGCCGGCTTGTTAACCAATTTTAGCTTCGTAAAGCTATCAAATTCAAATAATATGGTAACTATCGCTATATCAGCATATCTATTGTCCACCCTTTAAACATAACAATCCAAAATATTCTACTTGGCAGGCAAATTCTCACTATGGCAGATCTGAATTCAAACACTTTTCAGAAAATCATATAAGAATTTCCGATAGTTTTGTTGGTTTCAATATGGATGACTTTTGAGCTCCGCAAGAGAAACACAAAACCATTATGTTTCATCCCTAATACTCGATATGCGATATATGCACTCAATACTGGGTTTTTAGAGTACAATGTACATAGTTAAGAAGGCGAGATATAAAAAGGAAACCTATACAGACCTTACCGTATTGTGTAAGGATATTTGGGTTTTTGTTCGACTTGAGATGCCAAAAAGCATCTCACGACATAAATGATGCTATTTCAACTGAAGGCTTCACACATAGAAGCGCAATGATAAGCTTGACTGGAAAGCTAGAGGATATGGTGTTATGTACATATAACCTAGCATCCCAATGAATATACTGGCCCCAGCTATAATGCCATGAAAGCTTCCCGCTCGACCCTCTCAAGTCCTGCCATCACACTCAGAGTATGCATTTTTGCTAGAATGCGGAATGGATAATAGCCACTGGTTGGTTATTTTGAGGAGTATATCTATCTATATTGCGATTGTGTGAATAAAAATAAAAATATGTATGCAACCGAGCAAAAAAAAGTAAGGATATCCGATCCAATACAAGAAGTGTAAAGGAGCACTTTTGACGGTGGTTCTTTTAACATTAAAAAAAGGAAGGAAAGACATATGCTTCAAGTAATTCGAGAGGCGGTGCAAATATTTCAAACTTGGAAAAAAAAAAGGATATACTATGTATTTTGTATATCGTTTGTGTAGTGGTACTTAATAATGGTATTGCATTGTTTTGAAAGTAAGCACATCCTATTGGCAGATATGAGAAATGCATTTTTTTTGAACATATGCCAAAGAGCATATCCTGACATAGAGAACCGGAAGACATTTTTGCTTGTTCTGTTAAATTTTATGTTATTGGCTCCATCATTCGAGAAGACAGCTCAAATATATAGAGTTCGCTTTTTACTAGTATCTTTGTGTTGGATGAACTGTTTTTTTTGTTTTTTTTTATTTAATATATGGCAGTTTAATGTAAAATAATTTATTTTTACTTGCGATTATACACCGGTAATACATATAAGGCAAGTTATGAAGTCATAAAAAATAAATTCTAACAATCACACATGTCTATCATAGAGAACTCCAAAAAACTGGGTACCGCAATTCCGTCTGTCTCTCAGTCTATCAGTTTGCGAGTCTGTCTTCGAGTCTACAGACTAAGCGGTTCGATGGATTTGCTTCAAATTTGGTAAATATTCTTTTTTCACTAATATGCCCACACGTTTTTTAAATTTTTGTACCTCCCATACATTTTTTTGGAAAAAAAAATCATATTTTTCGACTCCAACGATTTTTATAAACAAAAAAATAAGTTGATTAATATCGGGAAAATGCACCTTTTGATAATTTTTTTGAATTAAATGGCTATTTTTGGTATACCTCTAGTAGAACCATTTTTTTGGTTTTCGATTTTCTGGGAAACATTTGACTTAAGCTTTCCTAGAAAGCTTAAACATTATTCTAAACCAAAATTTTTCAAGAACATTTTGTTATTTCTTATAACTCAAAATTTCGAAAACGACTCTACAGATTTTTCCGAAACTTCTTATTTAGTAGTTTTCTGACATTATAGTGAATATTTACAAAAATTATTTCCCTAAATTAAGAAAACAACATTAGAAGGGCGGTAAAAATGCTAAAAACTTAAAGGGGGAAACATTTATTTTTCAAAAACGGCTACAAGAAATTAAAAAAAAAAATGTGTGTATTCTTAAATTAGTACAGTTCAATTTTGAGTATGAAAATATTTTATTTTGCGTACTTATTAAGGGTACTTCTTCTTCCATATTTAGCTACAATAAGGTTGTTAGCTGCAAGAGCAAGTTTGTACGATCCATTCGCGCATTTTATTTTTTGTAAGCAAGGCATCAATACATAATTTTTACTTGCGCTATGCAAAGGGCAAGTTTTGCATTTGGAAAAAAAATAGAACTAAATATAATTTTAATCAAACTTGATATTAAGATGATAGAGGCTGATCACCAAAAAAGTGGGTCCCGCACTTCTGTGTATCTGTATATCTGTCTGTACGTAGATCGATCAACAGCCTAAATGCCTGGAGCGATTTCGTTCAAACTTGGCACCATACAATTATTTCTACCATTTTTTGATGAAAAAAAAACTGTGTTCAACATTTTTGGTTTTCCTACATATTTTGTTATTAACGGTACCAGCCATAAACCCAATTTTTTTTATTTTGGACATTCCCATAAAGCGCTAGACGTACTTCGATAAAAAAAAATATATTGTAGGTTTTTCGAATTCTTAATAGTATTATTTTTGGATTAAATAAAAAAAATATTTTTTTGTAGACTCAATCTCGCAATATTTTAGTCGATTTAGTAATATGTTAAATCATTTAGTATCATGCTACTAGGCTAAAAAGAGGATTTTGTTAATTTTAAAGCAGTTTAGTGTCGTACTATTTTCTTGACATTTTACTAAAGTTCAAATCACAAAATGGCTACTTTATTTTTTAGTATCTTACTAAATCCATATGTATGCTACTTTGACATTTACAAATGTCCAAAAGTTATGTTCGCTTACTTTTTTGCACTATTTTAGGCGTGTTTAGTTGTAGTTTATTAAGAAAATAGATTTAGTATGGTGCTAGTTAAAAAGTGTTTAAAATTAGAAAAATATTAGTAAAGTGCTTTAGTATTGGCAAATTGTTAAGTAGTATCATGCTAAGCCCTTAACATCAGGCTGTTAAAAATTTTGCGCAATGTCTGAATATGGATGACGATTTTTTTTAGAAATTATATTTTTCAGCTTAGGTATTTTATTAAAAACATAAAATTAGCAATTTTTTTTTGACAAAAATTAAACAAATTTTGTATATAACTAAAATGCACGACTAGATCGCACGTAATTGCCCTCATTTTTGAGCAGTGAGCACACTCTATGTACAAGAGTCGTAGTAGAAACGAAGACATTTATTTTAAATTATACAAAATTTCTTAATTTTTTTTTCTAAACATAAATTGTTAGGTAGGTATGTTAGTTTAATGTATTAAGTAATATAACCTTAAAAATATAATTTCGAAAAAATAGCATCTTTAAAAATAAATGATTTTTTTTCAAAAATCAAAAAAAAATATTTTTTTTTCGAAAATTTTGATATGCAGTATAATATTTATAAGAATATTTATAATTCGAAGGACATCACATATGCACCTTTTGATAAAAAATTGTCGAACCGTTTATGAGAGTCTAATAAGATAAAAAACATGGTTGCATGGCAGCTAACGCCAATAAAAAAATATGTAAAACATAAATGTTAACCAAAATGTAAAATATATTTATAGTAGCGCACAAATATTCTTTAAATCAAGATCGTTAGAGAATAGGTAGAAAAACATGTATGGCAGGTACCGTTAGTCTTGGGGCTAAGCAAAAAACGATTTGAAAAAATGGTGGTAATACTTTTTTAACATCTATAAAGAAGGTATCGTTGTTTTGTTTTTTGATTTAGGAAAACAATTTTTTTTCGAATAATCAGGTAAATATCAAAAACCAAATTACCAAATACACAGGTTTAAAAATCGATTAAGTCGTTTTCGAAATATGAGTTTTCAAGAAAATTGTTTTTTTTTTTTTTAACTTTCAAAACGAAATTGTTTGAAAAATGTTGATTTGCATGCTGTTTAAGCCTTTCAGGAGCTTCTTCATAAACAGAATTCCGAAAAAAAAAATATAATCTTTGGAGCCGTTTTTAAGAAAAATAAGATTTAACTTTAAAAAAAGCCCTCCCAATACTATATGCTCGTCCAAGACGGAAAATTAACACCTTTAAAAAGTTCAACGGTCTATCAACAAACAAGTCCACATTACATCCAGTCATTTGCCAGCAAAGTACGACGATTTCGCATTCGGATTCCAAAGCAGGTCTGCTTAAACCGTGTCAGACAATTTCTTTGATAAAATCAAAAAAAAGAAAATAATTTTAACAATTTATTTGCTAAGAAGGGTTGACGAAGTCTTATAAACTGTTGCCTACCAGTTGGCAAAGACACTTTCCAAGTATCGCTGAAAAAAAAAGAATATATAAATTTATTGTGATCCGGGGCCTGTTGCATAGATCATACATTACATATGTACATTGTATGATTTGGTCAGTATTGTATTATTTCTGCTTCATAGAAACGTTGTATGATAAAATGTCACACACATCATTGTATGAACGGAAAATCTACTGGAAATATTCCAATATTGTAGGATCCTGTTTCATAGAATTTTTTCATACATCATTTCAAAACAAATATTTGTAAGTTTTTCATACATTTCAAAGAGAAAAACATTTTGATGTAAGCAAGATGAATTCAATTAAACGAAAGTACAAAAATGTGAATTTTAAGTTTATAATTAAAATAAAATAATGGTTATCTAAAACCATCTGTGTGTTTTTAGAGCGAACGATAATTAATTGACTTATTTTCTTCTTATATTTTTATTTCAATTCCGACAAGGAGCTGCAACTTCTTGTACTGCAGCAGATGCTACTTAAAAAGGACATATTATTTGTAAAATGTATGGGGATGTCAACAACAAAAGCCGATATCCAAGCTGAGTGGAAGAAGAATACATACAATATTTATAGAATATCTATTTACACAATAAATAGTTCGAAATAAATGAGCAAATTCTTTCCACATATCGACATATAGATGCATTCGAAACTCAATGCATAGACCCAACACTAGGATATCGGCATCCATTGCCAAGCCAAAGAAATCTTAACAATATTTGTTGCAATGGAGTTAAAGCTTCATTGCAATTGGTTGGATGAATAATAAAACGTCTCAAACGCTCCAACAAATATTTTACACATATCGTAGGCATTCGGAATTTCTCAGCGAAATATGTTTCTTCCAAAAATTCTCTTGGCCGTCTTTTTCGAAGTTGTAGAAGATTATCGCCACCAAATATTAAGTCTTCGTTAAAAATTGAGTCCATTATTCCCTTTTATTGTTTTTATAAATGTTTGTTGCTTTCGAAGAAACACAATTTAAATAAGTCAATTGTCAAAATAAATACATCACATACGAGTACAACAAAATAGATTTTATACATTACTTCCAGTCAAATCTATGAAACAGAAAATTGTATGTGATGTATGAACATAATTTTAATGTATGTTGTATGTTACATATGTGATGTATTTTCTATGAAACAGACCACTGGTTCGAGCATTCGCTGCTTAATTTTCAAATTTATTAATCCGAGGGTTGCCATATTGATCCATTAGGAAGTGGGCACACTCTAGGAAATTTATTTGCGATGTAGTCCTTAATTGTTAATGTCTTCTTTATTTTACACTGTACAATGTACAGTGATATATATTACTTAGGCTTTTAGGACACTGGCGAATATGTATAGTTAATCCCAAAAATTGATGATCATTTTCAAAGACATGACATTTATATACATTATTATTATGTTAAAATCACTGACACAATTTTTTTAATAAAAGGCCTCTTTAGGATTTACATAAAGCATCATTTTATTTAAAAGCCAATTTACTCTATATTGACATGAATTTTCTTTTATTCTCCTAATAAATTAAATTGTGTGCCATTTTTTATGGCATAATTTGCACCATTCATTTTGTCCCTTGTTATTTTTTCTGTTTGCCTTTTGGTGCGAATATATAGAGTTTTCACAATATTCCCTGAATCGGTGCTGGGTGTTCTCTTTTTTTTTTAAAGTCCCCCCCTCCCGACACCTTTTGAGTCCAGTAGATATCTAGTTGATTTTTTATGATATGATTCCCCCATAAAAGCAGTGTTCTTGTTGTTGTTGGTGTCGCGTTAGAGAGATCAAAAGAGACTAGAAGACTCTATTCTACTTGTAAACTCACTGATGATAGAAATCTTCTATCTGAAATTGTCATCACATTGAACACCCGAACACCCTGAATAAAAATCACATTTTTTATCATCAAGAAGTTATTTTCGTCTCCTTCGTCCTTGATGATGGCATGGTGGGGTTGGTGAGGTGCGGTGTATTGTTGGCTAGATGGCTTTCATTTTTATTTCATTTGTGACTGCTCTGTTGCATGTGTCTTATGGGGTTTTACTCTCATTTTTATTTTTTGTAGTATTCATATCGCATTTATGGGCTATAGCTATAGTTAACTGTTTATTGTGGGTGCTCCCATATACCTATTCAAGATATAAAGGGGCTAAAATCACTCTCTGATGCTCCTAGAGAGCATAAGTATAGACAGAACAGGGTTAGACACAGTCTCTTACCCCATAAATACTTAGGAATAGAAAGAAACAAAAAAAAGCGATTTCCTTTATGTATTTTTAAGACTCCTCAAGTACGACTCTGATTTCAGAAAATTGATAAGAACGACAGAGTCTACGGAAGTCAACTGAATGAAAGGCGGACTGGAGAATTTCGCATTTTGTGCCAACTGTATATAGATAACCCACTGTCGACGTTCTTGTCGTCGTCGGACTATTTGAGTGGATATAATGGGTCTAACGGGGAAGGGGGTTGAATGGGGTGTTAAATTGCTATGTAAGCTTCTGTCATCGATAAGATATATAATAAAAACGTTTAGAAAAAAAAAAACGAAGATATCACATCACAAAAAAAAACTTTTGGAAGAAGCTTTATAAAAAGCTTTTTTAAAATAGATTTTTTTAGAATAATCTTTTTAAGGTTAAAATTTGATAACGTTATCTTAGCAAGATATTTTTAATGTATTGCTAATATTTTTATAATTATTGATTCCGAAAATCTTAAGTTGACTTAGGATACTTTGCTATTTTTTTCGCGAAAAAAAATTTAAACAGTTACTTAGTTGATTTAAAATGAATTTCAAAACCTAAAGTAAGACTCAATAAAACGTTAAATGAAATTTAATTACTTTTATCTTAATCTAAAAGTTTCAATAACGGGAACGGGTCTTTATCATTTATTCCTAAATATTGTTTGGCGAAAATTCTTTGATTGAATCATTACTAATTCTGTACATTCATCTAAAATTGTATGTGATCTTTTTGTTTTTTATAATTAATAATGCATAATTACCAACATTTTCGAAAAAAACAAAATTTTGATTTTTTGTAAAAAAAAACATTTTTTTGTTGAATTTTTAATATATCAAATCTTGTATTTTAATTTATATTGTTAAATACTTAAAGAGCAACAAGTATTTTAGAAAAAAAGAACTAAAGAAATTTGGATATTAAATATAGGTACAAGTAATTTCAAGTGCTTCTAGGAACTTATAGTGCTTGCGATATGATCAAACATAAGAACAAGTACTTGCACTACAATTGAATATTTTATTTTTATCACAATCATTAGAACAGTTTCCGAGATAATTAAGATTTGCAAAAAGTTGTATGTCAGGTACCGTTACCGATGACATAACGATCATAGAAAACATCAAAAAAGTGGGTCCCCCAATTCCGTCTGTCGGTCTGTCCTCGAGTATGCAGCCTAAAAGGTTGGATGGGTTTGCTTCAAACTTGGTTCATATTGTTTTTTCAGTTATACGCCCACACGTTTTTTTCATTTATTTTAAAGACGACAAATATCAGTAGCTCCCATTAATTTTTTTTTAAGAAAAATGAAATTCTTATTTTTCTCACAAATGGCAACAACGGTTCTTATATCAAAAAAATCAGTTGATTAATGAAGAAAAGCAACATTTTGGTAATTTCTTTTTTTTGAAAAATTTTTTTTTGGTAGGTACCTCTAGTAGTACCATTTTTTTGGTTTTCGATTTTGCGAAAAACGGTTGATTTGATTTCTTGCACATTTTTTATGCAGAAGCTCCTATAAGCTCTAAATACGAATGTAAACCAAAATGTTTAAAAAAAAAAAATTCTCTTAAGTCAAAATTTCGAAAACTTATTTATCGATTTTTTCGAAACTTCGAGCTTGGGAGTTTTTTGATATTATCTTGAACAGTTAAAAAAACTGTATTCCTAAGATGAAAAACAACGGTACCTCCCATACAAATGTTAAAAAAAAAACCTATATTCTCTCCGTATAATCTATAAAATGTGTTCCTCGAAAACGGCTCCGAGAATTTTTTTATAAGAAAATGTGCGTGTTCTTAAATAAGTACAGTTCTTTTTTATGTATAAAATATCTTATTTTGCGTAAGTACTTATTAACGTTACTTCCCATAGAACCACTTTTCATATATTCTACTTTCTCACTATTGGTTAAACTGATTAAATTAATTTTTTTAAGGCGAATGCTTCTTTAAAGTGTTACTTACTACATACTCAAATTTACAAAAAAAAAGAAGTTTTTCGATTTGTAAAAACTAAATTTTTTTTTTTTTGAAAAGTCGCTTTTTCAGAAAAAGTCACTTATTTTTTTTTGAAATTTGAATTTTATATGTAGATATATTAATAATAGCTGTATTTTATTTGCCCCGTGATCCAGATCATATCATCTATTTATTTGTGTTACAACAACAAAAATAAATCCTTTTGTTATTGTAACGCAAATAAATAGTTGATCTGATCTGGATCATGGGGAAAATAAAATACGGCTAATAAATAAAATGGTCTTAAAAATTTATACATAATAAAATATTTTTTTTTCAAAAACCGCTCCAACGATTTTTGAATATTTTTTTATTTGATGTTTTTTCCCCTAAAACTATAAAAACTAAACAATATGAAAACATTTAATTAAATCCTCTATTCGACAATTTATTATACTATGAATCAAAGGTAATCTCACCTACATCGCGGCTTTAAACCTACATAGGATAACTAGACTACCTAACTACTTAACAGCGTCAACAGCTACATTAAAGTAGCTAAAAACTTACAATAGGAAGTATGTATGATCCAGTCGTGCATTTTTTTTTTTGATTTGATTCGATTGACCAAACATCTTATGTGGACTTAAAATATTTGGCATTATATCAGAAATCCATTTTCCTACTTTTGTTTTCCTATTTGAAAATGACAAAAGGCAGATAGATGGATGCTCTTCTTATAAAAGTAAATTGAAAAACGCAACATTAAGTCGACTTAAGATATTTTAACTTTTCAGCAGAGATTAAGATCATTTGTAAAAAAAAAAAAAAATAAATCTTAGACCCTCTGAATCTGATCTTTTTCTGAGAAGTATTTGACCCACAGATTTTAATTTTGAATATCACCAGCATCAATTGTACCTTAAATCTTAATAAGGTCAACTTTTATTGGTCAATGTCGCTGATAACACAAACGTCTACTTTGGCATATCGCCCCTCATCGTGGAACAAATTATGCTATAAAATGTGTTAATTATATACGTTCAGGATCTAAAAGCTTTTCATTAAGTTAAAATAACAAAATGGGCCATAAAGCTTCCAAATCATAAAGCGTCCTTGACAATTACACAATGGAGGGTGCGGCATCATATGAATATCGTAGTCGCATTTGGCGTACACACAGACCACAATTTTCCAATGGAAATGAAAACTAATGGAATTTCAATGATCCCTAATTTTAAACGTAGGATGCGACTACTAAAATTTGGCTATTACTGAAGTGGTGGTTTTGATACTTATATAGAGATCCATTAAAGCTGCGTCCATATTCATTATATTTTCCTTGCATTTGTGTACAGAATACTTTTGATTGAATATGCAAAAACAATTTAATAACTATATATTTCGAATGCATTATTCTCTATTTTCTAACAAATACATCTCCGAATTAAGGTATCCGAAAGTACATACAATATTGGTTTTGTTCAAGGTCGGATCTTAGAAGTTACCATGTTGAGGCCTGGCATGAAAACTCGGCTGTGTCAACGTAACGTAATGGCTAAGACATGGACGATAAATAGGATGCAGTTGCAGCTAGGCAGGACGGTATGGCATAGACACGAAAAAGTGTTGACATCCTTGGAGTCTACGAAGCGACAAGGTCTAGAAAAAAATGTACCAACTAAACTTTTCAAATTAGGATTTACTTCATTGTGAACTTTTGGTCTGCCGGCAGAGAGGCTATAAGTTCATACGAATTCGTTGGGAATTCCAAAGTCAAAAGAGAAAATAAAAAATTTGGGAAATCTGAATCCACTCCGGTAACTGATATTCCAAAGAGTCCGACATCCCATTAACAGGAAGACCCCTCTGACTCTGTATATAATATCTTAATTTATCCCGAGTAAGCCAGCAAGTAAAATAAACACCCCTCCCCTTCACTAAGCCACATTTCGACAAACCATTTTCCTTCTGCATACCTACTTCAATAGTAGGTATATCGGAAGCCTAAAGTGGATTCCGGATCAGGACGAAACTGACGAGCAGGAAGAGCATAACTATAGCTACACCAACACCTCAAACTCAATCTGCTTCTCTGCCACTGGGAATATATACCCACAGTGGATGCATTTGCAATGCATCGAACATCCAGCACCGAACAGAGCGGTAGTAACAAATAGTAAGATGTCTGCATTAAGGTATATCAGGTGATAAGGACCATCATCGTCGTCGTCCTTGCTGTGGTAGCTATATTTAGTTACATACGATAAAATAAATAAGGATAAAGTAAATCACAGGGTTATGGTGGCGATGGCGGGTGGTACACTGACTACCACTTATTTACTGCACTGAGGTAAGAAGTCATCATGCCGGAATCATCATTAGGGGAGACAAAAGAAATAAGTTGCTCCTGCAGCTGCAACTTCAATTCGAATTCGCTTTCCATCATGCATACATATATTCTATCAAAGTTTTGGAATTAAATAATTGGTTCCTGGGAATGGCATGAATTGGATATTCAGTAAGTTGCCAGTTTGGAAGTTGACGACGATCTTAAAGTTTTTTTTTGTTATTGATTTGCAATGAGGTTTGTTAGAAAGAGAGAGAGGTAACAAGTTTGTAGAGTTTTACTAGATAAGGATTAAGCAAAAATTTGTTAGAATAAAGTTTTAAATGAATTTAAGTTAAGTTTCACTTTTGGTGTTTTTAGATGCAGCAGTTCTAGGGTTCCGTTGATGAATAGCAGATTGATGATGATGTTCTCTGCTATGGTTGTTGTTTTGCATTAAAAACAGGAAATCCATCAATGGACGTATAGAATATACAGAAATGGAGCTCAAGAGAGATGGATGTTGCATTGACAATCAATTGTCATGCAATTGCAATTTCATTTAATATTCATGAAGTTGATTCTTTTATGCTTTTGGGAAATTATTATTCACATTGAGGTTGTGTGTGATGAATAAATTAATTACAAGAAGTTATTTGATAGAAACAAAGATGGATAGAGGACGTATCTACACATTTATTTTGTTTGATTTTGGGATAAGTTTAAAGGCTGCTTCGTTGAAATTTTTACCTGCGATATAGCTAGGTGCTATATAGGGCAAGCTTTGCTGTTGGAAAAAAAAATGAATTCGAGATTTTAATCAAACTTGGCGTCTGCCTGTCTGTCTATCTATCTGAACAACAACCCTAAACGGGTAAAACGATTTTCATCAAACTTGGTATTTAAGCATTTTAGGTGATTATCTAAAATAGATTTTTGAATCGTTTTTTAGCTCCAAAACTAAGCGTAACAGCCATTGAAATTTTTCGACCATGTCAATTATCTCGAAAACGGCTCTAACCATTTCGATAAAAAAGTGTGTGCACTATTTTAGGTATACCCTACATGTTTATAAACATTTTTTTTGAATACTTTGTTATTAACAGTACCAGCCATACAACGTTTTTGTGATTTTGAACTTTCTCATAAACAGCTCAACGGATTTCGTTCAAAATGTTTATAGAGTAGGTCATAGGTCATCGACATTTTAGCAAAATATTTTTTGGGACTTTTGGAAACAAAAAATTTAAATTAGATATTTCGAAATCGGGTGGATGATTGTTTTTTTGAAATTTTGTTTTTAAGTTTATATTGTTAAATATTTTAAACATTCATACCACTTTTTTTGGGAAAATTAAAAAAAAAATTGTATATAAAATATTAAGTAAAAAACGACTTTGAAAATATATTTAGACTAGCAGATATATTATATGAGCTATATGCAAAGATAAAACAAATATATCCGAAGGGAACCAAATGATTTACCGGAATAAAACATATGCTGCATGCTATTCTAGACTATATCTACTCTATGTGTCAAATTCCATTGAGATTCGTTCAGCAGTTCTGACGTTATTAAGCAACAAACACCCATCGATCCTTCCAAACTTTCACATTTATAATACATATTAGTAGGATTCTTAATAAAAACCTTTTCTAACGATGTGATCGGACATAAAAGCAAGTTCGTGCGATCTAGTCGTGCATTTTATTTAAATTGGTTACCTAATATAATGTTTAACGAGGACTTTTTTTAGGATATTTTTTAAATAACAAGTTTCTAAGTTTCGAAATGTAGTGTTCAAGTCGCATTTTTTATGTGAAATTATTAAAAGTTGAAATGGTTATTATTATGCTTCGAAAACGTTCTTCGAATGAAAGTTTGCTTTCGAAAATTTAAGTACTAGATTCGATCTTCAATAATGCGATTCAGTGTTTTCTTTGCTTTTGGAAGAAAAATCTATTAAATGACCCATACAAACAAAATATATTTGGACTTCCAAATACGACACAAGACACCTCCACAAGAAATCGACTAACGGGGTAAATCAGGCGTGCAGAATTGATTATATAACCAATGCTGTATCATCTATGTGAAATTTAGTTCGGCCAGTTCGAACCACTTGTCATCGTCGCACAATCTAGACCAAAAGGGGATCGAGTAGACTGCATAGTTCTAAATCTGACGGGCTTCGGCGTTAAAGATGATTTTTTTAAATTGAAATTGGGGTCAAGTAGTCAACGAAAACATAATCTATTAGTTTCTTGTGAGAGGTGCGAAATTGACAGCATTGACCTGATGCATAATCTTTCGGGCAATCTTGCTTTTCTTGAAATACTTTTTCGATCGGCTAACTCTGCCTTAACTGATTGACTTGGTTTTGGTCACGAAATGACTCTGGAATGGATGACCGCTTGTTAACCATACAATCAGTACAGTACTCGCATCGTTGCGGCAAGACTCACGCATCTATACAAATTAATCATTTGAATTATATAACTTGACTTGTTGACTTTAGTTTAGTGTCTAAAAAATAAAAACAGAGGAAAATTAGCAACACGACCAAAACATGGCTGCCATAAACAGTCAAAATCTACCAGTGTCTGATTGAAACACCTTTTAAATGAACCTATAACTGTGTTTGAAAATCAGCCTCAACTAACATTTCAGCTTGGATAAAACTTCTGTAAGTCGTGTTGGAATTAGTTTCAATAAGACCTTACCCAAAACTTATGGACGCGGAGATGTTATTAGACTTAATAGTTAATGCTCCTAATCCATTCGACAAATAACCTTTATTGAGACTGAACCATGTTCACGGTTAAAAAATTAGCACAACAATGATCCTAAATTTGTCTCAAGTGGTCCTAAATTCCTAATTTTATCTTTGCAATATTTTAGGTGCTTACAGTATCAACACAGTATCATTGAAGTTGTCTACACTTCCCCTACAGATCGAAAAGAAGCTTGCAATTATACCCCTTACCACCGCGTGAGCATCAGCACAGGTTAAGAAGGTTATCGCATCTAGCTGATGTAGAGGTAGGATACTAATTTTGAGTCTTTCTTTTGCACAATTTATGCATGATTTGTAGTTGTCCAGAGTGGACGTTATAAATGAAGTTTGCAAAGGAGCTTTTATCCAAACGCTGTCAAAAATGCTTTCACGACATTCATTCATTCGCCGACAATGTTGAGTTAATTGATGATATCTTCTTGGAATTTTAATAGGTGATGCAGTGTTGAGTATTTTCCTTGAAAGCTAAACTACCTTCTTGTAACATAGCATAGTCCTCTCGTTGCAAAATCTCTTCAATCACCATAGAAACACTCCTTCTAGTATATACTTTTATATTGTTGATGAGAAGCGATATAGGCTTCTATTTGTGAACTAAGTCGAAATCTTCTTTTTTGGAATTGCCACGATCTTCTCTTTGTTGCACTTTCGGGGGAATACGTGAAAGTTCTTGAAATTCACAGTAATTTAGAATGATTGTGTCTCTTGAAAACTCCATCTGGTCCAACTGTTTTTTTTTGTTTGGTACCGATTGATTTTCCAGCTGCAGTCTACTCTAGTTGAATAAATGTGGAGTGGTTTCATTGAAGCTGAGCTCATCCCCGTAATTAGATCCAGGGCAAGCCAATTTCTTGTAAAAGTGTTCGATCATTCAGGTTTCCTTTGTTCTATTTCAAATCTTTCTTGTAACATAGCTCCTCTTAAATTGTATTTAAAAAACTTAATTAAAATCTGAATACACTTCATTTGTAGCTTAAAAAACACAAATCTAAGAATAGTACTAAATTGTATTTTTTTTTTCAAAGGTCAGAGCTACAGATTGAATAAAATGAAAAAGAGGAACATATAAGTTCAGACTGTCAGGACGGACACATCCCGTTTTTTTTGTTCCCTGTGCCGCGTACCGTCGGAACCCTTCATTTATTGGTTCCGGTCGAATTTTCTTTAAAGAAGACTAAACAACTCAAGTAAAATAAATATAAAATAATTTTCTGAGAAATCATGTTAATTAGATGTGAACATTTTGTTTCGTCAGAACATTAACAATAAAATATTTATATTTTTCTAAACTTTAACTGAAAACAAAAAATTAAATTAAATTGAATTTGTTACTATTGTGAATTATATCAATTGGTAAAGTATTTGAAATTTTGAATTTTGCGCCACATCGGCCATCTTTATTTGTAAATGAAAGTTCAAAAAAGATTAGAAAAAGAAAAAAATGAAATAAGATTCCTCAGTCTATACTTATCGATACTTGAGACTAATCTGCACGCATTTTTATATGTTTGTAACTAAGTTTAGTATTACATATTCTGAATTTAAGTATCATTTTTTTCTTAAGCTCAATTTTAAAGACCTAGTTTGCCTATAATCTTGCAATTTTTTTCACATTTTTTTAAGAGATTAGCATTCGCGATTAATGTTCATATAGAAGGGGTAAAAAAACCATTGCCCGTACAAACTGTTTATATTATTTTCTGAACGAATGAACGAAAATTACAATATGTGTAGATTTTCCTATGACCTCATGTGTGCATACTAAAGTCTGTAATAATATTGCGATGATCAACAACTATCTCCCAAATAAATAAACATAAAAAACTATTGATTTTATATAGAAGCTTTGGGAGCATTTCTATGTTTTTCGATATCTGCTATGTCAATGCTCGTCAAAAATACCCCTCGGGTAATATGTTAAAAATTTACGAATAACTCTAGCTTATTCATTTATTTTGTGATGTTCCAAAGCCTTTGTATCTGCTTCGCGGGTTAAATCTATCCGCGAAAACGGCAAAGTAAACAAAATATCAAAACAACTGAGAATGTTGAATAGTCACAACCACTACCACGCCCGTGCGACTGCACTCCTGCAGAGCAAAGCCATAGGCCGTGTGTTACCAACAAGCAATACAATTTTGATTAGTTAGCCAACGAAAAATACACACATACAAAACACGCATGACAACACACAAAAAGGGCAACTAAATGTCATCCAAAATGTTAATTTAAATTCCCGCGTAAAAAGGACTCTCACGGATGACACGTCCGTCCAATGCTTTTAGTTTTGTTTTGTATGTTTGTTGGCAATCCATTTTTTGGTCAACATTCCAGTACTCAACCCGACTCCCTCAAGCACACTTGCACCTAACAACTGCAACTAATTGCATACAAGGCATTCCATGTGCTGTTTAGAAAGCAAAGGTCAAAGGGGATATTTATTTACATAATGTGAATCCCTTTTACACTGATGACCAGGCAACAAGGGGATATTTCGACTTCACCCCCTCAAGCATCATGGCCACAATTAAAGCATGTCCAACACAATGTTTGCGGTATTTTGACATTTTCAATAGGACCGACCAACGCACGGCGACGCATTATGCGATGTTAGAAATTTTTGGAATGCTCCAACTGTGTAATATTTCTACGAGAACACTTTTCCAGGCAAAGAATATATGGGAAGGGTGTCACGGCCACGTCGAGTTGAACGACTCTCTTCTGGTTTTCCCATTATGGGTATAACCAATGAGTTTTTATGGGAATGACACTCGGGTTTTCTGGAGAAGATTTCCACTACATTCGTATAGCTATATGGGAATAGGTTAGGGTATTCCTCTTCCTGGGAGCACTAGGTAAGTAGTTCCTGTGTCACATCCTTCGTACACCACGCTGAAGGGAAATCATCGGTCTTCGGAATATGAAAGCATAGTCAGGTATTTGAGGTCGGGTAAAAGTATAATGGCTAACTTGTTAGATGGTCCTTGTTCGTGGCTCGCAGAGGAGTGCATAATGGTAATTTAACATCATGATAGGTGGTCTGTCTATGCATTTCGTTGACATACGAATGAAGTAGTAATGCAAAAACACAAGGTTGTTTCTTTCTACGCCAGGTTATGGCATCGTGGTAATTTACTTTCAATGGCAACTTTTAGTTCTGATGTGGTAAATGTTAGATGTATTTACAAAAGTTGGAAAATTAAGCTTGCGAAATACAGTAGTTTTATCCTTATTCTAAGTGGTTTTACATATGGCCCGGACTTTTTGTTTAAGCAAGCTCTCATTGACCAGTGTTAAAAAAATCAACTTTTTAAATGACGTATCAGATGGATGGCCTCTAATTTCAAACACCCAATTATAACCCTTAACAATGCAATCATATAAATTTTGCCCAGGAAGTCCAGAGAGCGACTATAATCCGCATGTTGCTCCTTAACAAGCTCCACAAACTAACTGATGGCAAAAAGTTTTCTATGCTCCAATTGTTAATGACCTGAACTGATGTAACCGCAACTGGCATTTGGTGCGGGGCGATGCGATGTCGGCATAATGGTGTGGGGTTGCTGATTCTGTGATGTCCTGCTGGTGACATTTGTGTGTATTGGGGAGCAGCAACGACCAAATGATACTGCGTACTTGGTTGCACGGATTCGTTTGACTTCCTCGGCAACAACGGAATGAATGATTCGGAAGGTTCCCTGATCTCTGCCCTGGCCCTCCGTTCTGGCTGGTCGCGATTGCTCTTCGCTGCTGTGTTGCCGCCTCGGAAATCATTCTTCCCGGATGTGCGTGGAATAATTGCATTTTTTCCTTTTGTCCGCCCACTGATGGCCTGTGTGTGGGTGGGCTGGGGGGAGTTGTATAGTTCTTGGCATTTGTTGGCTTTTCGGGATTTGATCCTTTGTCTGTTGCAGAAATTTGTGGTCAGTTTTCAACGCTAGTTGGCGCTGATGTTCTCAAACACGCTCAGAAGAACATTTGTTAGCAAACGGATTCACAATTATGGACTTTCCTTTTGCAACAACTCAACTGCACCCCACCCCCGCGAAGGGTGGCTTTCGTGTACTATATGGGCAATGGGTGTTGTAATTTTGGTCCACCATAGAGGACACAGCATGCGGTGCAATTGTGGCACTATACATCCAACGTTGAACAAAATGGGTAGATGGCCATCCATCAAGCGGCGCGGCGGGCCACCAGTGTGCAATTACTTAGCTTTTGTTGGCTTTAAAGGGACACTCCGGTGCTGGTGCGGGGTTATTGCTGATTTTATTGCTTATTCCTTTGACAGAAGCCGGAAGACTAGTGGATTTTTCGGTGGAATAATTCGTTTCGAATGAGTGACAGATTGTGGTGGAATGCGAAATAGCACAATGGTGGATTAAAATTGATATACCATGCACGGAATTGTATGGCTATCTCGGATGTAATAAAGAAATCTATCACTTATGTGCATAAGTCCGTTGACTATATTATGGGGTGCAATAAATAAATAGTTTTTTTTGAGTTGGTGGTTAAGTTGATTACAATATTGTTACTTCCTCGGCATACATGTTTGATCTCTCGAAAAAATTACTTTCGTTAATGTTTTTCTTAAAGAGCAACGGGAAACTCCTGGCATCGCCTTCCAAGAATTCTGCCAAAGGGTAGACATGATTACTCAATAAGACAACATCTTCTTAACTTAACCGCGTTAAATATCGGGTTTCCAGTTCCAAAATAACAGGTCGGGTCTCAAGGCCCTTGGAAGGTTGTTCATGTTCATCAAAGGGGGTGGGGTCGTGCTTGTTTCCCCAAATGTGAGTCACCTTCCTCAATATATTTAACGAAAGGGTGGTCCAACAAAAAACGCACGATGTTAATTATTATTAACAAAACAAAATTAAGTTAATATTTTTTTATCATGATAGAAGGATTTATGACAATTACGTGTGACACAAAAAATCGGACAAATGCTCAGTGGCATACCTCTATCTGATGATCCATATTTTCAATGACTCTGAGACATAATAGAGGTTCAATGTCGTTAATGGGACGAATCATCTCATCCTTTATCCATTGAACTGGTCTTGGCTTGTTGGCGTACACTTTTTCTATTAGATATCGTCAAAGAAAGAAGTCCAGAGGTGGCAAATTAGCATCGCCATGACACGTGACACGGGAGATATAACGGACGGACATTGAACTTTTCGCCAAAAAAAACATTATTTTGTTGGCTATGTGGCAAGTGGCACAATTCTGTTGGAAGCACATAATCGTCTAGGTCCATATCCTTAATTTCTGACCAGAAAGTCACTTATTATCTCGCGATGGGAACACCTTTCATGGTAACTGCTTCGTCGACCTCATTTTCGAAGAAGTACGGTTCGATAACGCCGCCAGCCTATAAACCACTCCATACAGTCATTCTTTGTGGATGCATCGGCTTTTCAACAATCACTCGTAGATTCTCATTTGCCCAAATGGGGAAATTCTGCTTGTTAACGAATCCACTGAGATGAAATTGTGCTTCGTCGCTGAAGATGATTTTCTTTGTACATTCACCATTCAATTCTGTCTGTTCAACCAACTAATCGGCGTATTGACGACGCTTGAAATGGTCAGTAGGCTTCAGCTCTTGAAGTCAATTCAATCTTGTAAATGTGTAAATTCAAATCTTTATTCAAAATGTGCATCAGTGATGTTTGTGAGATGTTCAATTTTTTGGAACGACTACGAGTATGGCTCTTCATGCCATACTATCACGAACAACAACAATGTTTTCCACAGGACGAATTGAGCGAGCATGCACAGTTGTTTTCACTTCTACCACAGACCCGGTATGCTGAAATTTCCCCACAATTCTGCTGATTGTGGATACATTTGGTCGATTATACTAACCAAAAAAAAATGACGAAGTGAACGAAATGCATTTTGATTTGAACGCCCATTTTCGTAAAAGACTTCAACAATCTTAACACGCTGCCCAATTGTGCACTCCTCCATTGTTGAATTTTTCAAACAACGAAACAAAGAAATGTCAAATTAAATTGGCCAAAAAAAATTGAAGCTAAGGTGTTACTCACAATTAACATCGTGGACCACCCTTATGTTATTTAAACCTCGAAAGTGTTTTTTCTAAAGGGATCATCAGATTTGGCATATTTTTACAGTTGCCTTATATACTATACTGACGCAGAAGCTACAGGAAAATTGCCATAGAAAAAAACTTGCGTATGATTGCTGATGGGTGCTGGAGCAAAAATTATATAAAACGATTTGATCTTTTTTTACTTGCGATTATAGGCAAGTTATGGATTCGTGCAAAAAAAATCTAACAATCAAATATTACATTACGTTCATAGAGAACACCAAAGAAGTGGGTCCCCAAATTCCGTCTGTCTATCTGTCTGTCCGAGTGTCTTCCGCCTAAATTTTTCAATGGATTTGCTTCAAACTTGGTACATATTCTTTTCTTCGGTAATACGCCCACATGTCTTTTTCATTTTTTTTAAGCCAACAAATAACAGTAGCTCCCATACATTTTTTTGTGTACAAAAACATAAATCTGATTTTTCCCAAAAACGGATCCAACTGTTTGTATAAAAAAAATAAGTTCTTTATTGAAGGGAAAAGGAAAATTTCCGACATTTTTTTTTTAATTGTTATTTTTGGTACCTCTAGTAGTACCATTGTTTTTGGTTTTCGATCTTATGGGAAACGGTTAATTTGATTGTTTTTACTTGCGATTATAGGCACTATAAGGCAAGTTATGCATTCGTCGAAAAAATAAGTTGTGAGATAACACTCAAACATGAGATTAAGATGCTAGCGAAGACGAAAAAAGATGGTCTAAAAATTCTGTCCGTCTGTATGTCTGTCTGCCAGTCTCTCAGTCTGTCAGTCTGTCAGTCTGTCAGTCTGTCAGTCTGTCAGTCTGTCAGTCTGTCAGTCTGTCAGTCTGTCAGTCTGTCAGTCTGTCAGTCTGTCAGTCTGTCAGTCTGTCAGTCTGTCAGTCTGTCAGTCTGTCAGTCTGTCAGTCTGTCAGTCTGTCAGTCTGTCAGTCTATCAGTCTGTCAGTCTGTCAGTCTGTCAGTCTGTCAGTCTGTCAGTCTGTCAGTCTGTCAGTCTGTCAGTCTGTCAGTCTGTCAGTCTGTCAGTCTGTCAGTCTGTCAGTCTGTCAGTCTGTCAGTCTGTCAGTCTGTCAGTCTGTCAGTCTGTCAGTCTGTCAGTCTGTCAGTCTGTCAGTCTGTCAGTCTGTCAGTCTGTCAGTCTGTCAGTCTGTCAGTCTGTCAGTCTGTTAGTCTGTCAGTCTGTCAGTCTGTCAGTCTGTCAGTCTGTCAGTCTGTCAGTCTGTCAGTCTGTCAGTCTGTCAGTCTGTCAGTCTGTCAGTCTGTCAGTCTGTCAGTCTGTCAGTCTGTCAGTCTGTCAGTCTGTCAGTATGTCAGTCTGTCCGTCTGTATGTATAACGAGCTACAGCCTAAACGGCTTAAGCGATTGCCTTCAAATTTGGTATGTGTGATTATTTTGGCATTCCTCAGAGGGGAAATTGAAATTTTATTTTTAAGCTTAAGAATAACGGTACCTGCCGTACGACCTTGAAGGAAAATCTTATTTTTCTCTAAAACGGCTCCAATGATTTTGATAAAAAATTTTGAGAATTTTTTTGTTGGTAATAGCTATCATTTGATATGAATCAAGCTTACAGGAAAGGTCTATTAACGGTACCTTTCAAATAACGTTTTTTTTTAATTTTTAGCTTTCTCGGTAACGCTAGATTGGATTTCTGTCAAATTTTATATCTGAGAAGATTTAAGAAGCTAAATTATTTTTGCATATCAAAATTTCGAATAACTTTTTTTTAAATTAAAATAATTTATTATTTTTTTTTTTGAAAAATCAATAATTTTAAAACTAATCAAAAAAAATAATTTTAAATTTTACATTCATATGAACATTAATAGTATCTGAAAAATTGCATACCAAAATTTCAAAAGAATTTTGTTTTCAAAAAACGAAAAATAAACAACAGGATTTCATCAAAACCCGTCCTACAGTTTCCGAGATACTTTTTTTTATAAAATTTTCATTCATCCGTGGCATCTAATGGCGTTCTTTTTTATAAAATTTTCATTCATCCGTGGCATCTAATGGCGTTCTTCGTTTTTTCGAAAACTGATTAAAGTGATGGTTTTGGCAGTTTAAATAAGTTTAAGAAGCGATTTTTGCCATACCTATACACCATTTCACTTTCATTATATACATGTATGTACTTGTACATATTTACATTATTACCCTCCTAATTTACATAATTAAAATCCATTTAAATATACATTATTTGTAGGTAGATACCTATTTAACTATTCTTTGAATCATGCATTCAACACTTCATATACTAAGAATCAATGTAATATTACCTACATGGGCTTTAAATCTGCATAGGATAACTATAATAGACTAGCTACCTACCAACAACGTCAGTGAGTAACACTAAAGTTGTTAGCTTCAAGAGCAAGTTTGTACGATCCAGTCGTGCATTTTATTTTTTATAATTTACACGCGCTCAAGGGATTATTCTACCCTTTAAATGTTTCAACACAGCGCGGGCGTGAGGTTAAGGAAGAGAAAGAATGATAGGAAAGATGTGTGGCGCGATGTTGTTGTTGTTGTCTCAGATTTTATCTCCACGGATGGCGGCTGAACTAATACGAAGAAAATTCCGTGTGTTATTTATCTATGTCCCTTATAATTCGAATAATTTTTTTAAATTTAGTCATATTTTATAGGTATACTAGTTTTTACTCAATCACATGTTGTAAGTTCTAGTTTATTATTAGAATTGGTTTTTAATGGCAAAATAAGAGGACATAGACTGCGGCAGGGATCGAACCTTTGACCATGAGGTTGATAGGCGAACACACAACAACTATGGCGCCACGGCCACCACCCGTATTATCATGAATCTTATGTATGCATATTGCACCTAAATTATAAAGTTATAAGCTTACATCCTTCAATTTTATTATCATTAGTACATATTTACAAACATATGTTCCATCCATGTATGTAAGTACATATATTTATCTCGTAACTTACATAATTAAAATCCATAGTCTAGATCTGAATACAATGGGTTATCCATTTTGCGGTTTTAAAAGTAAACGTAAACAAACACATTAAATATTTTTTTTTCATGATATTTGTTTTTTGTTATAAAGCTTGAATGCTGACATTATGTGTGAAACACTACATCATTTAAATGACCACCACGCGAATTGTTGCAAGCATCGATTCTTTTGAGGTAATGTTCGACCACTTTTTGACATATATTGGGCTGTATCTCAGCCATAATTTGACGAACGTTGGTTTTCAAGTGCTCAAGAGTTAAAGGTTTATCTGCATAAACACGGAATTTTGCGTAGCCCCACAAAAAAAGTCCAGCGGTGTCAAATCACATGATCTTGGTGGCAGGTTAATATCGCCACGACGAGAAATTACGCGGCCGGGAAATGTCTCTTGCATTAAATCCATATTCGCTCGAGTTGTGTGGCATGTGGCACCGTCTTGTTGAAACCACATATTCTCCAAGTCATATGACCATAATGCTCCGAATTGACGGTGACAGTCGTTCCATCGTCGTTTTCGAAGGAGTGAGGTCCAATCGCACCTCCGGACCAAAGAGCGCCCCAAACAGTGACTTTTTGTGGATGTAATGGCCTATCTTCAATTACTTGAGGATTCTCAGAATCCCAAATACGACAATTTTGTTTATTAACATACCCACCGAGTGAGAAATGAGCTTCGTCGCTGATGAAAATTTTGTTCGAAAAATCGACGTCCACCGCCTGTTGTTCAAGCACCCATTCGACGTATCTACGACGTTGTGAATGGTCAGCTGACTTCAGTTGTTGTGTGATTTGTACTTTATATGGATGTAGGTATAGATCCAAATACAAAATACGCCATAATGTGCCGTAAAAAAACTTAATTCCTGAGAACGACGAGGAATTGACACATTCGGGTCTTCGGCAACACTTTCACTTACAGCAGCGATATTTTCAGTGGTACCAACGAAACGATGATGCACATGCCTTAAATTATCTGTAACCAATCCAGTCTCTTCAAATTTCTTCACAATTTTGCCAACTGCTTGCGTAGTTGGACGATTATGTAAACCATAATCTCCTCTTAAAGCACGATATGTGGCTGTGGCAGGATCACCATTTTTGTAGTAGGTTTTAACAATTTTTATGCTTTGTGCGATAGTTAAGCGATCCATTTTCGTAAATGTCAGACTTTCAACTAAACAAAAAAAAATTGGTTTAACAACTTAGTTTGACAGATGTCGAATTCCAGCCATATTCTTTTGAAACCGCAAAATGGATAAGC
Source organism: Philhelius pedissequus (assembly GCA_910595825.1). Taxonomy (NCBI): domain Eukaryota; kingdom Metazoa; phylum Arthropoda; class Insecta; order Diptera; family Syrphidae; genus Philhelius; species Philhelius pedissequus. Next base: position 33,924,787 of record OU343160.1, read on the forward strand.
CTTTACTTTTATGGATAACTATGAATCATTCATAGTTCATCCGACAAGTCATTATACTAAGAATCAAGGCAATCTAACTTACATCGTCTTTAAGCCATGCATAACTAGACTACCTATAATGTTTAGCTACGTTGAAGTTGTTAGCTCCAACAGCAAGTTCGTACGATCCAGTCGTGCACTTTTTATTTAGTCCTGATGGGAAATATTAAAATCGGCGCTGTCAGGCATTTTTTTCAACCAAAATTTTTTACAAAATGTACTTTCAAAATGGCGACAATTTCATATTATTCCCATTCCCTTTTAACAAACGTTCGTCGAACGGTCTCCATCGATGCCATCTAATAGCTTTCCCTTACCACCCCATTCTTAACTTTATAAATGACAAAAGTCAAAAGCAATGAATAATTGACACACAAGTGTCACTGTCATAAAATGTCTTCTTCATTTTGATCAATTTGCAACGCCTCTTTGAAAATGTAATAGCTACGTACATATATTTTTTTTTAATTTTTCCGAATAAAACTACACTCTGGTTCCCTTCCGCCGCATGTTCTTGAACGTTGGACCGACCCACCCCTCCTCCACATACAGTAAATGGATTGTAATTTATGAGACTGTCATTTCTGATGTATTTCCTGCCATCAACGTAACACAATCCTTATACTCTTGAGAATGCAGTATAGTTCCATTTCAAACAAAAAGAAATGTAATTTAAGTGTAGCCAGCCCATACCACTTTAAAATTTCCTTGGACAAATTCATAATTTCATTCTGACTCGTCTTGCAAAACCTGATGAAAAGGAGGCAGGTGGGAAAGGGGGAGATGAGGTGTGAGTATTATTTGTCAAAACACTTTTACACTGAACCATTTTTATGTTCATATTTCTGACAAAAAAAATTATGTAAGGGGTCCTCGGTTCTCCAGCGCTATGATGCCTGACTTCGCATAAATTAGTCTCGACAATGTCCCTTTCTTGTGGATAGCAATATCCTTGCACAGATGCAATACGCATTAAAATCAAGCCCCCTCTGCTTTAGGAGATGTGTCCGTCTGTTCGTCCCTTTCAATTGGCTTTGAGTGTCTTATTTTTTTTTTCATTTCCTAAGATGCTTATTGCCTTCGTATTGCTTTTGTGCTTTTTAGTGTGTGTTTGGTTATATTGCGATTGCTTTTCTTTTATGCTTGAGAAGAGTAAGGAACGCAACAAAATTTAAACAAAAGTAAAAACAAAAAAGTGAACAAAGACACTTTTCGCTGATACTTTGTGATGGGCACTCTAAGAGGAACTATATGACAGCCAAGAAAGAGGGTTGATTTGGAGAGAGCTCTAGAGTCGCTTTCTGCGTCCTCAGCATAATGAGAATGAAATGATGGAATTATTTTTCCATTTCTTCCAAATGAATCATATCCTTTGTTTTGCTTATAATGGAGTAGAAATAAATGTCCTTTTTTGTGTGTATATCTAACTAAACCATTTTGTCCCCTTTTTAGTTTTGATATTTGTTGGAATGTTCGCAGGAAGCAGAGAATTGTGGTAGTTGATAATATGGTGTAACAAGAGGACGTCTTAAAGGACAAAATGCTTTTACAATGATAATTTGTTACAATTAGCCTTACATTACCGCTAACTAATGTACAATCATTTATAGGTAATAACGACAATAAATTTTGTTACATAGCCTTGTTTTAATGTTGTATTAGTGTGCAGCAAAAACAAAGAGTATTGTCGGGCATTAAGGGTCTAATGCGTCAGTGATAGGTTTTACAATTTTTTTTTTTGGATTTTCCATGAAACTGCGAACACATCAGACTTTTTTCTGGATGGAAAAAAAAATCAATAGGATTGTTTTCAATAGTGCGTAGAAAAAAGAAGTCCCTCATAACTGTTTGCTGATTATGGATGCTTTAGTCTTATAGACCGAACATTTCTTCCACAACGGCCAAGGTTAATTTGATCACTTTTTCGTAAGTATGCATGAAAAGAAAACAAGTCGTTTTATTTGGAAAATGCGGGATTAATAAGAACCGCGGGAGTAATTTGTTCAACGAATTTTAAAAAGCTTTTTGCAAGCATTGAAAAAGGCCTCTTCAGATCGAATTGAGGAATGCTATATCAAGTGCAAGGGCGCAAAATTATAAATAGCCTGATGTTAAGGGCTTAAAATGATACTAATTAACAATTTGCTTATACTTTAGCACTTTACTAATATTTTCCTATTTTTAACCACTTTTTGGTGCTAACCATACTAAATCTATTTTATTAATAAAATACAACTAAAGACGACTAAAATAGTGCAAAAAAGTAAGCGAACCTAAATTTTTGATGTTTGTAAATGTCAAAGTGGCATATGGATTTAGCACGGTACTAAAAAAATAAAGTTGCCATTTTGTTATTTTAACTTTAGTAAAATGTTAAAAATTAGCAAAATCCTCTTTTAAGCCTAGTATCATACTAAAAATGATTTAGCATATTACTAAATCGTGTAAGATTTTGCGCCTATGTTTTTAAGGACAATAGAATATGCACGTTTGTGAAAAAGAGATTAGTCCAATTAAATTGCTTAGGCTCTCAAGTACTGAGGGAATCATTACACTTCCTGGCAGCGTGGAATTAACAGCAAACTGCGACAAGCAAATTGAATGTTTCATGTGAGTTGACAAAAGGAGTGCCATTTAAGACGAGCGTTCTGAAGGCATTTGAAATAAGGCAAAAGATAGGAGATGGAAGTATATGCAACAAGGAAGTAGCTGCAGGCGGCAACAAACAAAAATCGTGCAGAAGTGAGTAAGGAGAGGAAGCGGATAAACGAAGTCGTAGGATGGGAGGAGAATCGACTTAACTCGCGTCCCAGCGTGATCTTACATCCATGGCCAGACCTCTCCTATTAAAAAAAAAAACAATCAATCCTGCAAAAGGAAATTAATCTAACTTAGCTTCCAAAAAATAAGCCAACTTTCGGGAATCGAACCTTTAAGAAAAAGTTCAAGACTGATTCCGCAGTGTAAACGCTGTCAAGTATTCAATCACACGCAAGAGTATTGCAAAAAAAAGAACATAGGTGTGTAAAGTGCGCCGGAAATCATCTTTCTAAAGACTGCAACTCAGATAGCAAAAGTGCAACAACGTGCATACATTTTAATAAAAGTCATCCGGCCAACTATAGAGGCTGCGAAGTAGCAAGAGAATTACAAAAACGACGATCAAAATGTACCCAGTCACAAAGAAAACCACCAAGCCATGTAGAAAAGCAAGTTCTTAGGACCCCTAAGGGGTTAAATGCCCAAATACACAAAGGAAAAGAGACTCAAGATCAATCAATACAACCAGAGCAAACACATATTCCCAAATAACGGCTAAGAACATACCTTTAAACAAAATGTTATCCTTGGTGGTAACTTTAATGCCAAGCACAGCTTTTGGGGATCTAGAGGTATTTCTCAAAAGGGTCGAATGCTCTATGAAGCGGACATGGAAAATAATTGCGATTTTCATTCGACTGGCAACCCGACTTACTAGCCGACTGATCCACCGAAAATACCCGACCTTACTGATTTTCTTGTGGTCAAAGGAATACCTTCAAATAAAATTAGCATAACAGAAAGCTTTGATCTTTTCTCAGATCATTCTGCTGCTATTCTCACTATGAGCGAACGTATTTATTACGCCACCTGCGAAGGACTAAGCCTTCCGATCTGGTGCACTAAACGAGAATCCGCTTTAAAATCGTGGTATAAGCAGGAACTATCACCGGATAGTTACCTGCAACACGTTAATTAAATTCGTTAAAAATAAATTGCTAGATAAGTTTCAACTTGTTGCAATCGGGAGGAGGAGGTGTTTTTAGTGCAGTAAGAATCTCACACTCCTATGAGCACGCGTTTTTCGGTCCTCATAGAGCCTTTTAAAGGTTTTACACTAACCTTGCAGTTTGGCTTATGCCCACCCCGCCTTGAAATCATTCGGCCTGTATCTGGAAATCTCCTTAGTCGAAAATTAGATCGGATTTACAATCGCGATCAAACATTATTTACACCCCGTTACTGAACGAAGTTGAATTTTGAATATTTCTTACTAATGACCAAAAATGTTTACTCTCTTTGGGACATTTAAGTATTTGTTGCCATAATTTTTTATAGTGGCGCTTTGCGCATTCAACTGAGCTTGACGAATTAGTTACATGAGTGAACAGAAATTGAATGAATATCGTTAGAATCCGTGAAAGGGACAATGAGTGTCATTTTGTGTGAGAGTCCATTTTTATAAGGATTATTGCAAAACTTAGTTTTAAGTATGCAGATCTTCCTTCGCCAAGTAGATTATTTCTTATATTTTGACTTTGGAGTCTTTCTTTTGGAGTTTTGTTATGACGCTGAGAGGTATTTAATTTTGGTCTTTGAATATACATCAATTTGTACTAAGATAGATAATATGACGGTCAGTTGCTCTTCGATCAGTGTTTGGTAAGTTATTAGTTTCACCAGACCTATGTATTTAGACTTAACTACAACTGGAACTGTTTTCTTTCTCTGTGACAAGACCACAAGTTCTGGAAAAGAGCCGTTATATGTTTTTTCCACTTTATGTTGACGTTCGTTGAAATTCAAACAACATTTTACGCCACTTGAATAGAACATGCATTTAGTTTTATCGTTATCTTTGACACGCGAACTCATAATTTTCGTTGATCAAACTTTTTTGTTAATTTCGACAATTTGGTAAGATAAAAAACCTAAAATGGGTCGAAGAAAACCATTAACTGAGGCAGAAAAGAAAAACGACAAATCAAAGCTTATAAGGACGCTACACTGGTTTATTTATTGCCAAAATAGCGAAAAAAAAAACGACAGGAGCCGAACCCTTATATCCAGATTTTTAAGTTTAACATGAAAAAGGCGATTAAGAAAAGCATCGAATTCTTACGACTCTTAAACAAAAATCAGGGAAAAATGTGGTATAATGGCAAGTGTCACTGCTATGCGTCGTGTTATTTCAAAAGCTAAGCATATAAAAAGACTGCAAATCAAGAAGAAACCACACTATAATCCGGTTAGAAAAGAGCAACGCCTCAGGATTTTGTCGAGAGTACATGTGACTTAGACTTTGGACCGGCTGCATATCAGAGTTGGAGGTGTGATGGTGTGGGCGGCCATTTCCTATTATATCACCTGCAAGCTTCAATTTATGTCCACCACAATGAATGCATTGACTTACAATGGCTTATTAAAAGAAGGCTTTCCATACTTTCATACCATTTTTAGAGCTTTGCTGTGGACTTGTCAATAATACGCCAATACATACAGGGCGGGAGTTAAAACGTATATTGAGACCCAAAATGTGAATCTATTAAGCTGGCCGCCCTGCTCACCAGATTTGATTTAAACGTAACTGAAAATGTTTGAGGATAGCTGACACGTTAAAAATATGGACCAGGACAACAATATTCGAATATACCCGTATTAACCCAAATGATCCAAATAGGTTGGTTGTGATGTGTGAAGTTCTGAAGCAGACAGGTGGCTCAACACTAATAAAAAAAATATTTTTTTAATCAAAAATACTTTTAATACCTTCAATTTAAGTAATATTTTAAATAAGAAGAATCAAAATTCTCTAAAATGTTTTTTTTCTTCAAAGTGCCATATTCAAGTGAAGCAAAATTTGGACCCGCATTTTGAGGGTTTTTAGTAAATAGTTTTTTTGTTAATATTTAAAGCAAAAACTTTTCTTTATGGTAAATAACAACAATCAATTGAACTTTGATAGAAAAAAAAAATTAAGTCTCTATACTATGTTGAGTTTAAATTTTTAGAACAGAAAAGATAGGATACTTGCCTTTCACTCTGACTGTTAGAGATGCCAATAAGTTCGTACTGTTTTAAAGCTCGTACAGCGTTGCAGTAGTAAGCATACTAAATTACCACAAAAGTAGCAGCGGTAACTCTGATTCAATAAGTTTATTTTAAAAGAACACAACGAGGGTTGAGTGCATGGTGATGGCCCACAAGCAGCAGTGTGCTGTGCACTTAGATGTGCAGTAGGTAGTTCATGGTGAAATATACGTTGGTTTTAACACGATTACAAAAACAAACAATTTGTATATAAGTCAGTGGTTATTTTCAGTGTGAATTTCAGCGGCGGGCACCAGTGGGTTTGAAAAAGCTCCCATAAGTTCTGTACTGAAAATATAAATTAACGGAGTATAGCATGCTTGGCTTAGGAGCAATGGCCTAAGGGGTGTCTTATTAAAGTGTGAGGAGTGCATGCGTATACGCAAGCAAACAATTATTAACGCCTAGAGTTCTCGGCTATGTGTGCTTAATTTTATATTTCGTTCTGACCATGTAGTCTTTATTATTATTATTAAAAAGTTTGTTCAAATATTTCTTCCTGGCATTGCTTTATTTTCATGGTTATTTAGCACAATCGATTTTTTCATAGGATTGGTTTGAGACAAAAAAAAAACCTTATGAAATTCTTAACACTTTTGAATCGTTGGACCCCCCCCCCCTCCCCTCCTTTCCAAATCCGGGATCCGCACATACATTGGGATCGTCGAAAAGAATCTACGTCCTTGGGAGCGAGCAGGCACTTTGAGCGCTTTGGATCCATCATTGGCCATATGTGTCTGATTTCTAATAGCTCACTTCATTACAAATATTTGGTGCACTAACTGAGTTCTTCTGAGAACTGCTCATATTTTATCATAATTAAGTCTTCTTGGACATTGTGTTTAGGAAGATTTTCCTTCTGGTATTTTCTAGACTTTTTAGTGCTTATTAATCTATATTTACTACTCTACTGATCTCTTTCTGAGAGAATGGAAAACAGCATTTATCCTGTTTATCCCTAAAAAAGACGAATCATATCTAACTACCTCTAAATACTGTACAATAACACTTACGTCTCTTTTTTTCCAAGATCATGGAAAAGCTAAATAACAATCAGCTAAAGAAATATCTTGAAGAACGAATGCTCCTCAATGACCGGCATTGCTGACATTGTTAATCTGATAGTAAATATCAGCGATCAGTATGCACCAATCTTTACATCATTTTGGAGAAAATAGGATTGCTTCACTTGATATTTCAAAGGCATTTGGCAGAGTTTGGCATCAAACTCTCTCTTTTAGAAAATGCGTGCATTTGGTATCGATGAATCTCTTATTCATTGGATTAAAAATTATATTTCGGACCGCTGTATAAAAATTGTATTGGATGATTTTATGTCCGGTATTCACAAAATAAATGCTGGTGTGCCCCACGGCACCGTTTTGTCCCCAAATCTTTTCTCATTTTTATTAATGATCTCTTATCTAATACTACTAATCCACTTAATTGTTTCTTTGTGAATCTTTTATACTAATGGCGATTCTTGATCTCAGTTTCCGATCGATTAAGCTTACTAAAGCTGGCGCATTCATGTATCATCTAATGCAGCGGTGCCCAACCCTTCTCGGTCAGTAGTTCATTCAGTTAAATACAAATAATTCATCACGCTCATCGCGAGACTTGCAGATTGTCAGTCGATCTGCGTTTTGCTCAGTTTAATTTATGACAAGTATTAAAAAATTAGCCTTTGTTACTCAGTAGCCTTGGAGCAATACCAGTTGGACACCACTGATTTAAGGTATGGGCTTTTTTGGTGGTTCCCAAAAGCTGCTTTGCCCTTAAATTAACCTTGGGTTTGAATCATATTCCTACCGTTTTCTCCATGGTTCACTTTTTCCAAGTGGATATCGTGGACAGAGTTAACACCTGCATCTCATTTTAGAATACCGTGTTATTTATTTTAATAATTATTTTAAATTGTAAAAATGCAGTGACCAACTTTAAGCTGGTATATATAGATATGTATAATTGTCCGAAGTTCCAACTTTCTCAAGATAGAGGTTGGATTGCTTTCTTCGGTATACCCTGGACATCGACGATAGCTTACACCTCAGCCTCAGGAAAAAGCATCTGCAGTGCGTGTTGAACATTTCGAATCTATTATTATATTTTACTTTAGAAAATTCTTTAAATTCCTTAAGACTTTTTACCATTGTTTTATAACATTTTATTTAGACGGAGTGCATATCATCATTTCGGCGAATATCTTGTATTAAATATTGTTACCTATTGCTTATTTCAATTACTGATATGCAATAATGGTCTTCTAACTTTAGGCAAAGTTTTGTTTTCATTTAATTTTTTGTTTGCTGTTTCATCTTTTCTTTCGTGTTGTACACTTTAAATTATTTTAGTAATTGGGGAAGAAGCATGGACACACTGGAGGACTCCACGCTGAATTAATTGTACAATTTTTTCGGCATTCCTTTTTTCTTCTGCTAATTAATTTATTGCACGAAATTTATTTGCCGTTCCATCAGACAACCTCGTCGAACACGTTATCGTTTATCGTGAGATGCACAAGTATATCCTCTACACATATCCACGTTAAGGACATCATTAAACAAACTTACCCACGTATTTCTCTGTGAATTGGTGTTGGTATATAGTGTTATTTTTTTTTGACATTATTTAACCTGTTTTCCCAACGAATATGAGATGAAAAAAAAATCTTGCTCCCACACATAAAAAAAAAACTCAATCCGTTAACGCATCCTTCTCTCGATTTAAAAAAAATGAAAAAAAGAGCCGTGATTTTTCTCACTTCCATACAATTAAAGATGCAAATCAGAGCAATTTTTCCATTCAGCGATGCAGCAATTTAAATCTGTTGAATAATAGCTGCTAATTGGATACACAGTGCTGCTGAAGAGAAACCAAGCCCAAAGCCATTCAGGAAAGTAGTGTGGCCTGGCTACAACAGTGTATAGTTATATTATGGTATAGGTAAATATATATATTTATATATGTAGATACAGACAGGTACCTACTCATAAGGCATTTAATTTTAAATTGGCATAAATGAAAACAGGAGACACGTCATGCATGACAAGGCATTTGTTCCCATTAGCAAAATGCACACAAAAATTTATTATTAAAAGTTTTTTTATCAACTTATTTTTTATGATTTGCCAACCAATTTAAGGATTAGTGATTTAATCACGTTTCTAATGTATTCTTCTCCCAACGTCACAAAATCGGGCGCGGCGAGCTGTGAATGGAAAATATACACTCCGATTTAATTGATTGAGGCTGAAAAAGTTTTTTTTTTATTTTATTTAAGAAATGGAATATAAATTCGATCAAATGGAAATTGAGCTTTTAGAAATATACTGTTGCACAATAATTCTTCATGATTAATCACAAGTCTTGCGAAATTATTTGGCCTATTGTTTATTTCGCAAAGAAAATAGGAGTTTGCAAAAAATACTTTTGCGTAATGCTCGTTTTCGGGTTATATCAGACATTTGCGCAGAAACTATTGCGAGGCGAATAAAATGTATTTCAATAATTGCTGAATATGGTTTGCGAAGCTGAAAACATTTAAAATTAATTTAAAAAAAAATTTAAACAAAAAAATTAATCTTCCTGAAGTTTTGAGTGGAGCAATTTTTCAAAACTTATTTTTGAACACATTTTTAAAATGTATTAAGACATGAAATTAGTCCGAATTGTTGATAATATTTGCTTTCACTATAGGTACCTAGGTAGGCACGTCCTATAGACCAAGTTTTTCAAATGAAAAAAAAATCGAACTCGCGATGTTGTTCTACTCGTACATTCTGGCCAAAGAAAAATTTAACATCAAATGCTATTAACGGCAACTAACATAGATTTTCAACTTTCTTATTAACTGCTTAATGGATTTTGAATTTTGATCAAAATGTTTGTACCCGAGGTTTTTTTTTCAAAATCCAACATTTGTAATTTGTCGTTTTAGGTAAATGTTTTCCTTAAACAAAATAAGGTCTTAAAAATAATATTACTAAATTATTTTAAAATTTTTCGATTGTTCCTTTTAAAAAAAGAAAATAATAGAATAAATAAAATTTTTAATCTGACCTAATGCCATCTTTGTATTTTAGCTAATTTCTCTTTAAATACTTTTCGGAACTCTTAAGCAAATACATCGGAGTGTATGTTGACTGTTAGTACATTTTCATTTTGGCTAACGGTAATTGAGGCCATTTTATAAATCCTCTCTATCCATCAAAGCTCTCCCATGTTAATCATGCAAAAATTGTTAAATTGCTCCAAATCCGAATTTGTGTTAGTATACTATTAAAATACCTATATTTATATACATATGTATATTTATGCCATTTTATGCCATTCTCTCTCTTATCTGAAACGATGATTGCTACGATGATGATGTTTGGTAGTAGAATTCGAAAATCATATGGATGTTCATGAAAAATGGCGCCCAAGCAGCAGTGGCAGCAACAGCAAATATTTTGAAATTGACTGCTCAAAATTAGATTTCCGACAACTAGCGATTTCAATTTGTGCGGTGTCAATTGCAGGACGATTTTTTTCTTCTATATCTTTGTTGATGCTTTTTCAGCGCTTGGATGCAACCAACAAATTGTCGTTGTCGGCTCTGGGAGTTATCGTTTATTTGAATAACGAATTGCTTTCAATTTAGACTTTTAGTGAATTTGTATATGTTATGTATGGGAATGTACGGGTGTATGCAACTATAGAAACGAAACGAAGAGGATGGGTGTTCATTTTTTTTTTTTAAGCAGCATATATATAAGTTGTATATTAAGGTAGATATTCCTTGACTTATCAGGTGGCTGTAGAATTTCAAATATGTACATATATTTGATTACATATGCATACACACATCCACAATATTGTGGATGCAAATTGTATTGTAATTAAAAAGCACAAATTGGGTAAACTTTTCAAGTTTATTGAATTAGGCTTTGTTCATTTTGGCAGTATTCCTGTATAGATTGACAAGACAACTTGAAAATTGTTGTCGATTTGATGAAGTTCTTTTGCTCTAAATATTAATAAGTAATCAATAAATCATAAAAAATAAGCCGTTTCGTTTCTAAATTCGTCCAGTACATAATTATTCTCGACTGAAAAGGTAAAGTATCTGAAGTATTTTTTTTTATGTTTCAGGGGCGCAAAAAAAAAACACTTCAAAACTACCTCCAAAAAAATCTTTCAGATCTAGACTTTATTGAACAAAGCATTAAATCACAAATTTTAAAATCTTTTTTTTAAATTTATTTTAAAGAGATATTTATAATATTTTACCCGTTCTAAGGAAAAATATGACTTAAGATAGTTTGGCTTTTCTTTAAATTATATCTTATATTAATGTCCAAAATCTTAAGTTGACATAACATGATTTGACATTTCACATTTTTTGGATTTTCTTAAACTATTTTATCTTATGTCGACTTAAGTATGACTTTTGTTGCTGTTTGTACTCAAGAAAATATCTTAAGTCAACTTAATATGATTTATGATTTCAAAATAATAAAAAAGTCTTAAGCCAATATAATATTAAGTCAAATTTAGGTTTTAAAATTCAGCAGTTCACACAATCTTATGCTGATTTAAGATAATTTACCCAGTGTAGAGATGTGTATTTTGAACATAAGATGAAATTGTTTTTATCTATAAAAAAGAAAAGGAATGAGATGGAAGGATGCCGATAAGACATAACTGCAGTCCTTTAGAATGAAATAAATCGCGAAATATCTTATGTCGACTTAAGATACTTTACCTTTTCATTCGAGAAATATAAAAATCCGATTTAGAGCGATTTAAGAAGTTAAAGATATTTTTTCTTGGGATAACAATGATTCTAGAATTTATTTCATACACCTAGGTACATAAACAGACATTTCACAATTGCAGTATTCTTCATTCAAAAATATCCCAATAAACCCCTACCTTTCAACCTACAGATGGGGACTTTTAACGGTTGGCTTAAAAGAAACTTTTTCGAAAATTAGTATTTTCAAAAGATTTATCAGATGGTGGTCTGCCCCAAGCCGTTTTTCACAAGTATTCAATGAACTATCTAATCCACAGAAAGTGTGGAGTGTAGACTGTGTAGTTATAACCAAGGACATACCTTGTTTTTAATATACCTACCTAAAAATTTCTGCACATAAATCCGAAATTGGAATAATGGCAATTTTGTGGAATGAAGAAAATGAAAACTTGAAGAGCATATAACTTAAAAGTAACTTGAAATTACATAAATATATATTAAACTTAATTCTAAATTAATTAATTAAATTAAATTCATTATTAACTTTATCAACTTTGTATACGCTTTAAAAGCCCATTGTTAAAGATTTTATTGAAAATAAATAAATAAAAGAAAGAGCAGATATCAATTCCTCGCTTTTTGATTGATTTATTTTTTTAAATCAAAAAAATATTTTTTTTTTGAAAATATTGGATTGCAGTGTTGTAAATATTGCGAAGGATATCCAATATAAAAATGTTGATCGAAATCCTTTGACCGTTATTAAAAAAATTGGTTTTTATTTAAAAAAAATCTTTAGAGTCGTTTACGAGCTAATTAACTGATGACCCTTTTGGCTAAAAATAAAAAAAATTAAATACACTACTGGATCGTATGTACTTGCCCTTATCTTCGATCACACCGTAAGCACAAGATTTTTAATATACACGGCAGATTATTGCTAAAGCCGTTTTTCCCTTAGTCTTTTCGCTCCACAGATTTAAATATTTATTTTTGTAAGTCCCAAATACGTACTTTTTTTAGTTTAAGTATTTATTTCAGAATTTTGTTTAATTTTTTCTTTAATTAAATCGATTTAATCTTTTGTTTTAAAGTTTATATTGTTAAATATTTAATATTGTCATACCAATTTATTTTAGAACAAAAATAAAAAAAATTGTATATGTATAAACAAAATTGAGTTAAAAATGACTTTAAAAATATAGATTTGTGGTAGAAATCTTTTACATACGATGTGATCGAACATAAGAGCAAGTTCGTGCGATCCAGTCGTGCATTTTACTTACTTGCGATTTAGGTACTTAGGCAAAGTTTTGCATTTGGAAAAAAATCGAACTCCGCATTTTATTCAAACTAGACATTACGATGATGGAGAACACCAAAAAAGTGGGTCCCGCCATTCCGCCTGTCTGTTAGTCGGTCTGGTATTTAAGCGTTTTAGGTGATTGTCTAAACTAGATTCTTGAATCGTTCTTTTAGGTCCAATACTAACGGTACCTGCCATTCAATTTGTTCTACCATCTCAATTATATCGAAAACGGCTATAAAGATTTAGATAAAAAAAAAGTGTGAGCCCTATTTTGGGCATACTCCAAATATTGGTTGAATTTTTTTAAAAATATTTTGTTATTGACGGTACGGTTTTTTACCCAAAATTTAAAAAAAAATTGTATATAAAAAATAAATTGTAAAACGACTTTGAAACGACTTCTTTTTTCTTTTTCCAACTATTATCAGATTGTATTATTCGGATTATGCGGAAGTCTTCCTAGTTCACACTTCATGCTGCCCCCTTGCCACAACCATTCTTGACCAAAAATAGGATCTGTGGTCGGGCTGAGTTTGAGTGTATGCAAATAATTTTCTTATTCAAGTAGGGGGGTTGCAGCGGGGCATTAGGCTCACCTTATGCGCCATGTGGATTTTTGGGGTTTTTGAGTTCTCGGAATCTTTGGTTTTGCGGGAGCTTGGTTTTTCGGGATTGTGTCCACCTGTTTAGATCAAGTCTGTGGCTGTGCTTTATGTCTTTCCATAGTTAACAACTTAAAAATATTTGTTAACATGTCTTGACTATGTAAGTTCGTGTAACAATTGAAACTTCTATTTTAATTTTTCAAACCAAAATTCTTGTTGGGACCTCAACGAAAATTAAATGTAGGTGTCTCCTGGTTTTTCTGAACTTTTATATAATTATCTTCCCTTATTCCAAACAAACATTCTATTTTTTCCTCTTAATGGCCTTATGGCTTTAATCTGGAAGCATTATTTTCCCACACAACCATAAGGTCAGCCTAACTAATTCCAAGCTTTAGCCATCACTCACACTGCCTTAGAAACTGGGGTTAACTTAGGTCCATAAATTACATTCCTAACTAGGATAATGCATAACCTCAAACACCCAGGAAGACAGTGAACAAAAATAAAAAAAAACAATACCCAAACTGAAGTGGTGAAAATATGCCAAAACCATTCCCGGCAAAGACGACACACACACGAGCTTTAGCGCGTTGTCTGTCGCCTTCCTCCCCCCCACCCATGAAACAAAAAAGGAAACACTGATCCTTTTAAAACAGGAAATTTAATTTCCACTACGCATAAATATTCAGGTTTTTTTTTTGCTTCTCTTTCTATCCTAGTTATGTTCTCGGTGTTGCAGAGCTGAGCTATTTTAAAAAAGGGGCGATTGAAAAAATATCAAATCTAAAGCCAGTGCGTTAGTCAACGTGTAAGGCCGTAATCCGAAGCCGAACAAAACCTATACACTAAGCGACGACGGCGCGCGGTGCGGCCTGGTGAGAGCTCGTTTGTTATTCTAAACGCAGAGACTCCATATTCTCACATACGAGTACCTGGGGCAAGTGGGTAATCATGAGTTGACTTGCTTTGACAAGAGCACATTGGAAGTTGGATGGCATATCTATAGCTTGCCAGCGTGGACATGTATCTACACAAAGAGCATCCGCATCCGGATGCACGGACCATTTTTCACGGCTTCAAAACAAAGGGTATAAACAACATCAGTGTTGACTCATTGCCTCCCTAAGCCGAAGGGAAGCCGAGCGGCTGGTTTTTGGGGATAAGCGCGATCTCATTATCGGGATTTTGAGATAAAAACCCTGGGCAATCGTAAACAGTGACCTTTTTTACATTTGCACAAGCCTCTTCGCCTCGGAGTTCCGACATCACCGACTATACACTGCTTGCCGCCTAAAATAATGCCCCAAATCTGGCTGGCGTCGTAGCTATTAAATCTGTCTGTGGAATAATTTCGAATAGCATTGGCTCAGCCTGTTATCCTGGCAATTAAACAGTCGTAAAATGGGGGACTTTAATTGGATATTACATCCGTTGTGGTGTATTATGAGTCAAATAACGAGCCAGAAGAGAGGCGTTGCCTGCAACCAAATGGAGGAGAAAGGTCCTTGTTTTTTGTATGGCGATGAAAATGATGATTTTCGCAGTTCTTATCTCGATGAGTTATGAGATTATTTTTTTTTTTGCTAAGCAATTTTGTTAACGGCTTTTGAAAGTATTCCGGATTTATTTAATATAGAAAAGTGACATATTACGACAGTGTATAGGTTGATTGATAGACGCGTCTAGGTTTTTAAATACTATAAGGAAGGGAACATCGAGGTGAGGAGGCTAACGTAACGCTATGTCCTAGCAGAAGTCAAAAAGTCACTTGGTCTAAGCAATACCCAAAGGCATTAAGACCCCAAAGCAGATTCTTCGAAATAGTGAATGAAACCTAGTTGCCGGATCACTGACAATATTAGATGTGGAATGTTGCGTTTCTGGAAACTGGACGGAAAACTCCTACCATTAACCTGCCATACAACTTTTTTTCTCATTTTCGGCTTTGTTATAAATGGCTTAACGGATTTCGATCAAAATTATTATATAAGAGGTTCTTTGAATTCTAAATAATAAATACTGAATTTCAAGATTTTCAAAAAAATATTTTTTTTTTATTCAATATGTCAAAAACTGATGGATGATTGTTTCTGAAATTTTGTTTTTAAGTTTATTTCATTAAGGCCCGTTTGCTGATACACATCTTAAGCATTTAAGTTCTACTTAAGTACTTTATGTGACAGTTGAACATAAATATTTATGAATAGTATCAGCAAACGGGCCTAAATATTTAAAAAAGTCATCCCAATTTTGGTTTAGCAAAAAATGTTCGAAATTTCTTATATAAATAAATTAAGTAAATCACGACTTTAAAAATATATTTAGAAGTTTCTATTAAGAACCTTTTGCATATAATGTGATCAAACATAAGAGCAAGTGCATGCGATCCAGTCGTGGTTTTATTGTATTATATTTTATAACCTTTCATGTACTCTCAATGGCAAAGAGAACTAACAACGGAAGGATCCCCTTATACGGTTTTTACTATTTTTCTTCAATTTCGAATCGAGAGAAGTGTGCTTTATTTTTGCTTTATCGGGTTATTGGCAGATACCCGTGCGATGCTACGGACCCACGGGAATCTAATGAAATCATCTATTTGAATTTTATTTTATTTATTTGAAAAAATTTAGATTTTGTCGTGTTCGTTGGTTTCAATGTTCGTCGTGTATGGTTATGTTCGCGAACAAAGCGAAGATTTAATATTGGCTTCAAAAAGTAAGAACTACAAAAATAAAGTTGGGGAAAATAAATCATGGCTAATCTTGCAGCTGCTCACCAAATTTCATTAAAATCCATTCAATGGTTGAGGCATGAATGCTGAACAAACAACCAAGTTTATATTTTGTTCATATATAAGCCTCTCCCATATAAGCATAGGAACTGTTCGGTTCCATTTTTCGGGATAAAAATGACCTACGTGATTATCTAGTATGTGTGTGTCCATGTGCCAAATTTTACCCAGATGCGTTTAGCCGTTCAGGCGTTATTGAACAAAAAGCATCCATCCCACCCATCCATTCATCTATCCATCAAAACTTTTACATTTATAATATTAGTAAGAAGTAAGATTACATGCTAACTATTATAGTTTAATAGTTCGAGGAGTGTGACAATAAATCTTTCTTTGCTGCTCAAGTATTCCCTTAAAATCAATATGGGCCAGACATATTGCCACCTGCGGAAGAGAACTCGAAACGATGATGGAACGACTTTCGACGTCAATTCGGAGCGTTATGGTCATATGATAACCGACTTTTTGCCTGCTATTGAAGAATACGACTTGGAGAATATGTGGTTTGAACAAGACGGTGCCACATGCCACAAAACTCGGGCGAATATGGCTTTATTGCAAGAGACATTTCCTGGCCGCGTAATTTCTCGTCGTGGCGATATCAACTGGCCACCAAGATCATGCGATTTGACTCCGCTGGACTTTATTTGTGGGGCTACGCGAAAGACCGTGTTTATGCAGATAAACCTATAACTCTTGAGCACTTGAAAACCAACATTCGTCAAGTTATGGCTGAGATACCGCCCAATATGTGTCAAAAATTGTTCGAAAATTACCTCAAAAGAATCGATGCTTGCAACAATTCGCGTGGTGGTCATTTAAACAATGTAGTGTTTCGCAAATAATGTCAACGTTCAAACTTTATAATAAAAAAGAAATATCATGAAAAAGATTATTTTATACGTGTTTTATTTATATTTAATTTTGAAACCGCAAAATGGATAACATATTATTATTAAAAAAATGTTTAAGTTACTAAATGTATAAGTTTAAATCTAGGTTCTTAACTTAAAAGCTTACAAAAATGAAAATAAAATAATATGTGCTATCTTGATGACCGAAGTAGAATTCATATTTCTTGTTTTATTTTTCTATGAAAAAATATTTAAAAAATATGGAGGCACAATTTTTTTTTCTTATATTCAACTAAAAATTTAATCGGCCATAAATAACAATAATTTAAATTTGTTGGCCTGATGACGCGCAGTGTATATGTTAACCGCCAGAAGCTTTATGTAGGTATAATATCGATGGCCTAACACGGGATCCCGAAAAAAAATTATCTAGTTGTATCACTGTGAATACCGAACCGTTGCATGTAAAATAAATTCGTCGCAGATATTGCTCTTGTAGCTAAGAATTTTAATGTAGCTAAACATTGACGCTATGTTAGTAGGTAGGTAATCTAGTTATCTATCATATGCAGGCTTAAAGCCCCTGTTGGAAAGATTAACTTGATTCTTTATTCTATAGTGAATTATCGAATGGATGTATGTATATTTAAATCTAGATAATGGATTATGTAGTACATGGACATACATATGTTATAAAAAAGTATGACGGTGTACATTGTATGTAGTATTCAGTGACGTATATGAAAAAATTCGTAAAAAGAAAATATAATGAGGTAGAACTAAATGGGTTGGTGATGTTTGCTCCAAAAACATAATCCCAAAAAAAAAATCCCCAAAGATAAAATCCAGAAATGAAAATGGAGCAAAGTCAAATTGCCCAAAAGAAACTATCACAAAAAAAAATCCCCAAGATATAATCAACAAATTATAAAAAACCAAAAATATAAAAACTGTCAATTCTAGAAAAAAAAAAAACACTTTTTGAAATTAATCAGGGAACAGACGATAAAAATACGGTGTATTATTACTTCAAAAAATTTATTTTACTGAATTTAAATGTATCAAATAATAACTGATTTATTAACTGAATTGCCCCAAGCCAAAAAAAGACTTAGGGATTATTTGAGATTTTGGAGATTTTAACAAAAAGAAAGTATGTTGGAGATTTGTCCATAGGACTTCTTTCCCCATGGATATTTTGTCTTGTTGGATATTTTTTTGGGGGGATTTCGTCCCATGAATATTTTGTTTTTTTTTTGGATTTCAGGTGGCTCCCGAAATAATGGATAACACAATTAAATGTTTTTATATTTCTTAGTTGTTACAGTTTGAGGGAAAACCAATGAATGTGCCATTTTAATTCCTGAATAAATAAAAAATTTTAAAAAAAATCAAAAATCATTGGAGCGGTTAAAAAAAAAATTAATTTTGTATGTATTAAATTTTTAAACCCCTTTTAGAAAAAAAAATGGAATGCCATTTTGAAGATATTTTTAATATACGTATTAAATTTAAATTTCAAAATATTCAATGACTCGTTTTTGAAAAATCGATTTTTCTAAAAAAAATTTTTTAATTTATTTTTTTTAAGAATCGACAAACATTTTTTTGTTTTGTTAATTTGGGTATGCAGTTTTATTAAAATTTTTAGCTATCATTTGCATAAACAAAATAATTTTTATCGGTTCATACAATAGTGAGAAATTCGAAAATATTAAAATTTGTTCTAGGAAGTACCCTTAATAAATACGCAAAATATAACTAATATTTTTATACTTAGGGTACTGTAATAATTAAAGAATACACACATTTTTTATAAAAATTCTTGGAGCAGTTTTCGAGAAATAAATTTGTTTTATTTAAAAAAATCAAATGCACGACTGGATCGCACGAACTAGCTCTTATATTCGATCACATCGTATGTAAAAGATTTCTATTAAAAATCTAAATATATTTTTAAAGTAATTTTTAACTCAATTTTGTATATACATATACAATTTTCTTTTAAATTTTGTTCTAAAATAAATTGGTATGACAATATTATATATTTAATAATATAAACTTTAAGACAAAAGATTAAATCGGTTTAATTAAAAAAAAAATAATTCAAAATTGTGAAATAAAAATAAAAAATAAAAAATAAAAATATTGGTACGCGGTATAATTTGGGCAACCAAAACCTATATATATATGAAATTTCGAAAGAATCGATTGAGACGTTTATGAGATAGTCGAAAGCGAAAAAAAAAACGGTCCTATGGAAAGTACCGTTTTTAGACATTTTTCTAATTTTTTTTTTAACCATGGTCGTAGCCAAAAAGCCGCACTGATTTTTTTTTATCAAAATCGTAAGAGCCGTTTCCGGGAAAAATAGGTTTGAACGTAACGGTTATATGGCAGATACTTATTTTTTGAGTTAAAAAAAAAATTCAATTTCCCCTCTGTACAATATTTTAAAAACTCTATATACCAAGTTTGAAGCAATTCGACCCACCCTTTTGGGCTGTAGGTGTTTATACATACAGACAGATTGACAGACTGAGTCGTGTATTTCATTTTTCTAAATCGTGCCTAAAGAACAAAAAAGTAAAAAAAAAAAAATAAACTCAAAAATATTCAGTAATCATCTCATTTATTTTTATCATTCATTTTCAACGTATAGTGAATGTGAACAAGTTTTTTTGGATATTCCTTGCCCAAGTCGGTTTCTTATGAGAAAAATACAGTGCGAGAAAAACTTGAAAACATCGGAAAAACTGAGACAATCTCGATTGATATTCCTTTTAGTCTGACTAAATCTTTAACTTGTTTAATAGTCGCCAAATACAAAAAATGAATATGAGTTAAAACTTCAAAATGACATTGACATTTCAGGCGATTTGACATTTGAAACTACGCCTGTTACAATTTGTTTCATTTACTACATTAACTACATTTAACTACATTGACTACGTAGCAGACGTAGTTAATGTAGCTTTTACAAAAAGTGACAGTTCGGCCAACCCTGATCATAAAATGTATGGAATTTAAATGCAAGATCAACGGTCAATAGAATTTGTTCGCTCAAGGGGATTGTCGGCCTTAGTGTGGTATCGACAATGGGAGCTTTCACTGTACATATAATCGCAAGAAAAAATTGTGTACCTATCAGCCGTATTTTTAGACAAATATAAATGCAGCGGAAGTTTCTTTGTGATTATAAACTACACCATAATTGTAGGTACCTAAAATTCATTGTATTTATTGACAAATAACCCCGCTTCCTCAACTAAACATCAATCTCAACTCCAATGGAATCAAAAGTAAAAACCATCTACATAGGAATGACTCAAATAATTTTTTGATTTTCTGCATCCTCAAATATTTGCTTTACCGTTTTTAGAATCCTTACACAACGAATCCTATCAATCCAACTATACGACGAGACGACGACCCAATATACCCGTGTGCCGCGCCGGCCCATGAGAAGAAAAAAAATAAATCCGATGATCTTTTTCATTTCGCGACTTTTACAATCACCTTTGAATGGTGAATTCTAAAAACAAAAAAAAAAAAAACGAAAAGACTTAAAACCCCCTTTTTTGAAGTTTTCATATACTCCCAATACGGATGTCGCCGGCCTGAAAAGCAAAAGATAAACACACATTGCAAAAAGAAAGTTTCTTTCCGTCATGTTTGCCCACTGGTTCGTTATGCTCCGTTGACTGAGCGCAAATACGAACTGGGACTTACTGAATGGCAAAAGGGACCTTGCTGTACCTAGGTATGTACCAGTACTATAGGAAAGGGTACCGTACCGATACAACGTGCATATGTAGTTATACAGATGAAATATGGGCACACGACACGAATGGGAGGAACAAGATGTATGAATCCCGGTTTTATGGTTGAAATAATTTCAAATGTCTTAAGATGATGCCAAGAAAAAAGTATATTTTTATAGTTTTTTTTTTCCTTTTCTTATGTGTGAGGGAATATGGCTCCTTTCTATACATCCTAGCCAAACTCTCCTGCTCCACAGCAGTATGTTTCATATAATATTATAAATATGGATATTTTTGGACATGCAAAGACTGGAACCTTATGCAAACTCTATTACTTTAGGTTAAACGGAATGACAGTTGAGCTGTCAAAGGAAGATTGCAAAATGGAAAATTCATTTTCCCGGCATATCCCCTAAGGAAACGGCATACCTACTCATACATAGGTTACAGAGATGAGGTGAGGTGAAAAAGAAGATGGCGTGGGATGATGGAAGCTGTGCTGGCTCAGGACATTGATGACGTGTTTTTTTTCTTGTTTTTATTTTACTTTTGAGAAAGGAAACAATATTGATTAGATCGTGAGAGAGATGAGGAGCTAAATTAAATGACAAATTTTCTAGACAATTTATTTGTCAGATGTCATTCGGACCAAAGACAATATTGATAGAGTGTCGCATATTATTGCAGTTAAAAATAAAAAGTTTAAACAATGTATTTTAATATACAAAGCTTTTGCCGACTTGTCGTAGGCATCCATATTGTAATTGCTTTGAATAACTTAAGTCTATATTTGATATGGCATATGACATTATGGAGATGTATGATTTTGTTGTCACTTAGATAGAAAATATGTCAACATTTCTGATAAGGACATTCAATTACTCATAAGTAAAATTGAGTATACTTTTATTACCACAAGAATTGTCGAAAACGTAGGATTCACCGGTAATACCAAGAAAATAAATCAATATAAATTATTCCCGAGTTTTAGGGCCATGACTATTTACTACCAGGTACATATCTAAGTGTAGTCAGTGGTATAATGACGGCTTATAGAGTTATGCAGGTTCTCGGTTCGGAACTTTTCAATCCGTGAGGATCCACTTGCGGAACATTGGGCCTATACTATTTCTGCGTACATCGTGTACGATTTCTGGAGATATATCTAAGTACTCTCCAACTCTTCGCCATTTTTATTGATTCTTTTTCGGCCGTTCTTCGCAAGCTGCTTCAGACTTATTCGTCTGCGTCCCTGCGTGAGTGGGTTCCATTGCATTGCTTGGCTTGCAATTTACTCGTTACCTTGACGAATGCTATTACAAATCCTCAACCAGTTACGTCCTCGTAAAATAGAGTTAATGGGTTCCTGACCGGTGTGCTCGATGTGAAATTCGGTTGGGCTGGAAAATCCTTCGAAGTTATTTATACACGAATAGTTGCAGCTATTTTCTGACAGCGATAGTGACTTTCCAAGTGATACACCAATAAGGATACTTGAATACTAAAAGTCGTAGCTTGGCCTTTAAGTGATAGAGCTTATAGAGTTGTTTCTCCATGTTTCGGACAGAATTACAAACACAGTTTCAGCTTTCGAAATTCGGCCGCTAATATCTAGTTCGTTGTCTCCATAAGAAAGAGGTCGTGCTCCCAAGATATTAAAAATTCTCTACTATCTCTAGTAGAAGTTCAAATACATCTTCTTCCATAGAAGAAGAAGCTCCTTTCAGTTTTTGCCGCACTGTACCTTCGCAATCATTTCAGCTTCTTTCTCCAAACTTGTTGTCATATTATGGCATTGGAGTTGGAGATCCATGTTCCTAAAAGAGAGTAAGCTACGTTACGTTGTCCGCGAAGTTCGGAGGTTTGAAGTGTGAACAGGATGGGTGACAATATGCTGCCTGACTTAACACCACTTTATATTTCAAACTCCTCTCATATTATTCCTTTATGGAGAACGTGGCATTTGAATTCATCGTATGTTTTCTTGATAA
Source organism: Philhelius pedissequus (assembly GCA_910595825.1). Lineage (NCBI taxonomy): Eukaryota > Metazoa > Arthropoda > Insecta > Diptera > Syrphidae > Philhelius > Philhelius pedissequus. The sequence continues at coordinate 33,947,739 of OU343160.1, forward strand.
TGGCAATTAATCTGTCAGAGATACAGCTCCAGCGCAAAGCTTGTATTAAGGAATACTTTTTTGAAGTCAATGGATAGCTGGTGAAGTTCTACTCTTCAATATTCAACTATATATGATCCATCTTTATGTGGAAAATATGGTTAAGAATTGAAGACTACTTCAAAATTTTGCTTGTTCGAAGTCGAGTGTGGCTTAGAGATGGTCTTTTAATCGCTCCTGGATGATTTGTGGTATTACCTTGTTTGCGCTGCAGGCAGCAGCAAAATTCTTCTCCAGTTTTCTCACTGGTCTCCTTTCCTGTCGAGCTTGACTACCATTATTTTTTGTCCACTCTTCAGCAAAATTCTCGGTTTGCCTAGTTCATTAAATGAATGAGTGCTGGAGTTCACTCACTGCTACAGATAGGTACTATAATTCCATCATTTTAAAATAGTCCTCGTCCGAAACATGCAGAGTTTGTGTGTTTTGACAGGTGTTAATTAGAGCTTTTTGGCAATTCTGTAGACGTGTCAATAGTGTGCTTGCGAAGCAACTGATATATGGTGAAATTTTATCTCAGGTCCCAGGAATGACAGTCAAATACACCTACCTATTATACCCACCGTGTTACTTTAAAAAAAATGGGAGTTGTAACAACTTTTGGAAAACCAGAGGACCTAGTCTTACTAATCTTTCTAATCTTTCTAATCTTACTAATATTATAAATGTGAAAGTTTGGATGGATGGGTGGATGTTTGTTGCTCAATAACTCCGGAACGGCTGAACGGATCTGGATGAAATTTGATACAGAGATAGATTATTGTCTTTAATGGGCCACCTGCTTTTTATCCCGGTAAAATGTATGGTTCCCGTGGGATTGGTTTGTTTTAATTGTTCATAGAGCTCATTCCTATGGGATAGGCTTAAATATGAAAAAATATATACATATACTTGTGTGTTTGTTCCGCTTTCATGCCTCAACGACTGAACGGTTCTTAATTGTAGGTGTATAGATGTCATAAGATTCCCGTGGGATAGAAAGTCCGTATACCATCGCACGGGTATCTACTATTAAAAATGGTGTGAAAAAATGTATTGTAATTCATCAATTGAGAACGAATGGGCCGATTTGGCTCGAATTTTTTTTTAGTTGTTCGTAAAATCCAGGAGAAGGTTTTTGCGAAAGAAAATTTTGGGTAAACCCCCCAGAAAAGGCGGGAAATTTATAAAATCAAAAATTGATTTTTTGTATTTAATTGTGTATGCAAATGTTCCGGAATGGCTTTTCAACTGAAAAATAGAATATTCTTAGTGGAAAACTCGAATAATTCTTGAAAAACGTGAACATTTTTTTCTCGATGATATATAAATAAATTTAAAGCATGATTTGATGGTTTTGGACAATGTAAAGGTGGAAAATTCATTGTGATGCCTGGAAATTTCGGATAATCCTACTGATATTATAAATGTAAAAGTTGGAATGGTTGGATGGATGGGAGGGATGGATGTTTTTTGCTCAATAACGCCAGAACGGCTGAACGGATCTGGATAAAATTTGGCACATGGATACACACATACTCGATTACCACATAGGTCATTTTTATCCCGAAAAATGGAACCGAATAGTTCCTATGCCTATATGGGAGAGGCTTATATATGAACAAAATATAAACTTGGTTGCTTGTTCCGCATGCATGCCTCAACCAATGAATGGATTTTAATGAAATTTGGTAAGCAGCTGGAAGATTAGCCATGATTTATTTTTCATGACTTTACTTTTGTAGTTCTTACTTTTTGAATCCAATATTAAATTTTCGCTTTGTTCGCGAACATGACCATACACGACGAACATCGAAGCCAACGAACACGACAAAATCTAAATTTTTGTTCAACAGCAAGCGGCTCACGAACGAGCCCACATACAAGAAGAGCACAGCGAGCGCGAGCATGCTAGGCGAGCATGTTTGTCGCTTGTGCCTACATTCAACAACTGAAGGGTTTTGATTGAAATTTTGTAGGTGGATAGATGATTTAATTGGATACCTGTGGGTCCGTAGCATCGCACGGGTTTCTGCTAGTAATTTATAAATCTATTAATCGTTAGAAATATAAACTTATAATTATTTTTTGCAGAATATGAACAGCTATAATGTAAGGAGTTCTTTTGCGAGACATGAGGTACTCTCTTATCACTTGCTTACAAAAGACATATTATCCCTGAAAAAATATCTTTTCGTTTTTTGATTGAATACGCAGTGATTTGAACTGGTATGAATGTTCAACGCTTCAACCACTTATGCTACTTAGGTACTAGCTAAAATAAGCATTATTTCAGCTGTTGGTCTTGGTAAGGTCTTATCGAAGTTAAAATGGTTTACCGAAGCCTTATCGAAGCTGAAATATTAGTGTATATAAACACAACTTCTCGTACTGGAACAGTTTTTTTTATTAAGTATCTTTCAAGTAACGTTAATCAAGCCTTCAAAAATTGGGATTTGACTATCTAATTTATTGAACACATAATGGGGGTATATAGAAATTATGGAAAAGGACGAAATAACGATGGACATTGAGAGTAAAATAGAAGTAAAGCATTTACAAAAAAATATCTCTTCTATTTATCATCACCAACGCAACAAATTCCCCAAATCTAAATAAATAACTCTTTTGTTTTGAACAATTAACTTCTCTCTCAGGACTTGAGTTATTTATAATACAAAATTCTGCTACAAAAATTTACCTCTACCCAACTGTGCTAAGCTAACTCCAGACGAATCTCATTGTGTATCCGCAATAAATCTTACTTAAAAAAAATTAAACCAAATATTTATGTTTATTGCTTCACACGCATGCAACAGTACCTCGCGAGCTTTAGCCATTACGTATTTTATTATGCGTCTACCTTCCCGCCAACTTGGTCAATTCTGAGTGCACTCATCCGTCATTCTAGATAAACATGTTACATATTATAGCTTAAGCTCATCCCGCAATAAAACGCTTTTAACAAAGTATACAATTGGGAATAATTATTTTCTCGTGGTTCGCATTACAAATGATTATCTCTAAATCACATTTTGGGGAGGTGCAGGCGAAGAATTTGTAAAACACTCTGTCGCTGAGCCTCCTTTGTCAGAACTACATAATATTATTCGTATAATGTATACAAAAATGAACCACCATATACAAAACCTCATGTTTGCTTGTCAGTTACTGTTTTGTTCATCGGATTCGGCCTGCTGAGCTTTCACTCATAATAATTAATGAGTATCATTAAGTCAAAATCAGCTGCTAAGCCCCCAATCCCCGCTTCTGATGTAGAGGGTGGTCCCCTTTCATAGAATTATAATACCAATAAGTATATATGCGTGTGGTGTGGTGCCAAATTTAGCTTTCACATCCTATAAATAATAATTATTGTTCGTTGCCATTATTATTGTTAAGTTATCATCTCAAAGTGACATTAAGCTGAGATTACACTTGGTCGCTCACACTACATCAAGTGGTTTGGGTTTGCAGTTGATTTAACTCCACTTAAAGTCGTATGCAAATCAATTAAGTAGGTAGGTACCTGTATGATTTTTAAATCAAAAATATTATTTCACACAAGCAAAGTGCAGACATCATCACTTCATTAAATGACAAATTAAAGTCGATCCTTAAAAAATACTTACATAATGACAATGATAATTATAATTACCTTATTACACAATCAATAAATGTCCTGCAAACTAAGAGGTCCTTAATTCCCTTAATTAGAAAATGTTCGCAACTTTAAGCATGTATTAAAAGTTTGAGTGAATGATACACCGCATTCAGTTATAGTAACTAAACACATACACATGTAGAACTACACGACTGGAACCAAGATACATAATTATGTCACATTGAAAAAGTTATGAAAGTTTTAGTGGCGCCCAACATACATTGTTGGATTTGTCCATATATATACGAGCAGATGAACGACAATGTGAAACAAAGTATGTGTTGCTTACTTTTCTTTGTAGCTCGTTGGCTTATAGAGGGGTACGTGGTGTAGGGTAAGGATGCAAGAACAAAACCATGTGGAAAAGTTATTTCGGTTATGAACAAATTTCCGGCGGTCGGTAGTTCTGCCATTTAAATGACGATAATGTATCTACAAAAGTTTCCAAGTTTATAATTTCTGAATTCTAACAAAAGATGACATTTTACATGATGAGGGGGTGTTAGTGCCAATTTTCTAAAGGGTTTAATGATATTACTTATTATCTTCTCTTATTTGTTGGCTTGATAGAATTCTCTGAATATGAGTTATGAAAAAGTGTATAAATTGTCTTGATTTTTATACTTTCGTTTTGACGAGTAACGCACTTTTTCCTTCTGTCAGATTTATCTGTCAAACCAGTTGTCAGATTGTAAGCAAATGACACTGACAGTTGTCAAGTAATTCGCGCTTCAACTTAATGTTGCCAAATTTCAGTAATTGGGATTATAAATAATGGTTCTGTTCGACAAACTATAGAGTTTTGTTTTTAATAAAAAAATGTTTTTGATGAATACTAATGGCAAGTTATAAATCCGTCGCATTTAAAGGTACTTCACATGAGATTATCGAAACGGCTGCGTCACATACTGATAAATTATTCACATACGAGTACATGGATTGATGCAGTCTTTCAGGTTTTGTCAAACAACGGACCATATTTTTCCTTAAAAAAATCAGACTTACCAGCGTGTTAGGGAAAGAGTAGTTATAGAAAAATAAGAATTGTAAATAGTAAAAAATACTGGCAGGCTAAAACTTGGCAGGCCCTTCCGGTATAAGTAGCGAACTCAAATCGGAAATGACGACCCCTTACATTATACAGAAGCTTGGTTTTTAGAAAGTGGCAATGGCCACCTTTCTTATAACTGCATTTTTTTTTTTGAAACAATTTTAATGATTCGGATGAAATTTTCCTTTACATAAACGATAAAAATGTTAAAAAAGGGTTTTCCTTAAATATACTAAGACAAATACATATCTAAACTTTTTATAAATATTGGTTAGTCAAAACGGCTGTAACACTTTATATTAAATTTAAAAAATTTGCGCCTCTAAACGAAAAAACGAATAAAAAATTGCTCTTAGTAAGATGCGCCCAATTAGCAGTTGTTACTTTTTTTCAAATATTGTTTCTAATATCTTATACATACAAATTTTCAAGTCTATTCTCGGGCCGAAAAAAAATTAGAAGAGGTTTTAAGGAAAGCGGATCAATATCTCAATGTAGCCAATAACCCGAGGGTGTTGATTGAGCAGATCAGTACACCATTCATTTCCAAGCCTTCCTGGAGATAGAGTTCGAGGTTTTCTACAAGTAGGTCTAATCCACATTCTTATTTTTCTTATTATTTCTTATTCTTGAGAAACCGAATTAGAGGCATCAATTTTTTTTAAGGAACTTTCTTATACTCGTTAGGTTAACCCCAACCTTCTTATACTCGTAGTAAGGCACATGATTTATCAAAAGTACATTTTTACAGAAAATTGTAGTTTACGGATCTTAAGTTAGTTAGTTAGTTTACGGATCTTAATATAATATTGAAAATAAATCATAATTTATTCACTTACTTTTATAACATAGATGTATAAAAATGGGCGTGGTGGGAGGAGAATTTTATTTAAAAGTCGTCTTAATTGTGTTCGGCTTAAACAAAAAACTTTTGAGAATATCATTAAAATCCGTAGAAGTGTTTCTAATAAACGCAGATATAAGAAATGTATCGTGTCAGTGCCAACCCCAACTGTAAAAACAAATTTTCTGCATGCGATATGAGGTCGACAATTCGGATTTAAATTAACTATTAGCTTACGAAACGATCAACGAAATATCAATCTGCCCTGATTTTGTACTATTATTTGGTCAATACAGTAAAATTGCTAAATCTACTAGTCTATAATGGCCAGTGGCTAAAATGAAATAAAACTTTCTAACTTTCTCAGAAATGAAAAAAAAAGTTTATAAATACGTAGCTACTAGCTACATATTTTCATGAAAAAATAACCGTTTATATATGTAGCCTAAAATATATATGTATGTATAGGAGATTATGTTTTGTAAGGTCTTTCAACAATATTTTTGGGTGTACTAAGCAACTTGGCCATGACAGTTTTACTTCCAAAAATTATTTCCCTCAATACGTTTAAGTTAACTCTTTTTCATATATAATTTTGCTATTGTCCTTTGCATAATAGATAGAGCTGATCAAATCCTATGGCTTTGTCAGGTACTTCGCTTTGTATTTAATTTATTTCATTTTATATTATTTCATTTTATTTTTTTGTATGTTATTTTATTTTTAATTTATTTTATTTTAGTTTATTTTTTTTATATTTTATTTTATTTTATTTTATTTTATTTTATTTTATTTTATTTTATTTTATTTTATTTTATTTTATTTTATTTTATTTCATTTCATTTTATTTTATTTTATTTTATTTTATTTTATTTTATTTTATTTTATTTTATTTTATTTTATTTTATTTTATTTTATTTTATTTTATTTTATTTTATTTTATTTTATTTTATTTTATTTTATTTTATTTTATTTTATTTAATTTAATTTAATTTAATTTAATTTAATTTAATTTAATTTAATTTAATTTTATTTTATTTTATTTTATTTTATTTTAAATTATTTTATTTTATTTTAATTTTATTCTATTTTGCATTATTTTATTTTTTGTTAATTTAATATTAAACTTGAGTATCCGAAAGTGAAGAACACTGTAGAATACCTTCACGCTTATAAATAAACAAAGCAAAAGCAAGGAAAAGCACACCTGGAATTTTATCTAAAAATACGATAAATTATCTGCAAAGAGAGCAATTTAGTACTAAATTCTCTATAAATGTTAAAAAATACTGGGAATAGTTTACCTCTCTCTAAAATTGCGCAAGTCCTTGTTTTATGTCAATTTTGTTTGCTCTTTCTAAAGAATAATGGAAATACGGTAACAGAGAGTGAAAGTCGACAAAAAAATAGATATGTATTTATAGCATCCGCATACCAACAGCATTTAGTGGTAGGATAACCTTATAGGAAGCCTATTATCCGACTTCAAGTCATCCACATTCCTCACTTAGACACAGGGAGGTATCTTCCTCATACCTGCAAAAAAATAATCACCTCCACCCCCACCCAAAGTTAATATAGGGAAAAATAAATAGTAGAAAAAAAAGAAACGCAAAACAAAGCGGGAGAATTTACTCTATGGCCGACATTGTACCTGGGTGGCAGAATGTGGTAATTTCGTTTTCATCCTGTTTCATGCGATTTGAATGGAATCCAGCTTTTGGATTAGAAATGTACACCACTCTATTTAATATTGCCTCGTTCACGCATATATGAGAATTCAACGATTTGAATGCGATTGCCGAACAGGGTGTTTCAGGAAATTTGCTTAACAAAAAATAATTTTAAAAAATAAAATCGAATATTTTGAGATTATGCGAATTTAATATTGACTCAGGAATGGTTTTAAGCCAAAAAATGGTTTTAATGTCAACAAAATTAATGGTTCTAAAAAAAAATCATCTAAATCGATCTGATCGTTCTTGAAAAGACTAGAAAAAATATTTAAGTGGCAGTTGCCGTTTGTTTTTCTTCTCTTATTTATAAGAATTATTTTTACAAATATTTATTTGATTTAATTTTTTTTAACTATGTTCTATAAGTGAAACCGGTCGAAATTTGTGAAATTTTAGTGTCTATATTGCTACCAGCAGCATCCGTCAAATTTGTTCAGAATTGATTCATAGTGTATGACAAATGTCAAATGAAGCTATAACGTTATAGACTTAAACGAAGAACCGTATTCTTCAAATTTTATTTCGGCAAGCTTTGTGAAAAGTACAGAGCGTAAGCCCAAAATAATCATATTTGTTGACGAAGCCCATTTTTTGAAGAATCGGTATGATCAAATACACACTATTGTTAATCTGATGATTAATTGTCATTACCCCAGCCGTGTCCTTAGGAAGAAGAATCCGAGGAGTAATCGGATGATATTCAAAGTAAGAAGAAAATTCAATAATTTTAGAAAAAGGCTGGACAATAAAAATACTTGAATAGAACAAGGGGATCGATAATATTTATACCAGTGGATTTGTCTATAACTTTTCGAAAGCTTGTAAATCAGTCGAACTGACATTAGACATCAAACTGATACAGAGGCGTTGAGAATGCAAAAATACAGAAATTTATTTCACGAAAATCTTTATTTCACGAAATTTGTGATCGAAATTTCCATGAAAATCATTTTACTGAAATACTTCTAAATGAAAATGAACTATTAAATCAAAATTAGCTGCTTGCCTGCATCAACCCTGAAATAAAATGATTTCATCTACTCACACATTCTCTAAGATTATTACCCAACCAATCATATCCTGAGAAATTCGTGTCATGTGTTATGATAGCTTTTGGAATTTGAATTGTTATTTCACGAGAATACGTGACGTGGGTAATTGCTCAGCAAGTTTGGCAATTCGGAGCAAGTTTGGCAATTCGGAGCGGAGGAAGAGTCATATTACCAGAAAGACTCTTTTTTAAAGTGCAATTTATCCAGACATTTTATACGAAAAATAAACCAAAAATATTTTCTGAAGAAGATTTAAATATTTTTTTAAGATATTGATTTGAAATAATATATAAAGTTCGAAAAAATACATTCGAAGAACTTGAGAACCTTGAATTTTGTTAAATATACCAATTTGAAAAATAACTGTTAGATTTTTAATTGAAGCCAGCCAATGGCAAATGGCGGTCTTCTTATTTCGCCATTACTGCAAGTCCTTCTGACCTTTCACTTTTATGAATAAATTGTGCACCGAACCGATATATTATCTAATTTCAATATTTTAGGTGCAATCCATGTATTTATACAGTCAGCACATTCAGTGTTGGCAACTTAAGTTACCCTGAGTAACTTACGCATATAGTTACGCGTAACTAATTAAAATTAACAACCGATTTTTAAAGGGATTATGAATCAATGACCATTCTGAAAAAGTTCACTCAATTTCGGCAGATAAGGTGGGACTTTTTTGCAATTCCAGAGCACAGTTTTGAAAAGAAAATTTTGTCTGGCAAAATTTTGCACAGCACATCCAATCTTAAAGTTTCAGAATATCTTTGAGGTTTGAGTCTCAGATCGTCGAGTGAAGTGGACATAGGCCTTCAATACTGACGCTTTGTTTTGTTCATTTGTTTAGACATTTATGGTCTTAAATGAGAATTTATCGCTCAAAAGCAGCCAGTTTTTGCTTCCAATTACGAGTATATTCTGATGTGAATATTTTCGTGAAGAAATATCAAAAACGTGAGTTCGTTACATTAGTTACGTTAGTTACATTAGTTAAGTTACTTACATTTGTTACGTTAGTTACATTAGTTACATTTGAAGCCAATTGAATGTTTTTGTGAACTTTTGGCCAAAATGTGTTTCGCCCAGGTACCACAGCTGGGCTCATCAGTTAAATGCTGTAGTACCTTTCTAAGACGCATTATTTTTTGATCGATGTTTACCGACTTTAATAAAACTTACAGCGATTACTCACTGTAAATAATATTTTTCTAGGGGAATTTGGTTAGATTCATTAACCTAGAAGTTTAATAGTTTATTAAAGTCGGTAAACATCGATCAAAAAATAATGCGTCTTAGAAAAGTACTACAGCATCTAACTGATGAACCCAGCTGTGGTACCTGGGCGAAACGCATTTTGGACTAAAGGTCACAAAAACATTCAATTGACTTTAAATCCACACAGTCCACTAAAACAAAAACAAAAATAATATAAACATATTGTTTGCGTTTTCTTCAATTAATTAGTTACATTTGTTTCGTTAGTTATATTAGTTACGCGTAACTTATTAGAATGTGTAAAACTCTCGTAACTTACCAATACTGAACACACTACACAAAATGATTTCGTCAAAAGACATAATGTACATAGATTTCTTTCTATTTGCCACTGGTTTCATTTCTTCAAGACTTTATATTTGGAACACATTAGTTTTTATTTTCGTGTTCACAATCCTTATTCTCAAAGTAATCACGAACTCAAATGCATTTAATTGTAATTTTAAATTGTATTTAATTTTGGCTCTGTTTGATTTCTTTATCTGTCAAAAATAGACACGTTAAAATCGCGTAAGAAACATACACTAGTTAGACAAGACGTTTAAATTGTTTAAAATTACCAAAAAAGTTCTCACGAAAATGACTTTAAACTAATATATATACTTAGGCCACAAATTAAAACTGCCATCAACCACCCTGTAGCTAAAACAGTCATTCTCATTTGGTTTATGGATTTCACTTTTCTACGCGCGGATGGATGAATTCTGTCTGCATGCACTTTGGCTATAATGCTGGTAGGAGTCTGAGTGTCAATGGATGCTGAGTAGTAGGGTGTGATGGAGAGCACACTTACATGCCTCTTGATCTGTCTGATATGGTGGTTATTTCAGCCCAGCAACTGCAAGTCTGCTTGATGGGACTGCACATGTACATGCATAACACAGTGCACACTGCACAGTCACACATCTATCTATTTTTCTATCTCCATATCTGTCGTGTCTGTTTATTTGTCTGCCAGTGGTTGATGGTTAGTTGACTTCGTCGACTACGATGGCTTTACAAATTGTTCAAGGGGATGATGCAGATGATGGTTGCATGCCACAGAGAAAAAAAGCAAGGCCAATGCAAAACGACGACGATGACGACGACGAAACCAAAGCCACCGTCACCGACCGACGACAGAAAAAAATTTATATCTACAAACAAAAAGCTTTTACTTTTATTTTCAAGTTTATCTGTTCCTGTCATTCCTTTTGTCTGGAGGTCTATCTAACGTTAAGTGTATTCCTCTTTCTGCAACTAGGTAGGTATTATGCTCTCTGGGCTATAGGTCTGGTTCGCATTTGAATGCGGGCCTAATTGCAACGGATATGTGTGGTATCTGGTATGTTGGCCCACTCCTATTCGCGGGGCAGAAAGGGTCGACTAAATTAAGTCCGCCAACGAAGGTGTATCTGCTTAGCAACCTGTTCCCTGCAGAGTTTAGTCCCTAATTGGTTTGAGTCCTAAATGGTTTCAAAATTACGACGATTATCATGACACAGACGTACCTAGACGGTTTTAGTGCCACAGTATAGTCACAGTCACAAGTAGATATAAATACTATACATAGCTAGTTTATAGTTATGTGTTCTTCATTCAACCAGCGAAAAATATTTTAGAATTGAAAAAATTTACATGTGTGCATATTCTAGCTGCATCCAACATATACCTATGTGTGTAGGTGTGTGTGTAGAGATTAATCGAAAGATGACTCGTTTGGATATGGAAAATTTGTGGAAGCTCAAATTGGTATTTCAGGTATTTGGCACGTTCCAAAAGCTTAATGCCAAACAGAAAACTAATTGCTAGATATGTAAGTTAGTATGCTAGAGAATTGTATCTAAATGTTTTTGAGGATTGAGAGCGCGGTTACGGCTTATATGACAAAACTGTTAATCTATTAGCTGAACTATTAATGTAGAATGGAATTTTGAAGAGAAATGGATTGAAAAAATTACGGTACATCACTAACAAAAATGGTGACTGATTAATTAGGTGCATTATTAAAGTCTTGCTCATCTTAAGTTAGGAGTGTTCGCAATAAAAAATAACTTCATATTTGGGGATGAGTTGACGTTATCTTCCAAATTCAGCGTAATTTTTCCAGCTTAAGCCAGGACAGACTATGCTCTTCTTTTCTTTTATAGAACTTCCCCTTTCACATTTTCGGTAATAATTTATGATTCGATGTCATAAGGCAGATAAGTGACGCAGGGACATAAGTCCCAATTTTGCTTTTTGAGACTTATGTCCCACATTTTTTTTTTTTTTGTATAATCTACACGCCCTCAAGGGATTATGAATACCCTTTAAATGTTTCAACACTGCGCGGGCGTGAGGGTGAGGTTAAGGAAGAGAAAGAATGATAGGAAAGATGTGTGGCGCTATATTCGGAGACTGTAGGTGGTTGTTGTCTCATATTTTATCTCCAGGGATGGCGGCTGAACTAATGCGGAGAAATTTCAGTGCCTTATTTATCTATCTCCCTTATAATTCGCATTAATTTTTTTTATTCTTTGTCAGATTTTATCGTTATACTAGTTTTACTCAATCACATGTTGTTAGTTCTATGCCTAAACAGCATGTAATGAGTAAACCAGCAACTCATTGTATGATATTTATTTTTAGAATTGGTTTTTAATGGAAAAATAAGTAGACATAGACTACGGCAGGGATCGAACTTGTGACCATGAGGTTGACAGGCGAACACACAACTATCGCGCCACTGCCACCCCCATGAGACATAAGTCCCCAAATCTAATTTGGGACGTATTTCCCACCTAGGTGGGGCATAAGTTCAACAAAAAAATTTTGGGACGCTTGTCCCACTATTAGGTTTTTTGTTGGTACTTGTGTGAAGTGCTTTTTGCAATTAAGTTCACAGCGAACAAAAAGCTCGGCGCGTAACGGAGGCATTCTGTCCCCCTACAGCCCTCCTGTAAGCACCCTTGTTGGCCCAATATAGGATTTAGGGTGGGTACAAGTCCTGGGATATGCACATTTTTTGTTGGACTATTAGATTTCTTTTTAAAAAGCTCAAACAAAAAATTTGTATATACCCAAATTTTTACCCACCCCAAATCCTATTTGAGCCAAGCTTTTTTAAATCTATTTTTTAACATTTGAAATCTATTTTATGTTTTGAATAAAGATTTCACAATGTGTCATATGGCAATATTTATGTATTATAAAATTTGGGAGTCTTGTCCCATCAACACCAAATAAGAATTGGGACTTATGTCCCACCAATGTGGGATATACATATGTCCCAAATTCTTTTTTGGGACTTATGTCTCATCTATGTGGTGTAAACGTCCCAAAACCCAAAATTGGGACTTATGTCCCTGCGTAAAGATAAGCTGGGAAAGTTTTTTGCCCAAGCTCTTAATTCCTTGGTGGAATGTTTTGTGTTCAATAGTTTCAAATGTTGAAATACTGCAACAGGAATCTGGCCAGTGACCTAATATTATTTGGTGGAATTTACGGAAAACTACATTTTTTAAACTGTTTTAGTACTGTTTCTCAAAAAAAGAAGTAGATGTAATTTAAGCGTGCGCAGCTGCCATGGATATACCTGAATTTAGATTGAATTTAAGATGTTCTAATGGCATTGACGAGATGTCATCCATATTGTAAAAAAAGTATTCGTCAAGGGCCGATTTAATAGTTCCTATGCTAGGCTGGGTACTTAAAAACAAAATCTCGGCACCATTACACAGGTTAGATGAATGGATGTCTATTCCACTCATGTGGATTCCCATTGAATTTTTTATGGGTTAGGATTCCTAACGAAAATGGTTAATTAAGGTCTACTTAGCTGCAGTAAATTATTTGTTTTCTGTTTAGAAAGATCCGGCCAGAGATTTCTTGCAACCCGTCAAATATATAACTATATATTACTTTTTGATCAATTCCGATACCTTATTTAATGCAGTTGTGTGTCGTGTGCCGTTTAAAGTGGAAGTATTTTGGGTAATAAAAGTTGCTGTTTTTTTCCCTCGGATAGGCCATGGACTATAATTATATTCGTATACACCGCCGGCCGCCGCTGCGCTCCGTCATTCCCTGCTTACTTCTGAGTGATTTCTTGCGCTATTGCATTTATACGAGTATAAAATACAAATCGCTCTCATGTTGACATTTTGACCGAAATGTAAACACTGACAAAATCCGTAAAAAAAAACGCAATACGAATCAAGTCAAAATTTTCATTTCTCTTGGTGCTATAGAGAAACAGAATCAAGAATTACTGTTCCACGTTTTTTAATAAGAATCTCAACAATTTGAAATGCTTTTTCAGCAATGACGTGTAAACAAAATTAATTTTTAAAATAATTTGTTAGGCCACTATGCCTTTAATGGCTTATCTACCCTTACCACGTTCATTCAATCATTCTATGTACATAGGTAATTACATATACATACCTGTCTACTTAAAAAAGCCTTGTCCCTTTTTACGAAACTTTTTTCACGCCATAGATTATGTTTCTTTTCTTATTCCTTAATAACAGTTTTAGTCCAAGTGCGTAAAGCGTACCTGCCTATACCTTACTTACCTACCTTTTAAGATAATTATCTTAAAGAAAAGCTTTCGTAGCTTTATGTTTGTCACCTCTTCCGCCCGTCCTTTATTTGCTGCACACTACGCCAATACAATCACCATTCCCCTTGTTGTTTGTTGTTGTGTTTTTTTTACCAAAACTTCACCTTAAGACAAGGGTCTGGCATTATCCTGAAGGGAAAAGGATAATGATGAATATTTCATTTGTCATTAGACGAAACTCTTTGGGTTTCCTTTTCCTCTCCGTGTCCAGAACAGAAGGCGCTGGTTCATCCAGCGAAAGGTAGGTAAGGTATACAAAGGATTTGGGTCTGAAAAACTCCAAGCTCAAACAAAATAAACTTTAAGGTGGTATTAAAAAATAACAGCGCAGAGAATTGGAAGATAGACATTGCGGGATTACCTACTTATGGAATGACGGACAAACGCCCGCGACGGACGGCCATCACATAAGGTAAGCAGTGGGATGGAGTTTTTGGCAAGAAATTACATTATTAGCATTCAGATGATCGCGAAAGGAGGGGAGGCAAGTGAATTTTAAGACCGATAGCATCCAAGACGAGCGAGTACAACAACAACAACACCGACAATAAATGTCACCGGATAAAAGGGTTTCAGTTTTCAATTAGAAGGATGATGACTTAAACCCTTTTCACGTTTGCTTAGCCGCGGGCAAAGATGTTTGTGATATGATACGGTTAGGTTAGGTTTTTTTTTTTTTTTTTTTTTTTTGTTTGTTCCTTATTTAGCATCAGGGGCTTATGAACTTAGGACATTTTTACTTTGTCAATTTTAAAAGTAAGTTTTGTGGTTTTAATGTGGGTTATGACTTAGTAATTTATAAATTAAGGAACATGTTGTTTTTCTAAAAACAAACTTATCCTTACTTAAAATGTATGTAAGAATTTCTAAAAATGTGAAACTGACTCCTGAAGGTTGGATTTCTTTTTTGTGACTGAATAAGTCACTACCTATATTTTTAAGTAGAAATTAAATATGTGTTAAAAGTAAAAATATCCCCGGGTCATCATCTTGCATCGGACTGATTTAAATAACTCAACATAAGCCTTTAGATTGAACAGAAACGTGTTAGTTAGTTGATAATTTCATTTTATTCAAAATTCCATATAATCTTACCAAGGGTTACTATCAATAAGTGTGCTCATTTCCGATTCATATTAAAGTAAAAAAAAAATACTATTTTACACTTCCCATTTTCTCAGTTCACACACGGTTTTTTGGCAAAAAATGTCATATGGGGAGACAATGAAAATACCGAAAACAAAATTGCCTTAAGTATAAAGGCATTCAAGGCTTCGATAAGTAAGGTTACTCAAGGAGCTTCCCATCAGACATTTCCATAGATTATTTGCTAGAAGAGATGGGCTTGAAAGAATTTAGCTTAGAACCTTATGTTTTCTTAAATGAAAGATATTATAGTTGTCAGGGTTATTTTAGATTTAAGGGATGATAGTTAGTCTAATTGCCGTGTAATAAAGCATAACAACTTTACAATTCTACCATCTGCCACCCGTTTATTACATTAACCCCTGCATTACCTTTCCTGACCACATAAATAGGCCATCATTGGTAGTGCTTGGAGCTGAATTTTATTTCCAGTAGATATTTCTGTGAGCTTCTAGTTCACACTCAGTTTCTACCATAGTTGTAAGCGTATCAATTCTGAGTACCTGGTAAATCTTGATATTTTGAAAGACTTATGTTTTAGGAAGGACAGTAGAGGGCCAAGTTTTAAGTAGTTATTTAGCGACATCTGCTATCTCAAACTATGATTTATCTTTGTTTACTGTTTTTACTTTTTTTCGAAAAACGTATTTTTTATTATTTCCCAGATTTTTTTGCTGAAAGCGTGTTTTCCGAATTTCAGACCATGCCACCATGAGCAATTGAAACTAAATATGAATTTATTGCTTCAAGCCAACAAAATAATGAGTTTATGTGTCCTCCTAAGGACTCTCGCAGGAATTTTACAAAAATACCCAACGAAAAATAATCAATTATCACTGCGAGTATATCACTGTCCTTCGTCGTCGTCGTTACGTCCACATCATAGTCATCGTTGTAATGGTTATGGTTGTCCAGACGATATAAAACCATACTGGCGGGCTATGTCTACCCGGTTATTCATTACCATTGGACGGATATCCCTTTAAAAGGCCCATTGTTCGAATGCTCCATGCAACATACATGAAACTCTAATTAACAAAAGAGATGATGGAAATGACAGCAATAATTGCATTACAAAAGCCAAAAATAAATGCAACAATCAGATTCCGAGTAGTTCCGAGAGTTCCATAAAAAAAAATATATGCATAAAGCATATAAATGTCTGTATAATTTGTACAGTGGGTTACAGCTCAATTCGTTGATGAAGTTGAAGTAACTATTAAGGAAGAAGAAAAGTGACTGCGGTTAATGGTAGTTCCGCCCGAGTTCTGTTTAGATTTAATGAGTGCAGCCCTGTTTTTTTCTTTATAATCTACCCGCACTCAACGGATTATATACTACCCTTTAAATGTTTCAACACAGCGCGGGCGTGAGGTTAAGGAAGAGAAAGAATGATAGGAAAGATGTGTGGCGCAATGTTGTTGTTGTTGTCTCAGATTTTATCTCCACGGATGGCGGCTGAACTAATGCGGAGAAATTTCCGTGTGTTATTTATCTATGTCCCTTATAATTCGAATAATTTTTTTAATTCTTTGTCATATTTTATAGGTATACTAGTTTTTACTCAATCACATGTTGTTAGTTCTATGCCTAAACAGCATGTAATGAGTAAACCAGCAACTCATTGTATGACATTTATTTTTAGAATTGGTTTTTAATGGAAAAATAAGAAGACATATACTACGGCAGAGATCGAAACTGTGACCATGAGGTTGACAGGCGAACACACAACTATCGCGCCACGGCCACCCCATATCGGTTGGTCAACCGATCCGAAAATTTTTACCGCAAACAAGGGTTTCATAAGGAGGTAATAGGGTGAATTTTAAATCAAAATGGGATATCAATTATTTGTAACTTTGCGAGGCGTAGCTACTCGTTTGAATTCAATTTTGATCACACTGCCCAACAGTTACGGATGAAAATCAGCTATAGAGCTTTTCATATAATTGTAATTTTTGACATGATTGTACTCAACGATGATATGAAAACGCGTGACAAATCCTAGAATAATCGAACGTTTTATTCAGCTCTCTACGGCTCCTCCCTCCTTACAACGATCGGGAAAAATAATGTCGTGTGATTTTGCAATGCAATAAACCACACGGAGTGAGTTAATCTTAACGCAATGATGATTAATTCAGTATTTGTGAGTTATAACGATATTAATACTAGTGTCCAGCAGATGGAGCCTAAGACTGAATGCAGATTTTCAAAGAAAAACTTTCAAAGAAGTGAAAAAAATAAGTTCTTACCAAATTTTACAGAGTTTTCCGATGCACTCATTTTAAAATACAGGCCATCACCGAACTGTCACTTTTTCATTTCATTTATATATTCATTCTTTCCATTTTAGCTAAGTAGGTACAAAATCAATATAATCAAATCCAAAATATAAATCAAAAATACAAATCAAAAATACCATAATATTATATACACATTCTGGAAAGAATAATAGTAAACATTCTGTAACTAGTTAAAGTTAGTGTTGAAAAATTGATGTGGGGTAGGTATCAGTTATTAAGTAATTAAAGTATGGGGTTTAACTTTTTTTAACCCCAGTTTCACAGTGCGAGTTTAAACTCCACTTTTGGTTTAAACTTCAGTTCAACAATTTATTCGGTTTCACAGTGTCTTTTAAGCCTTGAACTGAGTTCAATTTGTAGTTTAAGTTTACCCAGATTATTCCGCCGCTTAAACATTAGTTCAGCGTTTGTATTGTTTTTTTTTTAGTAAGTATTATTAACAAAAAAAAATGCACGATTGGATGGCACGTACTTGCTTATATGTTCGATCACATTATATGCAAAAGATTTTTAATAGAAACGGCTAAATGTATTTTCAAAGTCGTTTTTCACTTAAGTTTTTATGTATAAAAATTCTTTAATTTTTTCTAAAAAAAAAATTGGAACGAACATTTTAAATTTTTAATATTTAAAAACAAAATTTCATAAAAAATCGTCCACTCGTTTTCGAGATATTGAATTTTCAAAAAAAAAAAAAATATTTTTTTCAAAATCCAAAAAAACTATTTTTTTTAAATTTTGAAATTTTATTTATTTAGAATTCGAAGGATATAAAAATTTTGATTGAAATCCGTTAAGCCATTTGTGAGAAAGTCGAACATCAATAAAATGGTTGTATGGCAGGTACCGTTAATAACAAAATATTAAAAAAAAAAAATTGGGCCCAAATGTAGACCATACTTAAATTAGTACACACACCAATTTTTATCTAAATCATTAGAGCCGTTTTCGAGATAATTAAGATGGTAGAAAAATTTGTATGGCAAGTACTGTACTTTTTGTGGCTAAAACAACGATTCAAAAATCTATTTTGGACAATCACCTAAGCCGCCTAACCACCACGTTTGAACAAAATCGGTTCAGTTGTTTAGGTTGTAGATCGTTCTACAGACACACAGACAGACAAACGGAATTGCCGGACCCACTTTTTTGGTGTTCTCTATCATCGTTATGTCAATTTTGATTAAAATCTCGAGTTCGATTTTTTTCCAAATGCGAAACTTGCCCTATAGTACCTATATCGCAAGTAAAAATTGTGTAGGTACTTAGGTACTTAGCGTACCGACTACAATCATTGGCACCCCTTTTTTTGACACAATTATTGGTACCCTCTCATTCAATAAGAATTCTTACAAAAACTATCCATCTTATCAAGCCAAATTTAATTTTAGTCTTAATCTACTACTTATTCCTCACAGTTGTACGTCTTTGTTTTGATTAATTAGTTCTTCAGTCGGTGTGTGGAAGTGAAAGTGTTAACACGTTTTAAAAATTTGCAAAATTTTGTGTGTTTTTGCTAAGGACATACGATTTGGTGAGTCGTTTTTAGTTATTAATATATGAATATGATATACAAAAAATATTTTTTTTAATATCAGATAATACTAAATTATTCGTATTTAACAATTTTTTTAAGAAATTAATTGCTATTGATTTAATTAAAAGGGTGACAATAATTGGTTCTAATAAAGAAGTTCTTCCAATAATTGAAACTCTGGTGCCAATAACTGGTTCTATGGAACTTTAATTATTGGCACTGCCAATTAATATACTAGACTGTCAACACCTATACCATTAAGCCGTTACTTTTTTACGTTTGAAAAAATGCCGCAAACAAGAAAAACATACAAAGAAATAGATGTTCAAGAAGCTCTATTGGCCATAAAAATGGACAAATCTAAAAAAGCAGCTTTTAGATATCACAAAATACTGCGTGCTAATTTATTTTTGTTGTAGACTTTTTGTTTATTTTTTTCATATTTAACTTATTGCTAACTTAATGTCTATTATTTCTATTTATTTCTTATAATCCGGAAACAGCGGTAAATGTTTATTTTATTTTTTTTACTAAAATTGAATGAACCATAAATTTTATAAATAAAAAAAAAACTAAAAACTAAATATTGTTTTCCTTTAATTCATAGGTGCCAATAATTGTACATTTTTGGAGTGCCGATAATTGTAGTCGGATGCCAATAATTGTAGTTCTTGGCAAGCTTTTTTTAATATCCCATTTTTAGATCTTTTTTAATAAACAAATAATAAGAATTAAATATAAATAAACAAATAAAATTCTATATTAAAATTTAGTATATTTTTCATATTTTTAACTTTTAAATTGCGAAAATTACGCGCATTTAAAATTGAAAAATCTTTAAGATCCCGGGTATTATTTCCTAGGTTCTGAATTCGACCGAATTTCCCTAGACAAAAATAATTCACAGTGATTAAAAGCTGTAAATTTTATTTGTGTCGGTAGCCATCGACTAATTTTTTGCGTCTTAGAAGGGTACTACAGCATCTAACTGATGACCCCAACTGTAGTACCTGGGCGAAACGCATAATTTGGACTAATGTCACAAAAGAACAAAATTAAAATTAAAAGCAGAGTCCACAAAAACAATACTCACGTATGCACATGCGTTTGTATTGTTTTTACATTTCTTCTTAAAATTATTCTATTTATTATTCTCTGACAAAAATCTGAATAATGACGGTACTTTGAAAATAAATCTTCCCTGACTTGTCAACAGCACAACGATTTGTTGTTGTTTCGTATGTTTTTTGTGTCATAAAATCCAGTTAAACGAAGTTCAACTGATCTGAAGATAAGATTTCACTGTGAAACAGGACGAGTTAAATGAAATCTGATCTTAAGTTTCAACTCCGAATGTGAAACTGGTGGAAAATCAAACAAAAGAATTGAAAAATCAAACAAGAATCAAAAATTTGAAATTTACGACACATATCGAAATATAGATAGATTCAATATTAGCGATTTCGACAGTAAATCGCCAATTTTTAAATTTTTTAAGAAAGATTTGTAGGTATAAGTTTTATAAGAGTCGATAATCATCGACCGAAAAACATTGCTCTTAGAAGGGTACAATGGCATCTAACTGATGAGCATAGGGCTATTTTTGAGCTTAATTTCGTTCTGAGATAAATGGTTACCATAAACAACAACAACAAAATTAATGCTGGCAACGCTGCATACTTAAACATTTTCTTAAATGAGATATATTGTCCAACTACAGTCCTTGAGTCACTGTACAATATAAATAGTTATAGGCGCACTTAAGACTAAAAACTGTGGTACGTTGATATGCTGAATGTAAAATCCTGGCAGCCCCTGCCGCATATTCTTATACATACATATACATACATACAACATACACACACATACATTTTACAACTGGAATATTGGCGGTTTTCATCGGTTTTTTTGTTTGTAAATTTTTGTTTCCATTCCTGCGAATATTTTATTTGATTAATGCGTCTGCATTCTACAACAGTACTGACTGCAGGCTAGCAGTAGATGCAGCTGCAGCAGCATCATTTATACACATAGCAGAGCGGTTAATTCAAAAATTGAAAATCGTTATAATTGCCGAGTTTTTATTTAATTGTTTGCTTCGTGTTGTTGTATACGTCATATTACGCGGGTGGTTTAATCCTGTTTTTTTTAATTTTTTTTTGAATAATCAGATACATTTTCAATTGTCCTTTCATAGTTTCATTATTATTAAATTAATTAATTTTTAGTGCATGCAGATTATATTATGTATTTATATGATATTAACTAACAAACCGAGATTACTCATACTGATGTATCTATCATAAGGATTTTTTTAAGCGATTTAAGTCTGGTATGGTTCGTGGAACGATTTCTAAACACCTCCCTCTAACAGTATTAGCCTGACACCAGATTTATTGGGGAGAGTGCGCTGTTGCCTGTTGCGAATGCACAATAAATGCTGAACATTGCAGTATTGAATGTTTAAACGCCTCAATGTTTTTAGGGTGTCTAGTGGGGCAAGGTACTCCAGCTCTTCCTGTTGTTACACTACAAGTTCGTCAGCACGTAGTGACCCATATAGCAATTGTGTTCCGTTCTTCCGGGCTTCATTTCATGCGCAAAACGTTATTGTATTGCGATCACAAAACATCATCTATTTGAAAATTTTGGCATATTTCTCACTGTTCAGAACCATGTTTGGAACTGACCTAAAGGGAACTATGGAGATTTTTGATTTTGCTTAGACCAACCCCTTGTTGATTTATTTTAGATAATTCAAGGCAGGTAATATTATTGGTATAAATTATTATCTGGTAGATAATTCCATGGCATATATTTTTACTTAAGATTATAGGTTCTATAAGACAAGTTATGTACATACATACATATTAAGTATTCGTTAAACAAATTTTTTTTCTAACAATCAGACATGACATTACGATCATAGAGAACACCAAAAAAGTGGGTCCCCCAATTCCTTCTTTCTGTCTGTCCTCGAGTCTGCAGCCTAAACGGTTCGGTGAATTTGCTTCAAACTTGGTACATATTGTTTTTTCGGTAATATGCCCGCACGTTTTTCCCATTTCTTAAGACGACAAATAACAGTAGCTCTCCTACATTTTTTTTGGCCAAAACAAAAATCTTATTTTCCTGAAGAACGGCTCCAACCATTATAAACAAAAATTAGTTTATTAATGAAGGAAAAGAGTACCTTTCTATAATTTTTTTTGGAAAAAAATTGTTATTTTTGGTACCTCTAGTAGAACCATTTTATTGGTTTTCAATTTTCTAGGAACCAGTTAATTTGATTTAAATGAATTTTTTTAAGCAGAATCTTCTAGGAAGTTTAAACAGGATTGTAAGCCAAAATTTTTCAAAAAAATTTTTTTTGAAAACTAACTTTTTGAAAACTCAAAATTTCGAAAAAGACTCAATAGATTTTTTCGAAACGTCGTATTTGGGTTTTTTTGACATAATCTTGAATAGGTAAACAAACTATTTTTCTAAAATGAAAAAACAACGTTACCTCACACACAAATGTTAAAAAACCATTAAGAAAAAAATGTATTTCTCGAAAACGGCTCCATGAATTTTACAGTCCACTTCCAGGTATACAAATATTTTTTTTAGTACTTATTAACGGTACTTCCCATAGAACGATTAAAATATTTTTTTTTTGTTAAAATGTACCCTAAGGTTGTTAATAAAACTGCATACCAAAATTTTCAAAAAAAAATGTTTTTCGATTCTTAAAAAAATAAATAAAAATGTTTAATTGAAAAATCGATTTTTCAGAAGCCAGCCATAAATTTTTTTTTTGAAATTTGAGTTTTATATGTATATTAATAATATCTTCAAAATGGCGTTTCAAATTTTTTTTCTAAAAATGTTTTCAAAATTTTATACATAAAGAAATAATTTATTAAAAAACCCCTCCCACGATTTTTGAATTTTTTTTATATATTCTTATTTATTCATGAATTCAAATGGCATCTTTGTTTTCCCTCAAACTATAACGACGAAGCAATATAAGAACATTTAATTGTGTGTATTATTCATTATTCCCTTTTTACTAATTCTTGCGTATACTACTGAATACTAAATACACTTACCTCATAGATTGATCACATGAATCGTATGCATGCATATTGCACCTTAATTATATTTGTTGCAAAGAAGTTCTTATTTTATTAAAATATTAATTTTTTGTCTGTTCACTGCCACAAAATAAAAACTTGATTGTCAACACAATGGAAAAATTTTCAAAACAACTATTGTAGTGTGTGTAAGAATCTGTGTACAATTCCGCTTTGAATTTGTCTGGAAAAACAGATTCAATACGGATCAGTTTTGGCAGAAGAAAATTGGTTTTAATTTGAAACGAATCTGATTTTCAGAAGAAAATTGACGGTGTACCGACTGCAGATCGATGTTTTTATTGGAACGAAATCGCAATAAGAAAATAAGGCTTTTTTCCCTATCAAATACGACAAATATGTATATTAAAACAGAAATAAATATTTAAAAAAAAACAAAAATTGAAAGTAGGGTCAGCATGCGTCGCCGCCCTCTGGGCCATGGCCCTAGTGTAAATACACCCTTACATAAACCAATGACTTAGCATCTACAGTCGAACTTCAATAACTCGAATATTTGATAACTCGAATGATATTGGTTGGCCAAAGCGCGAAGCCTGAAGTTTACATGTAATTTTTGTTTAATAACTCGAACTTCTATAACTAAAATGTCTCGATAACTCGAAGATATTATCTGGCGTCACCTTCGATAAGTCGAATTTTTTAGGGAAATTATCAATTTCTGTGGATTTTTACAAGTTCATTTCATAATGCATTGCATTTGTGGGCACTGTGTTTTGTATGTTCTGTGGCTTTGTATACATATGTGTGTGTTGAAAATTGTGATTCAGTTAAGTGTGAGTAAAAGCTGTAATTTTCCGGTGTTAGAACACACATTATTAGGTTGATATACGTATTCATTATAATATGGATTCAGTCTTATTTTAAAAAAACTTTAAAAAAAAAACGAAATAAGAAGTGTAAAGAAACTGACGTAGATATTAACAGTGCAGTGTGGAGTTTTTATTAAAAGTAAGGCTAATGTGGATATGTTGTTAAACGGACAATTAAAACATCGTTTGAAGATAAATTAAATTAATAAAAGAGGTGGAGAGTTGGTCAAGAAAGAAGGATGTGGATATTAAATATAGCATTCCGGCAAATCTATTCATCAGTCAAGCTTAACAGAATATTTTAAATAATAATAATAACTGTACTTTTTATATTAGCAAATAAATATTACTTAATCTATATTAATTTTCTGTTTTACTTGATAAATCGCAGGCTTGATAACTCGAATTGAAATAACCACTCAAATTTGAATGTGCAAGTATATTTGTTTGAAATAATTTTGGTGATTGTGGACCGAGTTTCATTAAATTTTGAAAATTTGCGATTTGAGAAAACTTACTACACATAAAATGATATTCTCATTACAGGATACCTGAAAAAATGACACAAGCAAACTTTCACTATAATTTTATTGTATTACAAACAACACACGGTTTTAGTTGTGTTTTTGTAATTGTTGCGTAAGTTATTGCTGTTCAAATTCCTCCAATTCTTCGTTGAAGATTGAAGATGGTTCCCTTGCTTCGTCCTCAGTACTGACACTTTTTTTAGGACATCCTGAAATCAAAGTAAGATATTAACAAATTAATATACATAACATTTGTTGTGTGTTGTTATCTTCATCTTCCTCATCTAGCATCAAAAGGTAAATTTGAGACATTAAATTTATTCTTTTAACATTCTTATTGCCAGGTGATTTGATGACTTATAAGCAAATTGAGACTATTATTGATGAAAATGGGATCGTCAATTTTCCGACTGAATTTTTGAATTACCTGGATGCCAGGAATGCTGCCACACAAGCTCTGTCCGAAAATTGGTTTACCGGCCATTTTTTTGCGTAACTTAAATCCACCAAAATTACGATTTGTAATCAGAAGATACCGGAAACGTACTTGAAGCAACGATATTGAATAGAAATTTGAAAGGAAAAATCCTCATATTACCTAGAATATCTATGATTCCATCAGAATCAACAATAAAGAAATAATAACATTAATTACATAATAGTTCTTAATTAATAGAAAGAACTAAATCCTTACCAATCACTTCCTTAACAACACCAATAAAATACAATAAAGTCCCAGCAACTCACAGGCAGGTCTGCTTATAGCCCTCTATTAAAAGTAGTCGAGAGACGTTAAGTCACGCCAATGAATTGGCCAGTTACCAGGACCACATCTGATCAAATTTATTTTGAAATAATTTTATGGTTAACCGCTCTGTATGGCAAGTTGCGCAGTCTTGTTGGAACCAAGTGTCGTGGATATTTAGCTAATTCATTTTTGGAAACAAAAAATCAGGCAGCATGCGCACGCCATTCACCGTAACTGCAGCTCATTCCACATTTTAAAACAAATAAGGACCTATGATACCGCCAGTGTGTAAACCACACCAAACAATAAATTTCCATAATTTGAAAGCATTGTTCCGGCGTTTAATCCTTCATGATGAATTGCAAAAACTTACTGAATAGAAATGTCAATTATGTGTGATCATAACCATCGAAACTTCTAATGGAACTAAAAAACACCCGTTACAAACACTAAAGCTAAAACCGCACTGTCATTGTATCCGTTAACTATCTGACGCAGGAGCAGAATGTTAACACTCCTGCGTGCACCCAATTTGTCTATCAACACACTTTCGACAGAACGAAAATAATTTGTTTTGGTGATGCCAAATTATTTGGATATTTTTCAATGCTAGTCAATAAATTCGTCGTAATGATTTTTTTGGTTAACTTGAAATTTCAGTTAAGTGGGTTTTATTTAGCCAAATTACTAGTAATTTATATGAAAATTTGAAAAAAAATCCTGCGTGTCTAATTTTTGTGCTTCAGTTAACTGATATTTTTAGTAAAACGCGTTATGACTAAATCAGGCAGATTGGCTGTATTTTTCTTTGATTTTAGCAAACATAACATTAAGGTTCTAACAGATATCGATATTGTTTGAATTAAGGTATAATATATCTATTTTTGATATTAACTATATCAAAATAAAGCTGCATACAAAAACTTAACAAAAGTAACTTGAGTTAAAGGTCTTTCCTACAACTAAATTTAAAAACAAACTAAAAAAAACTACAAACACAATTGGCAATTTTGCTGAAAATAATAAAAGTGCACTTGAAAAAATTATAAACTTCTTAATCGCTCAGTACTTGTACACCAGAATAAACCAAAGAACATGGAGTTTGCAGCTCTTGACTCTTAGTGTAAAATTAAACCTCAGAAGCCAGCATGAAAGAACGCACAGAAAAAAATCCTTCTTGCACAAAAGCTAATGAAACACGTCTGGAGAAAATGGAGAATTGCTGCCAAGGCAACAATGGAATGAAAGAAGGCGAATGAAAGGGTTTTCACTTAAGCCTCTGTGGTTTTTTTTTTCTTGTTTTCAAATCCGATTTTCAATTTAAGTACATAGTTGGAGCATGGTATCGAATCGAGCGTGTTCAGTTTAAAGGATTGGCACTAGGACTATGGACAAAGCACAATACAAAGAGTATTTGTTGATTCTGCATCTCTTGTTCGTACAATAAGATGCTTTCGCAAACCGCTTGCAGGTTGCATTGATTTAACACATTATACCTATACTTCAGGCTGAAATTGGTCAAATTATGTATTTTCCTGAACAAACTTATATACCTACTATGATGGCGACCAACGTTAGGGTTAATAATTGCTGAAGTATGTTTCGCTCGAACCGAACAAAGAACACATGCTCCATATTATTGGGAGCTCGTATACGTATAATACGGTTAACCCCAAGCCATGTACTTAAAGTTCATATGCGTTTTAATAGAAAGGATATGGAGTAGAAGATACAACTATGGGTTACATGGTGATGTATTGGATTGGCACTAAATTGAATAATTGATAAATGTTCAATTCAATTTGTTATACTCTTCACTGTGTCTGTGATAAAATGTTTCTTTGTTAATTGCATGTCAATACCTTGAGATATATTATTAGATTTTTTAAAGAAGTTTCATTTACTCGTTCTCGATAATGAGTCATTTTTTTTTTTTTTTTTTTTTTTTTTTTTTTTTTTTTTATCCGATGGAAATCTTCACACTCGGTAAGAATCGGTACCGACTAGTGTGGGACTCTTACCGCCCGAAAGCCACCGGCGAAATTAGGAGCAATCTATGAAAGATCGACAAATGATTTTACTTTCTTAATTTATATGTAAATCGCATTGGGGGAAGCTTAAAGTTTTAACACTTTCCCATAGCTTTTAGACCATCAGCTCATGAGGCTTGGTTATTCTTAATCTCCGAACATTGTCATTTACAACATTACATTTAAGACGGTCTCCATTTCGGAGTTGGTATGACTTTGCAGTCGCTGGTTATGTGATACAGCGTGTTTCTTAACCACTTCTGTAACCATTTCAATTTGAAGGTTACGATGTAGATTGCTATTTCTTATATACAAAGGGGCATTTATTATTCGACGAAGGACCTTGCTTTGGAATTTTTGGATGGGTTCAGCATTTGTTTTCTTTGTACAGCCGCATAGTTGGATGCCATATGTCCAAACGGGTTTCAGTACTTGCTTATAACTTGCTTATAGTTTGTTCTGGATAGATAGGTCAGAGTTCTTTCCTAGTAACCAGTACATTTTTCTGTACTTCAAGTTTAGTTCTTCTCGTTTCTTTTTGATGTGCTCTTTCCATTTAAGCTTTGCATCCAAAGTCATTCCAAGGTATTTGGCGGTATTGGAGTAATGTACTGCTGTATTGTTTATAAATATTGGAACATTGTTTATGTTTTTGTTAGTAAAGTTTATTTGCGTCGATTTTGTTTCGTTTAATTTGTAACGCCATTTCTGCGTCTAATCACTCACTTTATTGACAGCATTTTGCAATTTTAGTGTAGCTTTCGTAACGGATTTATCTGGCACCCATAATGCCGTACCGTCAGCAAAGGTGGCCATGATAGCGTTGATGTCCACTGGAATATCCCTTGTATATAACAGATAAAGGGTTGGTCCTATGACACTTCCTTGTGGTACACCGGCTTCAATTTTCCTTAGTTCCGAGTAATGGTGGTCGTATCGTACTCTAAAGAGTCGGTTCGTAACGTAGGATTTCAGTATTTCGTAGTACTGCCTGGGAAATACCCTATGCAGTTTGTACTCAAGTCTCAAGAACCAATCTTTGTCAAAGGCTTGAGAAACATCAAAGAATATAGCCGAGCATACTTGTTTTTCTTTAAGTGCCTTTTCCACGACATCCGTCATCTGATTTTGAAAAAAAAAATATAAAGAAAATAATACATACATACATACATACAGAAATGTAAATCCAAGTTCTTATTTGCGATATATAAATCACTCCAAAAACATAAATGTTAAAAAAGTAGCCAAGTTCTACTATATACAAAAACCATTGCGTAAAAAGTCAGCCGTGAAAAGTAGTGAGATCTAAGTTCTAAGTATACTAATGGTAAATATCAAATATTTTAAGTATTTATGGAAGAACCTCAAAATTATCAGAGAAATATGTTATTTAATGATTACTGGCTTTAATTGTGTTCGTTTACTTGGCAAGTTTTCTTCTATTACCCAATTACTAAATTTTGAAATGAAAACTTGCCAACTAAAAATTTCATAAATTCAACTTTTTCTTTGTATACAACTGAAAGCTGACTGCTCTAACAAACATAATCCTGCCCCAATCGGAAGTGCTCTCAATATATTTAATATTGATTCTGTGAAATTGGGTGTTTATCGCTATGCTATCGCTCTACCAAATTTCATCAATTTACGACAATCAGAAGTGATCCAAATAATTTATATCAATTCTATGAAAATGGGCGGGTACCACGCCCCCTGAATGAAAAATCTTTAATTTAAGATTTTTTTCCTTTGTACACACCACCAGGTCTACCGTTGTGCGAAATTACAAGATTCTGCGGTATCGGGAAGTGCTCCATAATTTTATAAATTTGATGATCTGTCACTGAGCGAGTCAGTCAGTCAGTCAGTTAGGGTTTTTGCGATTTTTGCAGTCTTATATCTTGGGAACCACTAAAGCTGAAGAATTGAAATTGGGCGAGTTGTCTAAGCCTGATGAGCTGAGCAAATGCTGAGAGTTTGAAGTTTCTGACTTTATTGGTACTGAAGTTAGAGGGTGGTCGAAAATCGATTGTTCATGTAAAGAGGGTGTAGTGCCAGAACTTGGCTGGCACTACCGTGCCCTTTGATATTATAAAAAAACATGTTTTACGTTTGAGAAATAAATCGAACTTTAGATTTTAATCAAACTTTTCATTGCGTTCATAGAGAATAAGAAAAAGTTGGTAATGCAATTACATCACCTGTCTGTAAAAAGAGCTACATATGTATGTAATGTTTTTCTTAAGGATTGCCCTAAGCTAGATTGCTGTTTTAAGCGTAGATCGCTTTAAAATATGGCTAGGGAGTTGGAAATTATGAATTGATTTTATTTACGGTTCTTACAGCTATTTCTATCTAAATTATTTTACATTTTTGTTTTGGGCTATCCCCACTTAGAAACTATTTTAAAAATATGAATGCATCAGCATTCTACTTTTAATGTTTTCAAAATATTGGGGCAGTCTCATTATTATGACTATAACAATGAACATAATGTAATAAAATCTTTCTATGTCACTTCATGTGCATAGTCAAGTGAGCACAACACTCAGTTTCGTTTGACAAAATAAAAATGAATTAATTTGGATTGAATGGTTTCGGGTATCAATAAAATGAGGAACGATTTTACTTAAATGAATTAATGGTTTTGTTACACTACAACATCCTAAGCTACTGAAGCGAATTTCTCCAAACTTGGTACTTAAGCTTTTAAGAATATTGTCCCAAATAGATTTTTGAATAGATTAGCCCCAAAAATAAAGTTATCTACCTGACATACAATATTGTCTGCTATCTTTTGTATCTCAAACACAACTCTAACGGTTTTGATAAAAAAAACAACGTACACTACTAAGGTATAGTATACATTTTGGTCTAAACTTTTTTGTACATATTTTGTTAAGCGGTATCTGTCATACCCACAGCCATTTTTAAGATATTCGAATTTCTCATAAGCGGCTCTATGAAGTTCGATTAACATTTTTGTGCTTCGAATTCTAAAAATACTGCATACCAAAGATTTATAAAAAAATATTTTCTTTGGATTTTTGGAAAAAAAATTATTTTTTTTTGTTTGAAAACTCAATATTTTTCGAAAACGGAAGAACAATTTTTTGTTCTTAAATTTGTATTGTTAAAAAGTTAAAAGGTGTCATACCAATTTTTTTAAGTAGACAATAAAGATTGTTTGTTCATACAACATTAAGTAAAAACTAACTCAGAAATATATTTAGCTATTTGTACAAAGAATCTTGTGCATACGATGGATAGAACATTAGAGTAAGTAAAGGGTTATACATTTCGCGGTTTCAAAAGTTTAGGGCTGGAATTCGACGTCTGTCAAACTGAGTTGTTAAACCAATTTTTTTTTCAGGTAAAATTCTGACATTTACGAAAATGGATCGCTTAACTATCGCACTACGCATAAAAATTGTTAAGACCTACTACAAAAATTGTGATTCTGCCACAGCCACATATCGTGCTTTAAGAGATTATGGTTTATATAATCGTCCAACTGTGCAAGCAATTAACAAAATTGTGAAGAAATTTGAAGAGACTGCATTGGTTACAGATATTGTAAGGCATGTGCATCATCGTTACGCTCGCACCACTGAAAATATCGCTGAAGTAAATGAAAGTGTTGCCGAAGACCCGAATGTGTCGATTCCTCGTCATTCTCAGGAATTAGGACTATCTTACGGCACATTAAAGAGTATTTTGCATTTGGATCTACACCTACATCCATATAAAGTCCAGCTTACACAACAACTAAAGCCAGCTGACCATTCACAACGTCGTAGATACGTCGAATGGGTGCTTGAACAACAGGCGGTGGACGGCGATTTTTCGAACAAAATTTTCTTCAGCGACGAGGCACATTTCTCACTCGGTGGGTATGTTAATAAACCAAATTGTCGTATTTGGGGTTCTGAGAATCCTCAAATAATTGAAGAGAGTCCATTACATCCACAAAAAGTTAATGTTTGGGGCGCTCTTTGTTCCGGAGGTGTGATTGGACCTTACTTCTTCGAAAACGACGATGAAAGGACTGTCACCATCAATTCGGAGCGTTATGGTAATATGACTACCAACTTTTTTTTGCGTGCTGTTGAAGAATTCGACTTGGAGAATATGTGGTTTCAATAAGATTGTGCCACATGCCACACAACTCGAGCGAATATGGCTTGATTGCAAGAGACATTTCCTGGACGCGTAATTTCTCGTCGTGGAGATATCAACTGGCCACCAAGATCATGCGATTTGACACCGCTGGACTTTTTTTTTTGTGGGGCTGCGCGAAAGACCGTGCTTATGCAAATAAACCTTTAACTCTTGAGGACTTGAAAACCAACATTCGTCAAGTTATGGCTGAGATACCGCCCAAAATGTGTCAAAAAGTGGTCGAAAATTAAATCAAAAGCATCGATGCTTGCAAAAATTCGCGTGGTGGTTATTTAAATTATAAAGTGTTTCACACATAATGTCAACATTCAAACTTTATAATATCATGAAAAAGATATCTTATATGTGTTTTATTTACGTTAACTTTTGAAACCGCAAAATGGATAACCCTTTACATGCGATCCAGTCGATCAAAAATGGAAGAAGCTCTTTAAAAGCGTAGGCAATATTGTCAAGAAAAATGTTCACAAATGGAGATAAATCTGAGGCACCAACCAGCTCTAGTGTCAGAACATCGCGCTACTCATCTTTCATCTCCTTCTTTCTCTTCTTTCACCGGATGCCCGCGCTGTGTTAAAAACATATAAAGGGTAGAATAATCCCTTGAGCGCGTGCAAGATTATAAAAAAAAATCGATTTCTTCGAGACCTTATATTTAGTAGTTGGTTGACATATTTTTTAAGACTTGATAACACCATTTGTGTTAGAAACTTTAAATGTTAATTAATATTGATTGTATGTCCTAAAATAATTCAAGCCGTCAGCTATAATCTTTAAGCTTTCCTTGTCACATTACTTTTTTCCTTACTTTTTGCTTCTACTTTGGCTTACCTCTGTGCAAGCAAGGAATATCACATTTCTTTTCATTATTACTTATTCAGAACTCGACTTGGCAAGAAATAAAAACTTTAATTAATTAATTAAAATAGTTTACTTTTTTTTATAAATATATGTAATACTTCGAAACAAAGAATAACGTTACCTACCACACAAATGTTAAAAATGTTTTTTTTTTTTAAATAGCTTCAGGGATTCTTATAAAAATATATGTGGGATTATTTAACGTTTTTATTAACAATAATTCCCTTGGAACTAATTTTCATATTTTCGATGTCCTCATCATTGAATGAAACGATAAAAATTATTACTTGCGATAGCTAGTATAGAATTAGTTTTGTATGAGTATTCGGAAAAAATCAAACTCCAGATTTTAGTAGAACTTTTCATGACAGTGACAGTCTTTCTGTTGACCAGCAGGCTAAAAAACTAAAGTAATTTTCCTTTAACTTGGTAATTCAAAGGGTCTTATTGGGTGATTGCCTCCATTCATTTTTTAAATGTTTTTGTT
Source organism: Philhelius pedissequus (assembly GCA_910595825.1). Classification (NCBI taxonomy): domain Eukaryota; kingdom Metazoa; phylum Arthropoda; class Insecta; order Diptera; family Syrphidae; genus Philhelius; species Philhelius pedissequus. The sequence continues at coordinate 33,980,745 of OU343160.1, forward strand.
TTGCCCCAAAATTAACAGTATGCCTCACCAATAAAATATGGCAACAGGTAAATCTTTTACTATCTCAAAGTCTGCATGTTGGTCTAAAAGATGTTAACACAAAATGATATTAAAGGTACCTGCCGTAGAACGTTTTTTTTTTGTTTTCGACTACAAATATTAAATACAGGAGGACTTTCAAATTCTAATCAATATTTCATACAAACATTTTTGACAAATATTTTTTTTTGATTTTGAATAAGAAAGATTTTTTTTTTTTTGAAAATTCTATATTTCGAAAAAGGGTGGACACAAATCTGAAATTATGTTAAATTAAAGATTTTTTAGACAAAAATTAACTAAATTTTAAATAAAATTAAGTGAAAAACGACTCGTTTTTTTAGGAATTTGCTTCTTAAGAATATAAATAATATTGCATATTGAAATTTTCAAGAAATGTTTTGTTAAACGAACATGATATTTTTGAAATTAAAATTTTATATGAACATTAATAATAACTTAAAATTAACAATTCGAATATTTTTTTTTCTAAAATTTAAAAACAAAAATTTTAAGTTTAAGGTCTATGCATAATGAACTCAAAGACGTGCAGACGAACGCTACGAACAGTCTTACGAGAATCGCCTCATTCAACTTCGTAATGGTATCTATTGTTAAAGTTGCTTGAAACTGCGAACAAAATAAAAAAAAGAAGGACTAGATTTCCCTAATTTTAATTTTAATTGCGTTTTCGTATGCAGAGTTTTGAACTCCTACATTTTTACCCTGTGATACGAGTATTTGCCAGCAAGTTCTAGAACGACGAGCAGTACTCTATTGCATTTTTGTTTATGTTGGTCTATTTTATTTATTGGAATTCAGTAAAATTGCATTGCAAAGGACTTCACCAACAAAAAATATGACGAATTGTCATCGTCGATGTATTTAGATTCTTTCAACATTTTTTCATGGTTAAGTAAATTGTATGCAAGAAAAATATTGAATTGCATGCATGACAGCATATAATAAAGTGCCTCGCATAGGATCCTTATACACCTACACACGCACGTCACAAATAATACAAGAAAACCTTCTCCTTTTTGCGGATATTGCTGCAGCAACATTAGGATCAAAATAAATGCCAGACAAAGTGCAGAATTGCATGAAAGTATTTTTCAATGATGAAGGCAGCGCGCGGCGGTAGAAACATGAATGTGAAGCAAGAGATGTTCAGTGTCAGGATTTTCGGTACTGCCAATATCTGAAAACTGTGCGCAAAAAGCAAAAAAAAAAAAAAAATAGGATGAAATGAGGAAAACGCATAACAAGGACCAAAAATATACGATACAAAAGGACTGACTGTGAAATCCATGTTATGAGAACGTTACCGGAGCGGATACAAGTCGAATGCAAAAGTGTGTGCAATATTTCCTCGCCATCGCATCGTTGTCGCCGTCACTTTCAAGATGCACGTTAAGGAATTTCCCGTTCGTATTTTCTGCAGATTTTTTTTGTCCCAAAGATATTTCTCTTTTTTTTTTTTTTTGTTCTTAATATGTTTTTTCTTGTATACGTGATTTGATTCAGTGAAGCGTTTTTGATTCGAATTTGATAGTAAGAATGAGAGAGAGAGAGAGGTCTAACCGGAAAGAAGCGGAAGAGATTTTCGCTTTTCTGTCAACCAGAATGCATTTTTCCAAAAATTTGTTGGTGTTGTTGTTGAGTGTGTCACACTAGTCTATACCGCTGCAATATCGTCATCAATAGGTGGTGCAGTAGAGTAGTCCTAAAGGAATCAGGAATGGTAAAAGGAGGTGAAAAAGTGCAATGTAAATAATATTGGAAAATATTTTTCCATTTCAATTTATTCTCCATGAATTAATGTGTATTCGACGAAGCGACTCGAAGACTTCAAGGATGGGGCGTATGGATATAATGCCATCCACCATCGCATTACCAGGAAATTGACAATGAGGGTACCCTCGGAAGTCTTGGAATTCGTTCTGTGATTTCTTCTTTTTTTCTACATATTTGCTTTCGAAAGATGATGGCGAATCAGGGAGTCATATCAGTTGAAGGAAATTGCTTTAAAAGAAAATAGTTCCGTTATTGACAAAACATAAATATGAGACCAGGCGTAAACACTGAGAAATGCAATTTAACCAGTAGTTTTTATTTCTTTTAGATTTTTTTTTTAATTTGCTCAGAATCTACTAGCTGGCGTAACGAAATGTTTAATTTTTATTGATACAAGGACATTTTTAGATCCAGGTAAACACAATCGTTAAAGGAAACAACTTTGATGATGGTTCACTGCATGGTTCGTTGCAATTTTTATATTGCTAATGCTTTCGGTAAGTTCTTTCAAATGTTTAATCCTGTCGTTCGATGAGTTTGAAAGGACTTTTTTGTCAGGACCAAAGTGGCAAAAAAAATTGTTTGTATATCCAAACAAGATCCGTGTGGAACATTTAGCAGCGGTTTTGGTAATGTCGAATATATGGTCATTCCACAATAAGTGATCTCTGACACACATATCTACCAAAAACTGTAATCTCATAGGTCTCTTCAATGCAATTGCCGCTCATGAATAGCAGCATTGGAGGTGGGCTTTGCTATAACGACAGAAGGCAGAACTCAGCATCAAAATTTAATGAGCTTATCATAACGCTGTCTTTGCATTTCCACATCCAATGAACAAGGAGATCAATCTGAAAATTAGTATAAAAAACTTAGAGAACTGTCGTTGGCAAAAAATTTAGTGAATTAAAATTTCTAGATAGGAGATCATTAATGTAAATAAAAAAAAGAATGTTGGAGACAAAACAAAGCCCTGAAGCAGGTTCCCAGAAATTACGACAGAGGAAATTGCGCTAGATTTTTTTTCTGGCTCAAAATTGGAAAACAGAGAAGAATTTTATTTGGAAAACGAGCAGACCCGGCCGCTAGCTGCTGCGACTTTATTTCATTGGGTTCCATTATTAGATATTAAGATTGGTATTGTTAAGGAAGTGATTGGTTAAGATTCTAGTTAATAGCAATCAGTGCTTTCCATTAATTAAGAACTAAATGATGAACAATATTACTCGTTAATCTGTCTTTAGTTAAATCAAATAAATTTGATGGTTTTCCAACGCATGGGCATCAACATACAACTGCCCATGGGAGAAACACGGATTCTCCAAGTCCAAGCCTTAAATTGTCATTTTCTGGCCTTGCGACTTATTTATTGTCATTGCGAAAGATAAACGTAGCCTTTGAAAAAGGTATTGTTAATTCTGATGGAATCATAGGTATTCGAGGCAATAGGACGATTTTTATTTAAACTTTACAATTAATATAGTTGCTTCAAATACATTTCCGGTAATTCTTCTGATGACTTATCGTCCACGGCTGCAATGCGTTGATGAATTTAAGTTACGCAAAAGAATGACCGGAAAACTGACAATCTTATTTTCATCAACAATAGTGTCAGTTGACTTAAAAGTCATAAAATCACCTGGCAATAAAAATGTTAAAAGAATAAATTTGATGTCACAAATTTACGTTTTTACGAATAATTGTGTGGTTCTATGAAAACTGAATTTCCCTTTTTAAATACATTTTTGGTTATTCTTATTACGAGACCAAAAGCCAATAATCAAAAAGTTTTTTTTTTTTATATATATTCTACACGCTTGAGCGGATTTTAGTACCCTTTAAATGTTTCAACACAGCGCGAGGATGAGGGTGAGGTTAAGGATTAGATAAAATGCTAGGAAAGATTTGTGGCGCGATGTTCAGAGACTGTAGGTGGTTGTTGTCTCAGATTTTATCTCCAGGGATGGCGGCTGAACTAATGCGGAGAAATTTCAGTGCCTTATTTATCTATCTCCCTTATAATTCGCATTAATTTTTTTATTCTTTGTCATATTTTATCGGTATTCTAGTTTTAATCAATTACATGTTGTTAGTGCTATGCCTAAACAGCATGTAATGAATAAACCAGCAACTCATTGTATGACATTTATTTTTAGAATTGGTTTTTAATGGAGAATACTACGGCAGGGATCGAACCTGTGACCATGAGGTTGACAGGCGAACACTCAACGATCGCGCCACGGCCATCCCAAGGTGGTATTGTTCTATTTTTATTAAACTATATACTAAATAAAATTAATGAAGTGTGAGCCCTGATTGACTCACAATAACAACGCATAGAATCGTACATATCTTGTTTTCACGTTTCTCTCTTTTTGTATATAGAATATAAAATAAAATGGACAACTGGATCGCACGTACTTGCCTTTTTGTTCGATCACATCGTATGTAAATGATTTCTATTATCTAAATATAAATATATAAGAAAAATTTACTTAATTTTTTATACACAAAATTTCTATAATTTTTTTTTTAAATTGATTTGCAAATTTTAAACATTTATTAACATAAACTTAAAAATGGTATTCCAAAAAATCATTAATTAATTCAAAAAATGTTTTTTTTTTTTTGAAAAAGCCAAAAAAATATTTTTTGAAAATTTTGGTATGCAGTATTATGTATAATTCGAAAAAACTCCTACGTAAAACTTTTTATCAAAATTCGTCTAGGCGTTTATGACAACGTCGAAAATGAGAAAAAATTGTATGGCAGGTAGCGTTAGTAAAATAATATTAAAAAAAACATGTTTGACCAAAATGTAGACTATACCTAAAGTGCAGACACTTTTTTTATCACAATCGTTAGAGCCGTTTTCGAAATAATCAAGATGGTAGAAAAAATTGTATGGCAAGTACCATTATTATTAAGTATTAAGTATTAAAAACTATCCTATCTTAGGATAGGCAAAAGAAACATTTAAAAACAAAACAAATAAATGAAAATCGGTTAAGAAGTTTCGGAGTTCATTCAACACATCAACGTGTACGAGATATATATATAATAGATTAGCCAGAAATAGTGGAAATTATGCCAGGTAGTATAGTCTAACTTGAACCCATCCCAAATCTTATATTGGGCCAAGCAGGAGGGTCTTATGCGCCGAGATTTTTGTACGCCGGCCTTGAGCCTTATTGCAAGAAACTTTTCACACAAGTGCTAAAAATACACATTATAGGAATATTTTTTTGTTTTTAGTTCTTGGGACCTCGGTGGGTCGTAAGTCCCAATAAGCTAAATTGGGACTTATGTCCTGGGGTTTATGTCCCTGATCCATAAAAAGAATACCTAACAAAACTGATCATTTTTTACAGCAATTCATACAAAATACAAATTTCTGTTTTTTTTCTGGCGGTTTTAACATCTTAGGAAATAGAAAAAACGCCAGATTTTTTTTTGGAAAAAGGCCAGAAATTTAGAAAATAAATGAAATGATATTAAATGTAACTTTCTCCAAACGATGGAGTCATAACACTTGCTGGTGACTTTACTTCCTTTAACAGCAAATTGCAATCAAATAAGATTTTTCACGTGAGCTAACAAAAGGAGTGTCATTAAAGACGAGCATTGGTACCGAGGGCGAATTGTGTTTTAGAATGTTTTTTTACAAAAGACCAAAAATGTTTACTATACGCTTCAGACAATTTGGTATTTTTTGTCTTATTTTATGGACATGCAAGAATTTGGTCCTATGAATGTAAGCGTTGCATGGCCTTCTAGCCAGTTTAAACTTATTCCGGTTTTCCTGAGTGGGGGTGGCTTTGTAATTCCGAAAGCTAAAATCAGACCTCATGTTCTCATTTTTTTACTGCAGAATGGCAAGAGACCAAAATTCTATCTAATTTCCACCAACCCTTGCCATATTTATGGTAGAAAGGTCATGTGACTCATTATGAGGTATGACAAAATTATATGTTTAATCTGTGACTGCTTGTTTGGCACTTTCGTTTTAATACGACACTTTAAGGTTGGTGTACACACTTTATGTTGCTTGTCCAGTTGGTGTCTGTGCTTAGCATGAATTGCAAATGGCGGTTGAATTTGAAAATGAATAATACTGGTCGAAATTGAAGTTTGTTCGTATTTGTCTGATGGTTCTTGAAAATATGTATTATCGTTGCCAATCTTCCATTTAAAAAGTTGTGGATGAAAAAGTAACATACATATTTCGAATCTTATATTTTCCTCATAAAAATTATTATCTGCCTTTGCCAGCACAGTTATCTAGGACTTCTTCATAAATCCTAGCGCTTTTAATCAGCTTTTTTATGTGTATGTTTTGTTGTGCATCTGACATTACCCATTTTGAAATTCGCTCCTTCAAATGAACTGAAAGGACATGATGTGGATTTAATGATTGTATAAATTAAATTAAAAATAAAGCTTAAATATCAAATTATAATACTTGGCATGACTTGAGGTGGAGTAATGAAGAAATACGAAGTTGTCATGATCAGTTTCTACAACACGCATCACACAATAGATTCCTTAAGGCATTTCCTTTTCCAGGGAAATGACAGGAACTTTCAAGTACAAAATATAATGTGTAGGTATACATATCTACATATAGGAATGTACAATAAGAGTCCTTTTAAACGTGCAATGAACAAAGGGCTTCAATTCGCTTGCTTTAACAAACACTCGCATCAGAATCAGAATTAACAACAGCAACACCCAAGCAGAAGCGCAACTATTTATAACAAAAACGTAAATGAAAACGAAGTCCTTGCAACACCATTCTTCGTTTTCTGCTAAATCTCGTTAATTCATTAACAAAGCAACATGAAGGATTGTGCTCCCAGGATGAACGAAACAAATATATGAGAGAATAAGTATATGTATGTATAGACATACCTACGTATTACGTTTAGCAACAAACATTATTTGTCTGGGATCTGGATATGTGTCAGTGTAAGGCACATCATTACTGAAGGATTATCTATGGAACAACACATTAGGTTCACAAGTGCTAATTGAACCAATTGACTGACATAGAACTTGAATGGATGTGCGGCACAGAACAAAGCATCTTCAGCTTCAGCACCAACAGCTCAGGTCGCACATCCGAAACCTTAAAGATTTCTGCTTCAAGTTGGTATGATGTGTAGATATGTGTGTAGTAATGAATATGTATTTTATGTTTGTATGAATCAGAATACCTACATATTTGCGTTTAGTTTGTGTGAAACACGAAATAAATTTTGTTCAGATAAATTGGGCACTCAATCAATTCTAGAGCCTGTGTCGAACGGAAAATAAATACCTTATTTGTATCTGAACCAATTGCTTACTGAATAAAACTAACGACTGGGTCGCACCTTGTTGCTCTTATGTTCGATCACATCGTAATCACAAGATTCTCATTATACTCTCTTCAATTTATATTTTCCGTACAGGGAAGATAGGAAATTTGCCTTTCACCCTCACTATTATGGACTTAAATAAGCTATCTCTATTTCTATAATTTACCACTTTCCATGGTTGCAGTAGTGAGCATTATTAATTTCTCTCACAAATGTCGGTAGGGTTTCCAACTTATAATTTAGATTTCTTCAACAGAAACATGTAGATTGTAAACTAAATCTAAAAAAATTAAACTAAATCAAAATAAAAATTTTAATTTTAAATGTAAATAAACACAGCAAAAAAATAATAATTATTAACCTAAATTGCACTGCACTATTTTAAATATTGTATTCATAAACACAAGACCCTCTTCTTTTTATTTTTATTTTTATGAAGAAAAAAACCATTTGGTAATTTAAGTTTCCAATAAATTAGTAAGCTGAACCCTATCAAAAACGTGCACATATACAGAATAATTTTTCCTTAAATAAAATAAAATATCCAACAAATATTGTATAGCGGCATTGTAACCGTTTTCCAAAAAAAAAACGAAAAGATGTAACCAGAAAAGCACGCAGCGACAATACCTTTTTCCTAAAAATTAAAATATATGCTTTCATAAGCTCTAATAAAGCTTCAATTCTGAAAGCTCCATAGCAAAACCAAAGAGAAAGGTATTAGAATTTCCATCAACGGACAAATGGTAACTCTGAATCAATGTGTTTATTGTTTTTAATAAACACAATAAACGAGAGTCAAATTGGCGATCAGTCTCCTCCTACTCACAGCTGGGGAGCAGACAGGCTATGCTGGAATGTACCTTGGTTTATGGAATATTTCAGTAGAAATTTCTTAAATTGAATGTCATGCAAACATTGTATATACATTTCTATAGTACTATCATGAAGAGGAACGTCTGGGGAGCCACCTGGTAGTAACTATAAGAATTACTATATTGGGCTCATTTGCAAAATGTGTATTCCTAATTGAAAACCAAAAGGGAGTAGAATATATATGCCTTAACATTTTCTAAAGTTAAAGCAAGAGAAAAGAAAATATACCTTTTTTGTGTATTTTCCTTTCCTAACATTTATTTAAAATTGGAGAATCTACTTACATACATATGCATGTATAAAGTTTTTGGAAGAATTGTATCCCGTTCGACCTAGTTTGGGTTTTGGCATTATTATAATTAATTGTGTGGATTAAATGTTTGCCGTGTGTTCGTTTTGTGTTAAAAAAAACAGTTTTTGACCTTGATTAACTGCACTTTTAGTTTCAGCTTCTATTATTGTAATATGTTCTCAGATTAATGAAATTCTTAAGTCAGAGTTTATTTTATTATGTAGGTACTTCATCCAATTGTGCCTAAATACCTACACACACACACAGCAAATATATACCACCTTAATATATCACAAGTAAAAATGCAGTTTTTTGTTAAATTTTGTTCATGTTTTTATTTTGCAATATATTCTAATATACCTACACATAGCTACATTTAATATTTATTTATTTATTAGTTTAAAAATAAAATAAATATAAATTTTTGCTTTGTGAATTTGTTAATAGCTAGGTAGGTACCTACAGCTTGAACTAACAGCAAAGCACACATGCCACCTATTTAAAAAAAAAATAGTTAAGTAGGTATGTAAGTACCTACATTTGTCTTTTACTTAACTTAATGCTAATTTAGCTCCGATTCGATTTTTTGAAAGTTTGACTGAGCTGCTTTTGGACAAGTATTGACATCAAGTCTGAAACTATAAATAAAATAATAGTTTTCAAAATAATTATCTTTTTTTAACTTACCTAGCTATTTAAGATTTTTATATAGCATTTTGAGCGCGCGGATTTGTACAGATTCTTACACAATACAATACATACCTAGTTGTTTTGAAGTTTCTCAAATGTTTTCTTGCCAATGAAATATTTATTTTGTGGCAGTGTAACTACCTACCAGACAAAATAAACTAATAATATTAAGAAATTAAAAATATTGATAACTGAATAGGTAGATAGGTATATTTGGTTTGTTTTATAACTGCCAAGCAAAACAAACAATGTCACAAAAAGACATCCAATCTGAAATCATTCGTTACGAGGTAAGAAAGTAATGGTTTTAATAGCGAATTTTATTTTAATATTAAATTTTAATTCAGAAATGAACGATAATTAATTCATAAAAGTGAAGAAACCGGCCGAAAAAGAATTCACTTTTGATGCAATTTGAATCCTTTTACCTGAGCTCTTGACACCAATTTGAATCATTGTAACAATTCATTTATGATCTGAAAATTCGTTATTTAAATGAACGTATATAAGGGCTCCATATATTCATTTAAATGATTAATGCCTGAATCTTCTCTAAATAATAAAAATAATTCCAATAAAATTCAATTAAGTGAAGGATTTCTTAGTATATAGCTTCACTTTAATTAATCGTACAGGAATCATATTTGCGATTCAGAAAAGGTTCAAGGATTAATCATTTAAAGGAATATATGGATCGGTTATATACGTTCATCTAATTGCAGAATTTTCAGATCATGAATGAACCATTAAAATGATTCAAATCGGTGTCTAAGAGCGCAGGTAAAAGGATTCAAATTGCATCATAAGTGAATTCATTATTTCTGATACATTTATGATTGAATATTTCATCGGTGTGCCTCTGGAACATTTTTTGATTTGCCTCTTGTTTTGCTTTTATAGCTTCCAGGACTTCTTAATTGTTACACGATGCTATAATTAAAGAAATGATTTTTATATTTCTAAGCCATTTTTTACATACCTTTATGTTTTATCATTTGCTTTTTTATATATATTTTTTGTTAAGGAAGTAGGTACCCATTTACTATTAAAACACAAGCAGATGGTTATATACCTATCTAAACCGATCTTTCGAAAAACTTTTCTGAACTGATAATCGACTATGCAAACGAAACTTTTGTCATTACAATGACCCGTCATCATTACCCCTTGGTAAAAAGAAAATAAAAGGATTAAAAAAAAGTATCTCCATATGAAGGATCCAACAACAAAATCTGAGTGTTATTTTTTTTTGGCACAGAATACATATCTCTTTGTGTCTCTCTGTTATGAATTTGTAGGATCTTTGTATATATTAATAATTCATTCAAAAAACTGAAGGTTTCCTGAATATTATTCTTCATTTTTGGTGATTAGAATATGAACCTTCAGATAAATGTTTGCTGGGTACTTATAGAAACAAAGGACATACAAACACCAAATCCAAATAGGTACCTAGAATGAAATAAATAAAATCCAAACCACAACCAAACATACAAACTACCATTGTATACCTATACATGAGGTGTATAAGCGCAATGAAACTACCCCAACAATATTCAGTACCAAATTATAGTAAGTGAGTAGCATTGTAAGTACGTAATTCTAGAATGAAAGACTATGTAAATGAATGAAAAAGCAGCAAAATTAATAAAATTGCTACAAACACAAATAAAACGAGAAACAAAATACCTTCAAATGTTATCGTATATATGAATGATCAACTTTGTTTTCCTCTTTGCCTCATCCACTTAAAAGATAAAAAAATAAAACATGTGATGTCAAAAAAAGAAATCACAATTGGTTTTCTCTCTTATACTCCTTAATGTTGTAGGAAACAAAATTAAACTACCTCAACTCTTCTTTTTCCCACTTCCTTCCTCTGCCCAGAACAACAAACTAATCTCAGCAAAGCTGAAAACAGCGACACAGACGACATCTGCATAAACCAAGAAGAACCCAATTTTTGTTCCATAGTAGTACTATAGAGATTTATATAAAGGGTTTTCCAATAAGAGGTGTTATTTTGATATTCAAAGAAAGATGGCATTTTTGGAGATAAATGATCGGATGTTTATTTCATTATAAAGAGGAAGGTATGCCGTTAATAATGGAACACAACATCAGCCAAATGGCCGCCAAGACCACGCTTACAGGACCATATCCTTTTCATGAAATTTTCCATAACCAAATCGCAAAGTGGCTGCCCTATGTCCTCGATAGCCTCACGAATTTCATCTTTGAGGTCTTGAATCGACGCTGGGCTGTCGGCGTAGACCTTATCTTTCACGTGGCCCCAAAGGAAGAAGTCGCAAGGTGTTAAATCACAAGATCTCGGTGGCCAATTGGGATCACCTCTTCGAGAGATAACACGGTCCGGAAACTTTTCCCGTAAAAGATCGATGGTTTCATTGCTTGTGTGGCACGTAGCGCCGTCTTGTTCAAAGTAAACGTTGTCCAGATCAATACCATCCAATTCAGGCCATAAAAAATCATTAATCATCTCTCGATAGCGCAATCCATTGACCGTAACTGTTGCTCCAGCCTCATTTTCGAAAAAGTAAGGTCCAATGACCCCGCGGGACCATAAACCGCACCAAACAGTCACGCGTTGAGGATGGAGAGGCTTTTCAACACTAACTCTTGGGTTTTCCGAGCCCCAAATGCGACAGTTTTGCTTGTTGACGTAGCCTCCGAGGTGGAAATGGGCCTCATCAGTCAAGATGATTTTTCGATGAAATTCCGGTTCATTTTCATGCATTTCAAGGACCCAATCAGCAAAGACACGACGTTGTTGATGATCAGCCGGCTTGAGTTCTTGTGTTAACTGAACTTTATAAGCCTTAAGACCCAAGTCTTTATGCAAAATACCGTGTAATGACGTTTGTGGAATGCCTAATTCCAAAGAACGACGAGGAATCGACAAACCTGGGTTTTCTTCAACACTTTGGGCTACAACAGCAATATTCTCAGTTGTTCTTGAGCGACGTGCACGGGTTTTATTCTTCGCATCACTAACTTGCCCCAACAGCTCGAATTTGTCCACCAATTTCTGTATTGCGGTCCGACAAGGTGCTTCACGACGACCCAAAAATGTTTTAGTTTTATGAACCGTCTCTGCCAAATTTTCACCATTTTTATAGTGAATTTTAATAATTTCAATGCGTTGTTGAAGCGTGTATCGTTCCATTTTTATTAATAGCGTAGTTTCTACTTGTCAAATGTCAAAAAATGACAGCTTCAAAAGTGACAGCTACCGAAATAGCGGGCTATTCAAAATAACACCTCTTATTGGAAACCCCGTTACAATGATGCAAACACCAACCGGCACTAGTGTGGTTGAAAAAGCCTGTACTGAAAATTGAACAGGTAGATACTGCTAAATATATTTTCTCTTAATCTTATATATAAAGAACAATCCAAATTATGTTTGTGCGCTATCTTCTTTTTTTCGGCTTGATCGATTTTAATGAAATTATCAGGAAATCTTAGGACATATTTGGAGAGTGCACATAAGAAATCAGTTTGCCGTCCGATGTCTAGAACCGGAGTTATGACCAAAAATGTCACTCACATGTTTGTTATTGCTTTATTAGTATAAATATTATTTTTGTATACGCACAATTCATTTTGGATTCTCTTGTTGCCGCATGTTTGGTGTGTGCACACAACTTCATCCTTTAGTTAGTTATTGAATATCATAATTTGCGGGAAAAATAGAGTCGGGTAAAGCGTTCCACATTCGTGTGGTGCGGCTAAAGAAGGAATTTATATACTTAACAGTACGTGCGAAGTTGGACTCAAGGGTAAACTAATGGACATTACATAACATAAGTTTACAAACGAATTGTGAGCTTTTTTCCTTCGAAAATGTCACAAAAGTTCATTGTGGACTTATGTCTTTCGTATGCAATTATGATTCTGCACCAAAGTGAACAAGATTTAGGACTTGTTTTACAATGACTGAATACAATTCAGATTAGTTAACGGTCACATAAATTTAGAGAAAAGATCGGATGGAGCGTTCAAAAACCAATTGTGATGACATTTCGTCCTTTTTCGTGCGACGTATGACCCTCGGTCAAATAACTACACACAACTTTATTTCTATAGAAATGTTAAGAGTTTTAGAGATACGTACTTTGTATTATTGGAGCTTAAACTTCGTGTAGGTATACGTTTTTTGTATTAAATAAATTATTTGACTTCTCTTTATATGGCTTTGTCTACATTTATTCATTGTTCTTATTATTTGCTCATTGCCTTCTTCCATTGTTTTCTTCCTTCAAAAAAACACACACAAAAAATAAAATTAAAACACAAAAACAGAAAATAAGTACCTAAGAACCTGCCTCTGCTTTTGTTATTAAAGTGTGCTATATAGAAGGGAGCTGTGGGCCGAATACTATACTGCTTCATAGCAGTTCGTCAGATATGGGGTGTGACTGCTGCCATCGGAAGGAGGAAGAAAATCTGCACCAATTAAATCCATGTTTGATTGCCAAAAGCAAATACTCAAATCGGATTAAAAGCTTTGTCTTTCTTAAATTGGCTCCGTAAACTCTACGAAAATTCTCAATTGAAATTTGAGCGCCTGAAAGGATGTGAACATCGTTGCAAGGTTGTATTATATACAGTACATACTATTGTTGTATAGTAGAAAAGTGCGCGGGAATCGGTGGTATAGGTATAATGGAGCCACTTAAGGCTATGCTATATTCTGTGTTCTTAATAGTGGAATTGTGGAGAAGTTGAGTTTTGGTTAAATTGACGAGCACTGGAGTGTTCTTTCTACTTCTTCTTCTCCCTCATCGTCTTCATCACTTGAAAACCATTTATTTGAGAGTTTTCCAGCTGCTGGTTCCGTATTATTCTGTGGTGTTCTTTTGTTAGGATGCAACATTAAGAAATTAAATAAAGATTTCAAAAATTTCCTAATATCCTTTCTGTCTCTATACGATATATTCTTGATGGTACTACTATGAGTGTCTACAAAACTAATATGATGTATATTTATACACTTTTTGGGGGAGAAAATTATAAATTATTTCGAGAGCAATTGGGTTCGGTTTCCAAGTGCACCATCAGATTTATTTTTATTCAGATAGTTTTGGTTTTTAAGTATATATAAAAGCAACAAATTTTAAGATTAAATCTGCTCATTGTTCTACCGTTCGAACATAATATATTAAACGAGCTGAATGACTGGTATTTTGATTTCAACGTTTTTCATTTCATCAAAAATATTTTTCGACAGAAAGCAAACCTTCTTTTGTCTAATAGCCTATGACGAGCTCAGTTTACCTAAGCAAGCTTCAGATAAGAATGTCACAACACTGTACACTAATTATTTTTTGATTTAAAAAAATTTACTGAACAATGAATGTTCCTTAAATGACCGAAAGAACACCTCTATAGAAATAGTCGCAATTGAGTGATACATTTCACGGATCACTGTCACAAGCCTTTGCATTATTTTGTAAAAAAGGACATTACTGTGCATTGCATGAAATGCAATTGATAGTCATTTGAGCATTTATCGAACACACTCTTTCTCAATTGATGAGAACGCCTAAAGCCCACAACATAAATGCTGGTGTGCACCAGGGCTCCGTTATGTCTCCCGCACTTTTTCTTCATTTTCATAAATTAACTCTTGTCTGAAATGTCAAATTCAATAAATTATTTCGCAGTAACTATAAGGCCCATATTTTTACTTGCGATTATAGGTACTATAAGGCAAGTTATGCATTCATGCAAAAAAAAAAATTAACAATCAAGCAGTCATGTTTGTCTGTGTGCCTATATGCCTGCCCGCGAGTCTGCAGCCTAAACGGTTGTATGGATTTGCTTCAAACTTGATATTTATTGTTTTTTTTTGCGGAAATATGTCCACACGTTTTTTTTCATTTTTTTTAAGGCGACAGATAGCAGTAGCTCCCATACAATTATTTTGGCCAAAAACAAAAATCTTACTTTTCTCAAAAACTGCTCCAACGATTTTTATAAAAAAAAATCAGTGCAAATATGAAGGGAAAGGGTACCTTTGAAAATCTGGGAAACAGCTAATTATATTTTTTGCATTTTTTTACGCAGAAGCTGCTAGAAAAATTAAACAGTATTGTCCATCAAAATTTAATAAAAATCTCGAAACGATTCAATAGATTCTTTCGAAACTTCGTATTTGGTAGTTTTTGACGTTATCTTGAATAATTAAACAGACTATTTACCTAAAATTAAAATCAACGGTACCTCTCATACAAATGTTAATAAATCGTAAAGAAAAAATGTATTTGCCAAAAACGGCTCCAAGAATTTTTATTAAAGAATGTTTGTGTTCTTACATTAGTACTGTTCACTTTTAAGTATAAATATATTTTATTTTTACGTATTTATTAACGGCATGCTTACTTCCCATAGAACCACTTTACATATTATCGACTTTCTCACTATTGGATGAACTGATTTAAATTAGTTTCTTTATGCATATCCTCCCTAAAAGTGTTAATGAAAATGCATACTAGAATTTATTTTAAAAAACCGTTCCAAGGATTTTTGATATATTCTTATTTCTCCAGGAATTTAAATGCCATCTTTGTTTTCCCTCCAACTATAAATACTAAGCAATATAAGAACATTTAATTATGTGTATTATCAATTTATTATTTGTAGCTTAGGGGCCAGTTATAGCGATCAGGAAAAGCTTGAAATAGTATGAAAGTGAATATTTTTTCCTGGTGGTCGTTTATAGCAAACAGGAAAATTATGTCAGTTGGCAAGTTGGCACTCAATACTATTTCGGGCATTTGCCTTTTGGAAAGCGAACAGTTTTCAGTTTCTGGTATGCGACAATGGCTTCATTCAAATGTCGGTACGATGGCCTATTTAAGATATGTTTATCCACTGAAGTTCCTGAACAACCAACATCGAATAGGTTGAATTTGTATGGGTTTGTGCATTATGTTTCCGACATTTCTCATGGTATACAAAAGTATACCAAAATTTTTCGGATAGCTTAAAATTTTTTTTTGCTGCAGCAGTTGTTTTATCATCAACTGTATTCTTACATGGGAATACAACAACACCAACCTATCCGGATAGCTATAGTTCGGTTATTGAATGAGGCCAATGACAGACAACTTATTGGGGAATGATCACATATTGGACTACCCCAAAAATGCTGCTAACATAAGACTTCATTTTATTTTCGTTTTCTACCACTAAGAACATATAATTTAAAACTCAGAAACGTTCAAGAAAGTAGTTTTGAAATTACAGCGCTTTGTATACAATACTTTTGTTGTAACTGTTATAAAAAAACGCTGACATTTTAAAACTATTTACTTAATTTTGTTGATTAAATATTGTGCGGTTTCAATAAGCATTCTAAGAGCTTTTAAGAATCAATAATTCTTATTCTAACAAAATTTTATACAAATTTTCATAATATATAATAAATAATATATAATACATAATATATAATATATAATATATAATATATAATATATAATATATAGTATATAATATATAATATATAATATATAATATATAATATATAATATATAATATATAATATATAATATATAATATATAATATATAATATATAATATATAATATATAATATATAATATATTTTTTTCAGTATTTTCTTGAAAAATGTCATATTCTGGCAATTCAAATTATTTTTTTCTTTCATAATCAAGTAATCGATCTAAGAACAGCGAAGTTAACATTCCTTTTTAATCCGAACCCTAACCTGCATAAATACATCCTCCTTCCTGACTCCATCTTCCAACTTTACAAACGTCACCGTGTCGACGACGCGTCCGTGGATTAGCCATTTCAACTCAAGTATTATTTCAACTTAACTATTTAATCTCACCCATTTCCCTTCAGAAAGATCTCCGAGGTCGGACAAACGCATTTATTCTGCTAAAGAATAAAAAAATCTTCCAAATGCATTGAAATGCTATGTTAGATTTGTCAACTGACTTAGGATTCCTTGTATATATGGCAATGTTGGCTTACGTATTATGCTTGTTAATAAGAGAGTTTTGTTTATTGTGTGTGTGATTTTTATTTTAGTAAAATATATATGTTAATTTTAAGTACTTCGATTGTACAATTTAATTATAAACAAAATTCATGACTAGATCGCACGTACTAGCTCTTATGTTCGAGCACATCGTAAGCACAAGATTTTTAATAGAAACAGTTCAATATATTTTTTGTCTTTTTTACTTAATACATATAAAATTTGTTAATTTTTTTTCTACAAAAATTTTAGTAGGTATGACGATCTTATGTATTTAATAATATAAATTTATAAACTGAATTTCAAAAAAAATCGTGTAACTATTTTCGAAATATTGAATTTTAAAAATTACGTTTTTTTTCCAAAAACCCAAAAATAATATTTTTCGAAAATTTTGGTATGCAGTATTACTCAGAATTCGATGGAGCTCCTATATAAAAATTTGATAGAAATCCGTTTAGCCGCTTATGAGAAAGTCCAAAATAAAATAAAATGCACGACGGATCGGACGTACAAATGAAAAAGATTCATAATGAAAACGTCTAAAAGTATTTTTAAAGTCGTTTTTCTCTTAATTTCTTATATTTAAAAATGCTTAAATTTTTTATAAAATAAAATTGGTATGAACATTTTAAATATTTAATAATATAAATTCAAAAATTAAATTTCAGAAAAAATCGTCCACCCGAAAACATTGAATTTTCAAAAAAAAAATGTTTTTTTTTTCAAAAATCCAAAAAACCCTTTTTTCGAAAATTTTGGCATGCAGTATTATTAAGAATTTGAAGGAGTTCCATTATATAAATCTTAATCGAAATCCGTTGAGCCGCTTATGAGAAAGTCGAAAAACAATAAAATAGTTGTATGGCAGGTACCGTTAATAACAAAATATTAAAAAAAAAAAAATTGGCCAAAATGTAGACCATACCGAAAGTAGTGTAGACGCCAATTTTTATCAAAGTCGTTAGAGCTGTT
Source organism: Philhelius pedissequus (assembly GCA_910595825.1). Lineage (NCBI taxonomy): Eukaryota > Metazoa > Arthropoda > Insecta > Diptera > Syrphidae > Philhelius > Philhelius pedissequus. Next base: position 33,998,810 of record OU343160.1, read on the forward strand.
TTCGAGATAATTAAGATTGTAAAAAAGTACCGTTATTTTTTGGGCTAAAACTATGATTCAAAAATCTGTTTTGGGCAATCACCTACAACGATTAAATACCAAGTTTGAAAAAAATCGCTTCAGCCGCTTATGCTGTAGAGACTTATGTACATACAGACAGACAGATAGACGGAATTGCGGGACCCACATTTTGGTATTCTCTATCATCGTAATGCTAAATTTGATTAAAATCGCGAGTTCGATTTTTTCCAAATGAAAAACTTGGACTACAGTACCTATACCGCAAGTAAAAGTGTGTTAAGTGTTGTTAACAATAAAATGTTTATGGATTAAAATTAAATATTTTGTGTAATCGAAAATGGTGTTGTTTTTTGTTGGTTGTCGGTTTTTGACAGAAAACGTGTCGATTTGACACATGTCACTGACAGCTCCATAGTCATTTTTTACCCTCAAATCTGCGAAAGATGTTGTTACTTAAAAAATGTCAAAAAAATCCCTAACCCTTTTTTGAAATAAGGAACATCTGGAGGAAATAAGTTTAATCGTTTGACCTAATACATAATGAGAAAATCGAAAATATGAAAAGTTTTTCTATGGGACATGGATAACATAAATATTGACACTGACTTTTTTTCTTTAATTTTAAAGTAGATTTCACTAAATCTCTTTTAAAAATATAAATAAAAATTCTACTTTTGTGTTAGGAAAATGATTTTCTCGGGTATTCAAGAAAATGTCAACAAAATAAAAAAAAACACTAAGTATCCATAAGCTTTCGAAAAATAAACATTGAAGTCGTTTTCGAAATATTGAGTTTTAAGAAAAATATTTTGTTTATAAATTAAAAAAAATGATTTTTTGAAAAATTTTAGTTTATATAACTGTTGAAATTTTGTATGAGCTTCTACATAAAAAGTTCAAAAAAAAAATCAACTGAACTGTTTTCCAGAAAAACGGAAACCAAAAAAAGATACGAAAAAAAATTAGTTGCATTCTCTCTATTAATAAGATAATTGATCAAAATCTCGAAGTAATTTTTTGTTGGAAATGCACAATGTGCCACAATAGTGCCTGCACAAAATTTGGCTTCTTCATTCATCTTCTTCATTTTTCATACATTCTCAACCATTTTGAGAATTTAAGTTTACGGCCATAGAGAGGCCAATATTGATAAGAGATATGTATACTCTTTTGTATTATATTATTGTAGAACTCAGATTTTGAGTACTCTACATTATTTAGAAGTATAAATATGCATATCATTTAGCTTTTGATTATATAAATATTTTTAAATTGTACCCACTTTATCTAAGAGCCTTCTGTCGGGAAAACCATTTTTCAAAACAAACTAAATGTAAACAAATGAATATACAGCTTAGAATATTCCTCACCAGCAAACATCAAATTAACCAGATATATCATCCCCTTAAAATGCACTCCATTCAAACATTTATTTAACTCTTGATTTCTATTACTCCAAATCCGACTCTAATTCCATCGCTTAATCCACTTCTACGAAATGATATCCTTTTTGGTTTTTCGATCTCCATTTTGCAAACAATGCCGACTTTTATGCGTCTGATTTTGATCAATTTATCTTAATTCTACTTGAAGAGCATTAAACTAATGGATGTATACCAATGTACCAGACCCCTGAGCCTGAAAACACTTGGAATCATTATTCAATTTCTCGTTGCCCTACTTACACGCAAATGTTATGTATATGTATGTCTTGTATGGCCATCAGCCATCACCCAACACGATTCGGGATAAATCTTTTATGAAACCATCAACAAAATCGAATAGTAAACTCGAACCTAACAGCAGCGGTACAACACAGCCACGTACTCACTCTAACACCAAATCATAACCCCAATGAGGCTTTGAATTCCTATATAAGAGATCTATGGACTAAAAACAAGGGATCACACTATCCAACCACGAAGATGAGGATGAAGATGAGGACGAGTGCTTATGGGAATACACCTGAAAAATGGAAAATCATCTCATTGAAGGTGAATAACTATCCTGGCATTTATCTGACGGAGGCAATTATTTCGAACATTTATTATTGGAAAAGGAACGGGTACTATACTTCGAAGACCGCCCCATCAGTATCCGCAGTCTCTTTGGAAATTTCCAAAATCAAGTATGCACCATTCATCTTAAATGAATGAAAGAAAAAGCTCCATCTTCTTCAACTACTGCTTCCACATATATATTATGTAGGTATAATAGATACTAATGGAAAACGCAGGCTATACAAATTTAGAAAATTTTTCATTCGAAGCTCGATGGTCCTTATTAATGACGGTTAAGCGAGCATTTGCAATGGGCGATCCCGGAACAATTAGGCTAAGTGATGAGATTAGAGACATTCGCGCCGTTAAACTCGTTTCGAATAACACCATGTTTCCGAAGCCAAAAAACCACTAAACTATATAGTCTTATATACTTTGTCCCCCAACTCCTATAATTTTACTCCTACTGATGTTCCTTTGGAATCCTCAACGGGAATGTATTATTAAAGTCGGCATGTTTCCTAATCAAGATCATTTGTTATTCGGCAGAACCGATTTACGGGCTTAACATTATTGTAGTGCGGTGGTAGAGAGGATTATATTCAATGTTTTAGCCTAAACGAAATCCTTTAACATTATGCTTTGCTATTTAATTTCATTAAAATGTAAATTTAACTTTTCAATTTATTTAGTTCGGTTTTTTTTGTGTGCTTTTTTTGTGTATGGGGGTAGTGGATGATTGTGTGTGTGTGTATCGGGTTAATAAATTCAAAGCCATTATTATTGTTGTTCTATCTGGTTCTGGATATAGAAGGTGGTCGTCAATGGCTGGTGATTCCTTATGAGGCCGATATAAATGCGTAACGCATTAAAGGAGTTAGAAGGTATTCTAATTTGCCTTATATTAGTATACTGGTACGGTACATATATAGAAGCGCGCAACGGAGAGTTAAGATGATATTTATTGGGGTTTGTTGGTTTAATGGTCTGGTAAACCGGGGCTTTGTGTTTTAGATAAAAGCAATACCTATATGGAATTGAATTAATAAATTTTCAATATTTTAATGTGGTCGGCCGAATAAGATGGTCGTCAATCAGAGCTAAACTGGCCTTCTGGGGGTTGTTTGTTTTAAGGAGAATTATTGGTTTGGTGTATTAGTTGGAAGCCGCAAGCTCACGAAACCAATAATTCACCTAAAATAAATACAACACTCCCCCAGCCCCCGCCCAACGGGGGAAAATTTTGAGGAAATTTTTTTAACATTTTTACACCCAAAACATTGCAGCTGCGATAAGGTTGCGGTAAGACAATTAAGCTTCGGTTAGACCTTACCGAAATCTTACAGAAGATAAAATATTATTAGAGATGCAACTCTTTGTGTTTTTCCCTTCAATTTAGGACTGTTTCAAACAACTAACTAAAACTCAAGTTATAACAATTGGTTAAGCAATTCCGAAACGAGCTCGAAAGCATAAATATTGACCTCAAAGTCACTCTTATCTGTGTTCCAGATAACTATGCCATTGAGGGAAATTAGAGTGCGGATGAACTGACAAAACGGAATGAGAATATTCGACCCTTGTACATAGTTATGGAAAGGGTAATATAAACTCAATTTTTCTTAACGAATAGAATCTTGGTGGGGTAGTTTAACAAACTGCAAAATTTCAAGAAAGCAATACAAGATTTTATATGCACACCCGGACGAAAAAACCCAGGGTTGGTGCAGCATATATTTGTCAGTAGATCAAGAATGGTCATTCATATCCTGTGTAAATGTCATATTCTCTGTATTGAAGAAGACTTTTATTATGGCCTTTGCGAAATGAAAATCAAATATTTTTTTTCTTCTTTCTTCTATAGGTCGTGTTTTTCTGGAGAGAGTTTTTGGTGCACATATTCCGGATGACCACACGTATTGATTACTGGTCGCATCGGTGATCAGTCTGCTAGCTGCCTAGATTATCGCAGAATGTAGCTGATCTCCGGGGTGGCTAATAATCCAATTAATTGAGTTCCCTAAGGTCCGCCTGTTGATTTCCACAAGCGGGGACTATATAAATCTAATTGACGGATATGCACAAAACTTTTCAACTAGTTCTTCAGTATACAAGTTATGGTATCAAAAAGAAGCGCCCTATAATTAATTGGGCCACTGAACTAATGAGCTGGTGATCGCCATTTCTTCCACCAAAGATTAATATTTTAAAAAATAAGGAAACATCGTTTTAGCCATTTAAATAGACCGATTTGGCAACCTTCAGTAACAAAATTCTGATATTCTCGGTTTCAAAAGTTTTAGGACACGTTACCGCTGGGACTCATTTGAGTTAAAATTGATTCAATTTTTTTTTTGTTTGGATCAGGGACCCATGTTTTATAGATTTGACTCATTTTTTTAAAGAACGGGTCAATTTATAGCTTAAAGGACTTTTATATCATTTTGCAGAAAATATTTTAAAAAGATTGAATAGTCTGAACTACGCTTCTATTTCCTTTCCTTCCATTGGATAAAACATAGAAGAGTTTTGCATGGATGCCTTAAAATTAAGATATGCGTGTGAAGAGCCTAATGTTTATGAAAATTTCTTACTTTATTACGTATAATGAAATTGATGACGTTTCCTCAAAATTCTGCAGCCGCAAAAGGTCTCAGCTAGTCAACACAAAAATGTTTAATAGATAAGCTCTTGAGGCAATTATGGTTTGCCAAAGAGTAATGTGCCTCAATCGATAAAATTTGGACTCCAGATCAAAAACTATGCCTCTGTTCATTTGTTTTCTTACTTTTGTCCTATAATTAAATTGTTCCTTTTTGTTTACTTTTTAAATAAAATGCACGACTGGATCGCACGAACTTGCTCTTTTGTTCGATCGTATCGTATGCAAAAGATCCTATTAAAAATCTAAATATAAACTTAAAGTCGTTTTTTACTTAATTTTGTATATATGCAAAATTTCTTTAATTTTTTTTATAAAAAAATTTGTGTGACAATCTTAAATAATTATAATATAAACTTAAAAACAAAATATTAAATCGGCCCAATCAGAAAAAAATAATTCAAAATTCTGAAAAAATACTCAAACTTATTTTAGACCAAATAAAAGTACGCCATTTTATTTCTTGTATAAATTTGAATGTATGAGGAAAAAAATTTTAAATACTGTGGAGCGGTTTTTGAGAAAAAAAGATTTTTTTTTAATTTTTGAAAAAAAAATACAAAAAAATTCCAAAGCGCCAATTCATAGGTATTAACCAAATACATAACTATAATTTTTGAAAAAAATAATTAATGAATAGTTTTCAAAATATAAATTTTTAATTAAAAAAAAAAAATTAAAAAAAATACAAAAAAATATTAATTCAAAATATTGGTATGCAGGATAAATTGAACAACCTAAACCTATAAAATATGTGTGCAATTTCGAAAAAATCGGTTAAGCCATTTATGAGATAGTCTAAAGCAAAAAAACGTTCCTATGGAAAGTACTGTTTTTAGATATTTTAAAGAATTTTTTCAACCATATGATCGGCCGTACCGAAAAAGCTGCACTGATTTTTTATAAATCGATAGAACCGTTTCCGAGAAAAATAGTTTTTAACGTAACGGTTTATATAGCAGTTGCCGTTATTTTTTGAGCTAAAAAAATTTCTGTACAATGCCTAAAAAAATCTATATACCAAGTTTGAAGCAATTCGGGCCACCCGTTTGGGCTGTAGGTGTCTATACATAGGTACATACAAACAGACTGACAGAATGACAGACATAGAAACGGGCAGAATTTTTAGACCATCTTTTTTCGTCTTCGCTATCATCGTATAATGTCATGTTTGATTGTTAACTCAAACCTTTTTTTCTCGACGAATGCATAACTTGCCCTATAGTACCTAACCTATAATCGCAAGTAAAAATGTGGTCTTAAGACATTTTGAATTTTTAATTATAATTTTCTTATATATTATCGAAAATACATAGTTTCTTGTGGAATATGTATGTGATTTATTTAAATTCAGTTAATTTAATAGTATTTATAATCGAGGAAAATAAAATATTCACTTCGAAAAAATTGCGACAAACCTGAATTTTGGTGGAGAGCTTCATTTTTACGTCCTAAGCATTTTCTAAAAAGTACCATAAATTCGGAGAGGAGAAAACAATTTTAGAGGCGGAAAGGGTTTTCTTTTAAAATTGTTGGTATACATTGTAGTCCATGTCCTTCTAGACAAAAAAGATTAAGACACTTTTTTTTCGTACAATTGATAGATTTGGAGATAAATGGTGGAAAATATTTTCGTGTAGTATCTACATTTAGAACCAGAAAGGAAATTCTGCCATCTTATCTTATATAGGGTCCGCCAAATAACTTTTTTTTTTTGAAAATGGGCGCAAAACATCGAGTGTAGCTTCGGCTGTGCGGCACGTAGCGCCGTTCTGTTGAAACCAAATATTGCCAATATCCTCCTCTTCAATTTTTGTGAACAAAAATTCGTTCAGCATGGCCTGATAGCGATCGCCATTGAATGTAACGGCCACTCCTAGCTCATTTTCGAATTATGCATCTGGACCAAAATCCACACCAAACAGTGACTCGTTTTGGGTGTATCGGCTTTTCAATGTATGCGTGCGGGTTTTCTGTGCCCCAAATGCGACAATTTTGCTCGTTTACATACCCGCCAAGATCAAAATGAGCTTCATCTGAAAAGATGATTTTTTTGGAAAAATCGGCATCTTATCTAAATCGATCGCAAGCCAACTTAGGGACCGTTGTTCAAGCAAATACACAACCATATTCGTTCAGCGAAAGGATAATCTAATTATCTGTCAAATCAGACATGAACTAAGTGTTACCATTCACGAAATAAGCACTAGTTGAAAAAAGTTAGATGGCGGACCCGTTAGTAATAGTAATTTATTTTATTTTGTTCAATAACTCTAAAAGCCTTTATTTTTCTCAAAATTTTCTAAAAACACCTTGTAGACAATAAAATTATCTACAAGATACAAGGTGTGCGGGTAATTTAGATGTTGTACAGTGTTGCTGGCCTTTTATGGATGCGGGTGATTTAGCGGTCACTAATTATCGTATTTTTGGTATAAACGGTAATGTAACACTTCCAAGATCACTGAAAATTGAGTAATAATTATAGTTGACACAAATCCATTACCTCATTTGTAGTGTCTGTAATTACACAACTCTGATTTAAAATGAATCGTTTCTTATTAAAAGGATTTTAATATTTTCTAAATTATCTGTTAATAACCTCATCAGGTCTTAGACAAAGAGTTCCTAATGAATATTTCTAACCAAGCCAATTATTTGTGTAAGTACCTTCTCTTTTATCATAAGCTCAATGATTTCGAGAAGTATTTGTATACGATATAAAACATAGAAGACTTAACTCATTCCATTAATATTTTTTTTAAAAGCAGTTGTGCAAATGAAATACGATTTGATAAGGCAATTTAGAACCCCTCTTTTATAATGGGACTATAATTACAACGAACAATAGTGTCCTTAATTTCAAAATATTCACCTCTTCACTTTACTCATTTTGAATTTAGTGCTTCCTGTTGGTGTTTGTGCGTGTGTGTATGGGTGAGTACGTATATATTTATAGAAAGCATTGAGAGGTATAAGGCACAATGGAATATTGCTTACAATCAGCCCTATAAGTTGAAATGCAAAAGCGAACTTTTTGTATTAAAACAAAAGAAGAAAATTTATAGAGATTAAATGTTGAATAAACACTTTTAGTTAGCAAAGGATACCCAAACTCAGATTATAAAAGTCAGAGAGAAAAATAGGCAACAACTTCATTAGTAACGCAACAGTGAGGGAACACACAAAACCAACCAACCAGTCAACCGACCCTCTTATACCCCACACTAACCTTAACGTTATTCTATAATAATGATAATGATGCTACTAAGCCGGGACCAGGACCAGAACCTGGACCCGGACCATAAGACCGTAAGACCAGGCAGGACAGGTATTAGACTTTACTGTCAATACCCACTAAAACATGACCTTTCTTTGATTAAAACAATACAAAAGCATTAAGCTTTTAACGAAGGAGGTGGTATTCCCGAACTCGATTCGAAGACACAATGTTGTTTAGACGATACGTCTGGCTGTTATTCAAAGTCTCATTCAAATAAAATTGACGACTTATCTTGGCGAAGTTACCTAAAGTTTGAATAAATAGATGAAGATGATGCTATCAACTTAACATTATACGCTGACACAGATAAAGTAGATATAGTAAAACATCTTTCAACTATCTATTCCCCCAACTCCAGCACACACATTGACGAGCCGAAATTAATACAAGGAGCCATCCTCAAATTATACTGAATTAATTACAACCATATACGACTATTATATAGACTTCTTCTATTTACATTGAACATTATTTCGTAAAATTGCTAATTTTGCACAAAGTTGCCTACCGAACCTCTTAGATTATGTTGTGTACTATGTCGATGTTGATTGGTCGGAGAAGAGAATATTAGGTTTAACAATGGATAAATCAGGTTGATTCGGGGTTCAGGGCTTAGGTTATAATATGTGCTGGCTGGCTTAATCATTGCTTCGTCTAGCTATATTGGGTCTGTTTAATGTTTATCGAATCGGATTTAGCTTAATTGAAAGTCTGTGCGTCCGTGCATGTTTGCTGCTGCTGCCACACCGTACACAAGTACAATATGTTCACATATTATATGGATCTTGGTTGAAGCCTTAATGATGGCGTTTCTTTAATGTTTGATCAAATTTACTTGGGAGAAAATTTAAGATTTATTGAAAAACTTTAAAAAGTTAAATCTTAAGATCGATGATGTCTTCCTTTTCGTTTTAATTGCGTATACATGGATTAGATATTAAGCTATAAGGCTTTGACTGTTGCTACATTCTGGTTGTATGAAACAGACTCAATAAAGGAATTTCTTAATTGTGTACTGATAATTGCTTGACTTTATTAAAAAGAAAGCAAAAATTATGATTCAGGATTTTAGTGCGGAGGAAGCACTCGGACCTAATGCTTTATTTTTAGTCCATCAACACTATGGAAAGTTTAAAATCTAAGTGTGAGAAATTAAACTGTCTCAGGATATACCATTTCTTATCTCTAGCCTTTTATTAAATAAAAACAAATGGAATGAAAAAAATAAAATGCACGACTGGAACTCACGAACTTGCTTTAATGTTTGATTACATCCTATGCAAAAGATTTCTATTAAAAATCTAAATTTATTTATAAATTCGTTTTTTACTTAATTTGTTGTATACATAGCTATACAAAATTTCTTTAATTTTTTCTAAAAAAAAATTGGTATGACAATCTTAAATGTTTAATTATATAAACTTAAAAACAAAAGATTAAATCGGCTTAATCAAAAAAAAATAATTCAAAATTATGAAATAAATACTTAAACTAATTTGAGCTCAAAAAAAGTACGACATTTTATTTCTTGGATAAATTTGAATTAATGAGAAAAAAAAAATTTAGTCTGTGGGGCAGTTTTTGAGAAATAAAGTTTTTCAATTTAAGCTATTTGAAAACATTTTTCAAAAAAAAAATTGAAAAACGCCAATTCATTATGTATTCAGCAAATACATATAACTGTAATTTTTGAAAAAAAAAAATTAATGAGCTGCTTTCAAAATATAAATTTTTAATTTTTTGTAGATGCTTTTAAAAATGCAAGCAAATATTAATTAAAAATATTGGTGCTGTTAGTCTGTCAGTCTGTCTGTCTGTCCTCGAGTCTACAGCCTCCAACCGTTTGGATAGGTTTCCTTCAAACTTGGTACATATTGTTTTCTCGGTAATATGCCCACACGTTTTTTTCATTTGTTTTTTAAGCTGATAAACCACAGTAGCTCCCATACAATTTTTTTTTGGTCAAAAACAATTTAAATCTAATTTTTCTCAAAAACGGCTTCAACGATTTTTATAAAAAAAAATCAGTTAATAAAGGGAAAAGGATCATTTCGGTAATTTTTTTTTTGAAACAAATTGTCAGTTTTGGTACGTCTAGTAGTACCATTTTTTTGGTCTTCCATTTTCTGAAAAACTGTTGATTTGATTTTTGTTTTAATTTTTTATGCATTCTCTCCTATAAAGTTTAAACACTAATGTAAACAAAATTTTTTTTTTAAATAAAAAAATACTGTTTTTTTTTTGAAAACTCTTAATTTCGAAAACCATTTGGTGGATTCTTTCGAAACTTCGTAATTGGGAGTTTTTTGACGTTATATTGAAAAGTTAAAAAAAAACTGTATTCCTAAAATAAAAACCAACGGTACCTCCCATACAAATGTTAAAAACACCGTTAACCAAAAATATATTTCTCGAAAACGGCTCAAAGAATTTTTTTTTAAATGTGTGAGTTCTTAGATTTGTACAGTCCAATTTTAAGTGTAAAAAAATTTATTTTGCGTACTTACTAATGGTACTTCCCATAGAACCAATTTACATATTTTCGACTTTCCCACTACTGGATATACCGATTAAAATTATTTTGCTTAAACAAATGCTCCCTAAAAGTGTTAATAAAACTGCATACTCAAATTTTCAAAAACAAAGTTTTTCGATTTTTAAAAATAAATATATATTTTTGAAATAAAAAAAAATTATTTTTTTTTAAAAACCGCTCGACCGATTAAAATTTTTTTTGTATATTCTTATTTATCCAGGAATTCAAATAGCGTTATTGTTTTCCCTCAAGCTATAACCACTTAGCATTACAAAAACATTTAATTATGTGTATTACCCAATTTATTTCTACCTTATTATTATTTTCTTTTTAATAATTTTTGCGTACGTCACTGAATACTACATACAATGTAACCCCTCATACATTTATATATACATATGGTTATATGTCTTTAAAAACAACATTCTTATGTATGCATTGCACATAAATTATAGAGTTATATGCTTATACTTACCTACATACCAACCTACATCCTTAATAATTATTATCATAAGTACATATTTACATACATATGTTCCATCCATGTTTGTAGGTACATATGTATATGTCTCCTAACTTCCATAATTAAAATCCATACCCTAGATTTAAATATAGATACATTTGTAGGTAGGTTCTTATATAACTATTCCTTGAATGATCCATTCAACAATTCATTATACTAAGAATCACGGTAATATTATTACCTACATCGGCTTTAAACCTGCATAGGATAACTAGGCTACTTACCTACTAACAGCGTCAGTGGTTAGCTATATTAAGGTTGTTAGTTACAAGAGAAAGTTCGTACGATCCAGTCGTACATTTTATTTTATTCAAAATCCTTACAGGCGTTTCCGAGAAAAATAGGGTTTAAAGTAACGGCTTAAATTTCAGGTACCTTTATCTTTTGAGCTAAAAAAAATGTTAAATTGTCCCTCTGTACAATACCTAAGAAACTCTATAAAACAAGTTTGAGGCATTTCGGTCCACCCGTTTGGGATGTAGGTGTCTACATACATACAGACGGGTAGACTGTCATACAGACGGAAAGAATTCTTAGACCATCTTTTTTCGTCTTCGCTATCTCAAAACTTATTTTCTTGACGAATCCATAACTTACTTTATAACGGGTGATTTTTTTGCTACTTGGTTTTTGACGTTTATATTTTTGACAGATCACACATGGCAAATTCCACGAACATTTGACATTTCGATTCAGTATTGTTTGCCATTTCATCACGAATAGACTTACGCCTGAACAACCATTGCAAATTATTGAAATTTATTATCAAAATTCGTGCTCTGTGAAAAATGTGTTTCGCAAGCTACGTCCGTTTTTTTTTCCGCTCATTTGTGGCTAAATGGATACGTGAATAAGCAGAATTGCCGTATTTGGAGTGAAGAGCAGCCAGAGGCAATTCAGCAGCTACCAATGCATCCCCGAAAAATGCACTGTTTGGTGCGGTTTATGGGCAGGCGACATCATTGGGCCGTACTTCTTCAAGGACGATGAAGGCCGCAGGGTTACGATCAATGGAGAAAGGTACCGTTCGATGATAACAGATTTTTTTTGCCGAAAATGCAAGAATTGAACTCGGTCGACATGTGGTTCCAACAGGACGGTGCCACATGCCACACTGCACGCGAAACCATGCATCAATTGAGAGGCGAATTTGGTGAGCAGTTGATCTCACGTTTTGGCGCAGTCAATTGGCCACCAAGATCATGTGATTTGACCCCGTTAGACTATTTTTTGTGGGGCTATGTTAAGTCTATTGTCTATGGGGACAAGCCAAACACGATTTCTGCCTTGGAAGCCAACATTGAACGCGTCATTGGTGAGATTCCGGCCGAAATGTGTGAAAAAGCTTGCCAAAATTGGACCTTCAGAATGGACCACCTGAAGCGTAGCAGCGGGCAGCATTTAAGTGAAATTATTATTAAAAAGTAAATGGCAGAAATTGATTTATCGATCCAAACAAAAATTTCATTCTCTTTTTACAAGTTTCTGTGTTTTTTTGAATTTTCAAAAACCAAGCTCTTAAAAAATCACCGTAGATACCTATAATCGCAAGTAAAAAGAGAAATTGAAAGCGAAGAAAAAGCTGAGGGACGAACAGTTAGTGTGTTACCAAAAAGGTAAGTCTAGACTTTCGGTATAGGCATTTTTGTGTACAGAAATCCTGTGATGTAATTTTTTATCAAAGGCTGAGGTTTCGCTCGTCGTATTCCATCTTTTTTAACTAATGTAAGTACATAAGCTTTAGTGTTAAAGGTTTTTATTGGTAACTAACTTGTTTAGGTGTTATTCTTTCAATTAATTTTACAATAAGTGTTTATGTTGCTCTTGTTGAAGTATTCTGCTGTGGTTAAAAACTCCTATACTTCCTTTTTCGTTTGAGATGATAGTTTGGTAGTATTCTCTTCTCGGACATCAGCACTGAATGATTTCTGCTTTGGTTTTCACTGATGGTGGGGTAAATGCTTATGTTCCCAGCAACCTATTATTCTACGGTAGCAGTCAAAATGATTTGTCAGCAATCAAACGACTTTCGGAGGCAATCGAACAGCTTAGCACTCCTGATCTGACAGCTTTCAAGATTGAAGAAATTCAAATGCACGACTGGGTCGGACGTACTTGCTCTTAAGTTCGATTATATCGTACGCACAAGATTCTTACTACAAACTGGTAAATACATTTTAAAAGTCATTTTTTATACTTAAATTATCTACATACATATGTATGTATATAGAAAAATAAAGAAAATATTACTAAAGATATTTTAAATATTCAAATACTATAAACTTAAAATCATAATTACTAAAAATATTGGCTACTAGTTTTCGAAATGTTATTTCGAAAATTTTAAAGTAGATACAATTACAGTATATAAGCTAGAATACTGTACGGAAGCATCACGTCAACGCACGCAGTGTTAATGTTTTTATCAAAATCGATTTTTTTTTTCAAAATTGTGTAAGTCGTTTATATGCTGATTAAGATTTTTCCATTACAGGTGCTTCGCAGGTACCGTTATGTAGAGCCTTAATTTATTGTCAAGTTTTGTAGAAAATAGTTTCAGGAGCTTAGGTTGTAGATTGATCTACAAGTACATCACATATTGATATCATGGCGACAATATTTTTATATTGGTGCCAGGTAAATCATCTATAGAGGCTACACAAAAATTGCAAAATCCAGTCGACAAAATTATGTTCTCAAAACGTTTAAGACAGGAAGCTCTTTGGTAAAACACCACTGAAAAATTTCATTTGAATAGCTTTCAATGGTTATTGGTATCTCTGTTGGAATTTATATATTTTTTTTTTTTCAACTTATACAGCGAAAGTAGAAACCAATAGATGATCAATCAGTACAGTATGCTAATGCCATGGTGGGGTGTACGATTTTTTGCAGGAAATAACCACAACAATTCGTGTAAGTTGAACAGTGGATATAATCTCTTTCAGTGGTTATTTTTTTCAATTCAGTGTGGTGAGAGTATACACAGGCACCAATGGTTTGAAAAAAGCTCGCCCATAAGCTCTGCATTGACAACTTTGGTTGAACAGATTATAATAGATTGACTGATGATGTGTCTAAATAGCGGAACGAACACTAAGAGTATTCCTTACTCGCTGAGTCTTGCCTGAAGGATGAATTACCGCAGGCTACTTATGGGGTGGTCGAAAATTATAGTTTATTCAAAATACTGACGGATAGGTTAGGTTAGATTGAAGTGGCAGACTTAGACCAGAGTGTGTCCCTTGTCGTTGAACCATTTCTAGCTCCTAATGAAGCGTATAAGAGACTGCAGATTTCTATTTTGTTTAGATCGCTGAGATGATCGAAGAAAAAGCCTCCAAGATGGAGCTTACGTTCCTAATATAGAGCAGGGCATGTACACAGAAAATGAGGAATAGATTCCACCTCTTCTTCGTCCATTCAGCTTCTGGAAAACTAGTTTGAATACACGCCAAGCCTCTTTGAGTGCTTGAATATGAGGCAGTGTCCTGTTATGATACCAATTACGGAGCAATCTGCTTAAGTATATCAAACTCTTGGAGCGTTTCAGATCAATTAATGACCAAAACTGTTTTGACGCCAGACAAGTGGTTTTGTTTTTCCATCGTCCTTTCCAAGGCCTATTGTTTCAGCATTAACTTATACAATGCAGCGATAGCTATACCTATATTTGTCTTTTCAGGCAGATAGTTGGTCAAATAAAATATAACGTTTCGTTACGAGTCCTATTGATGAAGAAATAGGGATATAGTTCCTTTTGGATATTTTGTATTCAATCACAAATGTATTCATTTCAATATAGCTAATGTTCAAGTCTGATGAAAATCTCAAAAAAATTGACTGAAGAAAGTTCAATATAGTTACTTCAAAACTGAATAATTTCTTGAAACTGGTTTCAGATGCAACCCTTTGGGCCATATATATCAGCAGCACTTCGTTTAAAGTTTCATATTCAGTTAAATAAATCGGAAACCCCCGAATATAATGGTACAAACTCAGGAAAAACTGTGGCCAATCTTAAACATTAATCGACCTTAAAATGGTAGTCTGAAAGCCTAGAAGGACTTCGCCCATCACAGAAATGTAAACGATGGGGAATATTGTCAATTAACCGTCAGCTGATTCTTCCACAATTACTCAAGTGGAATACTTTGAGTTACTGACTGTAGGAAATATTTCTCTGATTGCGTCTAGAGCATCTATCGCATTTCCTCACGTTTCAAAAGCTTGAATCATAAACTAATAACGTAAAGACCGGAAACCTCGGCTTTCATTTGACATTTGCCTACAAGCTGAAACACGCACACAAGTAACTTTTCTGTTCCTCTTCCAATAGACACATTGATAAAAACGCACACAAGAATCTTTTCTGTTCCTCTTCCTATAGACACATAGATAACACGGCCCTAGTAATTTGTTTTTGTTTTGTTTTTCGATTTCCCATTTATTCATGGATAGAGTTTCAAAGCTACAAATACAAGAATGTAAACAAATGGGTTTTGGGGGGTGAAACGTACGAAAGTTTCCGATCTTAGTATGGCTTATTTGTGGCTTGAATCATTGCGGGGGTAATAAGTCGTTCCATTTTGCTGGTGCCTCATTATAATACCTTCAATATATTACCTCAAGTTTCCATGCTGTTGAAGAAATGGTAGTGATTCAGCATTCAGTTATTTTCGTTCCGAAGAGACACTCTGAATAAAACTAAAAGAAAACTGCTTAGGGATACTCTGCAGAAGGCTCGAAGTTGGATTTTTAGAATCTTTTTCCTCATGTTCCAGAATTGTACTTCAGGTGAGATATACAAAAGTGGTTCTCTTATGATATTCCTAATGTCACAAACACATAAAAACAAAACGTTGTAATTATTGCTAAATGTGGTAATAACAATACTCTAATTTTATAATTGAAGAAAAGACTATTGTGAAGCATTTCTCTATATTCGCTTTAAAATATCAAACCTGAGATTTCAAAACTGAATCGCTCACATCTACTGGTTTTAATATACCGTACAAAATCCACATTGTTAAATAAAGTATCTTCTTTTAAAACTTTGAGACGTTTACAATAAGATTGACACACAATAGCCAGGCAAGTGTCATTGCCATAACATCCTATAATTTTCTTTTCTAAAATGAAAATAATAAACAAAACAAAAGTATGTGCTCTCGAAAAGGACCAACAATGCCAAATGCTAGTGACAACTTTGTGAGATCATCATCAAGTCAAGTGTCACGTAGTGTATTATGCACCCTTTATTCCCAGCTCCATCTACTCAAATACCCCAATTTAGAAGAGATACCCCAAAACGAATTGGTGCAGCATGTGTCTGACAGCTTACCTTCACAGAGACCGAGAGTTTAGTTGAACTTATTACCAGCCAACCAGTTGTTGCTTTGACATGATATACCGGGTCACAAGAAAACATAATATCTATATATAATTTGCAAAATCTGTCCACATAATAAAAAAAGAACTTCTTCAAAAAAGATACTCCACGCGAAAATCAAATTAACCATAATGGAGTTTAAGGATAAAAAAAAACCATGAGCTTAGTACGTGTGCGGCTTCCCTTTCAACCAAACGATATTTTCGGCTGCGGATATGGCATCTCTCAAAGGCTGTCACTCACATATTGAAACGCACTCAAAACAAATAAAGGACTCGGAACGGAGATGACGTATAAATAAATATACGAGTATATCTAGGCGTGGAGGTACAACGTTCCACCTAACACACCATCTTCATCATCATTGTGAATGCCTCACGTTGCTATACTTTTTGAAATTAAGTAAATAATTGCTACTTAAAATTCTTGCATCGTTTTCACTTTGTCAGTTTGACTACTCAACTTTGAAGGAAAAAGGAAGTGCTGGATGGTGCGGCGCGGCGGCAGATATGCGGGTGCTGTCATGCAGCCGAAGAGCCCACAATCAGGATGATGTGTGTGAATTTAGTAAGGCAAATTGCTTTGGAAGTTTTATTTCGTATATTTTTTTTTTTTGAATTATTTACTGTTTCAATGTTTTCTTTTCATGAATTTCGAGACGTATTAAGATCAAGACTGATGCGTGCTGTGAATCAGTTGATTTGTTTTGGGATTTATTTTTCTACAGCAAAATCAGTAAAGTATCCTTTTGAGTGATTTTATTTAGTGTCGATTCTTGGAGAATTTTTTTATTGAAATTTGTAAGAATTAATTAGCTTAAGGGATTACAAGCCTAATACAAAGTGCCAAAATATTTTGCAAAGACACAAGTCAGGCACCTCACAATCAACATGACATTTTTTCACAATGCCCCATAATTAGTACGTCCACTTTTACTGTGGCCTTAAAACAAAGTGCGTGAGAGAACGAGCTTTGCTTTTATACAAATTTACATCTCTTAATCTACTTTTTCCAAAGGTATTAAGAAATAATAAAATTAAACTGTCATTGGCATCATTCTATAACAGGACTATTAGCTATCCGGATAGGTTGGTGTTGTTGTATTCCCATGTAAGAAATTTTGTTCCTTTGTCGTCAGCTGTGTTCTTACATTTGAATACAACAACTCCAACCTACCCAGATAGCTTTAGATCGGTTATTGAATTAAATCATTTAGATCCAATTTTTCAATATTCAGGTAAAGGGTCAGAGGAATAAACGTACATGACTGTTAAACAACCAGATAACAACATTGAATTTTTCAATTAAAAAAAAAACAATCTATAGAATAATTCAATTTGAACCTCACTTTTGTTTCGAGTATCGAACTTTTCATAGAAATTAATTTTTGTGTAACGTTTATTTCAAAGCAATATTGTTTCAAAGTGTTTCTTACATCGAAAATAGCTATTTATTTTATTCTTCGATAACTCCTTATTCCCTACTAAAATGAGCAGATAACTTTATTCCTAGATTAGGTTGTATTTGACTGTTGAAAACGAATTTTTGGTCTATCTGGAGAATATGTTCTAACTCACTGCTTAACTGACTATTGAAAAATATAATGTATAAATTTTTAGATTATAGGGACAAATCGTGAAAATTTCATCCAAATCGTTAAAGACGATTCCAAGAAACCAGAAAATAAAAAAAAGTGAGAGTGGAAATGGACGGATTTTAGTAAATCAATTTTTTTTTTCTTGTTAATAAAAATAAACTCTGAAGAATTGATGAAAATTAGGTTGGTCGTTTCCACGAAACTAATAAATTATATAAGTGGCCGTGGCAGTGAACGGTAGGTATGATCCGCTTAAAACATTTCTGAATTTTGATTCTTGCCCAAAAAAAAAACGAACTCTAAATGTTCGTCTATATCGTAAGAACAGTTTCCAAGAAACAACTAAGTGACAAAATTGGGCGTGGAAGTGGGAGGATTAAACTAAATCCATTTTTTTAATTTTTTTTTGTTGCTCATAGGAACACATTGTGAAAATGTCATCCAAATTTTTGCTTCCGTTTTTTAAATATAAATCATTATTAATATACAAATTAAAATGCACGATTGAATCGCAAGATATTGCTCTTATGGTCGATCAGCACTACATTCTTAGTAGAAAAGAATTAATATATTCTTAAAGTTGTTTTTTTTTTCTTATTTTATATATAAAATTTCTTAAATTTTTTATAAAAAAATTATGGTATGGCAATAATTTCAAAAAAAAATATTTTTCTTCTCCAAAAATCCAGAAAAATATTTTTCTAAAATTTGGAAGTACCTCTCATATAAAAATGTAGATTTAAATCCGTGAGCTCAAAAAAAGTATACACCATTTTATTTCTTGGATACATTTGAATTATGTATGAGAAAAAAAATTTAAATCTGTGGAGCGGCTTTTGAGGAAAAAAGTTTTTTTTTTAAACTATTTGAAAACATTTAAAAAAAAAATCAAAAACGCGAATTCAAAGGTACTCAGCAAACACATAAATAACTTTAAAAAAAAAATGTAATGAGCAGTTTTCAAAATATAATTTTTTTATTTTTTTTTTTAAATGGTTTTAAAAATATTAATTCCAAATATTGGTATGCAGTATAAGTTGGGCTACCTACACCTATATAATATGTGAAATTTCGAAAGAATCAGGTAAGTCATTTATGAGATAGTCGAAAGCAAAAAAAGCGGTTCTATGGAAAGTACCGTTTTTAGGCATTTTAAAATTTTATTTTTCACCCATATGATCGGCCGTATCTAAAAAGCTGCATTGATTTCTTTTAATCAAAATCGTTAGAGCCATTTCTGAGGAAAATAGCTTTTAACGTAACGGTTATATTACAGGTATTGCTATTTTTTGACCTAAAAAAATTCAATTTCCCCTCTGTACAATACCTAAAAAACCCTGACACAGAATGACAGACTGACTAAATGGGACTTGGGATTAAATCTGATTTTTTTTCGATGAAGTTCCAAATCCTACTTCTTCTAAGGTTAGCCTTTCAGATTCTGTAGAACATTTTAGATCACTTTTAATTCGCCAGGCTTAGTAAATAAATATGTACACAGTCCAACTAGTATTTCAGTTTCGATAAGGCTTGGGTAATACGCCTTACCGAATCGTTATAGAAGCTGAAATGTTAGTAAATACAGAGAGTAATGGTTGAGAATTATATATCTCTACGTCCTGGTTCAAAGGATATGACCTAAGGATCATAGTGAGTGACATCTGACTAAGCTTTTGATAAGTTATGTAAAACATACTAAACTTTCAGCTTGTATATTTTGTTTCGGTAAGGTATTATAGAATCTAAATGGACTTACCGAAACCTTATCGAAGCTTAAATGTTATTTAGGACTTATGAACCTACGCCCTGTAACTGATCAGAACCTTAGTCAAACATTTTGAAATAGCTATCAACTCGCATTCAAATGTCAGCAGGTTTTGCTCATATTTATCAGTAAGTCTTACTCACCGTTATTATTCACCGTTATAGGATGGTAAATTCCTAATTCAGTGTTGTCTCTAACCCTTCAGTAGTCCATTTGAGTTTTCAAAATCTTCTCTACTAGCACTTGAAGTGACACAAAGCGCCTTAGTCCACTGGTTAATAATGCTCATCGTTAAAGTGCTGAGTAATTGCTTCATGTCGGTTTCTTTTTGTTCGCGCTTGATGTTCCAAAGTAAAAGCACTGCTGCACATTCTCTTCATATATATATCCCCATTGCCTATATAAGTTAATACGAAATACCCACTCCTATTTCTATTACCACTTAGTGCATCGATTAAGTGCCGCACCATCCTGAAGCAATTGGATTAAATTGAAAAATTCTTGTTGTTGCTGGTTGCTAAGATCATATATCGTTAGAGGAAAACCATTATGGATATACCAACCCTTTATCGAAAAGATGACCATTGCAGAGGATGTAACGACGCCGACGACGCGACGCGTTGGTCGATGGCTATGCTGACGACGATTCCAGATCGGATAAGGACTAAAACTAATTGCATTACATCACTTATGTCCTGTGCCGCCACTGCGCCCCCTAAAATCGGCAATCAAAAAAGGGTTTTGCAGAGTGAGAGCTTGGTGTCAGGACTGATCCATCTATGCTGGCAGGTCAATTTGTCATTATGGGCTCCACATGACCGGGGATTTTAACTGTAGTACAGCAGAAGGCGACTTTGGTCGACTCCACCGGCTTTTGACTCTTGGTCTGCAAACAATTTCCAATAAACTTTTCAATTGATGATGAATTTCTTCCCTTTAAACTATCGAACTGCATTTGGACCCCTGCTCCATCAAGTCACGTATTATAGCCCGCCAAAATGGTGCATTATGTTGTCAACTATTTTCTTGGGAACGTTTTAACTGCTGCACCAATGGCACCACACACATGTGACTTTATTGGCCGACAGTTAAAGGGTGGTGGCCTTTGTATATGTCGGCGATGCACTACATCGCATGACTTGTGTATCCTGCTTAATGTTGCATTTTATTAGTCTGAATATTGATGGGGACCGACCAAAGGTAGTAAAAGATGTACACTAAGATTCCAGACGACGACGACGACGACTCGACGACGCGACGACCAACAACGACATGGTGGAACTCAATACTGCACTTGCACTAACGAGTAACGAATATAACGAAACTTTAGTGCGGAAAGCGGAATATTTGAGATCAACAAAAGCCCTTTATAGGGTGATTTGGCCCGATATGTTCAAAGAGCCATTATTATCGACTTGTATAGTATACGACTATATTCAACATTTATATAGCTGGCGAAACGAACCGGATAATATCTTTAGTTATTTTCCATTGAAAATTATTTTATGATACCGTTAATTGTATTCTTTGGCTGCGGCCGGAGCAGAGCAATTGGTAGAAACATTTTGATGTTTAATGTTTATGGGATATCAAGCAAACATTTTGGAGTGGACCATCTGGCCAGACTCCAAGTGGTAATAAATTTTAAAGGAATTTTATTCTAATGGGAATTTATGGCGGAAGTAATTGAGATGTCGTGTGGTGGACGGGGGCTCTGTGGCATAATAAATTTCTACACTGCACTTTTGTGGTTTGCATTGGAGTTTAGTGATGCAAAGACTTTGGGGGTTGCCTTAGTGAAATTATGGACGAGTGATCAAAAGAGGCAATAATAATAAATACATTTAAGTGGTCACAAAATGAATATTTTAACTAAGGGCAGAGCAACGTGCGCCGTTGGGCGTATATCTAGAGGTTTATACTTAATACGTATACAAACATTTAACAGCATATTGAATTTGAGGAAGAAAGTCTTACTTATATAAAAGGAAAATAATGTATAAATGGTTTATCAATAGAAAAACTAAGTTGTTTTTGACTGTTATATCATCACTGGTGAACGACATCACTGGTGAATGAAGGATATACAATAAATAATCAAGTTGCCTAGTTTCAAATGAGTAAAATAAAACTAGGCTCGCCAAATTATTCGATACAAGTACTGGGAGCTTGTAAGAAGCTATTAAATTTGTATACCAAAAATCTTAGCTGTGTAGCTGTCCATAATTACTAAATTTTAATACTAATCTTAAATTTAAAGTAAAAAAATGCATTTAAAAAATTAAAAAATAAACACTTTCTTCACAATTTTATTTATGCAGTATTAATTTTAACTTTAAGGAGCATCAGCATAAAAAAGATAATTTTAATCGGTTCATCTAATAAAGAGTAAAGTGGAAAATAAGAAAAGTCGTTCTATAGAAACACTTTTACCAATAATACCATTAATAACAATGGAAATTACAATAATTTTTATATTTAAAATTGGGAAAATATTTGTCAGTTGCTATATAAATATTATTTTCTGAAGTGTTTTAGAAAATATATATAAAAAAATACAAAATATAAACTTTCAAATAATATTGATAAAGTCGTTTTCGAAATATTGCTGCAATACAAATAAAATGCCCGACTAGATCGCTAGTAATTGCCGATCATAAGCACAAGATTCTTAGTAGAAACGAATTCATATTCGTTATCAATATTCAAAATTTCCTTAAATGTTTTTATTTTTTTAAGAAATTATTAGTTTAGAAAATTTAAGAATAAAATAGTGAATTTTACAAAAAAAAATGTTTTTTTGTTTTAATAATCCTAAAAAATATTTCTTTGGGAATTTTGGTATGCAGTATTATTTAGAATTCGAATTACCTCATATACAAAAATTTTGATCCAAATCCGTTGAGCCATTTATGATAAAATCATAAATAAAGTAAAAGTTTGTATGGCAGGTACAGTTAAATAACAAAATATGTAAACAAATTTTTGACCAAAATGTTGAATATATCTAAAGTAGTGCACAGATTTTTCTTGTTAAAATCTTTAGAGCCGTTTTCGAGATAATTAAGATGGTATAAGAAAATAGTCTGACAAGCACCGTTAGTTTTGGGGCTAAAAAAAAAGCTTCAATCACAATCACCTAAAACGCTTTAGTAAAAAGTTTGCAGAAAATCACTTCAGCCGTTTGGGCTATAGGTTCAAGGTCAACAGACAGAAAGGTGTTAAGAATACATATTTGCTTTTTTTTTAGAAAATTGAGTTATGAAGTAGAAATGGCTGTTAAAGCACTAAGAATTAGAATACTTAACTTCGAATTCGCAAACGCTTCAATCAACAAAATAAAGTAAATAGTCTTAAAATGTCAGCGTCTTATAAATTTGAATAAACTTTACATTACGATGATAGCGGTTGGTTGCGCAATTCCGTCTGTCTGTCCATCTGTATGTCTGTAGGGCAATCTACAGCCTAAGCGGATGAATGGATTTACTTCAAACTTGGTAGGTAGGTACGTCAGGCACTTTGTAGTAAGCCCACACGACCACACGTATTTTCATATTTTTTTTAAAGGCGAAAAATAGCGGTACCTGCCATATCAAATTTATTTTTGCCAAAAAAAATAACTTATTTTTCTCAAAAGCAGATTCAACGATTTTTATAAAAAAAATATTACATTAATGAAGGGAAAAGGTACTTTTTCTTATTTTTTTTTTTTTTTTTTTGAAAAAAAAATGGTTATTATTGGTACCTCTAGTAGCACCATTTTTTTTTGGTTTTCGATTTTCTGGAAAACGGTTCCTTGGATTTTTTTTGGAATTTTTTTTATGCAGAATCTACTAAAAAGCCTCAACACTAATCTAAACAAAAAATGTTCATTAGTTGTTAATACAAATTTCGTTGATTGGGCTTTTTTGGTCAATTCTGTCTGACTATGTAAATGAAAACACGTACATAAATTCTATCCCGACGTTTCGCTGGAGTTTCTCAGCATCTTGAGGGGTCGTTTATTGTGTCTTTATATGTATATATATAAAACAAAATATATAGAATACAATTTGTCAGTACATAATTTTTAGAAGCAAAGAAAAAAAAGGCTCCAAAATAAATATGACAAGAAATTAATTTTTACAATTATTTAAAAACTTCCTTTAATGTTATAGCATATTTAAGTTTTTTAAATTGCACGCCCCTTCATCTAACATCTTTGGTTTCACAGTTTAATGATTTTATAAATAAATAAATAAATACGATTTTAAATTTAGATTTACCAAAAATTATACTAACACAAAACATAAATATCACAGTATGGCATTATCGTATATTGAATTTGTTCCGTCAATGTCTTCTTTTAGGTTCATTGATGTTGTTCTCTTTTGTTGAATTCGTAGGGTCTCCAATGTATACGTCATCGCTGTATTTCTCTCCTTGTCGACAATTTTTGAACTGTGAAACCAAAGATGTTAGATTTAGGGACGTGCAATTTAAAAAACTTAAATATGCTATAAAATTAAAGTAAGTTTAAATAATTGTAAAAATTAATTTCTTGTCATATTTAGTTTGGAGCCTTTTTTTTCTTTGCTTCTAAAAATTAAGTACTGACAAATTCTATTCTATATATTTTGTTTTGTATATATACATATAAAGATGCTGAGAAACTCCAGCGAAACGTCGGGACAGAATTTATGTACGTGTTTTCATTTACATAGTCAGACAGAATTGACCAAAAAGCCCAATCAACGAAATTTGTATTAACAACTATTAAATTCAAAAAGAATTGGTCAATCTCAAAATTCTTTTTTTTTCATTTTTTTTAATTAAACAATTTTTTTTGATTACTCAAAATGAACCATTCCATGTTTTTCGAAACTTCCCATTTGGTATAGTTTGTTTTTGGTATTATGTATCTTGAATTGTAAAACACAAATTTTCCTACATGCTACCTCCCATACGAATCTTGGAAAAAAACATCAATAAAAAAATGTAGCTATTACTCAAAAACAGGTCAAAAATTTAGATTAAAAAAATGGGTGCGTTTTAAAATTAGTGCAATTCACTTTTAAGTCAAACAAAAATATTTTACTTTGCTATGAACCACTTTTTATATTTTCGACTTTCTCATAAGCAAATGCTCCCCGAAAGTAGTAATAAAACTGCATACTCATATTCTCAAAAGAATTTTTTTTTCAATTTTTAAAAAATAAATATTTTTTTTTTTTTTGGAAAATTGATTTTTCAAAACCCGCTGATGAATATTTTTGAAATCAAAATTTTATATGTGCATTTATAATTACTTCGAAATGGCATTTCATTTTTTTTAAATGTTTTCTAAATTTTATAATTAAGAAACATTTTTTTTTTTAAACCGATTTTTGATTTTTTTTTTGATATTATGTACATATACATATTAATATTGTTCCAATTAGATTCTCTAAGATTATCACAGTATTGTTAATTCAAAAATAAAACTCTTATAATTTCGTAAATCAATTTTCGATCTAAGGCCATTCCCAAAATAAAGTCACCTACTATACCTACGTCTTGTGCTAATTGGGGGGAGTATAAATTTGCGTATTTAAGCAAAATTCAATAATGTGATAATGGATACATATGCATATGTATTTGTTTTGACACATCCCATACAGTTAGGTAGAAATCGATGATTAAGTAATTTAAAATCCCAAAGTTGATTGAACTCCGAATTTATTAATTTTTTCAGTAATATGAGAGGTGCTTGTCATCCACAAAAATAACCATTCCATTGGTACAACAATACATTATTCACAGTATTTTCTCATCCCTTTGATATGAATTAAGGGCTTAAATCTACTCCAACAAAAGTAGGCTAGGTATGATGTGATCCCTCCACCTCTACTTACTATACATCAGACATCTGGGTCACTTGAAACAATGCCAATTAAAATGCTCTTCAAGAACTACAAAACAGATCCTGATTAACCTCATTCCGCACAAGTTTTAAACCATAGTTGGCAAGGGGTTGGGGGCACAGACCACTAGGCCTATGTTAAACGGCACGCAGTTATAGGGAGGGCTGGGGTTGTGTTGGTATAGGTATAAGGAATAGCATACATTTCACGCCCCACAATCGCATTATGGTCATTTCAATTCGTTCCAATTCAATTTCACACACTACAAAGTTAACGGTTGAACATTTCCCATCTGCAATTAAAATAATTACGTTAATTTATTAACATTAAACGGGAATTGTTTTCGCGGCAGCGTGCAATCAGATCAGCCCGCAGTATTCAGCTTAATTTCGCTTTGGCCGAGTGCGATTAAAATTATTTTTTTTTTTGTATCAGAACTTTACCATACTTACTTGAGTTATTCGAGAATCGATATCACTGACACCATGACTTTACAACAATGATAACGTGTCTGCCGATGTTGAAAAGGCGGGTTTGCTTGCGGGCCAATGCAATGGCAGTGAAATTGATTAATGCAATATATCTATCCGTTTCCGTTTCCCTTCTATCATCAGCATCGCACATTATTAAGCAATGGGAAGCGATAATTCGCCGTTATTGTTGTCACATTATCTTGCGCCATTTTGACAATTTGACAAGTTATAACTGTTTATTGTGCGAATATAAGCCGGAACGAGTCTCGCATGATACCAAAACGTCAATCAACTTAACATTTCTTAGATTCATGCAATCGGCAGGTTTGATAATGAAATAAATGGGATGAAACTGAATGGAGTGCGACTAGAGTTTGACATTAATTGGAAAATTATTTGCTGTGCAAAAGTTTTTCCATTAACTTTCTAAGAAACCACAATCGTCATCGTCATGTAATAGTCAGTCGAATAATTGCACAATGATTTAGCCAAAAAGCGAATGGAATATCAGTTTCGGGAGTGACAAGCCAGCTAACTTCACTTGTCAATCGTACTTTCATCAATCATATACCCTATAACATCCCCTGAGATCTGACAAAGCAGACGAAGCGACCGACGCCAACCGGCCGACAGCAGCGAATATTATATCGAGCAGAAATTAACCATAAAATGGGAATAGCTAACCTTCACTATATTAGCAGTTGGGCCGAGGAAACGAAAGTAGTTTAACCTATTATAGTTTGGCCAGGCGAGCTGAGTAATCCCCGGAGGTATGGTATTATAGAATGCTATCCGGGGCTAATGACTTTGGGGTGATTGCTTTGGCCTTTTGGGGCGCACGTCATTGTTGGATTTTTTCTTCATGATTTTTAGGGAATACCCAGGGATTCGGTTGAGATTATATTTGGTATTACATGCATGACGAACGGGTCATTGTCATAAATCAAATGGATTCTTGCTAAGCCATAAAATGCCGCGCAACATGTGATGTATGTTTGCATTTTATGTTTCGGTTCACAATATTTAAGTTGAGGTGATGAAAGCCCAGTGATATGCGGGCGTTTGGGGTAATTAGATTGTTGACATTGAGTGCTGACGAGCTGGGCGTTGATTGGGTGCTTAAGTTCTTTGCGAGTCTCTTAATGGGTATTTTTAGCTCAGCAATGAAATACGGATATCGTAAATTAGTCTGGCTTTTCTTTTGGGATTGCACAATAATGTAGGCAAATTTCATTTAGGCCTAAGAAAAAACCATTTCATATTTTTTTGAGAATCCTTAACCGTTGTGCATGTATGTAATATAATTTGCTGAATACATTTTTGGTTGAAAGCTTAGAAGTCTTGTTTGTTGGGAGAAATTAAGCGAAAGTGAGTATGGGAAGTAAGACTGTTTCCCTGTGTACAGGGATGCCTCTAAATCTCGATAAGTTCCGTTGTTTTAATTATTAAATTAAATGCAGCAAACTGCGTAGGGTTACCGTCTGTTGATTAAAAAAAACACGTAGAACTACTTTATTTTATTTCATTTTGTTTTATTTATGAATTCTTGTGTTTTTGTGTTTCTCCAAGTTCAAATAAAAAGTTATCTTTTCATCCCCTTAGCGTTACAGTGATAGATCGTAATTTGCGCAGAAAAAACTCTGAAACCCAAATCTAGGAAATTCGAGATTTCATTTCGGTGGGAACATAGTATGAATTACTATACTTTGTCTAACAAAAATTGTCATTATAGGAATTATTGAAGAGCTTTTTTCCAAATCAGAAATGTCAGTATGTCTTTCACCATACTGATTCGGAAAAAATCCCATATAAAAATTGATCCCGCCATCTTAAAAAACAAACCATCACCCTGTTCTCGAAATATGTAATGAATTTTCAAAAAACGGGCAGACGTAATTTGAATTTTTAGAAGAGACAATTTCTTCGGCACACGAAATATTTCAATAAACACATGCGGTTCTCTTTCAAAGTTTATTATTTCCTTGAACACTTTTGCCTGTCGTGGTTCCCCGAATTCACTGTCCGATTCAGAATAAAAGAACATTTTTTTTTCACAAAACTCTAGGGTCTAGGAGACTAAGTAAATTCTTTCTCAAGATCTGTCCGATGTTATCACTTAATTGACACTATTCAAGTGTTTTTTTTTTAACTTGTTGACTTTGAATTAGTTCCGAACCGTCGGTTGAAACTTATCAACTATTCAACAAGCTTATTGACTTTTTTCTTACTCTTGTTTTTACCAGTTAAAGAAACGGTGAAATAGTGATATTTCCAACTTGTTGAATGAAGCCAAAACAATTGTTATAGTTCTCCTAGAATTGTTGTTCCGTGTTACACAAATTTTAAAAAGTTGGCGAATTTCACTTGTTCAACCAACACTTTATGTATTGTGTTGTAGACCCCTGGTTTCGAATGCTCCTAGCGGGCGAATTGCGAATCAGAAGGAATATTTTAGGTAGCTGGGGCTTATAACACAGAACAACAAGTCAACTAGTCAACAAATGCTATGTTTGTTTAACAAGTGAAAATTATTTCTGTAGCACAATTAAAATCATAACAATTGTCAATAGAAAAATTTCCCTTCACTTGTTGAATCAGTCGAACAAGTAAATTTACCAAGATAAGTATTAACATTTCCGAAGATAAAAACATAAGTATTTATTGCAAATGTGACTTCTTTGATACATCGACAAACTGTCAGTTTGTGAACACCATGAACATTTCATATAACATGGTATTGAGATTCAAGTTCCAAAAAATTTAAGGTGATCAACATTTTGCTTCCTTACACTTAGTGATTTACTTTTATTAGTAAGGGAACGTAATTTGCGGGAGAGACGTTCGGTAAGATAGTCAACAACTTCAGAATAAAAAAAATTACAAAACTCTAGGCCATTAAATAGATTCTCAAGATCCCTCCGGAATCACTTAATTAACAATACTGCCTATGTTTATTTCTGGCTTGTTGACTTAAAACTAGTTTGCAACCGTCGGTTGAAATTTATCAACTATTCAACAAGTTTATTCTCATTTTTTTTTAAGTCTTGTTATTTCCAGTTACAGAAACGTTGAAATAGCGAAATTTCTCACTTGTTGTTTGTAGCCAAAACAATTGTTATAGTTCTCCTAGACTTGTTGTTCCGTGTTACACAATTTTTAAAAGTTGTTGAATTTCACTTTTTCAACAAGCACTTTATGTATTTTGATATTGGCCCTTGGCAGCTCGTAGCACAACAGTGTTAGTAAGTAAATAAGAACTATAGTTTGCAGAAAAAGGGACCATTTGTAAAAAAACAGACAAAAAATTGCCTTGAAACAATTTTTTAAAAGCTCGTTACAGGGTGATTCGCATTAGGTGTGATAAAAAGCTAGATGCAAGAAAAAATTGTATGTTTACCTAAACCAGCAAAATATAGTGGTAAAACCTACAATATTATATGCTATACCTTGTGTGTGATAATGAAATGATAATTAAATCGATTCAAAAATGTTCTTTTAACTTGTACATTCAGTTATAGGTCATAAGGACCAATGCCGGGGTCAAAATTCTTAAAACAAAATTCTGCTTTTAAAATTCTGTTTTTAAAATTATGATTTCAAAATTCTGCTTTTTAAAATTCTGCTCGCCGAAATTCTGCTTTGCAAAATTCTGCAAATAATAAAGAAAACAAAGGTTTGGAAAATGTTACAAAGCGTGCGCTTTTGATAAGCAGAGTATATACTCTTCCTTTCTTAGGCCAATTTTTCAACAGACGGCTAAACAGTCCAGTTAGTGCATATTCTCCAGATAGAGCAAAAATCAGTTTTTCAACAGTGAGATACAACTTAATCTAGGGATACATTCATTATCTATGGAATAAAGTTATCTGCTCAGAACGGAATAAGAAATTATTCTTAGTAATAAGATAAATAGCTATTTTCGATGTCAAACATATTTTGAAAAATTATTGCTTTGAAATAAACGTTAAACAAAAATTAATTTCTATGAAAAGTTCGATACTCGAAATAAAATTGACATTCAAATTAAATTATTCTGTAGATTGTTTTTTCTTAATTGGAAAATTCGATGTTTTTTTCCGGTTGTTTAAAAGACAAGTAATTTTATTTCTCTGGCAACTAACTGCATGTTTATCTGGAGATTGAAAAATCGGCTCTAAGTGTTTTTTCTTGTAATTTTTGTTCATACTTGATTTAAGTATTTTTTTAATTTTCTATATAAAAAACTTCTTAAATTTCTTCAAAAAAATAATAGGTATGACAATTTTCGTATTCGACAAGAATCGTATTGAATTTTCCAAAAAAAAAAATATTTTTTTTTTCAAAAATTCAAAAATCTGTTTTTCAAAATTTTGAAACGCAGTATTATTTAGAATTCGAAAAACCTCTATTATAAAAATTTTGATCGAAAACCGTTCGGCCGATTATGAGATATTCGAATATAAAAAAAAATGCTTGTATGGCAGGTCGTTAATAACAAAATATATAATATTCCAGAAAAAAATAATATGAGAAAAACTCGGTGGTAGCACACTCTAGTTGTTGTTGGTCATTCAAACTCATTATTATGTAAAAAAAATGTTTACCCAAAATATAGACCATACCTAAAATGGTACACATACTTTTTTTATCAAAATCGTTGGAGCCTTTTTGGAGATCCAAAAATCTATTTTAAACAATCGCCTAAAATGACTAAGCACCAAGTTACGGCGGTTTATGATGTAGGCCGTTCTACAGACTGATAGACAGACGGAATGCGGGACCCACTTATTTGGTGTTCTCTATCAAGGTAATGTCAAGTTTGATTAAAATCTCAAGTTCGATCTTTTTTTTCAAATATAAAACTTTCTCTATAGTAGGTACAGACATAAAACGTGAAATAAATTAAATTTTTTTTTCATTTTTGAATTTGAATCTGAATTTTCAGAAGCAGAATTTTGAAAAGCAGAAAAAAATAAGAAAAAGCAGAATTTTCATTTCAAAAGCAGAATTTTGAAAAGAAGTATTTTGAAGCCAGAATTTTGTCCAGCTCCCTTAATTTTTACCCAAATGACATAATTCCGGTTACGAATACTGCTGCTCTATCCATCTCAATCAATAAAAATACACCTTGTCCAACTTGTAACTACTACATAAGTCCCATTTATAACAATTCCCAAATTGAACCATAAATAATGTGCGTTTTGATAATAAGGGGAATTTCGATTTATTTAAAAAGTGTCGTTGTGTTGTAATGAGCAACATTAAAAAAAATAGACAAAAAATCCAATAAATCTACAATGTTGTAAAAAAGATGCTAGAATTGCTGATGGAATTGTATTTTGATTTCGTATATGACAGGTGTCAAATTGAAATGCCACTGACTTGACATTACCATCATATGGGAAAACTGGAAGGACTATTTAGTTACCATAATCGAATCCAAAAAAAAAAATGAAAGAGCTTGCATACAAGATCCAAAACTAAACAGATGATGCAGTAAAACCCGAATAATTCCGTTACCATACATTGCCCGTATAGAAAAATAATTCTCCGGGTCTTTCTCTATCTTGCTCGTTTTCAAAACTTATTAACAAAACAAATGAAGAACAACAAATATTTTTATTTGTTCTAATTTCCAAAAAAGCATGCATAAAATGTAAGTAGTTTGCATCCGAGCATAAAGGAACTTGGCATTAAGTTTCAACCTAAATTACATTGATTAAAATTTCCAGCCACTTAAACATTGTTGGCTTATTACTGTCACAGGAAATTGATTTTTCAAAACCTCCTTCACATTTACATACATATATTTACATAATGCACTCCCTTAGGAATATAATGTATGCTCCAAACAACATACACAAAACACATAAAGTAGGTTGCCATTATTGGAGGTACCCACTTGTTTATTGAGCGCTTTTGTTTTTATAACTTACACTATTTGAACAGGCAAACGTCCAGAAACCGGAGTCATCCACTCCAAAATTCACATGAATAATTCATTCCGTTCGATTAGTTTCCGTTTCGATTTCATTTAATCAAAACATCGGAACATTGTAATGAATGAGCGCCCTATACTCCGTATTGTACATATATGTCTATGTATCAGATAATGTGTTTCACATGCATTAGATTATATCCTGGTGAAGTCCGCCGGCCGTCAGCCTTGCGACCCCAATATACCCGCCATCCACCCACTCATTCTGTTCATATTATATGATGTATACGAGCAACCAAGTGGAGGGTTTTATGAATGATCCTTCAAAAGGAGGCGAAAGAAAACAAATAAACATTGGCCAGGCGCGGGGCAGGGGCATGACTTGAAAATTTCCAATACAAACCCTTAGTTGCATATCTGAGTACATAAAAAAAAATAATCAAAGTTGGGGCGGGAGCGAAAAAATTGAAAACATATGCGGATAGACATTTAAAGTAAAGTGAATTGAATTATCCTTTGAGCTGGAATGCCACAAAAAAAGGGTGGCTCATGACACGGCAAGCGCAGCAGAAAGTGCGGTATGCCATGAGGGTGTCTTTAATATGCGTTGCATGATGGCACGCATGGAGTTGAATCAAGGGACCTGCCCATCTACATACTTTCAGTGGCGAGGCAGGCGGCAGGACATTTCGAAGAAAATTTTCAAATCAAACAATCGGCACAATGAAAGGGAAATTTTTCAATGCAAGCGAGTTTAACCATTTTTACACACGGACGGACCAGGCGACAAGGCCGCAGTAGGTATAACGGCGGAAAATGAAAGCTGCATACCATTTCTCCAGGATGGAGCTACGAAGAACAGGGACGGATTTACTCATATATGCATAGAGAGGAGGCCACATAAGTATATGATGATGTGCCGTGTAGTGTGGCCAATTTAGCATTTTTCCTGCTAAATTTAGCCGTACAAGTTTGCTTTTAGCATTTTTTTTTCAAATCCTGCGAGCAGTTTTTTTTAGCAAGAAATTTAGTTTTAGCAGGAAATCTAGCACGTTTTCTTAAATTTCAAACTTAAAATAAAATATTACTTTAAAAAGTTAAAACTGAATCAAACATAAATGCTTATCCACAAGATCTACGAATTTTGCAGCAAGTAAATATCTTTTATGTCAAAAAAATGTTTGCGGATTCATAAACAACCATTAAAATTTTTTTAAAGGTAAAACCATGAATTCTGAAATTACTTCCAGAATTAAATCCCAATGGGACAACTTAAATCCAAATAAATGGAAGAATATTGATATAGGTACACCGATGCATCCAATGAAAACCCTTACAGGGTTGCCAAACTTTATGAATTCTTTTTTAGTTTTGCCTCTCTCAAACGGTGCAGTTGAAAGACTGTTTAGTTTAATGAATCTTGTAAAGGATCAAAGAAGGAATCGAATGAAAATTAATTTGTTAAATAGTATACTTTTTATCCGAGATAATTTATATGGGAAATGTTGTGATGCCTTCATTGTTCCTCCTAATATAATAAAAACAAGTCTCTTCATCACCAGTGTGGTAACACTGGTTTTGTGACGTGCTTTGTTTGCTGTAAGCAAATTTTTTATATTAATATGAAGTTTTCCTATGTTGTTTAATTTAAATTGTGTTTATTTTAATTATTTTATGACTTCCATACAAGAAAATGCTTTATATCTTTAAATTATTAATTTGGCAAAATTATTTTTTTGTGATTTCAATTCACGTAAGTTTGTTTGCCATTTATTGTGTATACCCATATATATATGTTAAGATTTGCTCTTAATTGCATCGCCTTTGTTCCTCTCAACAATATTTCCTCTTCTTATTTTTGGTTTAACTTCCTCCTTCCCTTCTATTAATAGAAAGAACATTTTGCACAATTGAAGAGCTTTTTCGTATAGTTTTCGATTGTTTTGTCTCTTTCTTCCATTTATACTAAGCCCAGCTCCACAATTAGGTATCCCACGCATTCTTGATACTAACTTAGTAATAATATTTTTATACGATCGGCTGTGGTACGCGTCTATTCGTTAGTTCAAATTGCACCATAAATTGTAGTACGTAGGTTCGAATCCAGGTGGTAGCCAATTCTTTTTTTTTTTAATTCTAATTGCTAAACTTTTCTATTTAATTTCATTATTTTGTTTTACTGTCTGTCACTAATTTATTTATAATATGTCTTGCGCTAATACTAATTGTGTGGATCGTTCCGGCATAGCCCTTCTTTTTAAGTGTTACGGACCTTGTGGAAATTTATTCAATGCCAAATGCGTTGGATAAAATTAATTCTTCGAAGATAGCATATTGGTATTCGCTCGCTCACTTTACTTTTAAATTATTCACATTAAAAGATGTGCTTACTAAAATCGCAAAGGGGTTTGAAGATTTAAGCCGTAACTTTGCTAACATAGTATCAACTGTTAATGTCATCCCATCTCCAATGTTAATAGCTGACAAATCCACTTCAACGGATGATAATGCAACACTAAATTCTTCCACTGATATTTCAAAAAAAAAGTAAAAAGAGAGGATGGGACTTGACCACATGTGGATCTTCCACGATAAGTAGTGAAGCAAATGCAACTTAAACACGTTGTCCGAACCAGTCATTGAATTACCCCAAATTAATGAACCAATGCAAAATGATATTGAAACCCCTCAGAAACCACTGTACCTATTCCACCTGTATCTGTGACCGAACAGCTTGACTTGGCTCCATCGAAGGAATCCGTTTTTACAGTTCCAAAAACTCTATCGTCTGTTCCAAAGCAGGGCCATATTTGTTTCTCATCTCTTACCAGAAACTAAGCCGGAAGACTTATTGGATCAGTTAATTGCTACCAAAGCTATTGCAAATTCATTATGCGTCAAATGTTCCAAAATAAGCAAACCTAACTGTTTTGTAGCTTCTTTCAAAATAATTGCTCCAAATTCTCTCTTCGAACTCATATGTAGTAGTTCATGGCGTCCTAATACGTTGGTGAAAGAATTTATAGCCCGCTTGAGAAAGAAATCTAATATAAATCTGGCTTCTGGCTTAAATTTAAATTTAAAAAACTGCACAGGTTCTGCCTCTACTACCAAAATGAAGAGGGTCTTCGAAGCAAAACTTACAAAACATATAATAATTCCCTATCTTTGCCATACGATGTTTTTGCCCTGAATGAGACTTGGCTTAATGCCTCAATTTTAGACAAAGAATTTTTGATAGCGAGTTCTTAGTTTACCGAAAGGACCGTCATGTTGATATTATGAATTCAGTTGGTGGCGGAGTACTTATTGCTGTAAGGAGTAATTTCTGCTCTAAACAAATAGTATTCCCATTCAATGTCACAATTAAACTGTTGTACGTCACGATAACTAAGGAATCGTAAGTCTTATTTGTTTTAAATGTTTATATTATACTAAGAAGTACTGTTTCAGTACACACTGAACTCTCTTTAGCACTCGATTTCACTTTTAGCTTAGCTAGCCTTGACAGTAATATCCTTCTGTTAGGAGATTTTAATCTTCCTCGCATTGATTGGGTTCCCCCTGATGACGAATCCTATTTTGAAGCTTCCAAAAGTTCATCCCAACAGGAGCTTCACATGTTAGATAATATTATCTCTACGGATTTATATCAAGTTAGCTCTCTACACAATTTTAAGGATAGACAACTCGACCTTGTATTCTCATCTGACGCCGTTAGTACAGTAGTGGTTGAATCTACTTCTGCTTTATCTAACATAGATCGTTATCACCCGCCTCTTGACATTTTTCTTGACTTGAGCGGTCATTTACTAGAAAATAGTAATCCTCATGTCTGTTCACATACTTTTGACTTTCGCTAAGGTGATTTTCAACAGCTCTTGGATAGTTTAATAAATTCCGGTATAGAACATTTACCGATTTCTAATGATCTTGACTCAACTATCTCAAGCTTCTATTCTATTTTGATGAGATGCATTAATGAAACAGTTCCAAAAAAAAAAAGATCCATTCCCTCTAATCCTTCTTGTCATCCTTGGATCACAAAAGAACTGAAATGTATCCGAAATAAAACAAATTAGGCTTGGACAAAATAAATTAGGTTAATGACGGTATAGAATCAAGTAGTTTACATTTCCCTTTTTGAAGAATTCAAACCATGGGGCGTTCTTTAAAGTTAGACCCGAAAAACTTCTGGAAATTTATAAATTCTAAAAAGAAATATGACGGGTATCTAGTAAACCTCATTTATAATGACGAAATCTTGAATACAACTTCTGAAATCTGTGAGGGATTTGCAAGTAATTTTAGCCAATCATTCATTGATTTACCTGTAGTTGTTGACGAAAACTATTTTCATTTTTTACGAAATTGTCCTCAAGTATCAATTAACAATATTACAATAGAGCGTGAAAAAATTTTGAGCTTTTTGTCACATTTAAAAAAGGACTATTCTATTGGACCTGATGGAATACCACCTACTGTATTAAGAAAATGTACGTCCATTTTAGCTCTTCCTCTGAATAATATTTTTGAACTATCTTTGAAATTAGGTAAATTTCCTTCAGTTTGGAAGAATGCATTTATAACCCCAGTATATAAAAAGGGTGATGAAACCAATATTATCAACTATAGACCAATTTCTAAACTTTCTTGCATTCCAAAGTTGTTCGAACAAGTTGTATCTGATAGTTTGACATTTATATGTAACAATATTATCTGCAACCAACAATATGGTTTTATGCAGAAACGTCCTACTGTTACTAATCTCCTTAGAAAGTGGTCAAGAAGTTGATTGTGTATACACAGACTTTTCGAAAGCTTTTGACCAATTATCTCATGAGATTATCAAGTTTAAACTTAATTCATACGGCTTTCCTCCATCTTTCATCAAGTGGATATCCTCGTGTCTTGAAAATAGGTTATATCAAGTCAAATTCAGAAATTCTACTCAAGACACTTTATTGCCAAATCAGGTGTTCCGCAGGGAAGCCTTCTTGGACCATTACTATTTATATTGGCTATTAATGATGCTCCTCTTTGTGTACGCAATAGCGAAATTCTTATCTTTGCAGACAATATGAAGATTTATAAAAATATATCATCTCCAAAGGATCGAACTCTATTGCAAGATGATATTAACCACTTTGCTTTGTGGTGTGAAAAGAACAGTTTGAATCTTAGCCCGACAAAATGTCAAACAATGACATTTTCAAAAAAAGGTTTTCCTTCTTCTCATGACTGTGTTATCTCACGGTACATTTTAACTCGTGTTATAACTGTCGCCCAATTTAGACTTTTCTGGTCATATTAATATCATCGTTAACAAAGCCAATTCGATGTTAGGTTTTATAAAGCGTTAGTCCAAAGAATTTGTTGATCCAAATGTTACCCGTGCTTTATACAACTGCTTGGTTCGTCCCCATCTTGAGTATGCATCGCAGTTTTGGACTCCTCCTTACGATGTTCATATTGAGAGATTAGAATCTGTTCAAAGAAACTTTACTCGTTTCGCATTTAACGGGCTTCAGTGAAGTGATCCTTCTAATGCCCTCCCTTATGACCAACGTTTATCTATTATTCAAATGCAAACACTCGCACAGAAAAGAACTAACAACGATTTGGTATTCTTCTACCAAATAATAACTGGCGTCACAGATGCACCAAACCTACTATGTTCAGTTTCTTTTAATTATCGGGGAGGAGGTTATAATCTCCGTGGCCTCGACTTGGTTAAAGTCCCAACCCATAGGACCAACTATGGGATGAATGAGCCCTTGACACGTATTGGTAGACTTTTAAATTGGAATTCAAACATTTTTGATTTCAATATCAGTAAAATTAAATTAAAAAAATATACTTAAAACCAGTGCTCCACGCTCCTAAATGTTTTTGTTTCATATTATGTTCTTGTTTTGTTTTTGACGTAATATTATTTTTTAACATTATATTTTCATTTTGTACTTGTGTAAGTGTTATTTGTAATAGAGTTTGCCTACTAACAACTAACACTGCACTAAATGATGAGCCGGTGGTATAACACAGTTTTCTGTGTTGGCAAACCATTGGTCGGAAGACGGAGCTTGCTATAATCTCTCTTCGGCCAATTCTGATAGTGTGTAAAAAAAAATGTATTTTACCGTAGAAGAAGAACAAGCATTTAAATGATGCAGAAAACTTTTGAGTAAAAAATGTATGTAAATACCTTTAGATTAACATACTCTGGTACCTGATTTTTTTGTGTTTCTTTATGTTGCGAAATGGATTAATAACTATTTGTACGGTTATTTCCTTTTTTTTTTTCAAATAAACTTAACAAAATAAACAACTTCTTTTTTGACAATTATTTAAAATTCAACATACTAAAGTAAAAAAAAAACTACAAAAAAATATACACTGCATTTTAAACGTTATACTAAGACAAGTTTGATCGGTGCAGGCATATATTTACGTTTTTTTGGTTCTAATTACAGGATTTCCTCTGTTGGCAGTTTTTTTTCCAAAAAAAAATTAGCATTTTCTTAGCAGTTTTTGTAATACAAAAATCCTTCTAAGACCACTATTTTAGCAGGATTTGAAATTGTTCATTGGTCACACTGGTGCCATGAGAAGGAATTCAATACAGCCATTACAGCGCATTTGGGCAGATTTGGGCAGATATATGATAGGAGGCGCAGCCAAATGTTTAGAAGCCCTTATGCCGTTAAGTTTTGATTAGTTATCGGATACTAAGTCTACAAGTCAAAAGTATGAATTCGGATAACCTTACAGAAGTACAGTTAGAAATTGTGAAAGAAGCTCTATAAGGGCTTCCAAGAATTCGCCTGCCATTCACCATTCCACCAAATGCAGCCTTTGTTATTATGGAACTGAATGACTAACTTCTAACCAGAGGCCAGATGGAATTCCTACACCCTATACGTATTGCATGGCACATCAAAATTGAGAATACAATAATTCCAACGAGAAAAAAAAACTAGACTTCAGCACGCCATTCCGCACTTTGATGGCATTTCGCGATAAACGCAGCCCGCCGCGAGCCACCCCCCAACCAGCAATATTATTCCAGCAATGCGAAACCAAATTAAACCTATTTTTATAGGTAACCGATTCCAATATCAATCTCAATGAAGACAAAATCGCTATAAGGGTCTGATGGTTTGGATTGAAAGTCTGAAGAGGGCGTCGTCGTCTCGTGGCAGCCGTCTCGAAATATACTATACAATCGACTTATTAATAGGTTTGTTTGTTTTTGTTATTGCTCGTGTTTGCAGAGGTCGCTTTCCGGTACGTCGTAGTCGTCATCGTCGTTAAACTTATAGAATCCTACAGTCATAGTCGGCGGTCGTCAACTTTGTTGTTTTCCACATCCACAGATAAGTTTGTGTTCAATATGCCAGGGGGTCGCTCTTGTGTAATGTTTACATTTGGTTTCTAGCCCCCGCCGCACCGCTAGCAGCGCGCTCGTGTCGCAAATATGACCGTGAATTGCCTTTAGTGGAAGTATTATGACATTTCTTTGCTTTACCAATGCTGTCATGGCCACAATAGAGCTGCACAACTCCAACCCCCACGCAGCCGCTACATATACTTCCCTTTAATAGCTAAGTTTGATTTATTTGATTTTATGAGTGTGCGTCTGCAAGTGGTATGGTAACGGTAAGGAGCTATTTCGACTATGTATATGGCTTGAGTTGTCTTCGACATATATCTACATATGTATATAACCAATAATCGAATGCGATGCCTATACTACAGCCCGAAGGATATTTTCGTTTTATTACAATTTTCCTATTTCAATTTGGAATTATAAATGAAACAATTGCATGTGCGGCGGGTGGCGGTGGGGGTAATAAGTGATTTGGGAGAAAATGACAATAAGGGTTGATGGGATGCATTCAGCAACTATTGGACTCAATTGGAAATTAGCTTATATTTATGGTCTTGTGTTTTGTTTGTTTATTGGTAAGCTCTATTTAAATGCGCGCGGGTGTGGGAGTGTTTCTGGAGAGGAGATACATTGAAAGCTATTTAATAGTTCTCTTCTGTAATTCTGAAGTATTTTGTAACAAATGTACTTTGACTTGTACTTTGGTTGGTTTTTTGAGGTATTAGGAATTAAATTTCAATCTTCTTTTATTTATGCATGAAGTTTAAGAACAAAGGAAATGCATGAACTTTTGATTTCGTTGGGACTTAGTATTATGTTGGTTTGACATTCAAGACTCAAAGTCTGCTGTCAGAATGCGGCAATAACATAACTTGCTTTTTTTTAAATGCGCTCCATTTTATCTGAAAATGGGTCACAGTGATATGAAAGTTGACTCATTCTTAAGTTATGTGGTTATAAAATTTTCTTCGATGTCAGTCCAGGCGATGTATCACACCAAGCTAAGCTCAATTTGGTTGTAAACAAAAATGATGAATCGGTGATACAGTTGTCTGAAAATTTCTTAATTCTTAGAGGTTTTTTCATTCATTTACATCATTGTCATCCCTTAATGGAATTTGACAGTTAGGAGAAACGTATATTTTGAGCGAAATGGAGTATTTTTTTTATTCTGTAGTGAGCTAATATTTTTTTCTTAATCCATTTTGCGACTTCTTGGGCAAACAAAAATCAAAAATCGAAAAAATGTTTCGTTTCGTATCACGCACCCTTTTGCCATTCCCATTTAGAGTATGCAAATACGAAGTTTTCAAATTGCTGGCTTAGTTTGACTTTGACTGCAGGGCAAATCATATGTACGACGTGCTGCAAGCAAAACCCTAATAGAAATGCCTAGACCGACATTATTCTGTCAGTTCATATATAATCTAATTCAGTTTAAGGAAAATAAAATCAGTTGAGTCTTTTTCGAAAGAAAAACAAGAAATACGAAAATTGGCTGTGGCAGTGGGCGGATATCACTTAAAATATTTTTTGAATCTTTTGCTCATAAGGACAAATTTTTAAATTTTCTTCCAAATTGTTAGAGTCATTTCAGAGAAACCAAGAAATGATAAGAGTGGGCGTGGCAGTATTAAACCAATTTCTAATTTTTTCATTTTACAATTTTTCGCGCCATCTCCAAGAAATAGAGCTATTTCTGTGAAACAATGAAATAAGAAAGTGGGTGTGGTAGTGGGTGGATTTAACTAGATCTGTAAAACTTGGAATTCGCAACGCGACCATAATTGAAATCCCTCGTCGCATTTAACCACCTGAGAACATTGAATCCGTCTGCCCTTAAGAGCCCTACACACGATCAATTTGTATTGTCAATTTTCATTGAACAAGTCATTGTTCAATGAATATTGATCGTTTGTATGGTCTTGAATGTCATTGTCAATTAACATTGAAGGCAATCAAAATCGATTTGGTTTACTTTAAAATCGTCATTATGTTCATTGATAATTTCTTGATCGTGTGGTGGTACCTTCAATTCTAATGTGTCGTTTGAATAAAAAAAATAAAATGCACGACTGGATCGCACATACCTGTTCCTATGTTCCATCACATTATGTGCAAAAGATTCTTAATGGAAATGGCTAAATGTATTTTAAAGTCGTTTTTCATTTAATTTCTAATATATAAAAATTCCTAAATTTAAAAAAAAAAAATTGGTAAGAAAATTTTAAATATTTAATAATATAAATTTAAAAACAAAATTTCAAAAAAAATCGTCCACCCGTTTTCGAAATATTGAATTTTCAAAATTTTTTTTTTTTAAATCCAAAAAAACACTTTCGAAAATTTTAAAATGCAGTATTATTTCGAATTTAAAGGAGATAGTGTATTCAAATTATGATCGAAATCGGTTGTGGCGTTTATGAGAAAGTCGAAAATCTATAAAATGGTTGTATGGCAGGTACCGTTAATAACAAAATATTTAAAAAAAATTTTCGTCCAAAATGTAGACCGTACTCAAAGCAATACTCACACAATTTTATCAAAATTGCTTGAGCCGTTTTTGAGATAATTAAGATGTCTGTTCTAAAGACAGACAGACAGACGGAATTGCTGGACCCAGTTTTTTGGACTTGTCTATCATCGTAATGTCAAATTTGATTTAAATCTCGAGTTCGATTTTTTTTTTCAAATGCAAAACTTGCCCTATAGTACCCTATATCGCAAGCAATAAAACAAAACAATTAAAAATGGCTGACTTAGTTTATAAGAACTTATAAAAGCAAATTGCAGCTTCAAATCATAGTTGTTTGAGGCTATTTCAATTAATGAAAGTTCGTCCATATTTTGGAAGAATGTAACTATCAATGTTAAGGCTTGTAAAATATCAATATTCATTGATATGTGTGGTGGCGATTTTTCTTCATTGCTTTTTGACAGAAAAATCTGTCAACGAAAATTGACAATAAACATTGACCGTTTGTAGGGCATTTTGGACTTGCGTCAATAAACGAAACATCTGTCCAACTTGGCGAACAACTTTGTTCCCTGCGAAAGTCTTTTGCCTCCCCCTCTTAAGCCACAGCATGGCTTTTGCACCCTTGTGATTCTGCTTCGGTTTTTTAAGAAAGTGATCATAGTCAAATAAATGGAGCACGACTTAAATTTTTTAAGACTACGATGGTTATTTTGAATGACCACTTTGCGGAGCGCCTCATTTTTAAAAGGACAATTTGGAGTAGTTAGCCCGCGCACCCACACTGTCACTTGCAATTTTTTTAGAGTGGGGCAGACAATTGCTTACATAACCGCTGCTATTCTGGGTCATGACAAATGTCAGAAATCAGCTATTCAGAGTATGGACAATGCAATTTGTAAAGTTGCCGTCGATTGTCAAACTTCTCACCTCAAAAACAAAATGGATTTTGATCTGGGCATCGTAACGGCTAAAGTCTAATTTGTTTTCTTTTAAGTTCTTACCCATCACCAACCCCATCACTTTGACACTTGATGCGTTGCGTAGTCTGGCCAATAAAAGCACTTAGAAACTAAGTATATCTGAAAAACCAAATCCCCTGGGCAACAAGGCCTATACGCATATTAAATTTATTCGATGGCGGTATGGTAGGTAAACGAGTAATAAAATTTTATTGAATCGTAAAGGATTTAAAAATTATTGCCAGTCATGCATAAAAATCGTTTTTTTTTTGTCCAAAATC
Source organism: Philhelius pedissequus (assembly GCA_910595825.1). NCBI lineage: Eukaryota > Metazoa > Arthropoda > Insecta > Diptera > Syrphidae > Philhelius > Philhelius pedissequus. The sequence continues at coordinate 34,041,970 of OU343160.1, forward strand.
CTTATTTGCAAAAAGAAAAAAAAAGGTACAACAAAGGAAAAACAGAGGGGTACATTTTTTGTTTGTGCGAAAGGTTTTTCTTATGTTTTATTTTCTTTCTCAGGATGAAAGTGGTATAAGAAAAGAATGAAGGGGGAGGGGGAGCCAAGTGTTTACCAGCATTCCGACCGACCGAGCGACCGACCACCCCCCTGCATTACCATCAGGTAAGGAGTTTTTTTTATTTATTCCTACATATAAGTTTTCTAACAGACTTTGTTTAGCCTAATCGATGAGCACGTTTTGTATTTGTTATGTTATCCTTAAAGAGGATAAGTGGTAAATGTTGCAGGATAGGTATCTATTATTTGTGCTTCTTGCTACCCCTATACATATATCAGTATAGTCGGAGAAATGGGCTGTTTACCTTATTAAAAATTGAGACATGCTGTGTTTTGGAAGGAGTCTAAGACCTTTTATCTAAGTGGCGGGGAATAGAGAATGAAATAGCAAAGTAATCGTTTGGTCTAACTTTCCATCTGCTGATTTATGCAGTTAGAGTATGAAGCCCCGTTTTGATTTCGAGTGGATTCTCATCCTTAAAATCAATACAAGTTTCAGTTTTCCTTTTCTTGAAAATTACGTTTAAAAGGGATTTTTTTTTTGGTTAATCTCCTCATTGAATCTTGTTCTTAGCAAAATATTATGTGTTTGCAAAAGAAACACACAAAATAGAAAAATTAGAGATGGAGCTTGAAAACTTAGACTGAAGAAAATTGTATGACGTCCATTTATTTTAATTTTAACTACGTGTGTAGGAGCTATGGTCCATTGATGGAATTCACTCAAGTTGCTTATTCACGTTTTTATTCCTCTGGCGATGTTATGTAAAAATGCGTGTCTCCTTCACTAAAGTCAGCTGACCCTCGAGACAATTTCAGTCATACTATGGAAGTACTATCTTCAGCCAAACTGCAAAATTTTCTACCCAACTATGTCTTTGGCTTTCATTGTGTCTTTTCAAAAATTTAAATCGAAAAAATAGTTTTTTTTGATAAATTAAATTTGCAATATACTTACACCTTTAATGAAGCATCTGTTAAAAAAAAATTTAGTCAGTGTATCCAGTATTGAGAATATCGAAAATATTTATTAAAATTGGTCCTATTGGATGTACTGTTAATAAGAACACTAAATGAAATATTTTATTTATTTGAAAGTGGACGCTGCATACTCATTTAAGAGCACACATAATTTTTCGTCAAAATTCGTTGAGCCTTTTTTGAGCAACACATTTTTTTTTCATAGCGACACGTTTGTTTTTTGTTTTAGAAAAATGTTTTGTTTTTGAATATTCAAAAAAATGCTGACAAACTACTAAATACAAATGTTCCTATTGAGTTTTCAAAAATAAACATGTTTTTTTTTATTTCAAGAAAAGTTTTTGAAAAATTTTTTTTTTTTTTATCAAAAAAAAGATTTAAATTTTTGGCTTAAAAAAATGCATGGCAGCTACCTTAACAAAAATGAAATAAAATACAGACTTGATCGCCACGTACACGAACATCGTATGCAAAGATTTCGATTAAAAATCTAAATATATTTTTACTTAATATTTTATATACAAAATTTCTTTAACTTTTTTCTAAGAAAATCTTTGAATGACAATTTTAAACATTTAGAGCCGATTTTTTTATCTCCAGTTAAAGAGGGAGTTAGTTGCCAGAGGAATAAACTTACTTGACTGTTAAACAACCGGATAATGACATCGAATTTTTCAATCAAGAAAAAACAATCAATAGAATAAATAATTTTGAACGTCACTTTTTTTCGAGTATCGAACTTTTCATAGAAATTAATTTTGGTTTAACGTTTATATCAAAGCAATAATTTTTCAAAGTGTTTTTGACATCAAAAATAGCTAATTATTTTATTCCTCAGATAACTCCTTATTCCGTTCTAAAATGAGCAGATAATTTTACTCCTAGATTAAGTTGTATCTTACTGTTGAAAAACTGATTTTTTCTTTATCTGGAGAATATGCACTAACCAGGCTGCTTAACTGTCTATTAAAAAATTGGACCTTAATAATATAAACTGAAAAACAAAATTTCAAAGAAAATCATAGACACGTTTTCGAAATATTGAATTTGCAAAAACAAAGAAAATATACATATTTTTTTTCAATTATCCAAAAAAAAATATTTTTTGGAAAATGTTGGTATCTTATATATAAAGAACAATCCAAATCGGCTTGATCGATTTGAATAAAATTCTCAGGAGATCTTAGGACATGTTTGAAGAGTGCATAAAAGAAATCTGTTTGCTGGCCGATGTCTAGAACCGGAGTTATGACCAAAAATGAATATATAAGTTTGTTATTGTTTTATTAGTATAAATAATATTTTTTGTTTTTTTTGTTTATGAACACAACTGCAGGATTTGATTTCCATTAAATGAATTTTGATATTTTATTTTGTGGGTTGGCTAGGTCCATGGCTTTTTTGGACGACTTAAAGGTAGAAAATTCGTTGTGAAGCTTGCAAAATTTCGGTTAATTATTGTGAAATTCATTGTTATAGAAGAAGTTTTGCGTGCATTTTGGGTAGTGAAGTTTATGAGATATAATATATTAGATGATGCTGTGCTGCAATCAATGCCCCAATCCTATATGTTGCGTTATACATTGTTATACATCGAAGAAAAAGAACGTCTTCGATAACTTGGTAAACAGTGTTTGTTGTTTGGTTTTGCGCCGGAAAACAAATCGAAAAACATTTTCTATCGTATCACCCTCTCCTTATTTTTATTCCATTCCAAGAAATTACATTGAAATTGAACTATCTGTGTTTTATTATAGCTCTGCAGTTCATTTGATGGCATTAAATTGGGCCGAGACGAAGTTTACCTGGTCCGCTAGTTATTTATAATTCGAAGTACCTAGTATATACAAATTTGGATTGATATCCATTGAGACTCTTATGGAAACGTCGAAAATCTAAACAATGGTTGTATGTCTGGTACTGTTAGTAACTAACAAAATACATACATTATGCAAAAATAATGTTTGACCAAAATGTAGTCTGTATCTGTAGTAGTGCACACACTTTTTACTTGCCATTATAGGTACTATAAGGCAAGTTATGTATTCGTAAAAAAAAATATTTCTAACAATCAAACATGACATTACGATCATAGAGAACACCAAAAAAGTGGATCACCCAATTCCGTCTGTCTGTCTGTCATTCTGTCACTGCTTGTCATTCCGTTTACAGCCTAAACGGTTGGATAGATTTCCGTCAAACTTGGTACATATCGTTTTTTCGGTAATACGCCCACACGTTTTTTTTTTTTCATTTTTTTAAGATGACAAATACCATTAGCTCCCATACATTTTTTTGGACCAAAAACAACTTATTATTTTCAAAAACGGCTCCAACGATTTTTATAAAAAAATGTGTTCATTAATGAAGGGAAGGGCTACTTAAGACAATTTTTTTTTTTTGGAAAAAAATTATTATTTTTGGTTCCTCTAGTTTTTGGGTTTTGGATTTTCTCGGAAACGGTAAATTTGATTTTTTTGAAATTTTTTACGCAGAAGCTACTAGAAAGTTTAAACACTATTGTGTACCAAAATTTTTTTTGTAAATTATTTTTGTTCTTGAAAATTCAAAATTTCTAAGTCGACTCAATAGATTTTTTCGAAACTTCGTATTTAGCGGTTTTTGGCATTAACTTGAATATTTAAAAAAAAACTAATTTTCTAATAAAATAAAAGAAACGGTACCTCCCAAACAAATACTAGGCAACCGTTAAGAAAAAAATTATTTCTCGAAAACGGCTCCAAGAATTTTTATAAAAAAAATTGTGTGTTCTTAAATTAGTACAGGTCACTTTTAAGTATAAGAATATTTCTTGTTGCCTACTTATTAACGGTACTTCCTATAGAACCACTTTTCACTATTAGACTTTCTTAAAATTGGATGAACCGTTTACAATAAATTTTTTTTTTACATATGTCCCTAAAATTGTTAATAAAACTGCATTCTCAATTTTACAAAAAATTTTTTTCGATTTTTAATAAATAAATAATTTTTTTTTTTTTTGAAAAATTGATTTTTCAAAAACAAGTCAAAGAATTTTTTTAAATTCGAATTTTATATGTATATTAATAATATCTTCAAAATGGCGTTTCAATTTTTTTTTTAAATGTTTTCAAAATTTTATACATAAAAATTAATTTATTTAAAAACCGCTCCAACGATTTTTGAATTTTTTTTTTGATATATTCTTATTTATCAAAGAATTTAAACTGCATCTTTGTTTTTCCCCAAACTATAACGACTAAGCAATATAAGAACATTTAATTATGTGTTTTATCCATTCATTTCTACATTCTTATTATTCCTTTTTCTCAAATTTTTGCGTACGTCACTGAATACTAAATACAATAAACGGAATATATACATTTGTATATACATATGTGTCTTTAAAAATCACAAGAATCTTATGTAATGCATATTGCACCTAAATTATGAAGCTCTATGTATATAGCTGCCTACCCACCTCATTTTCATTATAATATGTACATGTTAACATACTAAGGTTCCATCAATATGTATATATATGTAGATACATTTTACCCTCCCAACTTACATAATTAAAATCCATAACTTAGATTTAAACATACATTTGAAGGAAACTACCTATGTAACTATTCCTTGAATCATCCATTCGACAATTCATTATACTAAGAATCAAGGTAATCTTACGTACATAGACTTTAAACCTGCATAGGATAACTACACCTAACTAACTTAACCTCAATGAATAGCTACATTAAAATTGTTAGCTCCAAGAGCAAGTTCGTACGATACAGTCGTGCATTTTATATTTATCAAAATCGTTAGAGTCATTTTCGAGATAATTAATATGGTATGAAAAACGATTCAAAAATCTCTTTGAGACAATCACCTAAAACGCTTAGGAAAATCTATTCAGGCGTTTAGGCTGTATATCGTTCTATAGACAGAGAGACAGACAGATAGAAAGAATTGCGGGATCCACATTTTTGGTGTTCGCTATTATCATAATTTCAAGTTTTATCAAAATCTCAAGTTTAAGTAAAAATGATTGACGATCGCGACATTTATTTTAAAAGAATGCCTCAAGATAGCTGTTAAAGAGCAGACCACGCGCCGAATTGAAAGAGCTTAATATAGTTTTCCATCATTTTGGAACCTTAGATTGTGCGATCTGATCATGTTAGAAAATACCGAAATCAAATACCGAAAATGCGCGTTTGGTATGCTGTACGCAACCATTTTGCAGTATCAAAATTTTACAAAATTAAAGGTAAAAACTCATAAAAGATAGCACTAATTATCACTTAAAATATCAATAATCAATATTCATTGATCTGAAAGCAAAATCCTTTTAAAAAGTAAAACTGTTATATCAGTGCAAAAGAACTTCTTTTTTTCTTAACGCAATTTTCAATATTTTATCTTGAGAGGATTTTGGTTGTAACTTTAGGTCTTTGGCAAACATTGTTAACTTCTTTCAAGACAAGACACAGAACAAGGCGCATGAGAAACACATAGTAAAACTTAAAAAAAAAAAAAAACAAATAAAAAAAACATTTAAAGGATTTTTAAACTTTTTCATAACCAAAAGTTTTACTTTTACATAATTTTGAATTTCAATATCTATACCACATCTCCTTCGCAAAGGACATCATGATAAACTTTTTTCTATTTAATACCATAAAGGATATAATGCATGTTTATGTAACAGAAACCAAAGATTGTTTCGATGAACAAAAAAAATCCCATTCTAGCGGAAAAGTAGGTAATGAAATTTGACATTTTATGACTTTATTGTGTGTGTATTGCGGAAAGTATTTTTTTTCCCACAGCAACAAAACCACTAATATAGGGTTTTGTTTCTATCAGGATAAAATGATAATACTCCTAAATTGGGTTTTATAATCATGTACATAATTTTGTGGAATTGATTTCTTGTGGTTAATAAAAAAAAAGGATAATAGCTGTAGTTTGAATTTTATGAGGTTTTTATGTAGCTATTTACATAGCGTAATGAATTAATGGTTTTCCAAAATTTTAATTCCGTTTAGGGTTAAGGATATCTATATGCAATATAATAGAGGTTGAACAAATTTCTAACATCAAAATATAGGTTTTATGATTGGACCCTTCTATCTCGGGAAATAAATATGATACATTTTCTCAGATTAGAAAATAATTACATAATAGTTCGTAAAATTTTAAGTCAGTAATTATAGTTTTTTTTCATAAAATAAAACGTTAATTTTGTGAATTACTTACATACAACTCGGAATAATGTTAGTCCAGAAAATTTTAAATCTAACCCAATAAAAAAAATCTCAATACTGCAATTTTGTAACTTAAGGCTTCAATTAAATATGACTTCGATATATATATAAATATAAAACATTTTCTGGCACAATAGTGATAATAAACAGAGACAGAGATCAGACGGAACCTTGTGGCATACCAGTAAATAACATTTGACATTTCGATTCAGTATTGTTTGCCATTTCATCATGAATAGACTTACGCCTGAATAACGTTTGCAAATTATTGAAATTTATTATCAAAATTCGTGCTCTGTGAAAAATGTGTTTCGCAAGCTACGTCCGTTTTTTTCCGCTCATTTTTGGCTAAATGGATACGTGAATAAGCAGAATTGCCGTATTTGGAGTGAAGAGCAGCCAGAGGCAATTCAGCAGCTACCAATGCATCCCGAAAAATGCACTGTTTGGTGCGGTTTATGGGCAGGCGGCATCATTGGGCCGTACTTCTTCAAGGACGATGAAGGCCGCAGGGTTACGGTCAATGGAGAAAGGTACCGTTCGATGATAACAGATTTTTTTTTGCCGAAAATGCAAGAATTGAACTCGGTCGACATGTGGTTCCAACAGGACGGTGCCACATGCCACACTGCACGCGAAACCATGCATCAATTGAGAGGCGAATTTGGTGAGCAGTTGATCTCACGTTTTGGCACAGTCAATTGGCCACCAAGATCATGTAATTTGACCCCGTTAGACTATTTTTTGTGGGGCTATGTTAAGTCTGTTGTCTATGGGGACAAGCCAAACACGATTGCTGCCTTGGAAGCCTACATTGAACGCGTGAGATTCCGGCCGAAATGTGTGAAAAAGTTTGCCAAAATTGGACCTTCAGAATGGACCACCTGAAGCGTAGCCGCGGGCAACATTTAAGTGAAATTATTTTTAAAAAGTAAATGGCAGAAATTGATTTATCGATCCAAATAAAAATTTCATTCACTTTTTACAAGTTTCTGTGTTTTTTTGAATTTTCAAAAACCAAGCTCTTAAAAAATCACCGTTTATCTTGTAAATTATAAAATAGTAAGATTTTAGTTGAATAGTTTAATATTTTAGTCATTTATACAGATGGATTCGATATACAAAATTTTTCTTCAGCTTATAAAAATAAAATAATTAGCATTTTTATCAAATTAACAACATATCCCTAGTAAACTAGAATTCTGCGGAAAATCGTTTTGTGAAACTACTTTGCACAAGGAGTGAAAAATTGTAAGTATCGTTTTAATTTACGTACAGAAGGAGTCGTACCACTTTTTTGTCTTAAGTGAATGAGTATATATTTGATTTGGAAATGAAGAAAATTATGAACCTATTTTGCGGTTCAGTCACAATAATAATTATTGTCATCAAATGCAAATTAAAAAAAAAATTTTTCCATGAAACGCGGCCATGTTGTTTTATCTGTAAAAAATTGTAAAAAGAAAACTGCAACATGGGGGTGGCCATAGCGTGATAGTTGTGTGTTCGCCTGTCAACCTTATGGTCACAGGTTCGATCCCTGCCGTAGTCTAGTTCTTCTTATTTTTCCATTAAAAACCAATTCTAAAAATAAATGTCATAAAATGAGTTGCTGGTTTACTCATTATATGCTGTTTAGGCATAGAACTAACAACATGTGAATGAGTAAAACTAGTATACCTATAAAATATGACAGAGAATTATAAAATTTATTCGAATTATAAGGGACATAGATAAATAACACACGGAAATTTTTCCGCATTAGTTCAGCCGCCATCCCTGGAGATAAAATCTGAGACAACAACAACAACATCGCGCCACACATCTTTCCTATCATTCTTTCTCTTCCTTAACCTCACCCTCACGCCCGCGCTGTGTTGAAACATTTTAACGGTATTCATAATCAATTTTAAAATTTGAAGATTTCACTTCTTCGGCTTTTTTGGTCGTGATAATTTATTAATAAAAGATATTCATTAGTTTTCCCAACGTTTCGACTGAGTCTTCTTCAGGGGCACTTTATTAACCATGAAAAAAAAATAAGAGAAACATTTGTATGCTTACATTTAGTTGTTAAGATTTTACACTTACAATTATATGAACGAAACTATTTTATCAAATTACATATATATATATAAAATTTTTTAAAAAATAATGACAGTTTTTTAATTGAATATTTAAATTAAAGCACTTCTTCTTAGTTAGAAGTTAAGTCAACAACTGTTTAATAAAATTTTCTTTTAAAAGAGCAACAAAACTATTGATGTATGTATGTATGTATCGCAGTTATTTAGAGACTAGGGAACAGTACACCGACGAGATACACTGTGTATCCTGCTTCCTGTTCATGTTATTTTTGTTATTCAAAATGTGCAAAGTTTCTAACGTATATCGTTTCGATGTATGTTTTTCCGTTTGAAGAATTTGCACATTTTTAAAGTCTGGAGCATGATTTTTTTGTAAGCTGTGACTAGCAAGAGCTATTTTCTGAGAACTTTTGGACTTGATATCAGATTTGTGATTTGAGATCCTTTGTTTTAAAAGCTGCTTGGTAGTGCCAATGTAACATAGTTCACAATTTTCTCTTTCGTTGCCTAGGCAATTGATCTTATATACAACGTCTGTACTTTGATCCTTTTCACTTTTCTTGTTAAGTTTTGTAAACAGTGTGTTAAGTGTTTGGTTGGATTTGTAAGCAACATTGACATCTTTAGCTTTGCTAGCGATGGTTTTCTTAAAACTTTCAGCAAGTTTCGGCACGTAAACCATACTTTTGAAATAACCTGCTCCTTCATGTTTATTGCTTTGTTGGTGATTGGTTTGGTGTTGTGCTATTAATTCGCGAATCATATCTAGCGGATACCCATTATCAATAAGGATTTTTGTTATTTTCTCTTTGTGGGCGGGATGGAATTTCTTTTCACTAATAGTAAGGACTTTCTTAATAAGGTTGGAAGCCGTATTGACTTTAATATGTTTCGCTTGATTTGATCGAAAATTTACGATTCTTCCTGATGCTGTCTCTTTTTGATGCCAGTCAAAGGTGAGTCTGTTTCTCTCACGATTAATTTTTACGTCCAAAAATTCTATCGTTTTATTTTTTTCCTTTTCCACCGTGAATTGGATTTTGGAGTTGAATGCGTTAAGACTTTGCAAAACTTTGTCAATCTCACGATTTTCCATTACTGCAAATATTTCATCAACGTAACGGAAGTCAAACATTTCCAAGAACTTATTTAAGCTAAGGCTTGTGTGTTCACTCATAATATTCCACTTTTTCTTTATAATGTTTATAAGGTATTCATAATCCCTTGAGCGCGTGTAGATTATAAAAAAAAAAAAAAAAAATTTTTTTAAAAATATTTCTTTTGGATTTATTTATTAAACAAAAATTAAAATTTCACGGCTTTTGTAGTTAAACTATATACAGTCAAAATCGGTTATAACGACATCGGTTATAACAAAATATCGGTTTTTGCGAACAAAACTCTAATTCCCGACCAAGGTTCATGCTAATGCAAATATCGGTTTTAAGGATATCGCCTATAACTAACTATCCCTTGTAAAAAACAGTTTTGAATTGAAAATTTAAAAAAAATTGAATATTAAAAAAAATGAGTAGGAATTGGAAATTTCATGCATTTCAAATAATAAATTTTGGGGATTTTCCTTTTTTTATAGGTGAACTACGTATTCTGTTTCTGAGAGGAACTAGCAGTATAGTCATATTTTATATAAAGATAGGTTAAGTCTGTTTGTTTTATTGTTTTCAGAATGAGTTCAAAACGAAGAGTTTTTAACAATCTGCAAAAAATGCTTCAACAATCTCTACTATTGTCAAAGACCGAGATAATATTTAAAAGAATTTAGAAGAACCCAATTTAAAAATTAAAAAAAAGATCGATGTCTTTACAATCCCGACATAATACGAGTAGAATAAGAGTTAATAAAACAAAAATGTCGACAGCAAAATCACAGAATACTTTGTAATTAAATAAAAGTTTCACTAAAATAAAAAAGTTGTTCTACTTTTTAAGAACAAAAAAATGGCAAATCGGTCATAACGAAACACCGGATATAACGAACAAATTCTCCAGTCTAGTTATAACCGATTTTGACTGTATAGTATATAGCAAATGCTTGATCGCGTTTGCCATTTAACGTAAAATAAAAGTGTATTCATTTTGACGAACTTTCAAAGGTTAGGCGATTTTCGCTTTTCTGCTTAAAAGCATGTAATTTCTTTCCTCATACATTTTTCATAAGAATGTTATAAATGGTCAAGGTCATGTTGCAAGTTGAAAGAATTTCGTGATCAAAAAAAGCATGTAAATAATATGCACTTAGGGCATATTCATTCAGAGCATTATTCTTACGATATTCGACATTATTCTGCATTTCAAATCTAAACTTATCGCAGGTATTGTCAATGTCAGCCGGTTTTGAGCAGAGTCCGTCATTATACATGATCCAAACATTAGTTTTCTTTTTTGAATCTTTTAAAATATATGTATATTATAAATTTAACTATTTGTTTGATACTGACAATGTTCCCTGAACAAAAACGTTCCTTAAAATGACAATCTGTCAAAATAAATACATATTCCGAATATATAGCGCGATATTGTTAAAAGCTACATTTAGCCTTATTCTACTGGTTGCATCGCAGTTCCAGTCGGACATAAAAATTGAAGTAACGAGCATCTAAGCCAATATCAAACATGTTTGTTGAGGAGTATAGTACTGCGATGAACACAACTTACAGAAAACTCAATATACTTTATCAACGGCAGCATTAAAATGCATATCTTAAAACAGTGTACATACTATAGAACAACATAGCTACATAGATTTCTTGCTGTTCAAGCATAATTTATTTGTCAATTTTTAAAGTAAGAATTAGGAAAATTTTTGGACTTTATTTGGACTTTATTTGGATTCAAAAACACACCATTATATGCTGAAGAGCGAAAAATTTTGTCAAGATCCTTATTAATTGTGAGTGCCCAATTTTCAATAAGACCGATTTGACAACTTTTATACGTCAGTATACATTCGAATTCTGGATTCCAGTGATTTCTTCGGGAAGCTCATTCATATATGTGAAGAGAAAATGAGAGGTCCAACGAGATAACCCGGCGGGATACCTCTAGTAGTTGAAAGGAAACTAGATACGTTATTACCAACCAACCTTTCTATCCCGAAGGTAGGATGAGAGCAGGATCACTGCAGAAGGATAATATAAACCGTTGTATGCCCAAAGCTTATGACAAAGGTAAGTATGATCAACAGTATCGAACGCTTTACATTAATCAAGATGTGCAAGCAATGTGACATGGTAATTTTCTAAGGCAAGTCTGATGTCTTCAGTGATGTTGATGAGAACAGTCGTGCAACTATGATTTTGATTGCAAAAATGTTTTTTAATCTGAGGTGGGAGTTAAGTTTCTTGATCCCTTTGCAATATGAGCCTATGAATTTCAGTGTTAAACCACGAGCTCTCCATGGAATTTACATTACTTGAATGCTGGTTAAATTAGCTGATAATATTATTGTTCAAAAATTCGAATTCGGGAAAGCGCAGAATTAATACTTTGAGTAATTTGTTCTAAATCTGAGTATAGTTTGTGCTTAAAATCCTTAAAATCGTAGGTGGTTCCAACATGTTCAACCTTTAAATTGTAGGTCAGGTAAATGAGGTCATGGTTTGAAAATTTTGCAGTCAATAAATGGTCATAAAAAAGAATGTCGTCCACGTCACTGACATAAATAAGACATCAAGTAATATCTGCGATACTTCAGAGAAATGTTTAGTAACGTTGGTGTTAACGGGAGACAAATTAAATGTTTTCATATCCCCTTTAATCAACGTTTAATCTATTACTCTTTAGTACTGATAGCTTGGCAACACTTCCCCAAATTGTACTTAATACTTAAGTAAATTATTTGTCATACCAACCAGCTGACAATTTTGTTTTTAGTTTTTGGCTGATTAGGAAATCACACCAAAAATACCTCAAAGATGGGAGAAACGCAGCAAAAAGTATGTCAAAAAGTTATTCGATCCTTATTCGCGGAGTTAAACTATCCACTCTATTGAAGATAACATTATTAATGAGAAAAACATCATGCCTTAGGGCTAACTTTCTGCCCTAAGCTAGAAACTTTGACTACAACTTTGCTAAGGGACATCGGAACAAATAGTAAGATGATGGTTTAGCCTCGGTTCAAGATATAACCTAAACAATTACGAAGGACTAAATATATTTCATGATATAAAGTTAAGGTTTTAAATATGAGTTTTTAATATCTGCTGGACCCTCACCAAAATCATGGATTAACCCTGGATAGTTAACTTTTGTCAAATCGACAAACACTTCTTTTATTTTGTATGATTTCTCTAACTACTCACTTTCGTAGTTCGTACGGGATCGAATTGTGTTGATCTCTACCATTTAGCGCACGTATGGTATCCTGCGATCAATGTAAATACGTTTCTATTATAGGTATGTTCGTCGAAACGACGAAGTGTAACTTAAGTGTGATTTTTATATGCTAAAACAATGAAAATAAAATGCACGACTGGATCGTACGAACTTGCTCTTGTAGCTAACAACTTTAATAAAGCTAAGCATTGACGCTTTTTAAAAAGTAGGTAGTCTAGTTATCCATGTAATTTTGAAAGATACGTAATATGTATGTATAAATATATGAGGGCCTACATTGCATTTAGTATTTGTATGTTTTGAAAACATTTTTAGGAAAAAAATTTGAAAATCCATTTTAAAGTTATTATTAATATAGATAAAAACTTATATATAAGTAAATTCAGTGATTCGTTTTTGAAAAAATGATTTAAAAAAAAAAAAACATTATTTATTTTTTAAAAATCGAAAAACTTTTTTTTGAAAATTCTAGTATGCAGTTTTATTAACAGCATTTATATAAAAAAATTATTTTAATCGGCTCATCCATTATTTAGAAAGTCGAAAATATGAAAAGTGGCTCTATGGGCAGTACCGTTAATAAGTACCCAAAAAAATATTTTAAAAATATTTGTATACTCGAAAGTGAACTGCACTAATTTAAGAACACACACATTTGTTCATAAAAATTCCTGTAGCCGCTTTCGAGAAATATTTTTTTTCTTAAAGGTTTTTTTAACATTTGTGTGGGAGGTACCGTTGTTTTTTTTATTTTAGAACAATATTTTTTTTAACTATTTAAAATAATGTCAAAAAACCACCAAATACGAAGTTTGGAAAATATCTATATAGCCGTTTTCGAAATTTTGAATTTAAAAAAAAAAAATTTATTTCCAAACAATTTTTTTTTTGAAAAATTTGGGCTAACATAATTGTTTAACCGTTTCCCAAAAAATCGAAAACAAAAAATGGTACTACTAGTACTAATAATAACTATTTTTTTCAAAAAAAAAATTATCAAAATATTCGTTTTCTCTTTATTAATGCACTTATTTTTTTTTTATAAAAATCGTTGGAGGCGTTTTTGAGAAAAATAAGATGTTTGTTTTTGGCCAAAAAAAATGTATGGGAGCTACTGTTATTTGTCGTCTTAAGAAAATAAAAAAAAAACAATATGTACCTACTTTGAAGCAAATCTATCCAACCGTTTAGGCTGTAGACTCGAGGACAGACAGACAGACAGACGGAATTTGGGGACACACTTGTTTGGTGTTCTCTATGATCGTAATGTCGTTTGATTGTTTTTGCACGAATCCAAAATTTGCCTTATAGTTACGGTGACCATATTTTTCTGAGCAAAACCCGGGAACAAAATTTAAAAAAATTGAAAAATGTGTTTGGTACAAAATCAACAAAATTCTCAAAAACAAGAACAAAATAAAAAAAACAGCACAAAATGCAAACATTTTACATTTTTTTAATATTAAACCTTTTTTTACCAAGTGTTTGAAAAATAAACATTAGTAACACATTACCAAAAATTTTTTGGTAATTGGTACTTTTTTGCCTATAACAAATTTATTTTATATATCATCATATCGTTTGCTATTAAATATTTTTTAAATTCCTGGCAGCTTATTATATAGTTTAATTTTAACATTAGTATGGCTGTGAGGGTTTCAACATTCAGTTGTGTGTTTTCATTTGTCCAATTTTTTTTTCATTATGGAAAAAACTCTTTTGGTTGGAGCATTTGAACCTTGCAGACAGAGACCTAACTCGCAAATAAGTAAAACATTTTTGAAGTTCTTAGCTACTTTGCTTGCAAAAAGGCTAAAAAATATCTTTCCATTTCTCGGCCACAGTTATTTTGTTCTCTATCCGTTTTGTTATTATTTTGTGACAAACAAATTCGTCAAACTAGATGGAATCATTAATATTTGTATCTCTCTGCTTTTGGTTGACAAAATATAACGAAGATTCTATTCCCGGCCAGGTAAGAATTATCCGACTAAAAACTTCATATTCTTTAAAAGATACATCTTAATGATTTAAGTATTCGTAACACGTTATGTAAAATTGATGAATATTTGCTTTACTTTACTTTTGGTCAATTAATTTTTCGAATTATTCTTTGATCAATTCGTCTACAAACAAAATAATCAATTGTTCTACTAATCTTGATTTAAATTTTAATTTGAGGCATTTAATTGCTAGCGCATCTTTAGACATGCAAATTTTGCGACTCTGCTAATAATATTATGCTCACATGAAAAATGGAGGACTTGGATTGAATAAAATGGAGAAAGAAGGACCTCAGATGAAGGGTTGTTTAAAAAATTCTTTAAAATGAAAAAAATTCTCCTAAAGCATTATAAAATTGTATTATTCTCTTAATATCTGGATTTAAAGATAGCCAATTAGTTTTGATGTAACCAACAAGTTTGAAGTATTTATTGAATTTTATTTTTGTTGCTCTGTACTTGGTGGAGATACATTTTATTTAAATTATAAAAAACTAAAATATTTGCTTAAATATCCACTTTTATATTTTATTAGTTTAATGGTGTTACAGCTGTTTCGGCACACAGTACACTCTTCAGACTAAATGTCAAACTAGCCAGCTAGTTCGACATACAGTACCTTCTTCAGACACCATTAAACTAAATAAAAATAAAAGTGGATATTAATACATATACTTTTGTTTTTTACAATTTAAATTGAAGTATTTAGTCTGAGACCTTTCGAAAATTTCCTTAAATTTTTCAACACGAACAGCGTGAGCAGCACAATTAACTCCAATGAGATCATTACCGGTAATGGCTTGAAGTGTATCACAAAATGTTGCTCTTGCTTTTTCTTGTTGACCAGCCAAAATTACAGTTTATGTTGTAAGAACAAATTGCCAAAATTTTACCAAAGTTTTATCTATGTTTTTTTTTGAAGTATTTCAACGTCCAAAGTCAATACCTATAGTTGTGGTGTAAAATAACGAACCAAGAGCGGACACAGTTTTGTACAGCCATGATAGAACAATCAGAAAAAACTGTCACAAAACTTACTCTGCGTAGAGAAGTTTTAATTTTTTCGATATAATTTGGTTCAAGAACATTGAACACAATAGCTTCACATTTTGTGCTTGCACAGGAATATATTTGATCAAAACAGCTTTTTTAAGTTTCGATGTTCAATCATTAGACCTGAATGAGTCCAGGTGCCTTCATTAATTGCATCCTTGAAAATTTGTCGAAATAAAAAAAAAACCTCGTACACTTTTGTTTGAAGTGACATCAACGTCAGATTGTTTTTTTTTTTTGTTGGTCTTAAGTGCTGTTCAATATTTAACGGTATTGGCTTTTTCATTGTTGTTTATAAAGAAAAATTCCCTGTGAAGATCATCGTTGAATTCACATTTTCTATTTGGAGCCATTTCACAAATTTCTAAATTTATTTTAAATAATTAAAAGGAACAAATTCCATTTGTTTGGATAAGTAAACACTCACATTTTTTCTTTCATCCGGTAGAAGTACATACAAAGGCTTATGTTTTTAAAAATGATGACATAAATTTCAAATGTATGTATTGTGTTTTTTTGTGAAGATAAAGTTTAAAGAAAAATCTAACAGCTCTACGAAGGCAACTAAATGCGTTCAGTGAACATTCTTTATAGTAGATCCCCCTGAACGATTGGTTAAGGCGGATTCGCACTATAACATAAAAATATTAAACACATAATTAAATTAATGTAAATAAAATTGTTCAAATTTTTTAACGTTGTTAATATACGAGTAATATAAATATATGGTAATATCGGAGAGGCCTGGGACAAAAAATAAAATATGGGACAGTTGTACGTCTCGGGTTTTCTTAACATTTAGCCCGGACAGTCGACAGTAATACGGGACTGTCCCGGGAAATACGGGACGGATGGTCACCTTACTTATATTACCTTCATATAATCGCAAGTAAGAATTGAAAATGTTTTGGCCGATGTACAAGAAAAACGTCAAGATAACATTATTAAATAACACTGGGCTAAAAGAAAAGGCAAGTTTTGTGGGTTTTTCACAAACACAAAATTGAAGCTTGTGATCATGTATATATACATTTTAAGAAAAATCTCGTTTATACACTGAACCAAATTTGGTAGTGATATTGATAAAAATGTAGGTAGAATTTAAGAAAGGGTGACCGATATACGGTCAACAATAATTATGTGTTAATTTGACAACTAAATCGTTAATTTTCTAGAATTTTTGTTAAATTTTTAGGTCCACATAATTTTGTCAAATTAAATCATACGTAATCTTAAAATTTAATGATAAACGATTCTTCAAATTAAATATACGTATTTTTCATTTTAAGAATATATTCTTCAATTTGACTACATTTGGTATTCATTTTCATTTTCACGCAACTTGATACAATCGAGCATTGATCATCGTCGTTGAACTCGAAACAAATATTTTTTGGCAGCACGGAACTTGAAACGAATTTCATTTTGACTTGTACTAAAAAAAATTATTGTGAACTAGAATTTGAAATGTTAAATAGTATTTTTTAAATTAAAATTATTATCTCAATTTCAAAATCCGCATTGGGTATGATATTTTTGATTCGGAAAATGAAGATGACGAAGCTTCAAATGCCATAGTCAAAAGAAAATATGGAAGAGATAATAGCAAACAATTAGTGTTGTGTGAAAATGAGTAAATATTAAGAAAAAAAAAAACATCGGCAAAATATTAAACTTCTTTTTTGTTTAGTTTTGTCAAGTAAAAAATGTTTCCGGTGGATATTCAACACCATTGAAATCCTAGGAAGCGTAAGAAGCACTTAGGTTTCCCCATATTTACAACTTAGTTCAACATTGAGTCTGATAGCCAGTGGGAGTTATCAGACCAATGTGGGAACAAATGTGTTATTAGGTATGGCAAAAACAACCGCAGAGACCCTTCCAAACGCTGCTTTCAGCCCAGCGCACTGAATTATTGTTTATTTTATAGCATTCATATTTTTTCGAATGTAAGGGCCTCCACCCATACCCTTTAAGTTAAGCTGATTGGTTCTCAGCTTAAATTTCACTATTATATGTATTTAAAATCACTCCAAGTAAAAAAATAAAAACGGTTTAACAAATATATTCTCATTTCTCATATCAACGAAATATTACCCAATTCTAAATATCTTTTTGCGGAGGACTTTTCTGTGTTTAATGAATTTTTCAATTTTTCCCAGTGGAAATCGCATGTTTTCCTTCCTTGGGAGGTTCCTCTGGCCAAGTCATGATGACTACTCATAAATCTAGTACTAGTCTCCAACTACTTTTTGTTAATGGACATGTTTTGCTTGGGTTCCATATTTGTTTTGTGGAAATGCTCCCGACGACGATAACTAAATTCCATCGACTAAAAACTTTTGTTTCAAACGTCTGTTTGAAATTTGTGTGCTGCCAATTTGACGATACAATCGAGCGAAATCGATTGAACCAAATTAGATGCTGACAGTGCTCGATTGTATCGAGTAAACTCGATAGTATCAATTTACGTGCACCCCAGATTAAATTTTCTTCGAATTGAAAAAAAAGTCTTAGATTTTCACAACTATAATTTTAAATTGATAAAATATTCTTCAATGTGAGTACTTTTAGGCTTCTTCATTTTCACATAAAACTTTCTTCAAATTGAAATAAATTCTTCATAAAACTGATAAATTTTTCCTTAATTTGATGAATTGTGATTAGTGAGTTTTGTTAACTTTCATGTAAATTTTTTTTTAATTTTTGTTATTTTAATAATATACATCGCAGTGTTTTTTAAATAAACGTATTTATTCCATTTAAACCATATTGGGTTTTAATTATAGAAAATCGAGTATGTGAATTGTTTCCACGGCTGTAAAAGTAGTTTTTATAAGTTTCATTTCAATATCAATTTTGTTCTTTTGTTAAAGTGAAAACTAAGCATGAAATAATTAAGCACTAATGATGATATTTACATATTATTGATATTTTCTCATTTCAAAAATGTATTAGACTTATGTACATACTGTCGTTAAGTTTTCTGTAGCTACATCCTATCAAAAAGCACCCGGTCGCTCTTGTCTTTAATTCCTTCGTCAAAAATTGGAATATTTTTGAAAAATCATGGAAGCAGGGGCTTGATATCAATCTTTAATGAAGTACAAAATTTCATGAGTTTTTATAATTTATGCAAGCCTTTTTTAAGATTACCAGTTTGAAGCCAGGATTCTTAATGCTATAGACTCTGTAAATTCCGGAAACCTTTGAGGTAGCCAAATGCATGGCGAGCAAATGTATTCTATAATTAAATAATGGAATCTTTCAAAGAAAATCAAAATATTGAAACAAAATTGTATGTAAAGTCAATTAAGAATAAAAGGAACACGTAGCAAAAACATCACATAAAATATGTAAATACTAGAAAAAGCACAGTATTACATTTAATATTTTTTTAATTTGTAACGTTAATTTAATACAAAATTGAAAGCACTAAATTCTAATTCTCGTTTTCAATTTACATAAATAAAACAAGAGTAATTATCGAAACAAAAGTCACGAGAAATGCACACTATTTAAACAAACACGATCTTATGTTTCTTTTTCTAATTTTAAATTAATTAAACTACTGTCCAATGTTCCTTTCTTTTTTTAAAGAATTTTGCTTAGTCTTTTCTGATATGACATATATGACTTACCTTTTGTGGAGAGTTATTTAATAATTCAATAATTTGCATTGATCTCTAAAATTTAATGTAGGTTCTTTTTCACAATATAATACACTTTCTAACTTTAAATTAATGTTTACACTTTGAGCACTACGGATAATGAAAAAATAATTGGGTCCAATCTTGTTTTTAATATATGTCAATTCGCTTTTTATTCAAAACTTTAAGGGCAAAATAACGGCATTTGCGGACGACACAGCATTAACGTACTCTACAAAAACATTTTTTGATTTAAACGTTTCTGTAAATAGTGATTTGGAAACTCTCCGCCATTGGTTTTTTCGTCATAAACTTTGTATTAGCGAAAACACAAAATTCATGTTATACAGCCTTTCCGGTGCAACTTATAACGATTTGCGTTTCAAATTTCATTCTCCAAGCTGTCTTAAATATGTCCTGCGAAACTCCTGTCAGCATTATTCAGATTCCTATACTTTTAATCATAGTGAATCCTGTTGTGTTGAATGCTTTACTATTGAACAAGTTGAAAGTTTTAAATATTTGGGATTCATTTAAGACCGCAGATTGAGTTGGAAAGAACACACTTCAAGCCTTACTAAATACTTTAATACAGTTTTGAGACATTTTTACCATCTTAGCCTTTATTGTAGCCAATCCGTTCTAAAATTAGTTTATAATGGCCTATTTAAATCAAAACTCCAGTATGGGTTAACCTGCTGGGGTGGCACTCACCGTAATAAAATCGATCCTCTTCTTACTAAGCAAAAGCATGTCATTCGCATTCTATGTAAAGTTAACCGGAGAACTCATAGCTTTGATTTGTTTAGAAACCTAGAAATTTTGCCTGTAAGGCATCTATATTTTTACAAAGTTCTTAAAACATTTTTTGAAAATTCTGGATATTCCGCTTCAAGACTATATGGGTTTTATAACTTACGTGTGAATAATCGTAATCTGGAAACTGTGCCTGCTATTAAAAAATCGCACTATACGCTTTTCTATAGAATAACTTCTGCTCGCCTATTTAACAATCTTCCTGAAAATATAAGATGCGAGCGAGTTAAATCGGTGTTTTTGACAAATATTAAAAACTGGCTCTTCACATTTGATCATAATGATATAAATTTGTTAGTCAATATAACAGTTTGAATTAATATATTATTAATAAACATGTACATGTACATACTTAATATACATAATCTGTTAAACTTTATTGTCATATTTTGATTAGATTTATTGAACGAATATTACTTTTTATCTTGCTTTATATTTTTCCTACTTATTAATTTTTAATTGAAATAGAATACAAACAAAAATTGAATTTATAACAATTGATCCACATCAATTTAATTTTCAAAATAAATTGTTAATTTAATGCTGCATTCGTCTCTTACCATTTGGTAATTGAATGTTCCTAACTATTTTATAAAATGAACTTAAGCTATTTTTTGTTTTTATATTGAACTATTATTGTTTTATAAGAATATTAGCTTTAAGTTTGTTAAATAAAATAAAGTTAAAAAAAAAAAAAAAAAAAAAATTTGTTTTCAAACGAAACACTAATTCTTCAATTTTAAGAAAAAATTGTAAATCTGATGAAAAGCTTTGAGTTTGAAGAATTGAGAAACTGGTGTGGTTGAAAAAATCGAAAACATTTTTCAAAATGAAGAAAATGCCTTCCTTTTTAATGGATTTTTTCAGTTTGGAGATAACGACAAAATTTTGTCAAAATGATTATTATAAATTTACCGATGAGATTTCGTCAAATTGATGAAAATTTGTCTAAATAAAAAGTTTTTAATTTATATACACTTCTGAAGAACTCCAGGATACTTTTAGTATTAATAAAGATTTTTTTTCAATTTAAAGAAATTATACATTTGGACAACGCGGTAGTATAGAATTTTGTTAACAAGAATGGAGTTTTTTAAGTGATTATTTTTCATTTGTTTTTCGTAAATAATTCTTCTATTTGAAAAACGTTCAAAAACGGAAGATTTTTTTTACCGATTTTGAAGAATAAATCTTCAAAAATAAGAAAAATTTTTCAAAAAATTGTCAACTTGAATTATTTTTCGTCAAAGATAACCGAAATATTTTCGTCAGTACTACCTACATCATTTGGTTCAGTGTACCTTTCCGCCCATGAAGACCAAAAATTTCTACAATGTCTGATTGTGTGCTAAATATGCATAATCATCCAGGCTAAAAATCTCGTACCAAAATTGAATAACGGTTTAAACTCTTGTACAACAAAATCGTAATAAAAAATGCGTTCTTATGTTCGCTTTTAGTGCATTTATTCAAAATTCAAACTTGGGTTAGACAAAGTCAACCATATTAATATCCTTATTTCTTTCGCATCAAATTAAATCCATTTCAATAATTCACACAGACAAGCGATTATCGGCAAATGCTTTTAAAAGATTTTCTAATGTTCTTCAACACCTCTCCATGGTATTCTTATAGCTTAATGTCGGAATCGGAAAGAGGATTTCCTTAACCTCTTGTTCTTATACAAAACAGACGAAATTGGATGTTGCCAAAAGAAAGAAAAAAACACAATGGAAGCAAAAACTAGGAATAAGGGATTTTTTGCCAGTCGAATGGACAAGTTAAGTGTTTAACCTGAAATCGATTAAAAATAATTTACTAACGATTATCTCTGCTCTGTTTTTTTTTCTATTTCTTTTTTTTTTTTGTTTATTCGTCTTTCTGCATCTATAACTATTTCCAGCCAGAATCTGATTTAACGTTTTTTTTTATTTTGTCTTATTTCTCGTACACTATATTGTCAAAAAGGGAGGGAGAGAGAGAGAGAGTTATACTCTGAAACAGACAAAACGTCTTTTTTTGTCTTCTATTTTGAAGTTTGTTTTTATTGGAATGTTGTTATTCTAGCAATCCATTGCATAGTCATCATGTCGGTCGTGTCGATTTTGAAGGATGTAAATTTTTCGGTTTGTCTGAAGCTTTGATCTGAGTGCGATGGTAACTGGTAAGGTTTTATATTCTGATGCACATACACAGTATACCTACATAACTTAGCTAAAGGGAGACCGATGATGACGTCGGGTTGATTGTTTCAGCCGTTAGCTATTCATGAAAATCATTATTCTAGTCTAGGGAGCAATTTTGTAGTTGAAGTGGTGTCAAAATGACTGACATTCATCTATATGTTTTTATTATAACAAAATTTTATTAAATATGTACCCATAGCTGTGTAGCGAAATGAATTTTGATATCTTTTTTTGAAGATATTGATTGATTTTAAGAATAAATTCATTGATTTAAAGTAAAAATGGTGAATTAAAGAATTTAAATTCTTATACTGTTGGTTAGAAGTAGGAAAGTTTAAAAGAAACTAGGCATTTTAGATTACCAAAGGCGGCAAGAAGAATTTGCCTTACAGTAAATTTAGCTCTTAACTCTAGAAAACTAACCTTATTCAAAATGGCACACATCGATTAAATATTTCCCTCCCCCTTCCTTACAGTTTAACTTACATAATCGTGCTTAGTGTTATTGTTTATTGTATATGTATAGCTTACTCGTCATCTCTCTATATATATGTATATAGAAGAGAAATGTCGTCCGTGTGTGCGCGCATAACTCGAGAATTGATGGTTCGATTTTCATGATGTTGGGCTTGATGAATTCGTTTTAACGCAAAGAAGGACATAGGATACTGGAAGAAAATCCCAAAAATTTTCCAGGAAAATTGGAAATCAGGGATCGCCCTCTTTTTATGGCATATCTCGAGAATGGTTAATTCGATTTTCACTATTTAGGGCTTGATAAAATCGTATTTTCTCAAGAAAAGTCATAGGAAATTGGAGGAAAATCTGTTCCCGATTTAGGGCTTTTAGCACTAGGAAGGGCATATATCATTCTATGCTACGTATGTTCATACTGCGAATAGTATGCCAGCTGTTTTTGCACTGAGCGAAACCCAAGTAGGTGAACATTTTTTTTTAAATTTAACTAGCATGTAAGACCTAAGGTCTTTTAAATGCAACCTGAATTGCACGGCAGTAGTTTGGTACAGTGGATTTGAGAACCAGGTATTGACTGTCTCATTTTGACCCATGGGCGGCATCCAATTAAAGTTGGAGATATAGAAAAGAATTCGCTTAGCGTGGAGATTGAACCCACACGTCTCAGTTAGTAATCAAGCACTTTATCCATTGCGCCATTGCCACCCTTTCTGATCCCTCAGAATTTAGCGTTCAAGCATATAGTTTACTTCCACTCTTTTTTCAACATTATGATATCGCCGTATATGTGCGAAAAGATTGTTGCTTTTCAGCTTCAACCACAATATGGCCATTGTTTGAATACAAATTTTAATTTCATGTGGTTCAAATTCACCGTCCATAAGCACATCATTCACATATGCTTTATTTATCGTAGCCCAAGTTTTGGACATTAATTCGAATTTTAACGAATTCGATCTGCTGTCCAACTCTATCCAAAGGATTGTTTCCCAATATCCGCACAGTAAAATCGTTGCTACGGGCGATTTCAATGTACACAATTCCAAGTGGCTACGCTATTCTGGCCAGACAACACCCAAAGAAAGGTATGTTGAGCTCTTTACTGAGATAAACAATCTGACTCAGCTGGTTACAGAGCCAACACGAATACCTGACGTTGAAAGTCACTCTGCCAATACCCTAGACTTGTTTCTTACCTCTCAACCTAGTAAATAACTATTAGTGTGTTAACGCCTCTAGGCACATCTGACCACTGCGTCTTATCAGCCAATTTCTCGTGCTCAAACTTCTCAGTTAAAGAAAAAATTCCTAAGAGGACCATCTGGGACGGTCTGAATAATTTCTTCAGGATCTTTAACTGGTCACTATGCTTCCTCGATAATAATGTAGACTCCAGCGCTGATATGATTACAAATATAATTCTTAAGGGGATGAAAGCTTTTATACCGAACAAAACCAATAGCATCAACTCAAAAGAAAAATCCATGGTTCGATTTGAGCTGTAAAGAGGTTATCAGGTTGAGAGAGGTAAGTTTTCGATGTTATAAAGCCTACCCAACTGAGGAAAACCGGAATAAGTTCAAACAAGCTAGAAAGACCTGTAATAGTCATATTCAAAGAACCAAATTTCTACATGAGCAAAATTTAAGGCAAAAAATACTACAATGTCCCAAAGGTAATACAATTTTTTGGTTATTTGTAAGAACCGTACGAAATTCCACCTCCTCGTCGGTTCCAACGCTCGTTTCCAATAATATTCCTGTGGTAAGCGCACAAAAAAGCAAATTTGCTAGCAGCTCAGTTTGCTGCTAATTCTTCCTATGCTAATAACTTCCACAAAGTGTCATGACTCCTCCTGCACTTGAGAACATAAACAGTTTCATGGGACGTATCTTCTTTCGTAGTCGTTTAGTTGCTAGAGTTCTTAAAGATCTTGACATACACAAGTCCGCTGGTCCAGATAGTATCTCCCCTATTATTCTGAAGAGGTGTTCTTCTTCACTGTGAAAGCTTTTCCATCTGTCCTACTCTACTGGTCTCTTTTCGAGTGGATGGAAAACAGCATTTGTCCAGTCTATCCCTAAGAAAGGCGAATCTTCTTCATCCTCTAACTATCGCCCAATTGCACTTACGTCCCTTCTTTCCAAGGTCATGGAAACGCTGATTAACTATCAGCTTAAGAAATATCTTGAAGAACGAAAGCTCCTTAATGACCGACAGTATGGCTTTCGTAGCAATAGGTCCACTGGTGATCTGATGGTATATCTCACCCAACAGTGGCACAAATCTTTACATCGTTTTGGAGAGAGTAAAATTATTGCACTTAATATTCCAAAAGTATTTGATATAGTTTGGTATCAGGCTCTCTTATCGAAAATGCGTGCATTCGGTATCGAAGAATACCTTCTTCGTTGGACTAGAAATTACCTTTCGGATCGCTCAATACAAGTTGTATTGGACGGTTTCAAGTCTGATATTCATAAAATAAATGCTGGTGTGCCCCAGGGCTCCGTTCTGTCTCCGACTCTCTTTCTCATTTTCATCAATGATCTCTTGTCTGAAACTTCTAATCCAATATACTGTTTTGCTGACGACAGTAGCCTCAGCTTTTCATACTCGTTTTTAGATTCTCATCCATGTCCTTCGGATGTGCAACTTGAACGGCGGCGTATGATTAGCTCATTAAATTTTGATCTAGACAGCATTTTCCAATGGGCAATAAAAAACCGCGTAGAATTTAATGCTTCAAACACACAATGCTGTCTTTTGTCGTTAAAGCGGGACCCTCACAATGTCGTTGTCCATTAGCGGCGCTTGCATCGAGGAAACCGAACAACTTTCAGTTTTCGGTATGTGCATCACTGACAACGTTTTGTTGAATGAAAACATATTCGACGTCGCCAAAAACGCTGCAAGATATTTGGGTTTTCTGAGACGATGCAAGGAATATTTCTCCCCTTCTGATCTGGCTGTAATCTATAAAGCCTTCATTCGTCCAAAGCTTGAGTACAATTGTCATATTTGGGCAGGTGCTCACATAACGCACTTTAGCCTCCTTGCCAGAATCCAGAAAAGATCTTTAAAAATGATAGGTGATGAAACAATAACTAAACGAACCGTCAGAATGTTTTTTTTTGCCTTTCATTATTTTATCGGTATTATTATAGACAGTGTTCTAGTGAAATTGTCAGTTGCATTTCTCCCCTCAAACTATTCAACCGTAACACTCGCGCTTCTAGGAATGCCCATCAGTTTACCCTTGAGCCCAACTTCGGACGTACTGTCAAGTATAGAGATTCTTTCTTTAGCCGCACAACACGAATGTGGAATGCTTTACCCGGCCGAATTTTTCCATCCCATTGCGATAATCACGCATTTAAAACCAATGTATATCGGTATCTCCTATCTAATCCTATCCCATTTTCCTAATCACTCGCTGTGTATAAACATCTTAAGGGTATTCATAACCCCTTGAGTGCGGGCATAATTGAAAAAAAAATAGTACACTGGATGAAAATTCTGGAAAATTTTCAGGAAAATTGGTAATCCTGGAACATCGTTTGATATTCAAGATTTTGGAACTGATGGCTTCGTGTTGGCCTAAGGAAGGAATATGAGGAATCCTTTTCGTTTCGTCATTCAATTAGAATTTTAGGTATTTGCTATTGCGTGCGGTCTCGAATTCCCATGGTTCTCACATGGTCAATCATATGTGGCAATCCTAAAGCTTTGTTGTGTAGCATAAGGCACTTGAGTAAAAAAGCGTAAGGCTGGCCGACACGCCAATCATTTTGATTTAATTGAAAAACATAGACATTGTTAATTTAGTTATTTTTATAGTATTTAATAAAACTTTAGAATAAAGAATTTTAATTGATCGCATAACATGAAACAACATTGTGCTGTTTCATTAGGTGGACCGAAGTTCGCCGGGTAAGCTAGTTTTTAATAATATTTCCTAACATAATCATAGTAAGACAGTGCCTGTTTGATGAATAAAAGAATGTGCTATGAAAAATGCGATTTTAGTATAAAAAACTTAAGAAAATATTTATTTTAAATTTAATTTCCATTTCTATATATGTAAATACCATTAACTTTTTATTAATAAGAAGTAATGACTAATTAAAAAAAATTGTTTAAATGTTCGTCAAAAAGTCGATTGATTAGCTTTTCATTGCAATCCCAGACACGTCAGCTTTCTAGGGTTAAGTAGTTCTTTGAGAAAGTTTAGAATTTTCCTTATAGGATTTATCTATTTGTACCATATAACTACTAATTTTCTGTGTGTGTGTGTATTTTAAAAACTTAAAAAATAAAAATGTTGTTTTTGATTTTTAATGATAACAATAATTACAGAGTCTGTAAAGGTACAAGCAAATCTGCTCTCTCATTTATTTATTTTATGACTCTATCATGGATAAGCATATATCCTTAGCGTTATCTTCTATAATGACCCCCTTTTGATATATGCAGCAGCACATCTACTAATCTTACCCTTTTTTAATCAAATTCGCCAAATTTACCAACGTTCGTTCGCTAACCTCACAAAGTTCGACATCCGCCACGGATGCCATAAATTCATTTAATGAACCAAACGATGCGTAAATATGCATTGAAACTGATATTCCATAGAGTTAAGCAATAGACACAGCAAACAAAATGGTGACTCTTTACCTGCACGGCCAAAACCTAAAACGTGCAATCGTGTTTTCCGTTTGCTTATGTTTCCTGGAAGGCAAACGGAAATGTTCCCAGATATGAAACAATAACGCACATTGCCTGTCTGTTGGACTCTCCATCTCGTTCTCTATCTATTTCGTAATAGCACCACACCACTCCTCCTGCAAAACGCTGGCTAGAGATGTCCTTTTATTGTGCCTAGGAACTGTGAACACCTCTACCGCCACCGCGTTACACCACCGCATGAATATGCTTAAGCAATTACAAAGTGAAACCAACAGCAGGTGGAATGTATGAGGTTTGGTGTGGTTATATTGATTCCGATCCACTTTTGTCTATGGTATAAGACTTGAATAGGTAAAAAGGGCTTTTACGGCTAACAACACACACCAATGCTCAATAGTCATATAGACAATAATGCCAGACCGCTAAATTTTATAATGTTTCCGCATGGTGTGCCAACACACCGCACCAGGGGTTAAAAACAACTAGCTATGTTTATGCGGTTTCTAGTTGGGATTCACAAATGGTCATCGAGAAACATTATTGGTTATACGTTAATTAGAAGCTTATTGGGACAAGGAATGAATTAAAAGATAACGTCGCACCTAAGTTCTTTGAAAAAAATCCAAGATATGGTTTATATATTTGTTGTCTATATTATTATAAGCCTATAACACTTTATGTTCACACCAGGGGTTATACTTAAGAGTTTGAGGTTATAATGAGATGTGCTTACAGAAGAAATACGTCATCTCTTGTCGTTTGTAGTATAGTTGGAAAATCCGATGTGTAAATAAAGTAGGGTAAAGCATTCCACATTCGTGATGTGCGGCTAAAGAATATAATAAAATAATTCCAGTTGACTTGCCTTGTGCACGGTTTCCCTGAACATATTGACAAATTCTTTTTACCTGGTGGGAAGTAGATTGAAACCTTCTAAATCCGAATTGTTCATTGGGGAATATGTTTTTGTCATAAGCTACTTTTAGAATTAGTTTTTTTAAAACCTTCTCATAGACTTTGCTTATATTGCTTAGCAGACTTATTGGCCTGTAACCACCAGCAATATCAGAAGCCTATCCGGCTTTGGCAACAGCACAACAGCACAACCTTTGCCGTTTTCCATGTAGTTGGAAAATATTGCATTTTCAAACATGCATTCATTATAAAAGTGAGATATTTCATACCACTTTTCGAAAGGTGTTTTAAATAAATATTTTTAATTTGATCTAAGCCCCCTGCTTTTTAACTTTATGCACTGTCATGAATTTCACAATTAACCCAAATCTTCAAAGCTTCACAACGAATTTTCCACCTTTAAGTCGTTCAAAAGATCAAAGGCACATTCTAGACAGTTTGACAAAATAAAATATTAAAATCCATTTAATGGGAATCAAATGATGTTGATGTGTGCGTGCATACATACGCTAACAGATAGAAACCAAAATGAAGTGCGTGTATACAAAACAAAAAACCTTATTTATACTAATAAAGCCATAAACAAACATGTGAGTGCATTTTTGGCCATAACTCCGGTTCAAGACATCGGACACTAAGCAAATTTCTTATATGCACTCTCCAAACATGTACTAAGATCTCCAGAAAATTTCATTCAAATCGATCGAGCCAGCAAAAAGAAGATAGCGCACAAACATAATTTGGATTGTTCTTTATATATAAGAGAAGATTAAAAACAAAAATTTAAAAAAAAAATCACTCACCCGTTTTCGAAGTATTGAATTTTCAAAAACAAATACTTTTTTTCAAAAACAAAAAAAAATGTTTCGAAAATTTTTGTACGCAGTATTCTTTTTAATTTGAAGGACCTACTATATATAAATTTTGTTCGAAAACGCAGTGCCGTTTATGAGAAAGTCAAAAATCAAATAATTCTTGTATAATAAAAGTAATAACTACCGTTAATAACAAAATATACAGTGACCGACAAAAGTGTATGGACGAACACCTTTTTCGCAGCTTGTGGGCTTTGAAACCAATATTAGCAACAATTAATGATAGAGTTAAATTTCTATTCTCTTTTTATTGACATAACACAAAAAAAAACTTCATTTATGAGAAACTTAAAACTTTATTAACAAATAATTCACAAAAAAACTAAAAAAGTTAATGACAAAAGTATACATACGATCTGTACACTGTATGACAGTGAACTATGGAAATGGAAATGTATTGATATTTAGTACTTTTACAATAATTAATATTTAGTTGGGCCACCACGGGCATCTATGACTGCCTGTAATCATCTGGACATGGATAAACCAAGTTCTGGAGTTTTGCCGATGTTATTCCCTGCCATTTTTCTTGCAGCTTTTATTTTAGCATATGGGCACTTGCAATATAATGTTTTCATATTTTTCGTTGCAGAATCTCCCACACGTGCTCAATAACATTTGAGTTCAGGTTTTGAGGCGGTGTGTGCAGTTGTCGAGGAGCGTAGTAGAGGAGCCAATCTTTGAAGATTTGAGCTGTGTGCTTGGGATCATTATCTTGTTGAAAGATCCAGCTCTATCCAAGACTCAAAGCATCGACTGATGGTCTTAAATTTTGTTCAAAAATGGATTAATACTGATAACGATCCATATTACCCTCAATAAATACCAACTTGCCTACTCCAGAAGCTGCAACAGCACCGAAAGCCATTACGCTGCTTCCACCATGCTTATCTGTAGCGACTAAGTTCTTTGGATCCATTGTGGTATTTGTTTTGCGCCAAACTTTTCTTGTCCATCACTTCCAAATATGTTATACTTCCACTCGTCAGTAAACAAAACTCGTTTCCAGTAGTCCATGTCCTTTTCAATGTGATTTTTGGCGAATTCCAAACGAACTTACCGATTCTTATCACTTATAAGGGGTTTTTTGCGAGCAGTTCTGCTATGGTAACCATTACTATTTAATGATCTTCGTATAGTTCGTGGATGTACAACTATTTATGATCTTGTTGCGATATCTTCGGCCAGTTTTCTGGCATTCACTTTAGGATCTTTGCTTACTTATTTTAAAATATAACTTATGTCTCTACGTTGAAGCTTCTTTGATCGGCCACTACGCATCTTGTTTTCAACTGTGCCAGTATTATTGAAGCTATTAAACATTGTTTGGACTGTCGATTTATTTAAATTCAAAAGTTTTCTTATTTCACCAAAAGATTTTCGTTCATTTTTGTGTTTTACCACCAAATTGCGGATTTCAATCGCAATTTCTTGACGACACGCCATTAGTTAAATTAAACATATTTTTTAAAAACTGTTAAAACTTATTTTAAATAATTTTTCTAATTAAAATAAAAAAAAAAGAATAAATAAGAGACATAAAACTGCCTCATTTTTTTTACCACTTAACGCTTTCGGATTTGTAAACTTGAAAAAAATGTGGACGTACGTAGACTTTTGTCAGCCACGGTATGTCAAAAAAAAAGATGTTGACCAGAATGTAGACTCTAGTGAAAGGAGTGCATACACTAATTTATATCTAAACCTTTTGAGCCGTTTTTTGAGGTAATTAACATGGTACAAACAGTAATTGTACAGGGTTGCCCACGAATCGTGCTACAATAAGAAATTTAAATTACTTTTATTTTAATCGATGTATCTCATTAATTTTTTTATTGGATTCAAAATTAAATTTTATTTGAAATAACTAATGGTTTTTAAAAATGATAGACCGCAAATGACCTCCAGGCATATGCGGCACCTGATCAGAAAATTGTTCCTGGCGGCCTGAAGGGTTGAAATTGGGATCGCCTCAATTATTGTCTTAATGGACTGCTTTAATTCAGTCAAATTCCTGGGTTTTGTTTTGTACACTTCCTGCTTGACATAACCCCATAAAAAAAAGTCTGGTGTAGTCAGGTCAGGTGACCTTGGGGACCAGCGGAAAGTGCAGTTTCTGGATATCAATTTGTTTGAGAATTTTCGTAGGAGCTCCGCGATAACTTGTGTGGTACGTGTGCACTTGCTCCATCTTGTTGAAAAAAATCCTTCTGAAAGGGATACGTCTTCGACCAGGTTCTGGTAAAAAAACTCCTTCAACATCTTTAAATAACTGTCCCCATTGACAGTGTGTGTTACACCATTTTCTTCAAAGAAGTATGGCCCGACAGTACACCTTGATGAAAATGCGCACCACACAGTGACTCGTTCTTGGTGCAGTTCCGTCTCATGGAGCATTTCTGGATTAGATTCACTCCATATATGGCAATTTTACTTGTAAACATTGCCGTTTAAGTCAAAATGGGCCTCAGCAGACATGAACAAACAATTTATCAATGTATTGTCTTCTTCGGCCATTGCAATCATTTTCCGGCAAAATTCCAGGCGAAGAGGCAAATCCTAAGGGCTTAACTTGTTTGTAATTTGGACTTTGTATGGAAACAAGTTTAAGTCATCATGAATTATCCGTTGTAATGACCGTCTGCTAACTCCAATTTGGCCCGATAACTTTCGAGTCGAAACACTTCATTTGCCTGTATTGCCGATGCAACAGCCACGATGGTATCCTGAACTCGAACATTGGGATCTCGATGATACGGTTTTCGTTCGATGCTTCCAGATTCGGCAAACATGTTCACCAGCGTCATAATGGTCCATCTACTCGGGGGAGTACCACCAAACTCCAGCCTAAATGCCCTTTGGACGGAAATGACGGACTGCAAGGAATGGTATCGCTGCACTATCCAAATCCTTTTTTCAGTATCTCAAGCATTCATTTTGATAAATCTAAATAGTAGCCAATAAAATAAAAAAATGAGCCGATATCTCAGACTGAAAAAAAGTTAATCGTTTTTATTTTTGGAACACGATTCGTGGGCCATCCTGTATGACAAGTACCGCTATTTTTTAGGGCTAAAAAACGATTCAAAGATTTATTTGAAACAATCACCTAAAAAGCTTAAGGACCAAGTAGATCAGTCAACAGACAGACAGGCATACAGAATTGCGGGACTTACTTTGTTGGTGGTATCCGTAATCGCGTAATCGTAATGTCAAGTTTGATTAAAATTTCGAATTGGATTTTTTTTTCCAAATGCAAAACTTGCCTTATCGCATAAGTAAAAATTTTTTTGAAAATGTCAAAAAAATGTAATTTTTCAAATAATGCAAATTAAAAAAAAATTGATTTAATTCAAATCAATTTTTTCTTAATGGTTTGTGAAGGAACTTAGAATACTTCATTTAAAATTCTCAAACGCTTCGATCAACAAAATAAAGTTTTAAAATGTCAGCGTTTTCTATATATCTTTGGGGGTGGCGGTCGAGCGATAGTTGTGTGCTCGCCTGTCAACCTCGTGGTAGCAGGTTCGATTCCTGCCGTTGTCTATGTCTTCTTATATTCCATTAAAAACCAATTCTAAAATTTCTCATAAAACGAGTTGCTAATTTACTCATTACTGCTGTTCAGGCATAACACTAACAACATGTGATTGAGTAAACTGGCATACCCATAAATATGACAAAGAACTAAATAAAAATAATGCGAATTATAACAGACATAAATAAATAAGACACGGTAATTCTCTCCGCATTAGTTCAGCCGCCATCCCTGGAGATAAATCTGAGACAACTACCAGCTCTAATCTCAGAACATCGCGCCACACATCTTTCCTATCCTTCTTTCTCATCTTTCACCGGATGCCCGCACCGTGTTAAAAACATATAAAAGGGTATTCATAATCCCTTGAGCGCGTACAAAATTATAAAAAAAAAAAGTTACAATACCTAATAATACTTAAAACTACTTAAAAACTAGAACAGCCGCAGCAGCATTTTTTCGTTTTTTAATTTTTTGTTTGTTTATTTTTTATATGCATGCAGACACACACCAACATGCAACCCACCCATACATGTACATACGCACATACATATACGTACGCACATACATGTACAGACACGCAGATCCATGCACGTATGCCCCCGCATACATACATATTTTTAATTTTTTTTGGTGCCACCGTGACTGTTCAATATAACTAATTGCCCTAAATCTATGTAAGTCGGCCAAGATATAATATCTTCATCGACTTTAAATATCACGATGCTGTTCAGAGAGCCACCACAACTGGTTCTCCTGTTTTGCCCTATCCCTCCGGTCCCGATCGGACGCAGTCCTACCGAACCGAAGGCGCTCTTCTACACCTTGAGCGATGACGTCTCGACCATAAAGGAGTCGCCTATCTAAAGTTTTACGGCTGACGTGGTAGATAAGCGGAACCGCCATTCTATCCTGTATCAGCCCTCGACTGTCTAAATAGAGGAATGCCTCGAGAGGGATGTAACCACTTAACCGCGCACTCTCAAAATATTCGTTATTGGGGTAATAAGCCCCAACAATTAAGCTGTTAGTTGAGGACATCGCTCTTGCAACGTGACCCCGAATGAGCTTAAACAAAAAATTATCTATTCTGTTTATGTTGGCTCCGTTGTATAGAACCTGGTTGGAATAATATCTTGTGTACTCCGACTCTGGTGTTCTGTGTAATCCAAGGCAACGTCTAAGACATTGCCTCTCAAACACCCGAATCTTTTCCATTTGAGATGGGGCAACGTTGAACCACACCGTGCATTCATAGGCAATCATCGGCTTGATGAGGGCCATGTAGCAAATCACCTTTACCCTGCTGTCAAGACGGCTGCTATAAAACAGTCGTTTTGCCAAGGCAAAGGCTCCCCTAGCCCTGGCCAAAGCTGCACCTATATGTCTGTCGAAATACAGGTACTGATCCAACCAGATGCCAAGGTACTTTACTACAGTTTTACTCGCCAGTGGATGTCCACGTGGCCCTACGATCACCAGCTTGCTCCAGTTCTTTCTCGTATCCCTTGAGGCGCTAGACAACGGAGTCCTAAACAAAATAGTTTCTGATTTTCAACTTCCAGTCATCACAATATCGCTGAATCTTGTCGAAGTCACTCTGCAAGAGACTTTTGATGACCTCAATTGTATTAGCTGTTCTGTACGCATTTAGATCGTCGGCGTACGCAATTGCCTAGGTTAGACTACCTATCAGATCGCTGGTGTAAATGCTGAATAGAATCGGCGAGTTAACCGCTCCCTGCTGAAGACCATTATTAATATTAAAAATTGCGGTAGAAGTTACATTGCCACTCTGGACAACAAACTTTCTACCATTTAGCATGTCATAAAGCATGTACAATAGCGGTTTACTTATACCAAGTCTGGCGAGCTTTAGATAGAGACCCTCTAACCATACGGTGTCGAAGGCCTTCTCCAAATCAACCAGACAGGCACCCGTACACTGCTTTTTAGATTTGTTCCATTGGATATCAGAAACTAGTTTAGACGCGGCATGAATTGTGTCATGTCCCGCCTTAAAACCGAACTGATTATCCGGGATGATATTTTAAGTTATGTATGAGGTTATACTCGACTGTTTTTTTCCAAATTGGTAGCGCCAGTACACTTGTGGCAGAATAATCGTTTGCTCTTCAAGAACACCAAACCATTGTTACATGTCAAATGTTTGCTGATTTTATCATTGTTTTTCTTATTGAGATTTCTACTTTAGCTTTTATATAAGATTTTAAAGAGTGTTGTTGTTTGATGAAAATATTATTTTTTTCTGAAAAAAATTATGGATTAAGCATATAACGATGGTAGATTTACAACCTCGTCTATAATATATTTTACATCTTTGTGGTGTGGAAAAAGATAGACTGAATTGATTTTATTTAAAGATTTTTTAATATATATTAGCCGTGTTTTATTGGGAAATTTATCCGCCTTAAATTTATCCGTCGTAGCATTTTACATACAATTCGCTACGGTCGATAAAAAGATAAAGTAGAAGCTACGGTGGATGGCTGGTTGACGTTCGGTCGAGTCTCGATTCCGATTTTGGCAGTTTTGTTGGTACGATTGAAAATTGAATCGAATCTCGATGGATGTGTTCATGGAGTGTTATAATTATTAATTTCATTCGTAAGTCAAATCGATCTTTTTGATTTTTTTTTAATAGTTGGCTAGTTTATATTTCTCAAATCTTAGATAACTCCTTTTTTTAATAAATTATAAGCTGTTCTTCTGAAAAGTTTCTGACTTTTACTATTAAAAAGTGTATTCTTTGCTCAATTATTTTCTGAAGTACGTCTAAAATTGCACCTATATCTGCAATTTTGCATACCCCTAATGTCAATTAATCAATTTTAACAAATTTTGATATCCATTTTGAAAAAGAAACCAATATTTATCGAATGAATTCCGTTTTACTTTTATTTTTGACTAACCAAGCCCAATTTTCGTTTTGCGTTCAATTTTTATTGATAGTTGTAAATAAACAGAGTTTGGTGAAAAAAATCATCTTTTTATTTAGATCTACAAAAAAGCAATTTGAGAAGACAAGCCGCATTGGGTGGAACTGCACTATAGAGGAATTGCTTGACACTGCGCCGCAAAATATTTATTCGTATGAAATTCTATAAGCTATAATGCCAGAGGCGCGCACATATTCAACTTTCAGTTTTGCAACAGTTTGGTTGCTAAAAAGAATACCCTGGACTTATATGAGAGTGCGCGCACATGCAAAAACTATTCACTCCGCGATTCGAGCAACTTAAGAGTTTGTGTTTTGGCACAAATCGAACGATCGCCCCAAATATTTTCTTCAGTTTGTATCACATCGAACTATAATGTAACTGCGCGCACATTAAATCAAAATGATATTTGTGTGTTGGTTTATCTCGTTGATTGATTTTTAAGTTGCTTATGTGCGCGATCATCGTTCAACTAGTGATTAAACTA
This sequence comes from Philhelius pedissequus, assembly GCA_910595825.1. Taxonomy (NCBI): domain Eukaryota; kingdom Metazoa; phylum Arthropoda; class Insecta; order Diptera; family Syrphidae; genus Philhelius; species Philhelius pedissequus. The sequence goes on from OU343160.1 coordinate 34,078,399, forward strand.
TTTCGTTTCGGCAAAATTACATGTGCGCGCCTAGCCTCAACGCACTAAGCGGAAACTGAACTCACAAAGTGTGCTTTTTCTTCACTGTTTAATGGACGTTGGCCATGGGCGGTATTCAATTCACTATATGGACATGGACTGGGCATACATTTTTTTGTGATCCAAAATGGTGAAATGGCAAATCAAATGTTAACTTTTTGTTACTTATTCCGCGTGTGTTAAGTGCAGTCTGATGAGTAAATATTTAATTGAAATCAAAACATACTCAGAAAATAAATTTGTAAATTGACTTGAAAAATAAATCTCTAGCTATCGATAAGCTCAGAAAATAAATAAAAACATGAAATATAAGGGAAGTGAACAATTTAAACTACGTTGTAGTATGCGTTCCAAACCAAGAAACATTAAAAGGAAACAAGTAAATCATCGGCACTTTTGTTTCCTCATGTGAAATGCTTAGACCATTTTTAAAGCAATACAAAAATTAGACTGTGTAGAAAGGGATTTGACCATAGTCTGTGAACAAAGCCATTCACTTATCATTTCCTTTCTATTGGTGCAAAATGAATGTTCGAATTTAAAACTGCAATTGCAGAAAAAATGAAAACAAGAAATAGGTTTGTAACATAAATTAAATATTGGTACGTTTTTCTACTTTCTTTTTTATATGAATAAAGGCTAATTATTGTTCATAACTTTGATATTTTCTTAATTTTACTTTGCAAAAGACTATTTAATTACTTGTGACTGCTGTGCAGGGGTACCAATTTTACAAAAATAAAAAAGCTACGGTCCATGCTACGGTCGATGCGTTTTATTGGGAATTACTTACGGTACAATGGATAGATTCCCAATAAAACACGCCTATTGTATTAAGATAAAGGTAACCCTTTGTTATTATATCTTACTATGGTCACCCTAAGTCCTTGTCCACGTAATGAGCGGCAAGCGGCAAGGGACAAAATGCTGAGCGGAAAAAAGAATTAAAACACATGAAGTTATATGGAAGTGACCACGCAGTCGTTGAGCGGCAAGCTTCATTTCTTAGCGGCAGAGCTGCGCCGCCCAGCTCTCAAATCTGTTCTTTTTTTAGTATAATGCTGAGCGGCAAGGAATAATTATGGCAAAAATCAGAATGGAAGTTTTAATTTCAGCTGTTCAAATCCGTCCCGTATATGCCAGGACAGGCTTAAAGATTTAAAAAATAAAACCATGACATTCGTAAGTACTGCTTGAAGAGATAGGTACTACAGGGCAAGTTTTCCATTAAAAAAAAAGACGAACTCGAGATCTAAATCAAACTTGATATTATGATGATCGAGAACACCAAAAAAGTGGGTCCCGAAATTTCGTCTCTCTGTCTGTCTGTACAACGACCTGCAGCCTAAACGGCTGAAGCGATTTTCTTCGAACTTGGTATTTAAGCGTTTTAAGTGATTATATCAAATAGATTTTTGAATCCAAAACTAACGGTCACTGCCACACTGCCATACAATTTTTTACCATCATAATAATTATCTCGAAAACGGCTTTAACGATTTTGATAGAAAAAAATCTGACATATTCTACATTTTGGTCTAATTATTTTACAAATATTTTGTTAAATTTTCGACTTTCTAATTAAGAGCTGGACGGATTACGATCAACATTTATATATAGGAGATCCTTTGAATTTTTAATAATATTGCATACCAACATTTTCGAAGAAAAAAATGTTGGAATTTTGAAAAAAAATTTAAATTGACAATGGATATTTTTTTTCGGAATTGTATTTTTAAGCTTACATTATTAAATACATAAAATTGCGATACCAATTTTTTTTTTAATAAAAGAAATTTTGTATTTAAACAAATGGGTGAAAAGCCGCTTAAAAATATATTCCACCGTTTTCACTAAGAATCTTATTCTTACAATGTGACCGAACATAAGATAAAGTACGTGCGATCTAGTCGGGCATTTAATTTTTTTTTTTTGGGAACGTAAAATAATTTTCCCAATAATGCTTCAAAAACTCAGTGCTGTCTTCTGTCGTTAAAGTCGTTAAAGCAGAACTCACCCCCATGCCGCTTTCCATGAGCGGCAGTTGCATTGAAGAAACCGTTCAGCTTTCAGTTCTTGGTATGTGCATCACAGACCACCTTTTGTGCAACGACCACATATTCGATGTCGCCAAAAATGTTGCAAAGTGTCTGGGCTTTCTTCGAAGGTGCAAGAAATTCTTCTCCCCTTCTGATCTGGCTGTAATCTATAAGGCCTTCATTCGTCCAAAGCTGGAGTATGACCTGCACATTTGGGCAGGAGCTCCCAAAACTCATTTGATTCTTTTAGAAAGAATTCAAAATAGAGCTCTAAGAACGATAGGCGATAGAAATATAGTGGAGACATTTACATCTCTAAGACACCATCGAAATGTTACATGTCTATCATTATTTTATCGCTATTTTTATAAACACTGTTCCAGCGAAATATCCAGTTGCATTCCTCCCCTTAAATTTTTCAACCGTAATACTCGCGCTTCTAGGAATTCTCATCTGCTTACCCTTAAGCCCAACTTCGCACGTACTGCCAAGTACAGAGATTCCTTCTTTAGCCGTACAATGCGAATGTGAAAAATTTTACCCGGCTCTATTTTCCCCTCCCATTTTGATATTCAGAAATTCAAAACTAATGTGCATCGGTATCTCCTCTTGCATCCTTCCCTACTTTCCTAACGCTCGCACTGTGCTTGTTCATATTAAGGGTAGTCAAAACCCCTTTAGTGCGCGCAACCGTTTAATAAAAAAAAAAAATTTTAAGTCGACTTTCATGTAACATATTATCGCGAACAGTATTTAGCGGCATTTTCACAACTAACCGCTCAGGGATTGCCGATCATTAAATTGCCAACTGCCGCTTAATCTTGTCGCTCTGACGCTTTGCCGCTTTACAGCTTGCCGCTCATTGCGTGGCCAAGGCCTAAGAGAGCTTTTGAATAGCGACGCGATTGAAATTTACTATAGACAGACTGAGATGCAAATATTCTGTACTACTCTGTTTAGTTGTCGGAACTTGAAAATTTTAAAGATTCCCACAATTCTGTAAGAATGTTTATTTCCCAGTATTTCAATCTCCTGCGTTAAATAATAATCCTAAAACACATCAATAATCTAAAATTCAACACCAAAACAAATTCCAACATCTGTCCAATTGAATCTTCTATATTTTACGAGGTGCCTGACTTACATCAGGTTATACTTTAAATTAACCCAAAATTAGTAGCCCGAAATTCAAACCATTTCGAAATGCATGTTGTTCAGTGGTTGCATAGTCAAAGGTTGTGTAATCATTATGTGGTTAAAAATTCATTTTGTTCGCAATCACAACGAATCCTGCTAATGGAACTTAAATTGCCCAATTTTACACTGGTGGTATTATAGAGAAATCCATTATAATATTGTATTTGTGCGGTTGCTTTAAATTTAAAAGGCAAATTATGTTTATTTTTGGGCTGTATGCTCAGCGGCCGAAACCATATTTTAGTTTTGATTTTCTAAAATAAATTGCAATCAAAAAGCCTAAACGTGTTTTAGATTTGTTAAAATACGTTTGCTTTACTTTGTTGACGAAAACATGGAATAAAACTTTAGATAGGCGTGTCACTGAGTATGTACATATGACAGGTACTTATTTTAAAATAATAGTGCCAATTTTGTATCGGCAGTAGTACATACATTTGTTAGCATTTGTTGCTCGATTCATGTTAGGTGAAATAAAAAGCAATGGTTTGTCGGTCGACGAGCGTTACAGTATGGTTGAAAAGATACGTTTTAAATATATTTTTTATTAAAAAGAAAAGAGCTTTAAGCTTTTCTTAAAGGGTGTTTCTTATTAATCGTTTTATTTATTAGAGCAACATAAGGTAAAAGTTGATATATTTTGCAGACCACCCACTATTATTATGTACCTGGCAGAATTGTAAAAGAATGCAATCATTTTGGAATTTAACTCATTTGATTTATCTCCAATAATTTGTAACTCATGAATTCACTAAAAGACTTCAACTTCAAAATATGAAATCTCCATTCATTTTGAATTCATTGATTGGGAATTCATTTTATTTAATTCAATGAGTGCATTCAAATGAATGAATGAATTCTGTAATTTCAGTGACGTCATTGAAGTCTTTTTAAAGTCATTGAAATCATTTTGAAATCAAAATCAATTGAAGTCATTTTGAAGTCATTGCAGTCCTTTTTAACTATTTTAAGTTCAACTGTGAATAATAATACTTTAAATAAGCTTACTATACGTTATTAAACTAAAATGCACGACTGGATCGTCCGAAGTGTTTATTTTTTTTAATTACATATTTTTCATGAAAAATAAACTATTTTTTTTTTAATAACGTAGATATAGTAAGCTTATTTAAAGCGTCCTGTAGTCCAAAATGCGTTTTGCTCAGGTACAACAGTTGGGCCCGTCAGTTAGAAGCTGTAATACATTTCTAAGACACAATATTTGTTGGTCGATGTTTAGCGACTTTAATAAAATTTACAGCGATTACTCACTACAAATTATATTGTTCTAGGGGAATTTGGTCAGTAATTAATTGACACAGTCCACAAAAATAATATTAATTTATTGTTTGTATTTTCTTCAATATACTTATTTAAAGTGTTAATATAATTTCCTTATTTCAAAGCAACAAAGTTGGACTTAAAATAGGTAAAAAGAAATGCAATGACTGCAAACTGACTTCAATGACTTCAATTGATTTTGACTTCAAATGACTTCAATGACTTTTAAAAGACTTCAATGACGTCACTCAGCAGAGGATTGCATTCATTTGAATGCACCCATTAAACTAACTTAAATGAATTCCCAATCAATCAATTCAAAATGAATGGTGACTTCATACTTTAAAGTTGAAGTCTTTAAATGAATTCATATGATTGAAGTCAAAATGAATTAGTTTTCCTGTGACTTCAATGAATGCATTCCAAAAAGATTGCATTCTTTTACAACTCTGGTACCTGGCCATATTTAGTTATTGATATCACTATAACGAAAGTAATTGGCGCAAAATTTTAAACGATTTAGTAATACGTTAAATCATTTTTAGTATTATCCCAGGTTAAAAAGAGGATTTTGCTAATTTTAAACGAGTTTAGTAACGCATTTTCTTCTTAACATTTTACTTAAGTTAAAATCACAAAATGACTACTTTAATTTTTTAGTGTTGTACTAAATCCAAAACACCATTTGATAGTATATCGGCCCTGCACACGGAATGCCCAGGTTCAAATCCTGCTGATGTAATGTTTTTTTTTTTTGTAAATAATGGAGTTAAATGATTAAAATATAAACACCGAATACTTATTTAGAGCACATGTTGAGTTTCCATCAACATATAATCAATTTACAACGCATAAACACAATAATTATGTTCATTAAAATTCCAACCCTACAAATTATTTGCTATCTGGTTAATTAGCATTTTACTAGTTAACAAAAGGTTTAAAATTTATGAAAAGTTATTAGACAACTATGTACATATATATTAAATTATTAACTAGTGTCGTAGAAAAAAATTACAAAACCGAAAAATGATGCTGTGACTTTTCTTGTTTTTTAAATAGTTTTAGGTATTTTTAGGTATCTTAAGTAGCTTAAGTTATTTTTATTTAGAGTAAGTTTGGTGTACCTAGTTTTAATTATTTTTAGTCTAGTTTTAGGTAGTTTATAGGTAAAAATTTTAAAAATGATATGATACCGAGTTTTTTTTAAATATGTTTTCTTGGTAAAATAAAAATAAAAATAAATAATTAGAATTAATCAAAATAGTTTTTAGGTCTAAGGACATTAGTATTAAGAGATATAGTTTAGTTTAGAGCGCCCGTAAAGGGCCAGTAAGTTATTGATAATTAGGCTAGTTTTAAACATTTTTGTCTAGCTAAGTTAGTTATAAGTTAATAATAAATAAAAATAAATTAAACAAAAAAAAATTAACTAATATCGCTTTAAGGCCTTAATAATAGGTTGTTTAAAATTTTGCGCCATTGACTTTAACAGAGAATTTCGTTGACATTTAGCAGTAAGACCAGGACCATATCTCTTAATAGAACACCCTATAGACAATACATTTGATTTGAGCAAAAGTTGTCAGTATCACACTATCGAAAGATGGTATTTTTTTTTCAAATAAATATTAAAATGGCAATCAAAAAAATTATATTAAGTATTCGTCGTACTTTAAAAAATACAAAAATACATGCACTTTTGACGTCTATTTTGTTTTAAAGTTCAAGTGACATTTGCCGCCATTTGCACAAATTATAGCATCTGCCGATAGGTGATAGTTTGAGAAAAAAAGGAGATCCCATTTGAATTGTGGACAAATTAAAATGAATAAATGCAAAGCGATATTTAAATCGACGCACGTTAAAAAATATGTGCTTGTATGTAAAAAATTTTGAAAACAATTGTAGGAAAAAAATTGGGGATCATATTTAAGTGTTTTTGTAATATGCGTTCAAAATTTAAATTCAAAATAAATTATGTTAATATTTTTGAAAAATCGAATTCTCCAAGAAAAAATATTTTTTTAAATCAATAATTTTTTATAATAAGAAAACCGTTTTTTTTTTTTTTGAAAATTTTACTATACTTTGAAACATCTGTATAAACAAAATAAATTGTATCAATTTATCTAAGAAGAGAGAGACAAGATTCTTAGCAGAAACAGCTCAATATATTCTTAAGGTTGTTTTTTGTTTAATTTTGTTCATACGAAATTTCTTTAATTTTCTGTAATACAAATTAAGGTAAGAATTTTAAAAATGTAGTAATATAAAATTAAAACCAGAATTTAAAAAAAATCTTTCTGTGACAAGTATACCTACCTACCGTTAGTAACAAATTATGTAAACAAAAATTTACCCAAAATGAACGGTTTACTTATATGTAGTACCTAGGGCACATAGTTTCTTTTATCAAAATTGTTAAAGCGGTTTTCGATATAAATTAGATTTACCTTTTATGGTATAAATAAATGGATGGTAGGTATACCGTTATTTTTGGCGCTAAACAAAATATTAAAAAAAAAATGAAAGGCAGCAATGTTCCCCACAAATTTATTTTGTGTCATGTTTTAATTTAAAAAAAAAACTGAATTTGCGTAAAACAATATTGTAACACACTTGATTTTTCAAATAATCATTTTTTTCTGTGTTTCCCACCAACCTATAAGAAAATTCTTCATATAAGCGTCATATGCATTCCCTTTTTGAACAGAAATAGATCCATCCATATCATTTCTTGTTGCACATAGTTTTCTTAACATATTAAAGCAAACAGTTTGTATAAAGAGATTTAACTTAAACACTCTTTAAAATGTGATGGTGACCAGCCACCATGATAGCCTGACAATATCCCATCCAGCTCCAGACTATATTACATAAGTATAACTACTCTTGCTCCAGATGTCTGACATATGTATGTATATACACTATGAACAAACGTTTTGTGACATTTTATGAAATATTTATTTGAAAGTCATTATAAACATACACTCATGCTCCCATAATGGTTATATTTTATGACTTATGATATTGATGCATGCAAATTGAATATTGGTGCGGCATGCATCGGCACTTAAGCTTTATCAATCCTTATAAAGGTTTAAAATTGACAATTTTGCACTAGACATGCCATAATGTTTTAATTTTAATATTCGTTACGTATAAATTATTATTAAACTCGCCCTACTGGCCCACGTGCCCACTTCGATTTGACTCAAACAGATATTATATGAGGAGTATTGCTTATATTATTGGTTAATGGATGTGCCGCTGGAGTTGAGTGAAATGACCACGTTGATGATTGGTTACATGCGGTTAGGCACTTTTTTGTCCTTACCAAAGGGATTTGGTTACTGCGTGGCTTAATATGTCATGTTAAAATCTGGTCAAATAGGGTAATGTGTTCATTTAAAATTTATTATAAGGTTTACCTTTAGTTTTAATTTCGAAGCAATACACGTAATTACTCTTAAAATAATATTTGTAATTAGCAAAGTGATTTTTTTTTAACTTATAATTCGTCAACTTGGTTTAGATCAGCAGACGGCAGGTTATAGTTTAGCTTCGATTGAATAAAAAGTATTTTGACGAGTTTTTGAGTTGAATAGGTTTTGACCAATAAGTTCACTGCAAAATACACAGAAATAAAGTTGATTAAGCTTAACTTATAAGGTATTTGAATAATATACCGCTAAATTTAAACATTTTGAACAAAATTTATTAAATTGCTCTTGTATAGCTAACAACTTATATATGTAATTATGATAATGAAAATTAAGGATGTAGGTTGGTAGGTAGCCTAGTATGCGGATATCTATGAACCCACAACGCAGAGTTGATGCTGTAAAAAGGTTCGACGTCGAGCGAGAAGCTGAAGTCGCAAGAGACCGCCAGAATTTTTGCTGACCACGTAACTCTTAATCTCTCAGCAAGTTCACCACCAGCATCAAGGGCAGAGGACCAGTGGCAACACTGTCAATAAGGCGACCACAACGAAACCCCTGGTTCGATGAGGAGTGCCGGTTGGCGCATGTAGCTAAGGACGAGGATTACCAGGCAATGCTGCAGACTCGAACAAGAGCTGAAGAGAGAGTGGCCCGGGAGCTCTACCGGCTAAAAAGAAAAGAGAAACGCCGACTTCTCAGGAGGAAAAAGATAGAGCACGAGAAGCGGGTAGTCGAGTCTATTGAGGGGTGATGTTCGAAAATTTTATCAGAGGGTGAAGCGATCCACCCAAGGATACAAAGCTAGGACGGAAGCCTGCCGAGATGAGAGTGGGACTATGGTAGTAGACACACAGTCAGTGCTGAGGATCTGGAAAGAACACTTTTCTATATTGCTCAACGGCGAAGACAGCCAAGAACGTTCCATTCAACTTGGACGATGATGGCCAACAGTTCCGTCCACCCGACCTAATCGAAGTGCGGCTGGTGATATCCAAACTTAAGTCATACAAGGCTGCTGGTGCGGATGGTATACCAGCCGAGTTATTCAAATTAGCGGGAGATGAATTGGTAAGGAGAATACACCAACTCATCGGCAAAATTTGGTCGAATGAAAGTATGCCCGATGAATGGAACCTCGGTATAGTGTGCCCCATCCACAAAAAAGGAGATGCTCTGAAATGCACCAACTACAGAGGAATTAGTCTCCCAAACTTCGCTTATAAAATCTTGTCGGCTATCCTGTGTGACCGCTTAAAACCTTTTTTCAACGATGTGATTGGCCCCTATCAGTGTAGTTTAAGGCCAGGCAAGTCAACCGTCGACCAAATGTTCACACTCCGACAGATTTTAGAAAATACCGAGGAATTCCAGATCGATCGATCCATTTTAAGGTCGCGTATGATATCGTGAAAAGGGATGAATTATACAGAGCCATGTCTCATCTCGACATCCCTGCCAAACTCGTTCGATTGTGCAGGATGACGATGTAGAGATCTCGATGCTCCGTCAAAATCGGCAAGAACATTCTTTGATGTTGAGAAAGGATTGAGGCAAGGCGACGCGTTATCATTCACCCTATTTAACATCGTTCTTGAAGCAATTGTACGCAACGCACATGTCAACACTAGCGGTACAATTTATCAAAAGTCCGTTCAATTGCTTGCGTATGCAGATAACATAGACATTGTCGGCAGAACGAAGCGAGCTGTGGCTGGCGCATTTGAGAGCATTGAATGGCAGGCAGATAATATGGGATTGGCGGTTAATTAGGACAAGACGAAGTATGTGCTGTCATCGAGAAAGGAATCTCAACATCGTCGACTCGGGCAAAATATCACGATGGACAGATATAACTTCGAAATTGTCAAGGACTTTTTCTACCTGGGCTCCACTATATCCTCGCAAAATGACATCAGTGCAGAGATCAAACGAAGAATTACTCTTACCCACCGCTGTTTCTTCAGGCTAAGAATGCATCAAAGTTGTAAGACCCTCTCTCAGAGAACTAAGGAGACTTTATACAACACCCCTATCATACCGGCCCTGCTCTATGGGGCAGAAGCATGGACATTGAAAAAATCGGATGAAAGTCTGCTAGGGTACTTTGAGAGGAAGATTCTTCGTTCGAAGGAGTGTGGAGGGGAAGATTCAACGACGAGCTATACGGGCTATACAGCGACGTTGACCTGGTCAAAAAGCTTAAAATACAACGGCTGAGATGGCTGGGGCACGTGGAGCGTATGGACAGCAACGCACCTGCCCGACCAGTCTTCGAATCCAACCCCGATGGTGTACGCAGCAGAGGAAGAACCCATAACAGGTGGCGCACACAAGTGGAGAACGACCTCAAACAACTTGGTGTGCGAAACTGGAAGAGGCTAGCTAGGGACAGAGCTGACTGAAGGGGCTTGTTGTTTGGGCCGTAGCCCATCCTGGGCTGTGAGCGCCATCTAAAATTAAGTTAAAGTTAAAGTTGGTAGGAAGCTATAAGCATATAATATAGCTTTAAAATTTAGGTGCAATATCGTACATATAAGATTCATGCGATTTTAGAAGCTACATGTATATACATATATATATAGGTAAATGTATAAGGGCTTGCATTTTATGTAGTACCTATTCAGTGACGTACGCAAAAACCCTACAAACGTTGTTATAGTATGAGGGAAAACAAATATGCCATTTAAATTCCTGGATAAATCAGAATACATACAGTGGCGACAAAATAAATAGTAAATGTATCCTATGATTTCTGTAACCAACGCTTTTCGTCATTTGTTACACTTTAAAGAACTGTTTGACTTATGAAGTGGTAAGAAAAACGATATGTTGGATAAATTAATTAGAAATTAATATTGAATTGAAACAAAGGAAAATAAACAAAATTACAGAAACAAGTTAAGTTATTCTAGGATAAAATAAATAGCACACTTTATCAGAAAAAAAGTAAAATAACATAACATTTGATCGTCACACAAAAAAATAATGTATTAGTATTTAGTGAAATAATCTTTATTTTTAATCACAGCGACATACAAACGTTTCATAGATAAAACAAGACTATCAAATCGTTCAACAGGTACCGAGTACGTGGGCATTTTTTTCATAAACATTGACAGGCACGACAGGTGACAATTTGTAAATGACAAATTGACAATTGTCTAAATTCTGTCCCATAAAAAATTGACAATTTTGTAGAATTGTCAGGGAATGTGCGACAATTGTCAAGATTTCGGATCATAAAAAAATTGTCATGACAATGAAGGGATTTTCTGAAAATTGTCACAAATTCCCCGACAAATTTGTCGTGACAATTTTTTTTATGAAACAGAAAAAAAAAATATAAATTATACTTTTGTCAGTATGCACGTGACAATTGTTACAGGCAATTAAATCTCGGTCGTGAAGTGACAATTTCGGTAAGAAATTTCTAATATTGATGAAAGTGATGAAAAATTTGATGTGACATTTTAGCAGCAGGCCATCCTCGAATTTTTAAAGAAAGAATTAAAACGATTTTGCTGCGAGAAGTGATTCTCAATTTAAGGAAAAATTCGCGTCTGCAAAAGAACAGTGGAATAAATTTTGTTAAAAATCCGTCGACAGCTCCAGCATCCCAATAAAAGAAATCATGCTCTTGATGCTAAGACCCAACTTTTATGGAGTTAAACTGGCTTGGAAGTGAAGCTTAGTATCGTGTAGTTGGTGATGGGGAGGGTGTTTCCAAAAAAAAAACTAAAATAATACTCTGAATCGGAGAAGAGGTCAATATTAAATCAAAAAAAAAACAGTTATTTTACATACATATATACATACATCTTCTTATATATAAAGAACAATCCAAATTATGTTTGTGCGCTATGTTCTTTTTATCGGCACGATCGATTTGAATGAAATTTTCAAGAGATCTTAGGACATGTTTGAAGAGTACATATAAGAAATCTATTTGCTCTCAGATGTCTAGAACCGGAGTTATAATAAAAAAGACATGTTTCTCCCTTTCCAGGATTTCCACTCTGTCAAAATCTGGTTTGTGTCCACGCTAAATGGAGTGTAAGGCCAATGCTGTCTTGGTTGTTTCGTTGTACCTATATAGGAAAGATTGCAATTTTCTTCCGCATTGCCACGACAGATAATTTTATAGACTACGTCTGTGCACTTATCCTTTTCCGCTTTTGTTTTCATGTTGGTGAAAAGAGGTGCCAGCGTCCTATTGGACTTATACGCTAAACTGACGTCATTGCTACTATTTTTTACCGTCTCTTTAAAGTTTTCTGACGGTTTGGAAACATGCACTATACTCTTATAGATATCTCTCTCTTTTTGCCGATTATCAACAGGAGTTTTGTATTTTTGGCGAAGTATCAAGCTCCGTATGATTTCCATTGGATAGCCATTATCTAGGAGGATTTGTGTGACTATTTTCTCATTTGCGGCGTGAAAATATATGTTCAATTTTTGTGCCGGTTAATGTTTGAGGTTGTTTTGCAAAAAAAAGCGTTCCATTTCGTTATTAGATGTGTCTTTATTCCGATGTACATATATGTACTACCATATATGGCACGCACGTTATGGATTCCTAAAAAAAATCGATTTTTCTCAATTGCTCCTTAGTAGTGTTAATAAAAACATGTACTCAAATTTTCAAAAAAAAAAATGTCTTTCGATTAAAAAAAAAATAAATAGGTAATATTTTTTTGATTGAAAAATCGATTAATTTATATGTATAATAATAATTAGGTACGTACTTCAAAATGGTGTTTTAATTTTTTTTTTTAAAACTTGATTTAAAATTGTATACATAAAAATTATATTTTAATAAAATTTGTGGATACCTACTTAAAATAATATTTTATTTAATGAAATTATATCCTTTTTTTATTATAATTCCCTTAATCTTATGTGATGTGGTTTAGTTTAACTTATCATTAATTCATCCTCCAAGAAAATCATTGTACCTATATACCCAATTAATGGAATAAAAAATAAAAGATGTAAAAATTAAGTGAAGAAGAAATTTGTGCTTACGATGTAATCGAACATAAGGGCAAGTTCGAGCGACCTGTCTGTCCATTTTTTGGTGATTTACTTGGATCTGCATCTGCAGATTTGAACAAAACTAGAGTAGAGCGGGACCATAATATAAAACAAATACAAAAGTAAGACAGGGTACACACTAATTACTTCCTCTTAGGTTCAGGTATGTAGTTGGGTGAAGAAAATTTGGGTTTTTTCGTTGTTTTTTGCTTAAAGAGGTGAAATGGTAAAAAAAATTGAAAATTCGTTACCTGAACGGACCAAACTTCGGTCCAGATGAAAATGCTATAATGAAGATGAACATGTTCATCTTTACTATAATCTGCAATTTTTAGATTCATACTATTCTTCATACATGAAGATGATCTGTATTTTGGTCTCCCTTCTCTATCGCACAAGTATAATTTTTTTTTATGTTGTGTCCTCTTTTTTTGCAGATGTCGATGCAGATGAAAGATGAAGATGCATGTACAGCCTCTTTTATTTACCAATTTTAAAGACCTAAGGTGAACTATCTGATGTTGTATTTTACTGCAAAAAACACTCATTCTGCTTAATTTTGAACTAAGGGCTGGAACCCAGATGAAGCATACATTGCATACTATTTACTACTACACGAAGCCAACTCATTTACCCATTAAATGTTCGCTGTCTTACTTTTTTTTAATTTCGAGGCCATATCCTTTTTTTGCACTTAAAAACATTAATATTGTTTACAGTATGCTCTATTCAGCATAGCAAGATACATTATAGCTACGTACAATATAAGTTTATTCATCCTCACACAGAAACAGAAATGCATGTGTACCTACTTAAAATAATGGGCCAACATTATGTGAGTAAACCACTTTCGTTTATTAACATTACGCAGTCACCAGGATGCGAATTATGTGTGTGTTTGTCAATCTGGAGTATTTGCTCGGCTCTTCAAATCAGCTTACGGTTCATAAATCCTCGCCATCAAAAAATTTCCAATTACGAGTAAAAATCTTTCCGACATTAACATTAAACTTAAAAATAAAACCAAAAATTGTCCTGATCCTGGTTAATAAAGGGCGAAATGGAGATTGAGAATTTCTTACTTTACCTACCCACTTTATTTATTATTTGGCTTGGTTAGAATAGAAAACTCCCATGAGAGATATCCGTTACAAGGTTAATTTAATTGTGTGATTTGTTCCAAGAATGGTTTTGTGGGATTACCTATATTATATACTTTATCCTTTTTTGCAGCGACGCGACGTATTTCTTTTTAAAGTCGGCTCGTATCTGTGTCACTTTTTGACAAAATATCATCCAGCTTAACATGTTACGTAGGCCTTGCCTTCTGAAAGACTGTCATTCTTTTGTCTTATCTGTCTACCTCTCTTATTCACTCTCTCTCTATCTCTGGTACTTAGAAAAGGTTGAACGAAAAACTGCAAAGGGATTATAATCGCGAGACGCATTTACGACAAGGATGTCGCTGTTCGTCTTGTTTTTTTTTTTCGTAAAAACTTTTTGAACGCACTAACTTCATCGGAGAGATGCGAGTTAAATTCCATGTTCTATCCTTGACAGGCAGCAGCAGAGCCATAACCTGAACCCAACTCACGTGCACGCTTGAAGAGATTTTAATATTAATTTTCATAAAGCATTAATGCAAATTAGATCCTTGGGGGTTGCAATAATATTGCCAGAAAATATTTTGATAGGTTGAATTTGGCTATAGTTTGTATATGCGTGCGATACCGAGTTTGATATGAGTGAACAAAGGACAAGCAGCGAGGTGCGAAATGAATGTTTTGCTTGTATGTCATCACATCATCATCATCGTTTTCTTATCATCTATCGTGCGTCGTCGGTCCTCGCTCGTATAGTCGCGTCCTCGTCACCATTGTCAGGGATGTGTATACGTAAAGTGTGTGTATATGCAGACAGGTTAAAAGTACGAAATACTTTATTCTAGAGTTGGAACGTTAGCGTCAATCAACGTCACTTTTAACTTGCATCCTTTTCATCCTTTTCAAATGAAGTGTGTGGTGTAGGTAATGTCTAATGTGTAGGTAGATAATGAAAACTCACACTCAACAACTTTATAGCAAGAAGAGTTAACTCCATATCCACGTCCACGAGCGTGAGCGACGAAGACGCGAAACTCGAGAACATGTGGAAAGTGGAATTCTGAATTTGGGAGCGTTGAAGAACTTTTTAATTAAATAACATGGCAGTAATAAAATTTTCAGTTGCACAACGTTTTTGTACAATAAAAAGCTTGAATAACTGTTGTTGTTATTAAATGGAGTCAGAGGTTTTTTTTTTATTTTAAAATGTTTAACAGACCGAAGTGATAAATCTTTCCACCGCCGGGAATTTTTCTACATACATATGTATAAGTATAGATACCTATATGAAAACTGAATACCTTTTCGTTATTAGGTTTTTACTTGAGATTATAGGTAGGTACTATTATTATTATTTATTACAATAAATTCTTTATTCAATGGGTAGGTACTATAAAGGCAAGTTATTATTAACAATCACAACAATCAGCCTTGACATTACGATCATAGAGAACATCAAAAAATTGTGTCCCCAAATTCCGTCTCTCTGACTGTCTGCCTGTCTGTCTGTCTGTGCTCAAGTCTGCAGCCTAAACGATTGGATGGATATGCTTCAAACTTGGTACCTATCTGTATACCTATTGTTCTTTCTGTCAACGTCGTGGTCGCAGGTTCGATTCCTGCCGTTGTCTATGTCTTCTTATATTTCATTAAAAACCAATTCTATAAATTGTCATAAGAAATGAGTTGCTGGTTTACTCATTACATGTTGTTCAGGCATAACACTAACAACACGTGATTGAGTAAGCTTCTCATGTATATGACAACGAAATAAAATAAAATAATGCGAATTAAAAGAGACATAAATAAATAAGACACGGTCATTTTCTCCGCATTAGATCACCCACCATCCCTGGAGATAAAATCTGAGACAACAACCACCGTCTCAATACATCGCGCCACACACCTTTCCTATCCTTCTTTCTCTTCTTTCACCGGATGCCCGCTCTGTGTTAAAAACATATAAAGGTTATTCATAATCCCTTGCGCGCGTGCTAAATTATAAAAAAAAAAACACAAAAAGAGACGGTCCTATAAAGTGTTAACATTAATGTAAGCCAAATTATTTCAAAATAAATAATTTTTTTTTAATTAAAAAAAAAACATGAAAAATCAATTTATTTTTATAAAAAAATGTATGTATGTTCTTAAATGACTGATTTTTTTTAAAATTTTAATTTGATGTGTGTATTAATACTATCGTCAAAATGGCGTTTTAATTTTTTTTCTAAAAATGTTGTCAAAATTTTATACATACATAACAACGTAATTAAAAAAACGCTTTAATGAGCGTACGTCACTTAATACTACATACAATGTAGGCCCTCATACATTTATATATATATATAGATACATACGCTTCTTTAAAAATCATATAAAGTTATATGGATATAGCTATATCCTACTTTTTCATTATTATATGTCCATAGGTTCCACCCATGTATGTAGGTACATAAATATTTCTCTCCAAACTTACATAATTAAAATCAATAACCTAGATTTAAATTTATACATTTGTAGGTATTGAATCACAGATTCGACCAAGGGTGTATTTACCCTAGGGCCAAGAGTGCCATGGCCCAGGGCTGCAGGCGACTAGGGGCGGCTCCAGCCGAACAAACTTTTAACATTTTTTTTTTATTATTATTTATTTATACACTTTTAAATATCAAAACCTAAAAAGTATAAAAATCAGCTAGTCAAAATTCTTAGTGAAAGAATATCTCTGTGAGAAACATTAAAAAGACATGAAAACAACAAGGCGTCCATGAACTGTTAAAAACTACCTTTCTCTATAGAAAAAATCTTGAGTCAAATGATCCGAGTTGCAGCTTTCGACAAAACTCCCGAAAAGATTGTCCCTTGAAAAATTTAATTATCAAAACCAAATTACAAAACCTATCTTCGAGGTGTTTTTTTTTTTTGTAAGTGTAGGTATTCATAATTACTTTCATTATTATTTGTGTTCATACAAACAGAACGATCTCATTTTCCACAAGAATTAAGATTCCTATTCTAAAAGCTATTGCCCAATTCATATATGTAAGGAAGGACATATGTACAGTACACACGCGGCGTAGAATACCTATTATGTTAAAACATTGCTTTGTATAATAATCTAATTTGAATTTTTCTCTTTAATATCCATCAGATTCAGACATGTCTAAAGCATATGGTATGCATTTTACGACCCGACATACTTGCAAAAAAATTACCCCCAAAATATCATTAAAAAATATGTTAGCTACTCCCATTTGAAAACCGTTTGTTTCTAATGTTGTCGCGCGTCGTTGCGGATACATTATGAAATAAGGAAGGGTACCTACCAAAAAAACAATAATAGGCGAGTTTAACCCTCGCTGCTCCGGCCATATACAATATAAAGTCAGGTTAATTCTGAAATCATCCAAATGTAAAATTAAAATGAATATAAGACACATTTTCAATTTTGTCATTATTGTTTTCCACATAATATAATAAAGGGACGTTTGGGATTCGAAAAAATAATTTTTTTTAGACATGAAAACTTGAAACTTTGACTCTACAAGTTTACCTATTCACTTTAATCTTTTTTTTAGATATTTAGAAAAAAATCTTTTTTCACTACACTAGAGTTGCCAGGAATTCAATCACTTCTTTAACCAATTTTCAGAATTTCGTGCAGCCCAAAATCACTATCCTAAATGTAGAGCTTAACGACATTTTAATGACATTGGAGAATTACCAAAATGAACTACATACTTTACAAATTGGCAACTCTATACACATATACATTATGTCTTAGAAGAAACAATCAATATTAAGAAACAAACCAATGAAAATCAATTAAGATGCGCAGTGTGAAATATATCGTGTAAGCATGGTGTACTCCAAGTACAGTGTGAATCGGCCTAGGAAAATAATTTCATTCCGAACAAACCATAAGTTGACGTGACGTTTCATTTTACTTATGTTTTGTTTCTCTCTTTTTACACGAATCGTTAATTCTTATGCCGATTTCGTTTCAATAAAAATATCAATCTGCCGTCAATTTTTTTTTAGAAAAATCATATTCGTTTTAATTTAAAACCAATTTTTTTTGAAAAAAACAAATCCGTATTGAATCTCTTTTTTCGAGACAGATTCAAAACGGATTTTTTACACCGATTCTTACACACACTACTATATTTGTTTTGAAGTTTCTTATTTGGTGTGTTGTCAATGAAGTTTTTATTTTGTGGGAGTGTACAAAAACAATAAATTAATATTATTAAAAAATAAAAATATTGCTGAAAACTTCTTGGAAACAAATATAAAAAAGTGCAGTTGGATATAAGAATTCACCCGCAGCGGAATCAAACACTAAAAATGAAATATTGATGCATTAACGAACTTAAGATTTGTTACATAGAGCTGCCAAGCAATACACGCAGTCACAGAAAGAGATTCGATCCGTAATCGTTCGTTACGAAACAAAAAAGTTGGCAATGGTTTTAGTAGCGAATCCTATTTATTGAAACGAAATCGCCATTAAAATTAAATAAGCGCAGAAAATTACCAGTTTTGTAGATTCACTAAAAAAAACATAAACAAATTTAGTGGGCCTCTTGCACGCACGGAAAATAGACTGGAATTGGAACCGAGTCTGTTAAAAATATGACGAAATAGAAAAGTTACGAGGAAAATCAAGAAAGGTACTACCCCTTCTTTTTCGCCGGCATATTAAAATTAAAATATCTGGCAAAAGGAGAACGTTTAAAAATGAAATATGATTTCTTTCAATATAAAAATCATCCGTTCTCTTTCTTAAATTGATTACGCTCGTGTAACTTAAACTATAATTGTCAAAAATGAATATAGAATACACTTTGGAAAGCTGCAGCTACACAAACAAAATTTTATAGTTGCCAAAGTTGAGTCAACTGACACTTTGTTCTACAAGGCGATACAATATTTTGATGCAGTAATACCGGGATAAGTGCCTCTGGCTTAAGTACTTATTTTTTTAGAACTAATATTATGAGGATTTTTTCATACAAAACTCATCGTATAAGTACCTTCCGCTTAACTACCTTTCCCGGTTAACTGCCTTTTAATTTGTAACTTTTATTGAAATTTACCTGACAAACATTATTTTAAGTGCACATTTGAAATCAGCTGATAAAATACAAAAGCTTGTTTTCCTTGCGCGCTTCCTTTTGCTTAATGCCCTAAAATTCATAAATAAAAAAGTAATAATGTTAATCTACTGCAATGATTCGTGAACCAAATGCCATTAAAATCTATTTTGAATCAATAATTCAAAAAGCCCTCTTATATATAATACAAAACACCTTCATATAATTAACTATGTCTGCCCCAGGGCAAAATCTTCCGATTTTAATGATTAAACATTTCAATCTTGTTGGACATAGTTCAAATTGTTTTTTTTTTTGTCAAAAAATCCATGTAAGATGAACTGAACTTAACAAGGCGCCGCGACGAAACCCAAATTTTGTGGACTAAAGGCCGGAAAAAGTTTTTTTGAATAAAATGTTTTTTATCAAAAATGTTTGTTTTAATTTTTGTATATATAAAATATAGATTAAAGTACCTATGTGCATTTGAGCGGCTTTTTTATAACTGCGTAGACCGCATAAGTGCATTTTAAAGTGGGGCATTTAGGGTGATTTACATATCCGGGTTTTACTGTAATTTTATTCGTTCAACATTCCTCCTTTTATTTTAATCAAACTTGATATTACGAGGATGGATAACATCAAAAACATGTTTCCCGTCTGTCTGTCTGTAGATCGATCTACAGCCTAAACGGCTGAAATGATTTTCTTTAAACTTGGTACTTACGCGTTTTAGGTGATTGTCTCAAATATATTTTTGAGTATTTTTTTTATCTTCAAAAAATGCGGTACTTATATAACCATCAACAATCTTAATTATCTCGAAAACGGCAATAACGATTTTGATAACAAAAAATATGTACACTACTTTAAGTATAGTCTAAATTTTGGTTCAAATTTTTTTTAAAAATATTTTGTTATTAACGGAAGCCTGATTTTCGACTTTTTTATAAATGTCCCGACAGGTTCGATTCGAAAATTAGTTTTACGTAGCAGGGCTATTGAATTATAAATACAAAACTGCATACCAAAACGACATTTTTTTTTTGAAAACTTAATATTTGGAAAACTGGTGGATGATTTTTTTTTTGAAATTTTGTTTTTACGGTAATTGAATAACTAAGATTGTCATATCAATTTTTTTAAATTAATGAAATTTTGTATTTAAAAATTAAGTAAAAAACGACTTAAAAAAAATATTGAGATTCTTAATGGAAATCTTTTGCAAACGATGTGATCCAACATTAGAGCAAGTACGTGCGATCCAGCCGTGCATTTTATTTAATGAGAGAAAGCTTCACACATGCGAACGCTATTTCAATGATAGCTGGAGGTTTTGCTATTTTTCCTGCCACAACTAATTCCCATTGTGTTCGGAAGCAAGTATATTTTTCGCTGTGAAGAAAAATGTCGTTAACATCGCAATGATGAAGAATTTCGCATAGCTATTTTAAATACATAGGGGCATATTCATAGTCACTGATAAAACCAGGCATTACTAAAACACTGTTTAAGACAATTTTGGTTTAATGAATGCAGACGGATTTGACTTACAAATTATTGGATTTATATTTTTAAAAGATTACTAACTTGTCATACTACACAAATAGCTTCAAATATTTTGGGTTGATAAACTTAAAAAAAATAGAATCAACGTGCGAAAACTCAACTAAACCTAGACTTAACTTAGATACAGTTTAAAAATGACTATGAATACGCCCCATAGTCTTGAAAAATGGAATGAAGTCGAAAATATATCACAACGCAAACACAAACATAACCCACGCCGAAATCATGAGAAAAATCAGTTTCAGCCTAACCTAGAACAATTGTCACATTATGTGAAATTGACTGTCAAATTCTGTGAAATGTCAATCTCTTATGATGATCTTTTCTTCCACACGCCTTTAAAGCATACCTACGTATATATTTGAAATGTATTTAACGCATGTGTTAAATTCAGAAGTGACAAATATTTATTTATTTCATCAATCTGCGAAAATATTTCGCAGTATGTTTACAAATTTAATTATTACTTAGATGGAAGTGACCAATAATGTTCACCAGCTATTTCAGAATTTGTTACTAATATTACGTTTTTTTTTGTCTAATTTAACTTTCATAACGTATATTATCCGCATTACGCAACAGCATTTTGTTGGATCAAGTTTGAATTATTTGATCGTCGTTGGTCTTTTGGGTGGACGTGTTATCCAATGACATAGCTATAAGCTCATTAATACCGTCAAGGACAAAACGTAAGTATTTCGTCAATCTTCCAGTGACCATTAACTACACTACATAAATAATACCTTAGTGATTCCGTCATGTAGACATATCCTGGTGAGAGGAGGCCAAGAAACCCGAAAACTTTGTGAGCTGTAATAATATTTGAACTTAGTCAAAAATGTAAAAAACACACAACGACTATACCTTTGTTAGACCACTTCGAAGAAATGAACAACAGTATTCCATGCATGATGGCTTTCATGTTCCAAGCGATAAGGCAGGTGCAGAGAAACTGTCTGCCCTTTATTTTTTAAAATAATTATTTAAACAGTTTTTGTGGTTTTGACTCCAAAATGGCTAAGATATTAAACAAAGAAAATTTAAATGACAGAAGGTAGTAAAACTTCCAATAAATTCTAGTCGAAGGCTTGGAACGATAAGAGCAAGCTTATACAACACAATTGTGTCCCTTATTTTTGGTTAACTCCTAATGGTTGCCATTGTTTTGTTGTTATTTTGTGTGTGAATTAGTTTGGGGTGTCTTCGAGTTTCTGTATTTTGTATCCCAACCCCCGACAAAGCACAATACCTCCTACTAAACTTAGCCGCCTTATGGCTCATAACATTCCGCATATAAAAAGAAAATAAAAATAAAAGCAAAAAAAAAAAACTCGAATATAATTTGCCGAAGAATTTTCC
Organism: Philhelius pedissequus; assembly: GCA_910595825.1. NCBI lineage: Eukaryota > Metazoa > Arthropoda > Insecta > Diptera > Syrphidae > Philhelius > Philhelius pedissequus. The sequence continues at coordinate 34,100,568 of OU343160.1, forward strand.
ACAGATTAATTTTTATGGATCTTCCAACATTACGCGGTGCGTTACACGAGCAGATAGATGCTTCCTTATTCCTTCTTGGGCCGGGGTAATGTGTATCTCATCCTTATAAGTCTACATGAACGGAGGAGGGTGGGCGTAAGAAAATGCCTAGGTGGGCAATCCTGCCCTGATATAAGGGAGGCTCAGATATATCTCCCATAAACACTATTTGTTGCACGACTCTCTTGGTTGAAGTGCCAGTGCCAGGGTGTTGGCCAACTTTTTAACCAAATATTTTGAGTCTGTTAATCACTTCTATCTTCTGGCCGGCCAGGACCATGATATTTTCTTTCTTTTTTTTTAGATGTTGTTGTTTTTGTCCTACTCTGCTTTTTTCGACGAATTCATTAGTTGGACTTTCTGGTTTTTCCGGGATTTTCATTTATCTCTCCCTCTTGTACTTTTTTTTTGTGTTTGCATTATTCTTTTTCTTGATTTTTGTTGTTGTTGTCTAAAAGAATCTTATAGGCGTTGGATTGGGTGTGAATTTTAAGGACACTCTGCCACTGTTTGTTTGCGCTTATAGAAGAAGATGTTGATTTTCTGGCGTTTTTGAATTTGGCTTTGATGCGCTAATCTGTTTTCTTTTAATTGGAATTAGAAATGTTGTTTTGTTAGTTTGTTTGTTTGTGTGTTATGTTTAGGGGGAAGTTCTAGAATTTTGTTTTCTATAATTTCTTATGAGGGAGTGGGAAATTAGAAATTAGGTATGTAAATTAATTATATCCGGGTTTGGGGTGGTTTTATATGCATGCAATGATTATTGGAAGTTCTAATGTAAGAAGGCTGTTTTAAATGCGTTAAGTACTAAAATGTAAAATGTTGTTTTATTTAGAAATATATGTAAATTTTGTTTGTATATTGGATGATGTAGCGGAAAACTACTCAGCCGTATGAAAATATCTTTAAAGCTTAAATGACTTGTACTACATTTGACCCTGAATATTCAAATACCGTCTACATTAATGCAAGCGAAGTATGACACCGACCAATAAAAACTCTCGTAGAAAAAATACAACACGAGCCACTCACGTTGTAGCCTGTAGGTGCAACAAAACGACCCTGTAAATACGGTGTTATTCTCATATAATAGAGGAAGGTCTAAAAACTCTTCCATGTGCCAGATAAGGGAAAACCACTTTGATTTAAGTATATTTAAGAATGATTCGGGGTTAAAGACGAAAATTTAAGAATCAAAGTGGAACATCATTGATTCAACATTTTTCCCTATATGAAAACGAATAGTTTTGATGCTTGATTTAAATACGTTTTCCTTTGATTTAAGGCGGAATCATAGTAAAATCAATATCAACCAACTTAAAAACGAAATGGAACAACTTCGATTCTACTGTGCGAGATATTTGATTCATAGGCATACGTCTTTAAAAATATAATGACACAACTTTATTTTTAAAATGATGCATCGTTAAGTTAAATGCATTCGAGATTAAAAATATTACGAACCAACTTTGAAATTAATATCTTTCAATTTTAATTTCACTACGTTTCAATTTTGTTTTAAATAATTTCTAATAAAAATTACTTTGAAATGGAAGTGTTTTAGTTCTAATCTTACCAACCATGAAACGTTGTAGAATTTACTACTTTACGTTTTTAAAATAACAGCTTGGATTCACCCATGATTTACGTCAATCTGAATTTAATAAAAGCTTTCCAATTTTTTAAATACAAAAATCGATCATTTTGAAATCTTAAAATTGTATTTTTATTTTTTTAATACAAATTTGAAAAACAAAACACGACTGTATAATCCCAAGCTTCGCGATCGATGACGCCGGTGATGACCCGGCACTATGTTTCAGGTAGTTATTCTATTTGCTGTTTTCATGATTCTACATGGAATCCACTTAAGATCAACTATGAATCCCTTTGATTTTACGTCGATCGTTGTTTGAAAATGCAACATCAATGTGAAAATGAATACGTCTTCGGTGTTACATTGGGTCCACATAAAATTGACTATGAATGAATTCAAATTATATTTGATTTTACATTGAAAATCTTTCATCAATGTTTGTGAAAGAATAATTTAATGTATAAGTGTTATTTGTAAGTGGCTGCAACTTCAAAATGATGTTGAACAAAGTAGAATCAACTATGTTACACTTTGAAAGATGTGCATGGAATTTTAATGTTGGTTCCATTTTAGCAATTTCCACTTTAAATCAACGTTGAACATTCTTAATAATTTATGAAAGTTTCTTCACTGTTGAATCAACTACGGTTCACTTTAAAAAAAGAATGACAGTACTTAAAACAACGATGCGTAAATTAATCAATATATTTACGTTAAATTAAATACTTTCATGATACTATTTTCCAACGTTAAATCAAATACGATTTCTTTTCTTTTTTCCCTCAGTGTATAGTATAGTGATGTATCAAACCGAGAATTTTTGAAACCGGCTTGACTCGGCTTGAATTAAAATCGATAAATACTTTTCATGTATGTTATTTTTGAAAAAACAATTGTATTTGGTTCGTTTCAGTTTCGTTGAATCTACAATTATTTTATTGCAAACATTTGCCGGTACCTGGAATTTTGGGTAGGACACGACATTTTTACAGTAAATGGCTTCAAGGATGGAGGCATACTATATTTTGTTAGGGAAGTCTATTACGTTCCATTTTCTCTATAGTTACATTTATCCGCAAAAGTAAAAAAAAAAAAATCTGATTTTTGGAGGTTTTTTAATCCATCAACATCGTAACCATCCTTCCATGGAATTTGACAGTTAACAACTTAACAGATGGTCGACAAACTATGGTTTGGGACAACTAGTGTATTTCGTTCCTAATTTCATCCAGTTGCCCTTAAATCATTTTATTTCGGAGCAAAACCAAAAATCGTGTTTTTAGTCTAACGACATTTTTAACACTCGGTTTAAATTTTTGTATTATATAACTTTATGAATCTGTCAACATAAAAAGTAACAACTAACACTTGGGTGTTAGTTGCCAAAACAATTTAAAGTATAAAAATCTTTGATAAACTGTATTTATCATCATCTCAAGTTAATATACATTTCTGATGTATACAATAATTAAGCTTTAATATTAATTATTTTCAAAGAAGTAATTTTAATCTGTCAAAGAAAATATAGAATTGGTAAATGTCAATTCATTCAAGTGACAATTTTACGTTTGTTAATAAAGAAGACAACGATCTATTGTTGTTTGTTTAAAAGCGAAAAGGGCTTTGTTTAATTAGTTCTTCTTTTTCGGTTTGGCTGTTGCAATAGAAAAAAAAAAAAAACAGTACATTCATCCCGAGTCGATGTGAAACCAAAAACTGAGTAGATAATACCGAAACTGAATGGGAGCCAATAAACCGAGTCCAATTGTTTTTCTGTTCATGTAGGAAAAGCTAACTCGGTTTGAAAAAAAAAATTGATTTCAAGCATTTAGAAAGAACTACTCTCTTCTCCATTAGATCATAAATCCAATTAGAAGATCGCATTAATGTTAAATATCGTTACAAACAAAAATATATGGTGTGCCCCAGAGGTTTGTCCTGTCACCAAAGCTATTTCTTATTTTCGTTTATCTGAAATGAATCTCAAACACTTACTTCCTATTCAGTTTTGCTGTGAAAAAAGTAATGTTTTCAACTGTTTCAACTTGGATTTTTGTTCGCAATCAAACTGTAAATCTTGACTTGTGTGGTTACTAAACTGACTTTATCATTGATTCGACTAATGGACTTTCCATTGGTAAATTCAGAGTTTGATGCGGAATTTGATTTTTCTTGTGGCAAATGGAAAGCATTTTGAATAGATTAATTTGCTTTATGGTGTTGGCTGGCGAATATTCGTATCTGCAAATATGTAATTGTCAAACTAAATACTTCCAATTGTACTAGTAGTGTTAGTCAAAAGAGGGTTAGATTACTCGAAAAATACGGATCTGCGAATTTGATTCAGAATAAAAAAAATTAACTTTTTTCCCCAAAGGAAGGATTTAACTGTCGAAATCCGTGTTTTGGAAGATTTGTATCAAAAAAAAAAAAGATTTAAATTCTTATACCAATGTAAGACCACATTACTGTGAAGAAGCACGCTGAATGCTTGACTCTGAATTAAATATCACTTTTAATCGCTTTATCGAGAACGATTTATCAAACTGTCACAACGTATTTAAGAATTGATTTAAGAAGTAAAAGTTTATCATTATGGTTACAACTTCGTAAAGACTATTAAGTACTGAGATTCTTTCTTGAGCCGTACAATACGAATGTTAAATGCTTTTCATGTCGTTTTTATATTCAGAACGAAAAAACGCAAAATTCTGAGTTCAGAAGTTATATAGAATAAAATTTGACAATGGAAAAAGATCTAAATATCGAATTAGCCAATTTAATTTCAGAGAAAACTAAAACTTATATTTTTCTAACTAATTTTGTATGGTTGCAAGTCTCTACATTTTCAAAACCATTATTTTGTAGTGTCCCAAATAATAGAAAGGTTCTAATGAGGGTCCCATAATTGTGTTACAAATAATTTAATAATTGACACTTCGATAAATCTGCCATTGGAAATACCACCTAAAAATCATAGCAATCCCCATCTCAAATTCCAATCCAAGCGGCCAAGCTCTTATAAAACTAATCCTTCGTACTTATTTTTTGTTATTGTTTGTGTTTGAATTGGCTTTCAGGAAGGATTAAATGTTAGTTGACAGGAAACTACATTCGGCCATTAACCCTAATTTTATTGCGACAGAACGGAATTTAAATTGTCACATTTTCAGTTCTGGTTTTCCGGCTTAAAACCGATTGCATGTTAATATTATCTACTCGTAGAGAGAAAGTGCTGCATGTGATTATATCCTTTAGACCAATTGAGATTCTTAGGCAAGCAGTAATTTGCAAAACAAAAAAAAAAAAAAAAAACAAAAAAAATAAATTATACAAACAGACACAAAAATAATTTCAATCCAGCTTAAGTGCTTGCGTGTTGCAGAGGAATGCATTTGTTTGGGCCATGGCTCGGCGCTGCACTGGCTGTTGCATTGCAGTAAAATTGGTCTTTCGCCAAGGGGATTACCTGATGCAGGGTGATATAACATGCATATTTTTTTCATTGAATTGGTATATTAGTGAGAATAGTATTTTTATGAACATTTTACATGTTTTTGTAAAATTATAACAAAAATTTATGTTTATTATTTGTAGGACACCTTTTTGGGGCTAACAGTAGGTACCTAACATTTATACAAAAGGTAAGCCTGTGGAGAAAAAAAAATTGTTGGAAAAGATTAAAAATTGCACGCAGGTAATTGCGGGCTTGAAATTGTGTTGGGAATAGATAGTCTAATGGACGGAAATTATTGTTTCGTGTGGTAATTTTTTGGGGAAAATTAAAACGAAAACTTTTAAGTAGATAAACTAAAAGACAGATATACTAAAGGCGGTATAACATTGTCATACAATATATGACCAATTTTGTCATATAAAATATGACACAATGTTTTTTATATAGCAAGTAGTATTAAGTTCATATAAATGTTGTCAAATAAAAATGTCGATCGCACTTATATGACACTTTTTAGCCATATTTATATGGACAGTTTGACATATTTATATGATAGTGTAATACTGCCTTAAGAAGAAAATAATTGGATTAAATTTCTTAACGTTGAACATAGCAATCTAATTTGTATATATAAATAATTTCTCGCATTTTATGTAGCGGACTTATTTCACTTAAACTGGGTCCACAATGATGAATGTACTTCAATCAACAATTTTATTCAGAAAGGGCTGTAACTAGCTGGCTGGCTGTCGATTGGAGGAGAACTTAAGCATTTCCCGGGCGAATTCATTGGTGGTCGATTAACAGAATGCCATACCATAAATCGCTGTAGATTTTTTCTTCCGTGGTTTTCACTTGTTATTTTCCCCCTATATCGATTAATACTATCCAATACTATCAAGTCGTCGTATACTAATGTCTCGGGAATGTCGGAAGAGGCTGATAGACGTAGAACCAAAATTTCCTCAACAATGCAAGAGTCAAATACCTTGTTTCAGTCGAAAATAAAGGCCAAACCGCACCAAACGCATAAAAGCTCGAATTAACGGTTCCAGGCTTGGAAGTTTTTTTGGCAGGTAAACTATTTTTTTTATCCGTTAGAAATCTTCCAAAGACACTTCGAGGTAATAGGTACCAAGTTTGTGGGACTTTTAACACACCAAAACCAACGGTAGGTCCTATCTATATAAAATAGACCAATAATTCTTCTTTCTTAATTTAAAATCACACTGTGAAAAGTTTAAAGTTTTAGTAATTTCTCATAGCTTTAAGGTGTCCGTGAAGTTAGCATAACAAGTGCCAGTATATTATTTTGTAGTTGTTATCGCATGCACATGAGTTCTATAGTTCCTGATAATTTTCCAAAATAGTTCTGCTTGACTTCACCGAAAAAACTTCTTTTAAAAAAGTGAGATGCTAACTTCTCGCCAGCATATCATTTTTCAAAATAGATACCATATACAAATATTTTTTTCGGGTGTAAACACACTTACTTAAGAGATCCTCATACCCAAAAAAATAATTCTGTGATATTCAAGTCGAAAAAAAAGAATAAAAACAAAATATAAAATTTGCATAAAAAAACACTTGTAAAAAAATGCTTTAAAAAATGCAACTTGTGAGAGCAAAATCTCATTTTTCGATTTAAATGGCTTAACTGAATATTTTTCCAATATAATCCTGATATATTCTCCTTCTAAAACCATTCTAACGAAAATTAAAACTTATTTTCGAAATTTTTATTTTTGGAGCCCTTTTTAACGACTTTTAGTAAACGACCTTGAGATGCTATGAAATTTATTACGAGTTCCACCCCAGTTATAGATCTCAGCATATACATATAATGAAATATATGTTTACCAGAAAAGCGTTAGAAACCCGAACTTCGTGGATTATGTAGTTAACGCATTATGTCTAGGATTCATGATTAATAAATTTTGGATATATACTATTGAGCTTAAAGAAATTTGCTCCTATGTTCGATCACGTCGTATGAAAAAGATTTCTATGAAAAACTAAATATATTTTTAAAGTCGTTTTTTATTTAATTTTTTGTATACATATACGAAATTCCTTTAATGTTTTTCTAAAAAAAAATGGTATGACAATCTTAAATATTTAGTAATATGAACAACTTAAACTCAAATGATTAAATCTAATTTATTAAAGAAAAAATAATTCAAAATTCTGTAATAAATACTTAAACTCATTTGACTTCAAAGAAAGGTACGCCATTTAATTTTTTGGATATATTTGAATTTATAAGAAAAAAAATTTAAAATCTGTTTTAAAAAAAAATCAACAACCCCAATTCATAGGTATTCAGAAAATACATATAACTGTAATTTTTGAAGAATAAAAAATGAAAGAGGAGTTTTTAAAATATAATTTTTTTAAATAAAAAAAAATTATTTCAAAAATACAAAAAAAATAGTAATTAAAAATGTAGGTATGATAATTAAACGGCGAACATGTTTTTTGTGGTACACTTTTCGCGGCCCACAAAAACCGAATGGACATAAATTACATATCAAACCAAAGCATTTTTTGCATAGATGTGCAGAATGCCAAAATTATTTAAATATACTACACAGAAATTGTTTAAAACAATAAATAATAATGCAAAAAAATACACAACTACACTAGCGATATCTGTTGCATTATAAAGAAAATGGTTTGGATTTGGATAATAAAAGGAATTAGAAATTGCTTACTCTTGCGTGTTCGTTGCATAGTCCCCTTTCACACAGGGAAACCAGTTGCTGGAGATTTTTCTGACGTTTTCCTTTAATTGCCTTGTAGCTTTCACATGAAGAAACTGGCACCGAGAAACTGAGGAGGAAACTGGGAAGATTTTGTTGGGCTAATTGGAATGCAAAGGAAAACGTCAAAAAATCTCTTCAAATCGTTGACCGGGGAGATTTTTTTTATTCCCCTTACTTCTTGCCCTTCTCGTCAACACACTCCCAGTTGCCGGCAACTCAGTTTCCTTGTGTGAAAGGGGACATACTTATTTATTGAATTGTGTTAGTGCTGGGCAATACTAGGATGGTGAATAGCTTAGTACAGGAAAGTGGTGGAAAAGTGTAAATAAATATTTAATTTCTAATGAAAACTTATGTAAAACTTGAACAAAGACCCTCACAATAAATTAAGAAAATAATTAAGTTTCATTTTGGAAGTTAATATAATTGAATTTATACAAATTAAAACAGTCATTATTTATTTCATGTGTGGTGACATTTCATAAGAGGTAAAGTGTGGTGAAAATACGAGGTATGTGAAGCGTGCGCATCTCTAAATCCATTGTTTTGGGTTATTTTGATGTTTCTTGAATTTTTTTAAGGTGTCAGTATTCTTGTATTTACGTATTTTGGTTTAGATAGGAAAAATGAAAGGTGCAAGAGGAAGAACCAGGAACATTTGTTGTTGTATTCAGTTTATTGTGGATACAGAAGGTATATACACTATAGAAATATAAATATCTGTAGATATATGTAGGTATGTATATAGTAATATCTTTAAAGAGGAAGATGACTACAAATTAAAGACTGTGGGGTTGTTAGATACATTAGGTGTGTTTTATTGGGAATCTATCCATTGTACCGTAAGTAATTCCCAAAAGAACGCATCGACCGTAGCATGGACCGTAGCTTTTTTATTTTTGTAAAAATGGTACCCCTGCACAACAGTCACAAGTAATGAAAGAGTCTTTTGCAAAGTAAAATTAAGTAAATATCAAAATTATGAACAATAATTAGCTTTTATTCATATAAAATAGAAAGTAGAAAAACGTACCAATATTTAATTTATGTTTCAAACCTATTTATTGTTTTCATTTTATCTCCATTTGTAATTTTAAGTTCGAACATTCATTTTGCACCAATAGAAAGGAAATGATAAGTGAATGGTTTTGTTCATAGACTTTGGTCAAGTCTCTTTTTACACAGGACAACTTTTGTATTGCTTTAAAAATCGTCTATGCCTTTCACACGAGAAAACAAAATTGCCGGAGATTTGCTTGTTTACTTTTAATATTTCTTGGTTTTGAACGCACACTATAACGAAGTTTAAATTGTGCACTCTCCTTACTTTTCCCCTTTATATTTCAACCTTGTATTTATTTTCTGAGTAGATCGATAGCTATAGTTTTATTTTTCAAGTCAATACAAATTTATTTTCTGAGTATGTTTTGCTTTCAATTCAATATTCACTCATCAGACTGCACGTAACATACGCGGAGTAAGGAACAAATAGTTAACATTTGGTTTGCCATTTCCATGCACATGTCCAGAAAAATAAACAATGGGATCACAAAAATGTACGCCCAGTCCATGTAGTTTTGCGAATACCGTCCATGGCCAACGTCCATTAAACAGTGTAGAAAAAGCATATTTTGTGAAGTTCAGTGCGTTTAGGCTAGGCGCCCACATGCAATTTTTCCGAAACGAAATAGTTTAATCAATAGTTGAACGATGATCTCGCACATAATCAACCTAAAATAAATCAACGAGATAAACCAAGACACATACAACATTTTGCTTTAATGTGCGCGCAGTTACATTATAGTTTGGTGTAATACAAACTGAAGAACTTTTAAGTAGCTCGAATCGCGGACTGCATGCGCGCACTCTCATATAAGTCCATGGTATTCACTTTAGAAACAGAACTGTTGCAAGACTGAAAGTTGCATATGTGCGCGCCTAGCCTTATAGCCCATAGAATTTCAAACGAATAAATATTTTGCGGCGCAATGTCGAGCAGTTCCTCTACAGTGCAGTTCCACCCAATGCGGTTTGTCTTCTTAAATTGCTTTTTTGTAGATCTAAATAAAAAGATGATTTTTTTCACCAAACTCTGTTTATTTACAACTATCAATAAAAATTGAACACAAAACGAAAATTGGGCTTGGTTAGTCAAAAATAAAAGTAAAACGGAATTCATTCGATAAATATTGGTTTCTTTTTCAAAATGGATATCAAAATTTGTTGAAATTGATTAATTGACATTAGGGGTATGCAAAATTGCAGATATAGGTGCAATTTTAGATGTACTTCAGAAAATAATTGAGCAAAGAATACAGTTTTTAATAGTAAAAGTCAGAAACTTTTCAGAAGAACAGCTTATAATTTATTAAAAAATGGAGTTATCTAAGATTTGAGAAATATAAACTGGCCAACTATTAAAAAAAAAAAAGAATCAAAAAGATGGATTTGTCTTACGAATGAAATTAATAATTTTAACACTCCATGAACACATCCATCGAGATTCAATTCAATTATCAATCTTACCAACAAAACTAACAAAATCAGAATCGAGACTCGACTGAACGTCAACCAGCCATCCACCGTAGCTTCTACTTTAGCTTTTTATCGACCGTAGCGAATTGTATGTAAAATGCTACGAGGGATAAACTTACGGCGGATAAATTTCCCAATAAAACACGGCTATTATATAGTTTATGTAGGTAGATTGATGTGTACCCAGGAATAGTACCTAATTACTTAATTATGTAGGTATTATAAGTACATTTTTTGTATTTTTGATAAGTTACAATAAAACTGCTTTTCAAAACACGGAAGGGCAAAAAATGTCAACTTTGTTGTTCTTTGACGGAATTCCATGCAAATTCGTTGTTCCTTGACCGATTTATTCAATGTATTAGTGTTTTCAAAAAGTGAAACATTTACTTTTAGTTTTTTTGAGATGGGAGATAAAATTTTAAATTGAGTTGGAAAAGGAGAGCAGATTTTTTTTAACATTTTCACTTTTCAAGTGATTTGTAGTTATGGCTTTACAATAATAATAATAGGGGTATTCATGCAAAAGTGTAAGCTCTGCGTATTTATATAAGTCAATTATTTTCAAAACCTATTTACATTTGTCTGCATTTGAATTTTAAGGATTTGAGAAAAAAGAGAATACAAATACTCTAAATGTATTTGCAGGGAAAGAGAGAAGATAGAAATTGCAGACGTGAGACGTCGCGTCGTCAAAAATGCAGAAGAACATGACTTCCGATACAAATTTCATATCCATACTTTTTCAACAACCCTAATTTTTAGATGTAACACAAAATTCAAAGGTTGACGTCACTCCGGTGACGTGGGTTCGATTCCAATACTATGGTCAAAACACCAGCTGAAGGACAATTATATGAAAGAATTGAAACAAAAATTGTTAATGTGTCAAAACTGTGTATAGGTTCGAAAGTTTGTTTACCATTAACTGTTTTCCTTTGGACTCCAGGATTGAGTGCTTGTTTATTGTTTCCCCCCCGGAAAATGGTGATTTTGAAACTTTTGGGTGACACTTGGAAAAAAATTTTATCAAAACGTCAAAAGCCTGTTTATTAGGCTATGAACTGTCAAAATCGATTAAAGGATAACTCCGAATAAAATTGAATAAAAAACCTCTACAAAATTCAGATTTAACCTCAGAAGATTCGAAATTACCAACAAACTCCTAAGCGTATCTCGTACACAATCTGTTCAATCTGAACACACGTCTTATCTTACATCTTTTTACTGCCAAAAAAACAGGAAAGAAAGCAAGATTAATGATGTGACCGAGACCGATATGAGACTGCACATCAAAATTTTCAAGAGAAAAAGGCGAGACCTAGATGGAGACCAGACTTGGTTAGGTTAGACCGAGACCGTGACGAGACTGATTTTTTTCGATTTTAACCAGACCGAGGCGAGACCAATAAAAGTCTCGCCTGGTCCCGGGTCGTTTGCAGCCCTATTAGCAACCAGTACATTTTTCTGTAGCTCAATTTTAGTTCTGCTCTTTCATTGATATGAATTTTACATTTTTGAACTTTGTGTCTAAGGTCAATTCAAGGTATTTGGTAGTATTGGCATAGGTAAAGGTCAACAGTTTATTAAAATTTGAACATTATTTAGTTATCGCCTCCATTTTTGCAATTTTTGAGTAGCCTCTATATCGGTGTCATCAGACACCATGACCATGATATTTTTGATATCCACTGGAACTCGGTACATGCCAACAGTGTGACAGAAAAGCAGAGTAGTGTTTAAAAGGACATTCGAATTCGAAATCAGGAAGGTAGTTGCCTGAAGAGCAGGGAATATTTTTAGCACTTTTATGGGTTAACAGCTATCTTTAAATTGTTACAACTGTTTTAAATTGGCATTTCTCTAGATTCGTCCTTTTTTTATGTCCCAAGTAATTTTGTTCGAAGAGCTCTATTTCGAGGTATCTCATCGAACTCCAATGGTTGACAAAACAAAGTCGACTGGACAAAACAACTCGACATATGTTTGGCCATAAATTTCATCGACTGTTAAAAATTCGACTAATATTTGGTCGACAAAAAAAAGTTGAAAAGTTCAGACTATAATTATTCAAAATTTGTTGGTATAATTGGTGACTTATCAAAAATATACAGTAAGATAAATGAAGAATGCTCCCTCCCTTTAAATAATCAACTCATACCGCCCACACTCGCCGTGAGGATTTCTGCGAGTTTGGTTCTCGGGATTGGGGGTCCAACGCGAAAAAAAAAAATGTTTTGCTCCGACTGATTTTTAACAATCGACTTTTCGAGATTTGACATTGTGACGGTCGATTTTTTTAAGCTGACATTTTAAAAAATCAGCAAATCGTACCCCACCCGAAGTTTTTGTTTGAGTTGAATTGCAAGTCTCAATATTATGAACGCATTTGTCAAATAGCGCGGCCAGACCACACATTGTGTTTTTTTTTTTTTTTTTTTTTTTTTTTTAATTTGACAACACAATAACCAAGTTGAACACTAGCGACAGACAAGCTAAAAAAAAATGTTAAATCGAAACATATTTGCATTTCTCTGTTTTTTATTATTATTTTATGCTTTCTCGACAGAATTGTTAAGTTCTGCGTTAAATTGACAACAATGTGCATTTCGGTGTGTTGTAGTAAATATCTATAAATTCAATTATCTCACTTGAATGAATTCAATAGTTGTTGCAAACAAACAACCTCTGATGAGCATCAGGCAAAGCCAAACAGACAAATATAATAATTTGCACAAAAATATGTATGTAGGTAGACTTTTACTATTTTTTTTTGCACGCAACAAAAATTATATAAAATATATACCCGAAGCGAATAGCTATAACGGCTAAAGGGAAACCATTAAAAATTGCAAAAATGAAACCTGATGGCAATTTTAATATCCTTTAATGATACCTCTACCCAAAAATCCTGAATTGAATTTGTGTGCTTGCCTTTCGATATCATTTGCATTCAATATAAATCTTCCACAAAAATGCATCCAAGAGCGATATAGTAGGCTATTTTCGTACTTCAAACAAAATTCCATCCCTATCCTACCTACTTTAAGCATCAGCCTCCTCAACACCCCCCCCCAAACTCTTCAAAAAAAAAAACACATTAAATCGGAATAATATTAAAAATGTAAATTTTACATCGGTGTTTCGGTACTGGAATAAAGTATGGTAAGGCAGGACTTATAAATCACTCTACAAAATGACCACCTCCACTAAAATGCAGGAGAGGAGAAAATAGTACAAAGTAATGAGCGTGTCTCCGAGTTTTTTTTTTTGTTTTCAGTGTCCAAAGTTCTTCCTCAACCATTGGAAAAAAGGACCTCTGGTTTTTGGTAAGAGGTATAAACATCAGTGTGGTGTGTACATGTACATGGCAGGCTCAATAGCAGCTCTCCATGATGACTTATACCATAAAAAAAAAATACGTGGATGACATTACGCCGCCGCCGGGAACGTTTTTGCACGGTCTCGGTTTTCACAGATGTCACACTTGGTCCCATTTAAATCGCATTTGATGTTGACATAATGCGGTTTTTTTTAATGTTCATTTAGGTCTGGCAATTTTTATAACGATTTTTTTTTTGGCAACCATAATAATGTTCGGCAACGGCTGGGATGTTAAAGGAAACATTTATACCTAAATGAAATTTTATTACTAACGGAAATTGGTGTTTTAATGCTCTCATTGCTTGATGAAGTACTCCAGGGTATAGGTAGGCACACCTAATGGTACATATATGAGGAACTCAAGATTCGGGAATATTTATTGCTCTTTCAGAAAGTGAAAGCTAATTTTATGAAGGTACGAAAAAAAATGATATGACTTTACATGTCTACCTATATAGGTACTACAGGTAGTAGGTACATAGGAATGTGTGCTTCATTTTTTTTTTTCGTTTCAAGGCCAAAAATCTCATTACTCATAAGTGGTTGGGGTTTGTATTCGTAATATGTGTGTGTATGTGGTTAGGAAGATACTTATTGGGAATCATGATTTAAGTAAAAATGGTAAATACATACTTTCATATTAAAAAAAAACGTAATCAAAGAATTCCTGAACGAAGGACTGAGACTCACTTCTTCGGCGGAATTTCAGAAATTAAATAATCTCAAATGCTCTGGTGGTGAAGATCTTGCGAATAAACAGCTCCTGACATATTAAACTGTTTTAACACAAGCAATTGTTTTAATAAAATTTTTTCTATAGTCAACTGTAATTTGAAATTTGACATTATCTTCAATTACAGAAAAACTTTCATTATTTACTTAAGGCTGGGAGCACACTTTCGATTTTTTAACCTTGCTATTACAAAAAAGTCTTCGAACAGCTTAATAATAGCGTGATCAAAATCGGATGGGATTCTTAAAAGCAGATTTATAATAAGTCTTTAAATTATTATAAAAATATAAATTTAATTTTCGAGACCTACCACTGAGAGCACTTAAATTCTAACTTAAAGATATTTTAATAATACAAATTAGGTAAGTAGTTTTGAAATGACAGCGTGTTGTACGTAACACTTATGTACTAGAATGCGCATGATTTTTACTTGCGATTATAGGTACTATAGGGCAAGTTATGCATTCGTCGAAAAAAAAGTTGAGAGATAACAATCAAACATGACATTACGATGATAGCGAATACGAAAAAAGATGGTCTAAAAATTCTGTCCATCTGTATGTTTGTCAGTCTGTTGTATGTGTGTAGAGACACCTACAGCCCAAACGGGTGGGCCGAATTCCTTCAAACTTGGCATATAAAGTTTTTTTTAGGTATTGTACAGAGGGGAAATTGAATTTTTTTTAGCTCAAAAAAATAACGATACCTGCCATAAAACCGTTACGTTCAAACCTATTTTTCCCGGAAATTTTGATAAAAAATATCAGTGTGGGTTTTTAGCTTCGACCGATCATATAGTTGAAAAAAAAAATTAGAAAAATGTCTAAAAACGGTATTTTCCATAGGACCGTTTTTTTTGCTTTCGACTATCTCATAAATATCTTAACCTATTCTTTCGAAATTTCACAAAAATAAAAAATTCATTATTCGAAAACTGCACATCAAATTTGTTTTCAAAAATTATATTGGCGTTTTTGATTTTTATTTTAAATATTTTCAAAAAGTTTTAAAAAAAAAACTTTTTTTCTCAAAAAACCGCTCCACGGATTTAAAATTTTTTTGTTTCATAAATTCAAATTTATCCAAGAAATAAAATGGCGTACTTTTTTTGGAGCTCAAAATAGTTTAAGCATTTATTTCAGAATTTTGAATTATTTTTTCTATAATTAAACAGACTTATATTTATATTTATTATTAAATATTTAATATTGCCATACCAATTTCTTTTAGAACCAAATTAATGAAATTTTGTATATGCATACACAAAATTGAGTTAAAAATGACTTTAAAAATATATTTAGATTTTTAATAGAAATCATTTGCATACGCTGTGATCTTTCCAAAGTCATGGAAACGCTGATTAACTATCAGCTTAAGAAATATCTTGAAGAACGAAAGCTCCTTAATGACCGACAGTATGGCTTTCGTAGCAATAGGTCCACTGGTGATCTGATGGTATATCTGACCGAACAGTGGCACAAATCTTTACATCGTTTTGGAGAAAGTAAGATTATTGCGCTTGATATTTCAAAAGCATTTGATAGAGTTTGGCATCAGGCTCTCTTATCGAAAATGCGTGCATTTGGTATCGAAGAATCTCTTCATCGTTGGATTAGAAATTACCTTTCGGAGCGCTCAATACAAGTTGTATTGGACGGTTTCAAGTCTGATATTCATAAAATAAATGCTGGTGTGCCCCAGGGCTCCGTTCTGTCTCCGACTCTCTTTCTCATTTTCATCAATGATCTCTTGTCTGAAACTTCTAATCCAATATACTGTTTTGTTGACGACAGTACCCTCAGCTTTTCATACTCGTTTTTAGATTCTCATCCATGTCCTTCGGGTGTGGAACTTGAACGGCAGCGTATGATTAGCTCATTAAATTGTTCAATGGGGAATAAAAAACCGCGTAGAATTTAATGCTTCAAAAACCCAATGCTGTTTTTTGTCGTTAAAGCGGGACCCTCCCCCAATGCCGTTGTCCATTAGCGGCGCTTGCATCGAGGAAACCGAACAACCTTCAGTTCTCGGTATGTGCATCACTGACCACCTTTTGTGGAATGAACACATATTCGACGTCGCCAAAAATGCTGCAAGATGTTTGGGTTTTCTGAGACGATGCAAGAAATATTTCTCCCCTTTTTATCTGGCTGTAATATATAAAGCCTTCATTCGTCCAAAGCTTGAGTACAATTGTCATATTTGGGCAGGTGCTCCCATAACGCACTTAAGTCTCCTGGACAGAATCCAAAAAAGAGCTTTAAAAATGATAGGTGATAAAACAATAACTAAAACAATTGAGCCTCTCTCGCACCGTCGCAATGTTTCATGCCTTTCATTATTTTATCGGTATTATAATAAACAGTGTTCTAGTGAAATAGCCAGTTGCATTCCTCCCCTTAAACTATTCAACCGTAACACTCGCGCTTCTAGGAAAGCCCATAAATTTACCCTTGAGCCCAACTTCGGACATACTGTCAAGTATAGAGATTCTTTCTCTAGCCGCACAACACGAATGTGGAATGCTTTACCCGACCGAATTTTTCCCTCCCATTGCGATAATCAGGCATTTAAAACCAATTTCCATCGGTATCTCCTGTCTAATCCTATCCCATTTTCCTAATCGCTCGCACTGTGTATAAACATTTTAAGGGTATTCATAACCCCTTGAGCATAGTTTAAAAAAAAAAAAGAGCAAGTTCGTGCGATCCAGTCGTGCATTTTATTTCTTATGTTTGTAATCACTGGAATTAACAAAACGCTTATATGCTATATAAGAACAATTTAATTAATTTTGTTGACTTAAGCGTGTTTGAATCTTAGGTTAAATATTCTTTCACAAACCATTTCTTATTCAAATTAAATTTTCAAGAAATTTGCATTACATGTAGAACACGTTTCATTATTTTCTTAAAAATTTAAATTTTTTTTGACCCACCCTAATTTGAAACTATGTATTTTTTTTTTCTCTTAATTCTACGCTAAGAAGAGTTTTTTTGAATTCCAATATTGTACACGTTACCGTCATCGTTCAAAGTTTGATCCGTAGCTCAGCAATTTTTGTTCACCGATTTATTTTAATCCGTGGGTTAATTTTAACTTAGTAATTTAATCTCACCGAAATACCTCTGTAAAATTTGGAAATCGAAACAAGACTTAAAAAAAGATGACTCACAATGCACAAGAAAAATAAGTTCAAATCTTCGCATTTCACCATTTATGTAGCTTTTGGATTTTGAAATCCGAGATTTTGTTGAAATCGCAATGAAATTCCAGTAACTTCCAATGCGGTCCATTCATAGTGAACGAGTCTATATTAAGCTTCAACATACTTAGGTAAAAACCTTTTTATATGCAAATTAAGGTCTTTCACTCTAACGATAAGGAGACAAGAAGAGAGAGTATAAATTTGTATTTGCATATAAAAATTCATACTCTCTCTTTTTGTCTCCTTGTCTTGTTTCTTGTTATCACAATTCAAAACGTGTCTTGGGTAGATGGATTAGATAAACAAAAATGGCTGTTGTTTGTGCTTCTGAGAGACCAAATTGTGGATTTGGTGGTGTGAACACCAATTTGAAATCACGAAAGCTTCTCAGATCAGAATTTCATAAACAAACACCAATGCTAGGTGCGCACGTGCAACTTTCAGTTTTGCAACAGTTTGGTTGCTAAAGTGAATACCATATGATATATGAAAGTGCGCGCACATGCCAAGACTATAAAGTCCGCGATTCGAGCAACTTACAAGTTTGTGTTTTGGGACAAATCGAACGATCGCCCCAAATAAGCTCTTCAGTTTGTATCACACCGAACTATGTAACTCGCGCACATTCAATCAAAATATTGTCTGTGTGTTGGTTTATCTCGTTGATTGATTTTTAAGTTCCTTGCGCGATCATCGTTCAACTAGTGATTAAACTATTTCGTTTCGAAAAAATTGCATGTGCGTGCCTAGCTTAAAAGGACTTTTATCAAAATTTCTCTTAAATTATATAAGAATCTTGAATCTGTTTAGTTTCACCAATCTATAAAGTGGAAATTCCCGAGAAATTTTTATTAAAATTGAGTTCATTGCACATCCCTGTAAAATTATATTGTTTTGTTTTTCTTTCTAATAACTTAAATTATTGTTTGAGAAAAAAATGAGAAAGCATCATTTTTGAAACAAACGCCAATAGAAAAAAAGTTCCTTGCCCTGCAAAGAAGATGAATCAGCAAGACCAAAGCTGGTTTGGTTATGCAGTTAGTGGAGCAACCTTAACTTCGATACTGCGATACGAGCAGGTCCCAGAGGAACTTGCTAGTATCTGTTACACGGGTTCGGTTCCCTTCTGAGAACATCATAGTGGCTGTAGCTTACCCTCAAATTTGCGGGCAGGCAGTGTTGTGTGAAACATTGCGGTTAAACATTTAGAACGCCATTTTCATAAGGGAGCGTATCGGAATCCCGATTTTAATAAACCCGTTTTTTTTCAAAAAAAATCTAGAAAAAAGTTTCAAAATCCCGTCTACAAAAAAAAAACATTTTGTTTTAAATCCTGTCTTCTAAAATACCGCTCGATCTTAATCCCGATCTATTATAATCTCGCTTTTTAAAATCCCGTCAAATCCCGCCAATACGTTTTTTTTTTTTTTTTAGAAAACATGCTTACTA
Organism: Philhelius pedissequus; assembly: GCA_910595825.1. Classification (NCBI taxonomy): domain Eukaryota; kingdom Metazoa; phylum Arthropoda; class Insecta; order Diptera; family Syrphidae; genus Philhelius; species Philhelius pedissequus. Next base: position 34,119,735 of record OU343160.1, read on the forward strand.
AACTATAAAGAACAATAGATATTGATTATATTCACTTTTTTTTTTATTATTTTATAAATTACAAAAAATTAAAAATACTCGCCAAAAAGAAAATTCTTCTGGATGTTTTTGTTAAACGTTATAATAAAATGCGTTTAAAAAATCACTTGTTGCTTATTTTATTTTGATTTTCTTATCCGCTTTTGCAATCAAAACTAGTTGAAGAAATAATTTTGATTGCAAAAGCGAAATAATAATAAACGTGATTTAAAAAAACGGGATGATAAGAGACGGGATTATAAAAAGCGGCATTTTATAAAAGCGTGTTTAAAGAAAAAAACAGTATTATAAAAAGCGGGATTTAAAAAAAAAAAACGGAATTATAAGAACCGGGATATCGAACCTAACCTTTTTCATAAGATGGGCTAGATCTGTACGCCTAGTGAAATTTGCAACCTGACTATCTATCTTTGGGATTTATCTATATCACCTAGATACTCGTATGCGAAGATTTTTGCCGATACAACACAAAACGTCTCAGAAACGAGGTCTGTTTATCGCAATGTTTGCAATCCAAGAACTTCATGGTTTGGGTCTTGGAAAAAATTATCGCATAGAATCGAATTTCCGGGATATGTAACCTTAGAAAGAAAGCTGACGTATTTCAGTTTCTGAGTAGATGTCCCATTCTGGTAGAAAATACAGGGTGTCCGCCGGAAGGTATACTATTTTGTTTTGCCGCCAATTTGGTAAACATTAGTTTCTGACAGTTCATATTTGGCAGTCGTGAAGTAGACACGTGGCTAATTTATTATGAAAAATATTCGATAAACCAACGTGTTTCAATATTTTAAACATTTTATCAAAATCAATCATCGATTACTGTGACGATGAGACAGTTACGTGAAATTGTGGGGAGAAACGACGTGCCAACAAAACGCACTATTTATCGTGAAGTGAGGGTCTGTAGGTGATAGGCTCAAGCATGGACCACAACGTTCTGCAAGATCGGCTGAAAACATTACTGCTGATTAAGGAAGTGTTCAAGACAATCCATCAACCTCAATTCGATGCCGTGCTCAGGAGTTTGGTCTTCAAAGAATAATTTTGGAAACAATTTTGCACAAGGATTTGCATTTGTTTCAATTTAAGATTCAGTTGACACAAGAGCTTCTTCCACAAGACCATTTACGCCGCCGTAAATATGCCAATAGGATGTTACAGCTAGCCCATAGCAAACCCGATTTTCATGAAAAAATTATAATGCGTGACAAGGCACATTTTCATTTGAATTGATAAGTGTATAAACAGAATAGTCGGTTCAGGGCAATGGGAAACCCTCAAATTATTCATCAGTCACCTTGGGATCCATTAAAAGTTACAGTCTGGTGTGCAATTTGGTCAGGAGGAATCATTGGACCTTACTTTTTTTGAAAATGAAAACGGCGTAACGGTAATTGTGAATGGGGAGCGATATCGTGATATGATTGAAAACTTTTTAACGCCACAACTGCATGCTTGATTAACATGTGGTATCAACAAGACGGTGCTACATCGCATACAGCCAGGATTACAATGGAATTACTACAAGACCTCCTGACTTCTTTTTGTGGGGATATCTGAAAAGCAAGGCTTATGCAAACAAACAAACAAAACAAAATCGCTTGAGCGACTCAAACAAAATATTTTTGATGAAATTAATGAACTACTGCGTGAAATGTGTGAGAATGTAATGAAAAATGTGCTCAAAAGGGCTCGCATTTGTGAGACTAACAAAGGCGGACATTTACCTAATATTGTATTTCATACATAATTGTTGACGTTAAATAAAACATTATCAATATTAGATCCATTATTTTTCATTTAATCAAAAATTATAAACAAACAAATAGTATACCTTCCTGGCGGACACCCTATAGAAGAAGTGCATTTTAAAAGAGTTACCTAAACGAAACTGAAATTACTAATATTCATAAAAGAATTACTGATTGGGGTCTTCTGTATTAGAACATTAAAATAGCAACTAAAGCTACAGAAAGCGAATTCTTGAAGAATTTTTTTTAATGAATTAAAAACGCTAATCACATTTCTTGTTGTTATAAAAATATTATTGCACTAAAGTCAGTCATAAGACACAATCGGGGGAGCAAAAGTCTATAGTAATTTTATGTAAACGTGTGAGCCACCATCGTCTATTCAAAGTTAATAATTCATTTGTGGGCATTTTAGTTGTAGACTAGTGACCCTGCAATGTCTTGACATAGTTACAACCACATCTTATATTCTGGAAACTGTTTTACTTAAGTCACATAAATCTGCGTAGTATCCGTCATCAAAACATGGTAATTTGATGGTATCACTTAAATAATGAAATCCGTTTTATAGTTACTCCCTTTAACAACCGCTTCAACCTATTATCCTTAAAATATAGGTTACTACAAAGAATACTCCGTTTCTGTTTTGAGAATAGAAAAAACATATCAATTCCATTTGATTCATTTTTTTTTTTCACAAACCGCAGTGCAATATTTCCAAATTTAATTTTACTTTTTTTTCACGGTCTGAAAAGAAATTATACTTTCCGTCAAAATTATTATATTACACATAGAAGAATCACAGTCGTATACAATTTTGAGTAAGGCTTCAGTACCTCATAGTTGAACTACTCTAACTTGATGCATGAATGATATTGGAACACGTTATGAATACAACAACATCATTCGTTTTTTTCCCCCAGCTGTATCTCTAGATTCTAGAGAATTCGAAAACATTTTTACCTTCTATCTATATCAACCAGCGTATAGTATACTTTTTTCTTCTTTCAGGCTACACATAGTACCATTTTAATCAATTAATAATATTTCCATGGTTCTATGTTTCTTCATACTCAATTTACACATCACATACCCCCGTCCTATGATTGCATGTTAGCCTCATGCCAATCCTTGGGTAGAATCTTTTACCATCACCCTATTATGTTATTAAGTAAAGATGTTACCCTAAAAAAGACATAATAAACGATTGAAATAAGTCGTACAAAGTTGCTGGTACATACAATGTTGAATGAATAGCAATATGACCGTTTTCACTCATTATAAAAGAGATAGTGGATTTATAGAAAATGACAACGAATAACGCTCATCTAATTAACAAAAGTGTGGTTACAGTGATATGTGGTGATGGGGAATTCGAAATTACACAAAAAATGATGTCTACAAGCCTTTGCTCAGAAGGTAAAGTGGCTTACGTCCTTTTTTAAAACATTTTTCAGGAGACCGAATAACACTTTAAAAAAAATATATAAGGAGAACCAAAAATATATTGAGTAGAAACATGAAGTCTGGTCACAAGCATTATAATTTTCTTCTTTTTTCCATGCATTTAAGGATTAAAAATAAAATACACGACTGGATCGTACGAACATGCTCTTGTAGCTAACAACTTTAATGTGGCTAACCATTGATGTTTAGTTAGGTTATCCTGTGCAGGTTTAAAGATATGTAGGTAAGATTAATTTGATATAATGAATATTTTCGAATGAATGATTCAAGGAATAGGTACATAAGTACTTACCTACAAATGTATATTTAAATCTAAGTTATGGATTTTGATAATGTAAGTTAGGACAGTAAAATGTATGTACATACATATATAGATGGAAACTAAGTTTGTAAACATGTACATATGATAATGAAAATGAGGGATGTAGGTGGGTAGGCAGTTATATGCATATAACTTTATAATTTAGGTGCACTATGCTATATACTATACATAAGATTCATGTGATTTTTAGACATATAACGGGTCCGCCATCTAACGTTTTTTTTTTTCAACTAGTACTTATTTCGTGAATGGTACCATTTAGCTCATGTCTGATTTGACAGGTAATTAGTTTTATCCTTCCGCTGAACGTATATGGTTATGTATACGCTTGAACAACGCTCCCTAAGTGGGCCTGCGAACGACTGGTTGGTGGCTGGTATTTGAAAAATCGATTTTTCAAAAAAAAAAAAATTATTTATTTTTTAAAAATCGAAAAACGTTTTTTTTGAAAATTTTCTTATGCAGTCTTATTCACAATTTTAGGCACCATTTGTATAAAAAAATTATTTTAATCGGTTCGTCCAATGTTGAAGAATTCGAAAATATGAAATGTGGTTCTATGGGAAGTACCGTTTATAAGTACGCAAAAAAAAATATTTTTATACTTAAAAGTGGACTGTACTAATTTAGGATCACACACATTTTTTTTTTAATTGTTGGAGCCGTTTTCGAGAAATAAATTTTTTTCTTAACGTTTTTTTTAACATTTGTATGGGAGGAACAGTTGTTTTTTACCTTAGGAACATAGTTTTTTTAACTGTTCAAGATAATGTCAAAAAACTATCAAATACGAAGTTTCGCAAAAATGAATTGGGTCGTTTTCGAAACTTTGAGTTTTCAACAAAGAAAAAGTTTTTTTTATAATTTGCAAAAAAAAAATATTTTTGAAAAATTTTGGCTTACAATAGTGTTTAAACTTTTCATTAGCTTTTGCGCAAAAAAAAATCAAATTAACCGTTTTCCAGAAAATCGAAAACCAAGAAATTGGTACTACTAGAGGTACCAAAAGTAGCAATTTTTTTCCAAACCAAAAATTAATAAAACAGATTTTTTTTAGTAAAATCGTTGAAGCCGTTTTCGATAAAAATAAGTTTTTTATTAGCCAGAAAAAAATGTATGGAAGCTACTGTTATTTGTCGTCTTAAAAAAATGAAAAAAACGTGTGGGCATATTACCGAACAAACAAGGGTTTTCGTAGCGTGTATTTTAAATGAACCAAATATAAAAGAATAGTATGTAGGGTTTATTCATACAAATTCAAATACATTTATATTTTCCACACCGCCATGAGGTAAGATAAAAGGTGCAGTTTTGAAGGGTATCCCCAGTAGACCTTATCCCTTTTAAATAAAAAACAAGCAAAACAAATTATTCATTATCAGATTTGTTTTTCTTTGATGGCGAGTTTTGGCCTTTGGAACTGTTTTTGTTAAAAAGTCTGTTAACTGTTCGTTCAGTTACTTGCTTCGGAGCTTCTGTCTTATTTTGCAAATTTTTATGAATTTTTTGTCGCGTCAACAATTTCTTTTTTTTTCGGAACTTAAATCTTTTGAAATCCTCGAAGCCATTTCGAACTAATTGTACAACACTTTAAACAAAAAACACACTTCTTAAAAAATACACGAGTTGAAAATACCAATTGCAGAAAACAGATTAAAATTTTGTTCCTGCATTTTAACGTATTTTGCACACATTAAAAGAAGTGCAAAAAATGATACCATTCACCATTCAAAATTTTTTTTAAAGCTCTCAAATCAAAAGCACCTCAACAGCAACCCAAGGAAAAAAACCGATCGAGTTAAGAAATGGACGCGTGTAACTCTGAAAGCACTTTCAAGCGAACTGTACCAATAATTTAAGCACACACACATATTTTTTTACAAAAATTCTTGGTGCCGTTTTCGAGAAATAAATTTTTATCTTAACAGTTTTTTAACATTTGTATGTGAGGTACTGTTGTTTTTGATTTTAGAAAAATATTTTTTTTTAACTTTTCAAGATAATGTCAAAAACCCACCAAAAAAGGAATTTCGAAAAATCTATTGAGTCGATTTCAACATTTTGATTTAAGAAAAAAATAATTTCGAAAAAAAAATGTTTTCTGAAAAATTTTGGTATGTATACAATAGCGTTTAAACTTTCTAGGAGCTTCTGCGTAAAAAAATTAAAAAAAAAAACAAATTAACTGTTTCCGAAAAAATCAAAAACCAAAAAGATGGTTCTACCAAAAATATCAATTTTTTTCCAAAAAAAAAAATATCAAAATACGAGTATAACCTTTCCTTTCATTAATGAACTGATTTTTTTTATAAAAATCGTTGGAGCCGTTTTTGAAAAAAATTAAGATTGTTGTTTTTGGCAAAAAAAAAATGTATGGGAGCTACTGTTAATTGTCGTCTTAAAAAACTGAAAAAACGTCTGGGTATATTACCGAAAATATAATATGGATCGAGTTTGAATCAAATCTATCAAAGTGTTTAGGCTGTAGACTCGAGGATAGACAGACAGACTAACAGACTGACAGAATGATAGACAGACTCAATTGAGGGACCCACTTTTTTGGTTTTCTCTTTGATCGTAATGTCATGTTTGATTGTTGGTAATCATTTTTTTTACGAATACATAACTTGTATATAATCGCAAGTAAAAATAGTTAAATTAAAGTGTTTATCAGTAAAATTTCCCACTTAAGCCATTTTACCTTTTTATAATTTGCATATAAAATTAGCTTATGTTAATTAATCCGGCTTTCCGAATTTCGTATCAATTCTTGTGTGTACTTACTGTTACATACATAAGTCGTTTTTCCTATTTTTTAAATTTAACTATAGTTTTACTTAAGACTTTTTTTCTCCAAGAAAAGTCTTATTGAAATAATAGTTATTGAAGGACAAACAAAACATAGAAATAAGTTAATACAAAAATCAGACTGCAATAAAAGAAGAGAGCTTAATAACACGTAGTCAAAAGTACCATATTCGACTTCTTCTGCATATAGAGTCTTATAAAAATCATAAGCTGCTCGTCGGTCAAAGGCAGCAGTTCCAGAAGATCTTGTCTTTTTTGTTTCGTTCATTTTATTTGTTCCATTGTACACCATTTCCAGTGAGCCTCTGCTAAGGCTTAGAACATTACAGCCTAGACATTTGACTAGGCTGTTTTCGAGTATAATAGCTCTCGTATGCATAAGGATACTAATAATATGATTCAGAACTTAATTTTTTCGCATCTAAGATTTTATTAGTTAAAACTTTCTTTCCTCACATATCCTTAATTACCTCGGTACCTCCAGATTCGATTTGTTTGTAAAAACGGTCAGTTTCATTCGAAACGGTTTTGAAACATTTTCTTGACAGACTTGTGTTCTGATGCCTTTCAGATTCAGGAAATAGTACAGACACAGACGCCAACTTAAGATTATAGTTGCCAAGACTCCAACACTGTTTAAAAATAATTTCTTGTTCTGAAGGTGAAATTTTATGCATACATTTTCTTGTCAACAGTCTAATCCTACTATGGCTTATTTCAGGTAAATCGTTGCTAGTAACCAAAGATATTTTTATTTTTTTGTTTCGTTTGGAAAATTGGCTTATGTTCACATAGTTCGAACAAAATCACAGATTCGATTTGGTAAAAAGGCTTATGTTAGTTTAATTAAGAGAACTTAAATGTGAAAACCGGACTAATTATAAATAACCATTTACTTTAAAAACGATTTTGTTTTGGAAAAGTGGCTTAATTTTACTTAAAATTTTGTCAAAAACGTGAAATTTTGAGTTTTCTTAAAGCAGCTTAGTTACACATAAGCCAAAAAAAAAATTACACAAAAAAGACCATGTACTTAACACGCCTGAAAAAAACAAATTTTTAAATATTCTGGAACTAAGCAGTTTTTACAATCCTGAAAAGTGACTTCTCGATGGAACAGAAACAATCTGAAGACACAGAGATGTAGCAAATTTTTCATTTTATTTAAATATTACAAAAACAAAAAAATCATTTTTGGCTTAATTAGAATCTTTTTAAACCTTCCGTCTATTGGGACTAATATAAAACAATATCCAAAAGTTCCAGCGAAATCGGATGAGTAGATTTCGAAATATTCTTAAATATATAGATAGAATACTAGATTCATCGAGAAATGCAGATCATAGAACCAAGACCGTATATAAATTGGTTTAGTGTGAAATGTGAAATCACCGCGGCTAAACATCAGTTATAAGTTTCGTTTAGCAGTCTTCTAGTACTTCACATTTAGTTACTACGAAAATCTGACTGTTCCAGTGCCAAAGAATACCAAAAGACGATATAGGAATTCAGATAACAACGAAGAAACAGACGCCCTAGCTTATTTTTGCTATAGGAACTCCAATCTAAAACGGTTTTTATCCTGTATTAACCTAAGTAAGAATAAATTAAAGGTAATTCACTAGCCACTGTAAGCAAAACAACATCCTGATTTGGAGATCAATATAGGATCGCTGTATGGGATTATTAATTAAAGAAAAAAAAAACTTTCCTCGATTACCCCAAGGAATTAATTTGGAATATGTACTACAGAATGTGAAGCCCGTTGGGGTTCACAATAGACCTCAAGGTTGCAATACGTTAATACTCTAAATACATTCATTCATTCCAACTACCGTATGGCTTATATCAGCTTAGCTTAGAAAAAGAACGAAAATCGCCATTTCAGTCTATGGTAATATTAAATCTGAGTTAATTGATTAGTTTAAATTGACTGGGTCCCCACCCTTGCAAAGTGCCTTTACTCGAATACAGACGTCCATATTGCCACCATAAAGATACATTGTACCTCATGGTCTGTATTGTATACCAGAAAAAACGGGACTAAAATTACCCGAATTATCAGAGGCCGAATATCCGAAAGCAAAGCCGAAGCCAGAAACTGATTATAACCAGAATATTCCTAAGCCAGAATGATTCAAACCTTTGACTAGCAGTTTTTACAAGGACGAGAGGATGGAAATGCCAATTAATAACAGTTATAACAGATATTCGCCCTTAAAAGTGTTAAATATTCCGCTCGTTGCACAAGGTTGGAGGGCTGCTGAATCAAAAACTAATCCGCGCAAGTCGAATGCCCTTTTAACCCTACTGGGGCGCATAAGCTATACTTTTCTGTCACACTGGGGTTGGGTTCGATATCCCACTTTTAATAATGCCATTTCTAAAAAATTCCGTTGTTTTTTAAATCCCGCTTTTTTAAAATACCTCTTTTAAAAATCCTGTCTCCTATAATGCCGTTTCTTATCATCCCGCTTTTAGTATAAATCAGTGTTGTTTCTCTACGTGTCGACTTTAATTGTCTACATTTCAGCGTAGACAATCGGTCGAAAATGTCGATAATGTGGACAATATGTCGACAATGTAACCACTAACTTTTACATCTAAATCTCACAAAAAAATCATTCCAAAAATTTCGCGGTTTGATTTAAAAAGGAATATATTGACAAGATTTTGATTTGGGCGTCTTTTTCCTAATATTTGGACGTTATTCTCTTAATTGGGCGATATTTCCAATTGTGAGTGTTCTTCCCATTTTAATGTTTTTATTTGAATTTTGGGCATTCTTTTCTTTAAGAAAATAGAAATATGAGAAATAACGCCTAAAAGGAGAAAAGAATACAACAACATTTTGATAAAATTTTTTGTTGGTGATATTTCCAAATCGATTTGGGCGAAATTGCCTAACGCCTTTTTTGTTAAAAAAAGGGTTTTTTCTTTCTTTTTCGACGTTACAGAAATGGAATTTGGATCAAAATTAAATTGTTGGAAACCTTGGCACTTATTCCCTTCTTCTTCTGGAAATTTTTGATTCTCAGATTTTTATTAGATTTATTGTATCAATTATTAGAAGTACTTTCACATAGAATTGTGATATTTAGTTCTTAGAGGTGTTCCTGTTCATAGGGAATCGAAATATTGAAAATTTGATATTTAATATTTAAAGGCCATTTTATCAGAGTAAAAACAACACCTATGCTAAAAGAATTGAAATCGGACCAACAAAAATAAAGAACTCTAAATTATGTCAGAAATTTATCAGTTTATGATTTGATTACTGAACCAAATTAGGAAGTTTTACTTTTTTAATTTAAAAGGTTTTTAAAACTTGACTAGTAGTAAACCAGTGAAGTAATTCAGTAGACTTTTCAGTAGGTTTATCAAAACAGATTTCTCCCATAATTTAAAGTTTTACGATATCTTCTCTAATTTAAATATTTGACACTAAAACTCTTATAAGCATGGAACTAGGTAAACTTACGTTTAGATTTAGATCAAGTGATTTTTTCACGACTATACTCACGCATGTTTTTGTATTATAGAAGAAGTTGATTCTTTTTTTAACATTTATGTTTTTTTGGTTTGATAAATTTTAGTTGAAAAAATTATTAATTATGATGGTTTTACTAATTGTCTACAATGCCTACATTGTCGACAATTTTGAATTGTCTACATCGAATTGTCTACATGTAGACTAACATGTAGTCTACATTTATAGTCTACATGGCACAACACTGTTATAAACACAAAGTGCCAAAATGGCAAACCCCCTGCTTGGCACAATATAGGATTTGGGGAGGAGTAGGATTCGGGTGTCAAAATACAAACCAAGCTTGGCGGGATTAAACGGAACAAGTCGGGAATTTAAAAAGCGGAATTACAAATCAGGATTTTGAATAAGCGGGATTTTAAAACTCGGGATTTAAGAAAAGTTGTATTTTAGAAGAGTAACAAAAAAGCGGGTTTCCGATGCGCTCCCGTTACACGGTTGGGGTGTCCCGATTAACGCCCTTTTTTAAATCGGATACCAGGGCCTCATATAGTGAACTAAAGACTGACCGTGACTACTTAGATTAAACCAAATTTAAGGCTGCCATGGCTCCGTTATTTGCTGGCTTATAAAGGATTTTTAACTCTCTCGAAAGAAGTTTTTCAATTTATTTTGATTGCGATTACAATACAAAACCTTTAGAAGAAACAAATGAAAATGAATAAAGTAGCATGACGGAAGCTCTAGTATCCTTTTGAATCCTTCTCATATTAGTTTTGATGATATCCTTTCCGCTTTTGCTCACACATCTTCCTTGATGATGCTAGAGCTGGAGGTGTTTGTTGGTTACTCCTTACTCCTACTCCAGCTGTATAGCTTCGTCATCTTACTTCTTTTTCCCTTGGCTGAAGTTTAATTCAAATTGAAAACACGATCACTTTCCAACTGAGAAGATACACTTGTGGAATACTAAATGAGAAACACAGCCATAGTCATTTGCTTTTGCAATGAGAACCTAGCAAACTATAGTGTAAGCGATTCTGTTCGTTCGTATAAGAATTTATAAAGGACCAAGATAGGTATGGTTAGAGAAAGTAGATAGTACGATACGAGTACGAGTAGATAGGTATAAAGCAGTTTTCACAAACAAAGAATCCGTTACTGTTTTTTGAGGCGATTTTGCGGAGCAACTGAACAAGAATGTTTTACGGATAAGAACCAGTTTGAAATGGAAAATTGTTTTTTTTTTTTTAATTTTGTTTAAGGGAAAAAGTACCTCAAATCCATCGCCGCGCTGAGCTGTGTAGATACTTTCATACTTCTGTACACAGTACACCACATTCGAAAGAATACTTTGTAATAGATGCGAAATTGTGAATGTATGCATGTAGTAGTTCCTGTTGAAGGATAAAGCAAAGTGCCAGAGGATATTCTTGTTAGTCTATTAAATTATCTCTTGCTAGTTGTACTCCATTTTTTTTTTGTGTATTTTGGTTTTTCGTCTTCATTTCTTTTATGGAAAATCTCTTCTTTTTTTATAAACTGAAGATATGGGGGTTTTAGGTGTGTTTACGTTGAAATTAAAACGATCGAAGGGTGAAATTCACAGAAGAGTGGATACAAAATCAATTTTTTTTGCTGTTGTCTATTTGACTTTCGAATTGAAGTTTTAACTGTGGGCTATGAGTCGAAAAAAAAATAAATAAACCAAATGAAATAAAATACAAATTTTCAACAATTTCCGTTAATTGCTATAAAGCTAAGGGCAAATAATACCAAAGGTACCTATATAGGTAGATACAGAACAGTGTGTACACAACAAACGAAAAGGTTTTTATTTGTTCAGGAATTTATTTGTGTTGGATTTTTCGATTAAGATTCAAGGTTCGTTAAAAGTAGTTCACTTCAGCGCCGATTTGTGGGGATATAAAAGGAGCTTGTATCCATGAACAAATATTGGGGAACAAATTTAAACTGTAAATTCGACTTAAGTTGGCTAGTTGTAAACAATACAAGGTTCTTTTTCGAATTAACCTTTTTTTCGTATTATGTGAGTTTCTGACTCGCATATACATTTTATACTCTGTTCAGAATTACAACAAAGTTCCCATCAAATTCTGGAAGCCTTTTCAATTTTTTAAAGACAATTTTAACAGGACTAAAAGTCAGTTGAGAAAATTTATTTTATAGGAAAACCAGTCGTCATTTTTAAAGAAGCATTCAAACAGAATTTCGAGAGCTGCTTAAGGTATACAACCACATTTTAATTCTTTGTAGGTATATCTTCGGAAATTTAATGAACATGTTCGAAATAAGTATCAAAAGTCTTCGATAATCAATTAAGAGTTCCATTAGAAGCATAATTAGTCTTTTAAATCGATTCATTTAAAAATTGAATGTGTCGTAAATTATCCCGGACCTAACGTCAATTTGAAATAACTTTACTACGAACAACATTTTATAATTCAACATTTTTACTTGCGATTATAGGTAAAGGGTTATCCATTGTGCGGTTTCAAAAATATAGGGCTGGAATTATACATCTGTCATACTAAGTTGTTAAACCAATTTTTTTTGTCAGTTGAAAGTCTGTCATTTATGAAAAATTTACGATCATATTGTGCTTTAAGAGGAGATTATGGTCTACATAATCGTCCAACTACTCAAGCAATTGTCAAAATTGTGAAGAAATTTGAAGAGACTGGATTGGTTATAGATATTGTAAGGCCTGTGCATCATCGTTTCGCTCGTACCACTGAAAATATCGCTGCTGTAAGTGCTGTGTTGCCGAAGACCCGAATGTGTCGATTCCTCGTCGTTCTCAGGAATTAAGACTGTCTTACGCCACATTATGGCGTATTTTGCATTTGGATCTACAACTACATCCATACAAAGTCCAGCTTACACAACAACTGAAGACAGCTGACCATTCACAACGTTGTAGTTACGTCGAATGGGTGCTTGAACAACAGGCGGTGGACGGCGATTTTTCGAACAAAATTTTCTTCAGCGACGAAGCACATTTCTCACACGGTGGGTATGTTAATAAGCAAAATTGTCGTATTTCGGGTTCTGAGAATCCTCAAGTAATTGAAGAGAGGCCATTACATCCCCAAAAACTCACTGTTTGGGGCACTCTTTGGTCCGGAGGTGTGATTGGACCTTACTTCTTCGAAGACGACGATGGAACGACTGTCACCATCAATTCGGAGCGTTATGGTCATATGATAACCGACTTTTTTTTGCTTGCTATTGAAGAACACGACTTGGAGAATATGTGGTTTTAACAAAACGGTGCCACATGTCACACAACTCGAGCGAATATGGCTTTATTGCAAGAGGCCGCGTAATTTCTCGTCGTGGCGATATCAACTGGCCACCAAGATCATGCGATTTGACACCACTAGATTTTTTTTTGGAGGGCTACGCGAATGACCGTGTTTATGCAGATAAACCTTTAAGTCTTGAGCACTTGAAAACCAACATTCGTCAAGTTATGGCTGAGATACCGCCCAATATGTTTCAAAAAGTGGTCGAAAATTACCTCAAAAGAATCGATGCTTGAAACAATTTGCGTAGTGGTCATTTAAATTATGAAGTGTTTCACACATAATGTCAACGTTCAAACTTTATAATAAAAAATAAATATCATGAAAAGAAAATATTTTATATGTATTTTATTAGGTTTAGTTTTGAAACCGCAAAATGAATAACCCATTACTTTAAGGCAAGTTATGCACTCTTAAAAAAAAAATTCTAACGATCAAACATGACATTACGATCATAGGAAGCCTAAAAAAGTGATCGACAAGAAATGTCTGTCTGTCAGTCTGTCCGCCTGTATGTAAAAGGTGATTTTTTAAGAGCTTGGTTTTTGAAAATTCAAAAAAACACAGAAACTTGTAAAAAGTGAATGAAATTTTTATTTGGATCGATAAATCAATTTCTGCCATTTGCTTTTTAAAAATAATTTTACTTAAATGTTGCCCGCGGCTACGCCTCAGGTGGTCCATTCTGAAGGTCCAATTTTGGCAAACTTTTTCACACATTTCGGCCGGAATCTCATCAATGACGCATTCAATGTTGGCTTCCAAGGCAGCAATCGTGTTTGGCTTGTCCCCATAGATAATAGACTTAACATAGCCCCACAAAAAATAGTCTAACGGGGTCAAGTCACATGATCTTGGTGGCCAATTGACTGCGCCAAAACGTGAGATCAACTGCTCACCATAAAACGGACGTAGCTTGCGAAACACATTTTTCACAGAGCACGAATTTTGATAATAAATTTCAATAATTTGCAAACGTTGTTCAGGCGTAAGTCTATTCAGGATGAAATGGCAAACAATACTGAATCGAAATGTCAAATGTTCGTGGAATTTGTCATGTGTGATCTGTCAAAAATATAAACGTCAAAAACCAAGTAGCAAAAAAATCACCCGTTATAACGAGCTGCAGCCCAAACGACGTTACGATTACATTCAAATTTGGTATGTGTTATTATTTTGGCATTCCACAGAGGGGAAATTGAAGTTTATGCTTAGGCCTAAAAATAACGGTACCTGTCATATGACCTCCAACGATTTTGATGAAAATTTTTAAAATTTTTTTTTGTTGGTAATAGCTATCATGTGATATGCATCAAGTTTACGGGGAAAGTCTCTTAACGGTACCTTTCAAACAACGTTTTTTTTATTTTTTGGCTTTCTCGGTAACGGTACATTGGATTTCTGTCAAATTTTATATCTGCGAAAATATAAGTAGCCAAACTAATTCTGCGTATTAAAATTTTAAATAACTTTTTGTTTATAATTAAAATTAATTTAAATTTTTTTTTTTTTAAATCAATATTTTTGAAACTTAAAAAAAAAATATTTTAGATAGTCTAAAAAACTGCATACCATAATTTCAAAAAAGTTTGTTTTCAAAAAACTAAAAACAAAAAACCGGATTTCATCGAAATCCGTACCACAATTTTCGGGATACTTTTTTTTATAAAATTTTCATTGATCCGTGGCATCTAATGGCTTTCTTGGTTTTTTTTCGAGAAATCGGTAAAAGTTATGATTTTGGGAGTTTATATAAGTTAAAAAACGATTTTTACCCACCTATACAGCATTCACTTTCATTTATACATATATATGTATATATCTACATACCTAGGTTCTCTTTGTATAGGTAGATTATTCTCCTAATTTTCATAATTCAAATCCATTTGTATATACATTTGTAGGTAGGTACCAATGTAACCATTATTTGAATCATATGAATTCCGCATTCATTATATTAAGAATCAAGATAATCTACATCGGCAAAGGATAACTACACAACATATAACATCATCAGTGGTTAGCTACACTAAAGTTGTTAGTTACAAGAGCAAGTTCGTACGATCCAGTCGTGCATTTTATTTTTATAAAAATTCTTGAAGCCGTTTTCGAGAAATAAATTTTTTTCTTAACGGTTTTTTTTTAGCTTTTATATGGGAGGTACCGTTATTTGTTATTTAAAAAAAATGACTACATATTGTCGTCAAAAACGCTGCAAAGTATTTGGACTTTCTTCGAAGCGACAAGAAAATCTTTTCCCCATCTGATCTGACTGTAATCTACAAGGCTTTCATTCCTCCAAAGCTGCTGAAGTAAAACTTTCACATTTGGGCAGGACCTCCCAAAATTCAAAGAATGAGAGGCGATAGGACAATAATGGACACTCATTTACAAATCTAGAAAACCATCGAAAATTTATATGTTTCTCATTATTGTATAGTTATTTCTATAAACAGTGTCTTAAGCAAATAGCGCCTTACACTATTCAACCGTAATACTCATCTCTTCTAGGAATGCACATCCCTTAACCCTGGAGCCCAACTCCGGACGTACCTACTGCCAAGTAGAGAGATTCTTTCTTTAGTCGTACAACACGAATGTGAAATGCTTTACTAAATTCAGTTTTTCCCTTCCATTTTGATATTTTAAACTTTGAAACCAGTGTGCGTAGTTATCTCACTTAAATCCATAATATATTGTATAATACATGTTAGAGTTTTCCCAGGGAAATGTTAAGTAGATACCATACAGAGATTGTTTCTTTAACCGCACAACATGACTAACGCATGCGCAATCATTTTTAAAATTATTAGTGTGGCAATAAAATGTACAATTAAAAAGAAAAAATAATGAAATTCCTTGTTATAAAAGTTCAATAAGATTATGAAATTTCAAAAGTTCAGTCTTGGAAGGACTTGTTCGAACAACTCACAAGGCATATTTGGGTAAATGATAGAATTTTATTTTTCTACAATATAGAAGTAAGATAAAGTTTTGTATACAGTTACCAAGCAACTAAAATAATGACGCTACTCTAAAGACGTTTGTACGTACGAGTACATTGTATTGAAAACATAAATAAGAGTCATAATATACCCTTTTGGTATTCATTGGCCCCGAATTGATTTTCATAAGATATAAGTTTTTTACTGCAAATTATTGCAAGTCTGGTTATGAAAAATAAAAGAAATCCCTTACAAGAAAGTCTTTTTGAAACTTGAAAAAAAAACCTCTTCTGGTGGCTTCTATAGTGTTGTCGGGCTTGGGATTATGAAAATGAGAAAATCCATGTTTCTATGGAAACCTGCCTTAATCTTTCAGGAATATTAATTGGTAAAGTTTCCTCTCCTCCAGCAACCATCGCTTTTGTATATCTATTTTTATTCCTGTCGCGTTGTGGTTTTTTTTTTATTTTATTTTAATTTTGTGTCCTTAATATTATATCCTTCTTCCGGAGCATCAAGTGCCACCGTCATCGTCGTCGATGTCATCAAGGTTTTATTATGAAATTTAAGAGTGTGAGAGGGCAAAAGAAATTGAAACTTCTAATTAATGCTTGGAAGCTGTGCTTCCGTTAAATTCTGGAGTAAAGTATGTATAGTATAGTTGTAAGGCAGGCTGGCAACCAGGCAGGCAGACCAGGAAGGAATGAAAGAAACAAAAGGATATTCATTTCTTTAGTCCTTAGTTTATATTTTCTTTGCGGCTCTCTTTTTTTTTCTTATTCATATTAAGCCAGACAGCCGGGCAGCGACAAAGACATCAGCGATTGAGGTGTGCATCAACAGTGTTTTATTTTTGCAACGAAAGACATTCAGGTAAGCTAGGTTATTATAAAGGGGATAGGTTGAGTTGTTTTCTTTGCGGAAGATTCTACGACAGCTTTTGTGTAAGGATTATCTTCATTTTCATTTTTATTTTTGTTTTTATTTATTTTAGACAATTCATGCAACAAAGCTGATTACTGTCGCGCATTAATCAATTTGCTTTGCAAATTTTACAATGACGCGCTTTGAGTGAAGCATGATTAGTAGATAGGTAGGTATGGTATGGATGCTGTAATTATTAGAGAGAGTTGAGGTCGGAGAATGTTGTACATAATTGGCAAAATTATACTTATACAATGATATCTACCTACGAGTATGTACAACTTGATAATTTTAAAAAAGGAAAAAGGGTTCTTGCCTTTACATTTATTTCCTCTATACATTATGTGTATGTATAGTAGGTACTTGTACCTATACATATTTAAGAAATATGATGAAAATCCTTATTAAATAAAGGATGCTGTTCTTTTCTCTTTTGTGAACATTCTAATTAGTTTGTGTCTGTGGTCTGTTCGAGACATTGTAATTATGAATTTTTTAATCAATTTTAGAGTTTGTTTATGATCTTTGACAGAAACAAGCATTCATCTTCATCCTTGTCTATCTACTGATTTATAGATTCTTTTTTTAACTGGATAAAGTAAAATTCTATGTTTTCACTGTCATCCAAAAGGTGTTGTTTTTGAAGATTGCAACATTATTTTGGGAGAATATATGCGACACCGGCAATTTTCGTGTTTGTTCTTTGTCCTTTGCAAGACTTCAATAGTTTCTAATTTAACAAACTTTTGCTGTCAGAGCGTTCAGATATCTACATTTGTGCTTCTTTTTGCGTTCTGTACATGGTTGGAGCGTTCTATATAATCTTGGACATGATTGACTCAGCATCTTGAGTTTATTTCTAATTACTTATTATATGGAATGTGTTTTAAAAGCCAAATATGAATGTGCGTGCATATTCTTACGTTCGATTTCATCGTACTTTTTTAATATGTAGGTATAAAAAATTTCTTTAATATTTAAAAAAAAAAAAATTTTATTGCCAAAATTTTACCTATTTATTAATTTAAAATTTACAAAAAAAAAATCTCAACGTTTTCAAATTTTGAAATACAAATAAGAAATATTTTCTGGAAATTTTGGCATGCAGTATTACTTATAACTTGAAGGACATCCTGTATAAATATTTGGATCAAAATCTGTTTAGTCGTTAATATCAAATCAACAATACGGTTCTATGGTATTTACCTATACCGCTTGTAACGTTTTATGTATAATTTCTGTTAGACCAACAATAGAGCACAGATATTTTTTTCATCAAAATCGTTGAAGTCGTTTTCGAGATAATAACGATTAAAATTTTGGGCTTCAAGAAAAACGTATGGCAGGTACAGTTATTTTTGGGGCTGAAAAGGAATCATTCTCTCTTGAGTTCAATTTATTTGGTTTCATTTTAGCATCATATATTTTTTTTAGCAGGTCAAAAATCTTTTTATGGAGGAAATCTTCTCGTCTGTTTTTGCATTGAATTCATTCATATGTAAAAGGATTGTGTATTCATTAAAGATTTTGTCTATTCTCTACCTAAATGTCAAACTGGTGACCGACTGCAGTACGTTTCATGAGTGAAATCATTGATAATCTCTCCTATATGACCGCTGTCATATAGGATTTCATCAAGACATGTTTTCATTAAGGAGTGAATTTCCTACTGGGTTAGTGTGTTTGGAGCCGAAAGTTTCGCTATAGTATGGGGGAGCCATAATTGATTTATTTATACACAACTGGCAACTCCGATTTGACAGAAATGCAAAAAAATCATGTTCTAATTATTTGAAGACAATTTTTATTTCGATGCAGGGGATTCTTGAGTACCTGTGATTTGTCAACAAGTATTAGCATTTTTTGCAATGCACGTTGCTCCATTAAGATCGGCAAAGACCTCACAGACACCTTTGATGTCAAAAAAGGTTTTAGACAGGGCGACGTGCTGTCATGTGACTTCTTTAACATCATTCTTGGAAGAATAGTGCAAAACTCTCACGTCAACACTAGAGGCACAATCTTTCAAAAGTCCGTCCAATTACTCGCTTACATTGACATAATCGGACGAACAAAAAGCGTGATGTCAGTGGTGCTTTCGTGAGTATTGAGAAGAAGCCAAGAAGATGGGTTTAACAGTGAACGGAAGCAAAACAAAATATATGCAGTCAACAAGAAAGGACACCCAGCACCGGCGTCTCGGACAGAACGTCACTATAAACAGCTATAATTTTGAAGTGGTCATAGAATTTGTATACCTAGGATCCGCTATAAACTCAGCGAATGATACGAGTGCTAAGATCAAACGCAGAATTACTATTGCCTATCGCTGTTTCTTTGGGCTAAGAATGCAATTGAGAAGCAAAGCCCTCTCTCGAGCAACTAAACTGTCCATATATAAAACGCTCATCAACCCAGTCCTGATGTATGGTGCAGAGACATGGACAATGTTAAATGGTGGATGAGAACGCGTTAGGTTGTTTTGAGAGTAAAATTCTCCGGGTGTTTTTTGGTCCCGTGTGCATAGATGGGGAATGGAGAAGACGATACAACAACGAACTATACGGGATGTACAGCGATACCGACCTAGTCGCAAAATTGAAAAGCCAACGACTGAGATGGCTGGGTCACCTAGAGCGAATGTACACCAATGCTCCGGCCCGGAAAGTCTTTGAATCCTGCCCCGTAGGACATTGCAGTAGAGGTAGACAGCGTGAAAGGTGGCGCACACAAATGGAAGAAGATCTCAACCAACTTGGAGTGCGAAACTGGAGACAGATAGCTAGAAACCGATCCGACTGGAAGAAGATTGTTGGTTGAGGCCCTGGTCCACCCCGGACTGTAGCGCCACCTTAAGTAAGTAAGTAAGTATTAGCATTTTTTTTATAAGATCCTCAATTGGACTGACCTTAAGCAGAACTTACAGTCCTTTTTCATTTGTTTTATTCACCATTAAAATGAAATCAGATTATATTTACTCTAACGACGTATATTCACCGGGGTAGAGCTTACGATTTAATATTGTTCCGATATCGATGGGTTGCTGTTCAATATTTATTTATTATAGTTTATTATTTTATATTTATTTTAAAAAAATAAAACAAGAAAGGACAACTTCCGAGCACCACAGTAAGCAACTTATTTAATGTAAGCATAAAATTGAAATGTCAAAAGACAAAAACAGCTTTCAACCATCCAAAGTAAAAACTGTTCATGACCCAGATCGTTTTATTTTCACGGGGTGAACTGTATGGGTCATTGAGCATAATAAAACGCAGCTAATATCAATCTTCATCCAGTATATGGAATGACAGAACATTAATTACAACAAATGCGCCATATATTTCCAATGTAAAAAGTAAAAATATCTTGTTGAAGTGGAGGAGAAGGAAAACAAAATTGTTTAAGTTGGTTTAACTTGTACAGGGGGTCAATTCCCGATCTGTGAAGATGTGAAGTGATAAATTTTATCACGCTTTCACGTCTAATTCGATTCTCGATTCGTGAAAAAGTGAAGTTAAACGCCAAACATTTTTCATATGATAATTTTTTTATCACAGTCAATTGTTTTGTGAAGAAAATGTTTCTAATCGAATATTAAGAAGAAAAACAGGATTTGGCACATGACAACTAGGCAACAATTATATTTATACACACATTTATTTTGGTAGTAAGTTATATTTGTGTTAATTCGAGTAAATAAAGAAATTGTTAAATCATTTTGTCAAATTATTAAACAGATTCACAACAGCCGACGCGACGGTGCTCATTCCCGCGACAGATCGTTGGAAACTACCCATTGCAAAAAATGCAGAGCACTTTACCATATTTAAATGGCTTTGAAGCGCACTTATAAGTTGAGTGTTTTTCAAGAATGTTCTCAATTCACGTATTAAATCCATGCATAAATGTTTTGGGAATCTATAAATTTCAATAAAGTGCTCCTAGTTGTAACTTCGAATAGATTCTGTCCATCTCGAAGGGAAAGCCTCAATATCCTCACATGAAAAAATTATAAATCTTACTCAAAACAGAGATACTATTGAATAAAATATAAAACCCACAATTGTTCAGTACGACGTCTTTTTTTAATTTATTAAACGAATTATAATTCCGGACATTATTCTTAAGCAAATTTAGAAACTGAAATGAAATATTTACCTTTCCCAACAAAAAATCTAATCAGAAATGACAGAATTTATCATTTAGTACTTTTTAGTACAAACTTTATCACAATGAGTTCTAGAATCGCATTAGGCGTGTGCGTGAAGTTGGAAAATGATAAACCTCTGTGAAAACTGAAATGATATTTTTTTTATCACTTCATAATTTCACAGATCGGGAATTGACCCCCAGGTCTGATTTGAGTATCGGACCACCAAACTATTATATTTTTCATTAGGGAATATATCCGGCCGCCGAATATTCGGCTATCCGACCTAACTGCCGGCCGAATATCGGGTATCCGGCCAAATTCACTATTCGGTACAATTCTAGTACCTATTACAAATGTTTTATTATTACACAGAGAAAAAAGTCATGCTACATCGTAAGATAAGTCGAATAATCACGTTAATTTCTTAAGGAACTTTGTGAATTCTTTTAATTTTATAAGAAAATCATTTACTTTTATCAGGTTAAAGGCAAGTGGAGACCGTGTTAATTTAAAGTGTATTTTCATAAAAATAAAGTTGTACGCATCTTAATACCATACGTTTAACCATTGATTTTACTACGATCAATTCCTTTTTAGCCTAAATTTTATTAAAAAATCATTTTATTTTTAGATCTTGTCTCATGTTATGAAGTGAAATGCTTTCCATTACAAATTTATTGGGAAATAAAAAGAATTAAATGTAAAACATAAGATATCACTCCAAAAGCTATAAAAAATAGTCCAAAAGCTGCAAAATTTCAAAAATAATTAAGCATTTTTACTGGTTAAGCATTTTTTTTATTAATATATTTAATATTTTGAAGGGAAAAAAGTTAACTTTTACAAATAACTTAGAAATTTTTTTGTAAATATATGTTTTGAAATATTTAATAGTTTTTCACTTTTCACTACTCAAAATAGTTAATCATTCGCTACTGAACTCAGAAAAACTAGCCGGCATGGCTATGCCAAAAATGCATGCGAAACCACAAGCAAACATTGTCAACTGTCATTTAAAACCAAGGTGAGCATCTCCTTAAAATAGATAGCCATACATTATATTTATATGTACAAGTGGCAATTTTCGGTTTTAAAACTAAATAAAAATAAAAATTCTTATAAAAATAGACTACTTCTTATTTAACAGGTTTTAAAGGGATACATTTATTTTTTATTTAAATAATTTTTCAAACAAATGAAGTGAGATTAGTTTATAAAAAATTCTTATAAAAATAAAATTATCAACATTTCAAATCTATCAGAGTTTAAACGGAATCCCATTATATTAACTTGAAATCTTGTCATTTTAAGTAGTTTGCAATTAAGATGAGCAACATATTTGGAAGTGACGGATTTTTAATCTCCGTGTATTTAAACTATTTCAAAGTATAAGTCGATTATGCAGATAGAACTCATAGAACAAGTTCACAAAGAATTTATATGACAATAATATTCTGACTTAAAAGTATATCGGATGTGTGACAAAGAAAACTAATTTTTTCTCGAAAACAAAAATTTTATTTATTATTTATTTTAGTAGAAATAATTTGCAAACTTAGCATTAAGAAACGGCAGAGCAATTATATTAATTTAGTGATTTTTTTGCATAATTTTTTTTTGTATATATCACACAGATCTTGTAACAAATTAAATTATACTCTTTGGTAATTTCTTAAAAAAATAAAAATAAAATAAAATCAAAATAAAAAAGTAACTACAAATTATTTCGTATTAAGATCAGGAGTCATCTAAAATCTGGAAACACTAATTATAAGGATTTAATTTAAGAAACTGTTGCTTCTTTATGAGCCTCCCCCACCATATTTCTGACTAGCCAAATCAATTATTATTTTAACAATTTACTAAAACGTTTCTCATTCTTTTCAACCCAAATATAATCTTATCCCAAAATAACTCAATAGCAAAAATCAAGCACGAAATTCCATATAGCACACAGGTTAAGTAAAATACAAAAGCAAAACGTTCAATACCTAAAGCCTCTGGCTCCTGGCCACTTGCGTCAGTTGAAAACTTAGAATTCTTTAAATCTTCGAAATTTTTCCGAAAATAATGCATTATACCGACTTCTTCCATTTGCAAAAGAATATGATTGATTTTCGGTTGAATGGCTGAGTGCTGATGAAAGAACATACAAACTTGTTCCCCAAAAACAATATCTATCATCAAACTCCTGCGTTCCGAATATGTATAAAATGTGTAAATGTGTATATAAGTAGCAACTAGAGCAACGTCCTTGTCACCCTCGTGGAAATGAAAGCTCTTCTCAAAATACTCAAGGGCTTGAAAGTTTTGATATTCCACTTCGTTTAACTCGTTTATAACCGATCTGTAATGCATATGAGCTAAGAGTGTGTAATTTTCTTCGAATAGTTCCTTGATGGTGTGTGGTGTATTCAAAATGGCTCTTCCTCGAAAAGCATCGAACAGCTTGCCCTGATAGGCTGTCCTTATTATGAATGTTCCCAAAAGCAAAACGATAAGATTAAAACGCAGAAAATTGCTCCTTGGCAAGTGCATAAATGGTACTCCTACAGCGACAGCTATCACCTCAATCAAGCCTCCACGCAAGCGAGAAATCATGTGGAATATTCTCACTAGCCGTCTGATTTCTCTTGCCATAATTACACAAACAGTGATTAGAGCAAAACAACCAATAATACAGATCCAAGATGATAAAGTAAATGGCTCTACAATCCAAGTTAGCATTCGGAGCTCATTCTGGCGAGCATAAATGGTGATAACAACCCATGTCAAACAATATGGTACGCTCTTTGAGAAAAAATTATTCTCATTAGGGCCAATTCGAAAAAAACTTAAGACGACGTCAATTGGTCCATTGATCGGCTAGAAGGTATAATGTTATCTGTATTATTTGTATTTGTGATATATATTGCATACTCACAGGCTCTTCCGCTATAGTAGGAAGTAATCCGGCTTCTTCGAGGGTAAATGAATCGGGATTTGGAAAATTAGATATTTCCCATGTGAAGTTTATCTTAGATTCAAACACCTCGAGCATAATAACCTCCAAAGTGGACATATCATAGTTACTTAGGGCTTTGGGTAAATTGTAGCCGCCAATATTAAGGAGTACTTCATTTCTGGTCCTTATTCGAAAAGGACATCTATGGAAGTTTTCTATTTTGGGCGGGAAAAATGAACCCTTAAGTTTCGGAGAACTCTCTGAGAAACGATAGATGGTCATAGGCTCGGTTGAGCGACATGCCAGTTCCTGGTAAGGATAGAAGGTGTAGAATAAAACTTCCCCGGAATCGTCTTCTAATATGACATTCACGTTCGCTACCATAATCATTATGAGATCAGAGAATATTTTCTGTATCTCATACGTGGCGTCCTCAGATGTTCTGAGAACTATGAACAAAAAGAGTTGCGAGTCTCTGTGACAGTCATGAATCCATGGTAGCAGGCGCCTTCAAAAAATGTAAGAGAGAAACAAAAAATTGGCATACCCACAGTTTACAGCTATCCACACGCACTCACCGAAAAGATTGAAAGGAGTCTATGAACCACAAGTTGAAGTCACTCGATAGCTGGCCATTCTCATTGTTCACATTAATTTGAAATCGGAATGTCCAATCTTCCAGGAGGATGTCGTCAATTACATCAAGAAAAATTTGTTTGTTTTCTTGGATATCAGTTTCAACAGCAATATTTAAATCATTAACAGTGCCGTTGAAAGAACTCGAAACTGCATACTTAACGGCTGCCGGTAGAAGAGATTCTGCCTGTATAAGGCAGACCTTCAAAAATATTACCAACACAGAGCTAACTAACTGCATTTTTAAGTCCAGAAATCCGCATGAGCTTTATTTATACTGCAGACCGTTAATTATTCATTAAATAAATTAAAATAATTGACTTGTTTTTTATGAAAATAAATTCTACAGGGCTGGTAAATTTAAGAGAAAGATAATAATAAATAGTGCATAAATGTTTTGTTTTTCTAACTAAACAATTAAAAAATCAACTATTATTATCATTCATCGGTGACAAACAAAACTTTTAAAAATGAACCGTCGACTACGGATAGACAAACGAAATATTGGTATACCAATGCCAGACCTTAATTTTTCACTAATCTATCACTAATCCAAATACAAATTGCCCAGCAGTGAATGGTGAATTTTAAATAAGTTCACTAGCGTTAGATTTAAAGAATTTGGCGCGAAATTTTAAACGATTTAGTAATATGTTAAATCATTTTTAGTAATATGATACTAGGTTAAAAAGAGGATTTTGGTAATTTTAAACGAGTTTAGTATCGTGTCATCTTTTTAACATTTTACTAAAGTTAAAATCACCAATTGGTTTTTTTTAATTTTTATTTGCCATATAGTAGGTACTATAGGGCAAGTTCTGCATTTGAAAAAAAATCAAAGCTGAAATTAGGATGATAGAGAACACCAAATAAGTGGGTCCCCAATTCCGTCTGTCTGCCTGTCTGTCTGTAGAACGATCTACAGCCTAAGCGGCTGAACTGATTTTGTTCAAACTTGGTGCTAAGGCGGTTTAGGTGATTGTCCAAAACAGATTTTTAATCGTTGTTTTAGTCCCAAAAAAAACAGTACATGCCATACAAATTTGTCTACCATCCTAATAATCTCGAAAACGGCTCTAACGATTTTGACAAAATTTGTTGTGTGTACCACTTTGGTTATAGTCTATATTTTGGTCGCAATTTTTTTTTAATATTTTGTATTATAGGTGTATGGCAGATACAAACATTTTATTCATTTTCGACTTTCTCACAAACGGCTCAACGGATTTCGATCTAAATTTTTATACAGGAGCTCCATCGAATTTTAATAATTACTGGGGTGCCCAGGTTCGAATCCTGCTGGTATACATTTTTTTTTTGGATGTTGGGTTTCCATCAACATAAAATTATTTACAAAGCATAAAAACAATGCATAATTGTGTTCATCAAAATTTAAACTTTACAAATGCTTTGCTATCTGGTTCATTAACATTTTACTAGCAAAGGTTTTAAAATTTATAAAAAAAATAGTAGACTACTATGTTTATAGTAAATTGTTAACTAGTATTGTGATTAGGCCTTGATAATACGTTGTTTAAAAGGTTGCGCCTTTATTTATTTTTAAATAAATAAAATTCTTAATGTTGTCTTATGCGCAATGCGAGTGAGTGGCAGGTTTTTTTTTTTATAATTTCGCACGCGCTCAATAGATTACGAATACCCTTTATATGTTTTTAACACAGCGCGGGGATCCGGTGAAAGAAGAGAAAGTAGGATAGGAAAGATGTGTGGCGCGATGTTCTGAGACTAGAGAACAGTCTCAGATTTATCTCCAGGGATGGCGGCTGAACTAATGCGGAGAAAATTACCGTGTCTTATTTATTTATGTCTCTTATAATTCGCATTATATTATTTATTTTTCTGTCATATTTTATGGGTAAACTAGTTTACTCAATAACATGTTGTTAGTGTTATGCCTGAACAGCATGTGATGAGTAAATCAGCAACTCATTTTATGACAATTTTTAGAATTGGTTTTTAATGGAATATAAGAAGACGTAGACAACGGCAGCAATCGAACCTGCAACCACAAGGTTGACAGGCGTGCACACAAAAATCGCGCCATGGCCACTCCTTTAGATGAATTGAAAGAAAAAGCGAATTACTATTAATTCTGAGATACGTTGAAATGTATTGAATAAACAACAAAAAAGTCAGACTTATTGTTTCTATGCTTGCAGTCTGCGTTGCACGGACTTGTTTCTATTTATTTTATTTTAATTTCATTTAATTTATATCAATTTTAATGTATTTTATTTAACCTATATTATTTTATTTTGTTCTGTTTTATTTTATTTTATTTTATTTTATTTTAATTTTATATTATTATTTTTTTTTTTTTTTTGTATGTAACTATTTGCCTTTAAGACCTCAGGTCTCTTAAATGCAACCACAATGGCACGGCACTAAATTGGCACACTTGATTTGATAACCAGGTATTGCCTGCCTCGTTTTAACCCATGGGCAACATCCAATTAAAATTGGAGGTAAAGAAAAGAATGCGCCTAGCGTGGTGATCGAACCCATACGTCTAAGTTAGCAATCAAGCACTTTATGTACTGCGCCATTGCCACCCATTTTATTTTGTTTTGTTTTATTTTATTTTATTTTATATTATTTTATTTTATTTTATTTTATTTTATTTTATTTTGTTATATTTTATTTTATTTTATTGTATTTTATTTTATTTTATCTTATTTTATTTTATTTTATTTTATTTTATTTTATTTTATTTTATTTTATTTTATTTTATTTTATTTTATTTTATTTTATTTTATTTTATTTTATTTTGTTTTATTTTATTTTATTTTATTTTATTTTATTTTATCAACTTGATATTTCTTTTTCAATAATGATTTTTAACTAGTATTGTGCTCAACACACCTTTTGCTCACAAGACTTTAGAACGTTCAACTGATAGATTTGATTTAATTTTATAAATCTGACCCAACAACCAAATCACAACTAGCCGATTAGATAGTTGAGCCTTAGATTATATTTAGAACTTCAAAGCCACACGACCATGAGTTCGTAGCGATGTTTTCGAGCAAACAAAACATTGATTCCAGAATACAAGCAGAAGATAAGGATAACATAAAATATCGTTAATTTTCTTTAAACAGTTTCACAAATTAATAAAAAACAAGAGGACATTTTTGTGATGATGGACGATAATGGCAACAAAATCGTTGTAATGGTAAAACAATCTGAATACGATAGGCCAATTATTGAATTGATTAATTAACGTTTTGACAAAGAAATCGAGAGCTCTCTGGCATTTGAATTGGAAGAAAACAGTGGCCAATTAATTTAGAAAACAAATTAATCAAACGTTTTGTGAAATGTTAAAATAATGTAGACATTTATGCTTTTGGCTAAGAAAATTATTTTGACATTTATTTGACTAACCAAATAAATATACCCACATAAACAAGGGGTCTTTGGCTATTTGTATTTTTTGTTTAACTGTTTGCCTACTAAAGTCTTATTTATTTTGGTTTTCGTAGTGCCACGTTATCTTGCTGGAATCACATCTCTGTTACATTTATGACATTTGTGGTACGAAAAAGTCAATAATTAATCATGGTTCCTTATAGCAAATACCGTTGACCGTAACAGACTGATATGCCGTATGTCTGGAAAAAATATATTCTGATGGATGACTTCATGCAGTCTGCACACTTCGACAAATTGTGGACTGTGGCAAGGAATTATCTTAGCTTCAAATGATACAACATTTCTAATTGACGTTTTTCGATATTTGGTTTGAACTCATTCGTCGAAATTTTGATACACCACTTCTTAAAACTGGATTTTGCCTAAGCAACGTCCTAGCGTCAATTTTTTTTAACGAGTTTGAATGACCAACCACAACTTGAGTGTGCTACCACCAAGTTTTTCTCATATTATTTTATTATATATCCAACCAATTTTTTTTTTCACATCTTGCTAAGGACGATCATCAGATTCCTTTGCTCTAGTAGTGCTGGTCTACTTTTTCACTTTAATTGAAAAACTTCTTGTGCCTTTATCGTGTATTGTACCTTGACCAAGCTGCTTATACTCTGTTCAATTTATATTTTCAGTACAGGCCTTACAGCTTACAGGGACAGCTTTTTCAAACACATTGGTGCCGGCTGGTATTTGCATGGCACACAACTTAAGAAATTGCTACTAAAATATTCCATAAACCCACGTACATCCCACATTGAGAGGAGAGTGATCTGGATCGCCAATTTGATTCTCGCTTATAGTGTTTATTAAGAAATAAACACATTGATTAAGAGTTACCGTTGGTCCATTGATGGAAATTCTAATACCTTTTTCTTTTGTTTTCGCTATGGAGCTTTCAGAATCGAAACTTTCTTAGAGCTTTTGAGAGAATATATTTTCAGTTTAAAGAGAAAGGTGTTGTCGGTGCGTGCTTTTCTGCTTACATCTTTTTTTTGGAAAACGGTTAAAATACAGCTATATAATATTTGTTGGGTATTTTTTAAGAACAAAAATTACTATTTGAGCAAGTTTTTGATGGAGTTCGGTTCATTAATTAATTGCAACTTTAAATTACCAAATAGTTTTTTTGCTCGTGAAAGCAGAAATAAAATGAAGAAGGTTTCGTGTATATAAATTTAATATTTAAAATAGTGCGGTCCAATTTGAGGTGATATTATTATTTTTGTTCTGTATTTATTTACATTTAAAATCGCTTCGAGTTCTCCGAAGGACACAAGATTCTTTTTATACCTTATTTATACGTTTTGGTCTGTGATTTATTTAGATTAGACCTCCTGGGGAACTCTAAACACTCTTACTTCTTGGTGATGTGGAGAAATATAGATTTATTTTTATTTGGATTTAGTTGAATTTTTTTTAGATTTAGTTAGTTTACGATGTAAGTACATGCTTCTGTTCATGAAACCAACATTAACATTTGTGGAGAATTATACCAATTTATAATGCTCACTACGTCAACCATGGAAAATGGAAAAGCTTTATAGAAATAGAGATAGCTTATTGAAATGCATAATAGTAAGGGTGAAAGGCAAATATCCTATCTTTTCTGTACTAAAAATATAAATTGAACAGAGTATAGAAACTAGCGCACTACGTATGACGTCACCGAGCCCACAGGATCAGATCCAACCCAATGCAGGTTTTTCTGGGTATCAATTGCATAACGACCAGCGCTTTTATTAGCCACACAAGCTTGTAGTTTTGCATTCGGGTTCTTTCTTATTTTCTCCTTAATCGTTTATAAGCCAACCTTTTTTGTTGTTCTTACAAGGAGGGTGATTTTTTTATATGAAAGATTTGACACTGGCCATTTTTATTTGTATTATATTTATATTTTTGTACTCACATACGTGCTTTTAAAGCACTTTTTTTATATCTTTTTATCACGTTTGTCATAATTTTTTTTTAATTGATGGACTATAAGACCAAACTGTTTTGAACGACTTCGAGTCGATATATTTTGTATTACTGGCAGTATTTAGGTGGTATAAAAAAATTTTAAATTCAATATTCGAAAGAGAAACACAAATTTTTACACTTACATATATTGTCATTTGGCGGCCATCTTATTTCATACTGTGATTTTGATTTTCGCTCGTAACTCACCTATTTTGGATTTAATTTTCTACAAAATATTTTATGTATTTATATTTGCGCTCTAGATTTGATTAAAAATTATATTACGTAGGCGAAAAAAGTGGGTATCACTAATGTGTCCAGACTGACACGAGTCTACAGCCTAAAAAGTTGGATGGGTTTTCTTGGAGCTTGGTACACAATATTTTTTTAACAATATGCCTACAATTTTTTTTCTCAAGATCAAAAACAACGGTACTTTCCATATATTTTTTCAGTCAAAAAGATAAATTTTGTTTCTGCCAAAAACGGCTCTAACGATTTTTATAAAAAAAAGTTTATTACTCGTAATAAAGTAAAAAATTATTTTTTCTCAATTTTTGTTTTTGTCGAAAGAGGGTTATTTTAATTACCTCGGTTTTTAAATTCCTGGAAAATGGTTCATTTAATTGTTTTAACTTTTTTTATGGAAGCGCTCATTAAAAGCTTAATTTAAGCCAAATTTGTTTAGTAAGACTCAATGTTTCGAAAACGACTTAATGAATTTCTTCAAAAATTTCTTTAAAGTTTTTTTTTTTTAAATTATCTCGAATACTCTCGAAAAAAACTATTTTCCTGATACAAAAAACAACGGTACGTCCTTATAAATGTTACAAATTCTTTAAGAATATTTCTTTTTAAAAATTTTGATATAAAAATGTGAGTGCAGTCCACTTTTAAGTAAAAAATATTTAATATTGCATTATTTCTTATTCCCATAGAGCCATACTTTTCACCACAGATTAAAATGTTGGCAAGTACAGTAACTCGGACGAGCGAAAATTAAAATGACTGTTAAAAACAGAGGATGAATGATCGAACGAACTACGCAATCTTCTTATGCGTCTAATTTCACTGCATCTGGCAAGTGCATGAAAATGTTTGTCTTGCCAAAACGGCTTCGGTGAATAGCGTTCTCTTAAACTTCATTATGGAGGATGTAATATGATGCACCAGCCTTAAAAGTTTGGCGACGATAACCTAATTTTGGAATCGATTTTCCTGAAATTTGGCAACCTTGGTGATGAAAATTGAATTGAATTGAAAATTAACTATGGCGACGTATGATATTGGGTGTCCCAGTTCACAAGTTCAAAGAGCCTGAAGGCCTTATTAGGTTCTGTGTTCCGCATACGAAAATCAGTTGCCCGGCATAAGGTACATAATTGAACCGCAAGGCAGCAGTTATCTTGAATTGCCCTCTGAAATGGATGCTTTTTTATTCCATTAAAAGTTGTTACTGCAATTGAACAAAAATAGTATTGAAAATCAGAATTTAATGTATTGGCGATCTGAGATCTTGACATTTGTCATTTTGGGCATTCAGGGACCAAATCACCAAAATGAAAATTAAACGCAGATTTTGGTTTAATTTTGACCCACTTCCATTCTAATATCTATTCAGACATTTTAATTCAGTTTCTTTAGTTTTAATTAAGGACTAATCGTTGTTTTCATTTGTTCATCAATAAAGTGCCTAATTTATGGTATTTTTTGACATTTTAGTTTCTTCCTTGGGCCTATATTCCAGTCATTTGTTCAATTAAAACTCAACAGTTTACTCCCTGACACCTTTATTCGCAAAATAAAATACTAATATGCAAACACTTTTACAAGCTCTTCAATACCTTGCAGGCTCCCTCGGAGTAGGCATCATGGTGAGAAACAATAGCTGTATCACAGATGGCCTTCAATGCAAAACTGGCAAATGTCGACCAGGTGAACCCATTAGTTTCAACTGATTTAACATAGTTTCTTAGAGCAACTGAGTTCTAATTAAAAAAAAATAATAATAAATTTAATTAATAATTTGATTGTAACTAGAGTTTAAGAACTTACCACAGCCTTGTTAAGCAAATCTTTGAATTCAGGATCGTTCAAGATAGCATAGACCTTGGCGAATTTAGGGTTTCCAGACAATTTAGACATAACATATTGGTTAATTTTGGACCATGGGATTTCTTGGAAGATTTCTTGAGCCATACTGCTGAAGGACCTACCCTCAGGCTCTGACTCTAAATCATCAAGGGCATCATTGAAGCACTCGATGAGTTCATACAAGTCATTGCCGGAAGCATTCTCATTCAAATAATCAACAACATTAACGAATTCATCGCTGTCACTGAATTTTGTCGGACTATATACTACTTCTGAAGAATAAGGTACTGGCTTGAGCTTTGAATATAATCCCAATTTGACTTCAGCGGAAACAACTGCTCCTGCAATGAGCAAAACAAAACAAGCGGCGCGCATTTTATTATTAACTTTTGATAAAAATTCTTTGAAACAGACTAAATATTCGACTGAAGGGTGTGAGCTTTTATAGGAAAATGTCTTGAGAGTGACGGAATTTTGTTTTCAGTGCAAGTGTCTAAAGTGGATTGTGAGCTCTATTAATTATTTTTATACAGACAACTTGAGATTACATCCAAAATACGCCAAGTGGTCTGTTAACGTGTGATATCTCTTCATATAGACGATTTAACCACTTGAGTCTCGAATGAACAAAATACAAAAAGTGCTTAATGTTTTGAAGTGGTATACTAGCAAACTTATTGCCTGTGCACATTTCTGCATTTCAAATCAAGGACTTGAGTATAAAATAAATCTATGAAGTGACAAACATGAAAGACGTAAATATTTAATTTCAATAGAGTTTTATGTGGCAATCAGAAAATGAGGTTAATTCAACGCTTAGGAATTTTGACATGTATTACAGTTCGTTTGTGGTTTCCTTAACTAATACCAGGAAGGTTTACAGAAATCATTCAATTTTAAGCACCGAATAACTTTATTGAGTTAAGTGACCGGTTCACCGGTAGCTAACCATTGAGGTTTAGTTAGTGTTAGATGTAGTTCTCATATGCAGGTTTAAAGCCTATGTATAGGTAAGATTACTTTGATTCTTAGTATAACGAATTGTCGAATGTATGATTCAGGGAATAGTTGCATAGGTACCTATCTACCAATGTATATTTAAATGGATTTTAATTATGTAAATTAGGAGGGTAATAATGTATACTTTAATGGTTTCTCGAAAAAAAAAGAACACCATTAGATGCCAAGGAACAATGAAAATTTTATAAAAAAGTATCTCGAAAATTGTAAGACGGATTTTGATGAAATCGTGTTTTTTTTATTTTTAGTTTTTCGAAAACAAACTTTCTTGGTAATGTTGGTACCTATGCATTTTTTTATAGTTTATTTGCTTTACTCATCTACGCGAGCTTAACTCTAACAGATTTTAGATATAATATAAATAACAATATATAATAATTATAAGTTTATAGTATAGAACAATTAATTTCAAATAACTTTAAGAATTAATAAATTAACAAGAGGGAAAATTATATTAAGATGCTTGAATATTTAAAATTACTGATTTAACTTTCTCTCTGTCATCACACAAATTAATTTCTGTACAAAATGAATTGAATAAATTGATACTTTTAGTAGTAGGCTCATTAAGACCATAGTTGTAAATATACCTAATATCAGGACACTTTATACGATAAGAAAACACATCATGAACAAACAATCTCAAGGGTATCTAACCCTATTAATGCACATCTAGAAGATGAAGAGTGTCTTTCAGCAAAGTTTAATTCTTTAATTTAATTGAGCAATGAAAAATCTTGTAAATGACTTGCAATCTTTCCAACCGATTTACTGAAGTTATATATTTAGGACACCAAATAATGGAACAATATTCCAGAAAAGGACGAACAAGGGACATATAAACAGATTTGAAACCATAAGGACTAGAAAATACGGCACACGATCGTTTGAGGAATCCAAGCATAGAACTAGCTTTAGCAACAACATAGTCAATGTGAAATGCAAGTTTGGTGTCAAAAATCACACCAAGATCTTTAACTTCAGTTGCATTAGAAATTTAACTTTCTGAAATCTTATATTGACAAAAACTGGAGCCAAAAGTACGATAAACAGATAAGGAATGACATTTAGTAAAACTAAAGACAAGCCGATTTAGCTTACACCAATTGACAATTGTGTTCAAATCACATTGAAGCCTATTGCAATCGAAAATGCTTTTAACACGCAAAAATATTTACAAATCATCAGCATACATAAGACAATGAGCATACTGTAGCAAGGTTAGAATATCGTTGATAAAAATATTAAAGAGCAAAGGTCCTAAGTGACTGCCTTGAGGAACACCTTAAAAAAATTTATAAGCCTCAATTGAGAAGAACCAATTTTAACAATTTGCTTCCTATTTGTAAGGTAACTATAGATCCATTTCAGAAGGCTCGAATGAATGCCAAATGATCTTAATTTTTCGATGAGAACATTGTGACGTACAGTGGGGAAGGCTTTAAAAAAATCTGTAAACACAACATCAACCTGATAACCTAATTCAACAAAATCGAAAAGGTATTAACTGAAAAGCATTAAGTTAGTCACTGTATATCTACTGGATACAAAAGCCATTCTGGTGTGGAGAGATTTATGTTCTTTGAATGAGAAATTGGGTTTGAGTTTGAGTCACAATTGACTCAAAAATATTTGGAATGGCAGAAAGTTTTGATATACCACGTTAGTTTTGTACTTTCTGATTTGAGTCAGCTTTGAATATGGGGTCTATAAATGACGTTTTCCATTCATCCGAGAATGTGCCAGATGACAGAGATAAATTATAAAGAAATTTCAATGGAATGGCCTATGACAAAATGTGGTTATAAAATTTAAAATTATTTTTTTTTTATTACTTTTAAAAATATTGATTTTTGAAAAGAAAAGGTTTTAAAAATTAATTTTAATGAGAAAAAAAAAAGTAATTAAAAATTTTGATAAGCAGAATTAGATTGACTACTTAGATCTTCTCAGATATAAAATTTGAAAGAAATCGAATGTACCGTTACCGAGAAAGCCAAAAATTAAAAAAAAAATTTTTATATGAAAGGTAGCATTAATAGAATTGTTCCGTAAACTTGGTTCAGATTAAATAATAACTATTGCCAACAAAAAAATTCTCAAAAATTTTCATCAAAATCGTTTTCGAGAAAAATAAGATTTTCCTAAACGGTTGTATGGCAGGTACCGTAATTTTTAGGCCTAAGAATTAAATTTCAATTTCACCTCTGAGAAATGCCAAAAGAATCATACACATACCAAATTTAAAGGTAATCACTTAAACAGACAGACATTTTTTGCCGATCACTTTTTTAGGCTTCTCTGTGATCGTAATGTCATGTTTGATTGTTGGAATTTTTTTTACGAATGTATAATTTGCCTTATAGTATGTAAAAATAGACAGAGTGCCGGTGCCGGTTTAATCTGGTTCATTTATTAGTTTTTCCGCCCAATACTAAAATCATATCGAAATCGATGGAAGCTTAATTTAAGGTTGAAGTAAAATTCTAGCTCTCAGGTAGGTACAGGTTTATATTGGGCACGTGTCCAATTTCCTTTAATTCTACAAGCTAGAGGGGAGATACTTCCCTTGAACTTCATGTTCATACCTCATAAGCGACTTGGAAACAATATTATAAAACTGAATTTTTATTTTAATAAAGTCTATTCTAAATCTAAAATCTAAATTTTATTGGTCACGTACAGTTTTCAGACAGTTAGTCAAAAGATTTCAATTACAGTCACGAATTTTAGTGAATAGCTGTACTAGATTTTTTAGTGCAGTTCTCCAAACTTTTTATTTTCTACTTAATTGCCCGGACATTAGTTATTGCTTAAGAAATGTTGACATTTCACAACTAGCGATGATATAATATTTGAGTAACAAGTATTCAGTAACACGTATTATTAGATAGCAATAAGAACTTTTTTTAGTAAAAGATCA
Organism: Philhelius pedissequus; assembly: GCA_910595825.1. NCBI lineage: Eukaryota > Metazoa > Arthropoda > Insecta > Diptera > Syrphidae > Philhelius > Philhelius pedissequus. The sequence continues at coordinate 34,155,998 of OU343160.1, forward strand.
AACATATAACTGTTATAATCTGTTGAAATATCATTAAAAATTTATAAATGTTTATACTAATTGTGGTAATCTCTTTTAATTAAGAAAAAGTTATTTAATTAATGACTTGCTTAACTCAGATTTTTATTTTGCTTAAATGTGATTCTTTTAATTATTGATTTCCTAGCCATTATATAAATTCGAAATCTTTTGCCTTTTTCGATTGAAGTTTCTATTATTATTTTTCTGTCTGCTCTTATATAAAATCTCTGGTGTCTGGTAGAAAAGGGATATATATTAAAAGAATCAGTTTTTGGATTTTTATTGGACTTAAGTCATATTCTATGTCGTTTGGTCCTATCGGTGTTAGTCTAGCGTTACTCATTCCTATAGAAATATTTCGGTACAAAGGTTGTAATTCAGGAAGTTTTCAGATTTGTTTGGTATAAAGGGCGAAAATGGACTTAATTCCTTTGTATTTAATTATTATGCCTTTAATACCAAACAGAATTCAAAAATCTTGTTGCTCCTAATGGCTTAAGTCATCTTATACATCTAGCTAGTATCAAACAGAAAAAATACACTCGGTTGCTATAGAAAGGATACACATTTCTAAGTTTAACAATAGATTATAATAATAAATTTCGTAAATGTTCTGAAAAAAAATTCAAGAATTCAAATCCAATATCCGCTGAAAAAAAAGGATTTGTAATCACTTTTAATACTGTTTTCCATGACTTTTACCAAAATTTTGCAACTTCAGAAGAGGCACCAGATAATGATTCCGATTTGTTAGAAGATGACCAGATATAAAATTTCAATACTTATTATTTATTTGAATTAATTTAATATTTTAAAGTTTATTTTAATTTTAAATTGAGTTATTTATGCACAGAAAGAAATTTTTTTCGGAACTTAAATCCCTAAAAGTCCCCCCAAAAACACGTGGCTCTAAGAAGATAAGTCATAAGAAACCCGGCTAGGTATTCATATTTTGTTGTCAATAGCTTAATGCTATTACAGAAGACCGCTTTGATGATTATTCTGCATCAACCATTTTTTAGAAAAAAGCAATATCTGGATTTATACAAATAAAATATTCAATCTTAAATCTCATTTTGCGGAAAACCACCATTTCTGACTTCACCCCTTTCCAGAAGGTACCAGAGAAATATCAAAATACCGTATTGATAAATAAATGTATACACATCATTTAAACGTCACCGTTTAAAAATTGGCTTTTTCCAACAATAATTATTACTTTTGACAAATAGTACCACAATTACATTTATGTGTTTATATGTGTTCTTTTTTACTCCCTTATGAAATCGAAAACAGAAAAATAAACCTTCCTGGTAACAACTAATCGAACATTCTTGGAGTAACATCGGGAGTAACTTCGAACAGTCAATCGAAAACGACATTAGAAGATTAAAAACCATCAGTTTGGTTCATACCTATGGTCAGACCTTGTCAATTGTATTTTTGGCAGCTAACAGAATTCTCCACAAATATATCCCCCTTTCGGTTTCGTTCATATTTTGCTCTGCATTTGGAGACCACCGGACAATTTTTTTCGCGTCATCAGCGTACTAGACTTTACCGTACGTATAATATCATTTATGGTCGATCGTTGATCTGCCGGGCGCTTAGCTATGGAATCTACATTGGCACTCTCTCCATAATTATATTATTACAGAACCCTTAAGCAAGATCGACCAAAATGAAAAATCAGTCCTTAATGTACGTGTCGTTTAGCATAAAAATATGCTACGAACTACAATATTATCCGCAAAATATTCGATCACCATTTGAACTGATTGTCCTCTTCTCCGCTTTCCTCCACCCATAATAATTGGTTAATGATTTCATGTATACATCTTCTCATAGTATCACCTCGGTATGTAATAAATGCATTTAGTAAATGTTGGAAATACTGCTAAAATGTACCTAATTATTTCGATGTTTGTGAGTTGTGCCAATTAGGAAAGGAACCTTTTCAATTTCTAAGCCAGATCTCTTCATTGCCCGATACACTCTTCTACCCGGTACACTTATTTTGCACTACAGACATAACTATCTCCAGCACTTGTCTCTTCGTTGATATGCGAATCATATCTCATATCCTTGCAGCGTCCTTGAAAAATTTTTGCTCACCTGTTCTACCAAGCACCACCAAAAACGAGCATTTTCTTCTGGGGCTTACTATGTAATTCGATTCTACAATGAAACTGTTCGAATTCGCAAAATTGCAACTATGTAATTCTATACGCAAATGCTAAAAATGAAAGTCGGTCAGTTTTAGTACTGCCAACTGTTTTTTTTTGTTTTCTTCGCAAATTCGGTACTTTGTAATTCTCAAGTTAATGTCAGAGCTTTTCAAATTCGGAAATAATAATAAACTAAAGTTATTGTTTCAAAATGTAAGTAAATAGAAGTTGTGAATTAATATTTTATTGAATAAATTAATATTTTAGTGAATTAATTAATATCTTGTTGAATATTTACTAAATATACTTATATGTACATACATATACATATACATATGTATATCATCCATACATCCAAAAATGCAAACACATCCGAATTTGAAAATCTTGTGCAATATATGGCTAAGCATCCAGATTTGTCCAAGGGGTATTTAGGAACACCCGAAGCCAAGCAAAAATGCAAACATTTATGGACAAATTTGGCGCACGATTTAAATGCTAAAGGTCCGCCGCAACGTGGTTCAATTGGATGGAAAAAGGTAAACAAATTTCAACATTGCCAAATTGTTTTATTTTATGTTTTTATCTTAGGTTTGGGCTGATTTTAAGTTGCATACACAAACATACAAAAACGAAGCTAAGAAAAAACAAAATGAGTTTGTCCGGAACAGGTGGTGGTCCGCCTAAATATTATTCACTTACTCCATTGGAAGAGAAGATCACCGAGTTGCTCCAGTTAGACCAGTCAATCGATGGGATGAATGGGTGTTTGAGTTTTGGTTTGAACGATACAAATTCTGAACCCTTCAAAGACTTTAGTAAACAGCATTTAGAAAGTAAAGATATTTTAAATATGTACGATTCCGCGCTTGCTGATATAGAAAACGACATAAGTTTGAACGATGTACCTAGCGCTGAAAAAGAAAATGTACCACAGCCGCGTATAACGCAAAAAAAGCGACAAACATCATTATTCGAAAAGCAAGTGGAAAAACAAATTAAATACCAAAACAATTCGTACAATGTTATGAAGCAAATTAACGAATATTTAAAAGGAATAATATAAACGAAGGGACTCTGATGTTAAAGCAAAATCATATAAAATTAGGAAAGAGGAGCTTGAGATTAAGAAACAAAAAATCAAATTAAAAAAAAAACAAAAATTTAAATTCCAGAAACAGAGCCAGATCGGAAAAAAAACAAAAATGCAGTTGCTAAATTGGGACTAAAAAAAGAAATTTTAAGACTTCGGCAGGAAATAAATGAATACTAATTTAATGTATTTCTACAAAACATGTTTTTTTTAGTTTTAAAAGTATTTATTTTGGTTATATTATGTCTTTTATATTATCATAGTTTGTACTGATAACTATTTTATTTATCTACTATCTCCTTATTTTTCATGAAAGACCGGAAGTTTTGTTTTTTATTTGTTTTTTTTTTTTTTTATTTTCAAAGTTAATTCATGTCATCATAATTTTAAGTGAATGTTTTCAATAATAAATATATAAATTAAGATTTCGACAAATAATTTCTTATATTATATCTTATTCCTTTTGCTATGTTGGAGTATTGTTCGTTTTCTACAGAATGTTGTTCCAAAGTAAAATGATTTGAAACTTCTTCTAATGATTTTACTTGTGTGGAATCAGGCATGTCGACTTTGAATTTGAGACACAGATTATGAAGTGTTCAACAAACATTCATAATTTGAGTGGCCTTCTCGTGTGAATAGTGAAGCTTCCTTGCTGCCAAAAGACATCGATACCTAGCCTTTAGAGCACTAAAAAGGCGCTCGATAATTGATCTACAGATCGAAAACTTTTTATTGAACTTCGATTCAATTGATCCTTCAGCCGCCGTTCTATATGGTGTCATAATCCAAGGCTCTAAAGGATATCCTGAGTCCTCTAAAAAAAATTTTGAATATTATTTTAGTTTCAAACTGTAAAACTACTTAAGCACTTGCCTAAGATCCAGGACGACCAATCTCCATTTTCATCACTAAGACCCCAGACACTCGAATCATTAGATGCACCACCATACCGTCCATTTACAGATCTTATCCTCATTGTGTAATCACATAAGTATCTATTTTTTTTTTTGAAACTATATGCCTGTAAGACCTAAGGTCTTTTTTAATGGCAACCTGAATTGCACGGCACAAGTTTGGCACAGTGGATTTGAGAACAAGATATTGACTGTCTCATTTGTTTAACCCAAGGGCGGCATCCAATTCAAATTGGAGGTATAGAAAAGAATGCGCCTAGCGTGGGGATCGAACACACACGTCTAAGTTAGCAATCAAGCTCCTTATCAACTGCACCATTGCCACCCACATATCTACTTTTAAAAGAAAAGTAATTTCATCCAGGATGTTTTTTTTTTTTAATGTAGATGATTATTTGAACTCACCACATCGCATTAATACTATGCTTCAGTTTTCGGTTAAAGAAAAGCTGTTCGCTTCTAGCAGGCCGAATGACAACACCAATCACTCCAGGAATTCTCGATTTTGCGTAGAAATATGACTTAGATTTCCTTTTTTCTTCGTCAGACATTTTAAAGGTGATAAGTTGGGGACAAATTACTTTTTCTGTAGCTGTTAAAACATCAGCTATAATCTTGGACATAGTTTGATGCGCTAGTCCTGCATATCTGTCTCCCCGACTTGGTTTTGGTAACCACCTGTTGCCAAGAATTTTAAGGTAGCAGATACTTTAATTATATTTGGAACAGAAATTTGGCTTCTGCGAACACTTAGTTCTGGTGAAATGTTATTTAATAAAAACAAAAAGGCATCTTTCGAAAGCCGGTAGTTTTTAACAAAGACGAAATGAATTTAAATTATTAGATTAAAAATGCCTTTAAATAAATACTGAATAGGTAAACCTTTTCTCGCTCATCTCCATTATGTTTGAATTATCTCTAATCCACCTCCGTTCAATTTGCTGACTTTTTTCGTGATTTTCATCAGATTCTATCAAAAGTGCGACACTATCCATGTTTCATTTTAATAATTTATTTAATTATAAGATAAATTCGGTTTTACAACTTTTTTGTTTCTTTGTATGTCATTTGTCATGTTTTGTTTGGGTTATGTCAAACTTTATTCGAGACTCGTACGAGAATTGTTCGAAAGTCGCAAATTTTTTGGGAAAACTGGCATTAACATTTGAAAGTAGAATCGCAAACAACTTTCGAATAGAATGAATAGTAGAATCGACTTTCTTTCGCCACACGATCGACCTCTAAATTGATTACTCTCACTTGCGAAACATTAAAAAAAATATGTGTCTTATACAAATGCCTAAAAGACAAATCTATGAACAAGTTTAAATAAACAAATCGCTATTCCGAGAAAGAAAGACCTAATAAGCAACACAAAAGCTCCTAATACGAGATTAATTTTCGCATTTAAACGCTAACTGGTGTATCTAATGTTGTGTTTGTTAAATGAACAGACAGAAATAAGGACGCAGCTGAAAGAGCATAGAGGAAGCAAGAAACATTTGTATCTATCTACCTACATTGTAGGATATGCCTGCAGGTGGTCTTGTAATATTGCTGTATTGTTGGAACTATAGTGTTGCATTTTGTTGCAAACACATTCAACCATTGAAAGTATATAGCTAGAGCTACCTAACCTACAATGTTTTGCTTCCTGTTCGATACAAATTTACCACAAAAGCTATATTACACATTACACGAGCCCAATGTAGGTCCATAAGTAGGTAAGGTATACCTACTCATACACATACTTCCAGTACCATCTGCCACCACACCAGAGTGTTTATGTTTACCAAAAGCCAAAATACACATTACGATCTGTGAAGATAAAAAGAGAGGGAGAGTCATACCGTCATTGTTGTCCGATGCGTTGTATACATCGCAGTTGTTGTATTTTGGTGTCATCCCAAATTATTTATTTTAAGAGCTCTACTGTTCTACACTCTGGAAAATATCAAATTAATCAGATGGATTTAAATTTTGAGTGAGTTGAAAATTTTGTCTTTTTTTCGGTTGATATGTCTCGCTCGTCGAAATCCGTTGCTTCTTGTTCAATGCAGGGTTAACACTTTGCTGCAATTAGTTTTTTGAAAAATAAATCTACTGTCTTAAAATAAAATCTTCTACACTTTTGGTCTTACACAATAATTTTATTTAACAGCCCGATTCTCCCCCTTGTGACGAAATCACAAGTCACTCAATTTATTTTTATACAAATATATATATTTAATTTGGGATTAATAAATAAACAAACTGTGACTTTTAGTTTAGTCAAAACAAAGATAAATTAATTTTGGTTAAATTTTTTAGATATATTTAAAGCTCAGAACCTTTTTGTATATAAAAAGTTAGAAAGAAAGAAAAAATAATTAATCTGGACTTTTAGTTTAGTCAAAACAAAAGCATATAAAGAAGTGAAAAAGGGCTTTTAGTTTAGCTAAAACGAAAATAATCTGCGACATGCGCTTTTTAAAATACCTATTCAAATAGTAGTGGTGACTTTATGTTCAAATACTCATCTCGATATTTTTTTGCGTGCGAAACATATCCTACAAGAGACTTCCAACCACGGCCACCATTCATAATATTTATACATTCTTCTAAAGAAAGGAAACTTGCGGAAAAATTAAGTCTACGGATCTCTTGTAAAATTGGACAAATCGCTATAAAATGTAAGATATTTTCATTCGTACCAAGGTTGCAAAGAGAACAGATAGGATTTAAGTCAGATCTATATTGTCTACAATTCAGATCCAGCATTTCAGTTCTGGCTTTGAAAATTAAGCTCATTTCTGAACTGAAAACTCGTTTCTAAAATAGTTATCCTCACCTAGAGTAAAACTTAATTGCCTATAAACACTCCATGAAGCTGAATGAGAACCACGTTCTATACATTTCTAGAAAAGTGTCTCATCTATACAAGCTATGCAGTCGAATAAAGACAATTTTAATTCTTCATTATTATCAGTTCGTAATGAGATCGGAAAGTCGTGTGTAACAGCTAGATCGTACCAATTTTTTACTGGACTGTAAACTTTATTAAAACAAATATTAAGGATCCGTTTTTGGAGCTTTTGGTCTGATCTATTCATTACCTTTACAATGTAATCCGCATTTGCCTTTAAGTTTTTCAGAAATATTTGAGGTAAGCCAGACTCCACATGGATGGCATAATTTGGGGTGTTCTTAGGTAACCGGAAGATTCGTTTAAAAAAATACCTTTGAACATTTTCTAGTCCTTCTAGCTGTTCATACTCATATATTTCGCTTCCATAGAAGAGGCAGCTATTCACTGTAGCATTGAATACTTTGAATTTTGAAACTGAGTCTACAAAAATATTGCTAACAAAATTAGACCACATGCTGTTTAAAGCAACTTTAGCAGCTTTTATTTTTTCTTTAGCATGAGCGTGCGTATTTAAGTTATATGTTAGTACATATCCCAGATATTTAAATTTATCCACGACTTCTATAATATCGTTCCTTAGAGTCCAGTTGCGGCCATAACCTATAAATCTGTTGTGTGATCTAAAGATCATAATTTTCGACTTCGAGCTATTGATTTTGAGATCGTAACTATCACAGTATTGTTTTAGCTTATTTATTTGAAGTTGTAAAGTAAGCGGGCTATCTGACAGGATAACAAGATCGTCTGCATAAAGAAGAATCTTAATAGTTACATCACCTATTACAATACCTCCTGGAATGTGATTTTCAGCATCATTTATTAATAGAGAGAATAACAAAGGACTTGAAACACAGCCTTGGGTAACACCAGTTTGACATTTGAAGTCTCACGATTTCCTAGGGCCGGCCGTTCTGAACAAAAGCATTAGAGTTCTCAAGCATCTTCTCATAGAATTTTATGAACTTTGTTGATAAACCTATTACTGAAAGCTTGTAGATCAATGACTTTCTATTGACTGTGTCGAATGCAACCTTTAAATCGACAAAAAAAGCATACAAACATTTCTTTTTATCAATAAATCGCCTAGCCACTGTGTTTAACACAAAAATTTGATCTCTAGTCTAAGGGTTTACCCGAAAGCCAGCTTGGCAGCAACTGATTATATTGTTTTGCTCAACCCATTTTGTAAGCCTTAAGTAAAGTAATTGTGAGAATAATTTTCTCAATGAGCTTAACACAGCAATACCCCTATAGTTTTCCGGCTGATCCCGATCGCCTTTCTTAAAGATAGCTGATATTTTCGAACACCTAAAGTTTTCAGGAACTACGAGTATGTATCTCCCCATTGTATAACCTATTGAAGAAACTTAAGATGTATTGCAAAAACTCTGGAGTAGCATATTTATAGAATTCAGCTGGTATACCATCAGGGCCAGATGCTTTGTTATTTTTCATTTTCATTAGAGATGATCTTAATTCCATCATTGTAAATGAGGAATCTAATTCTGGTATGGTAACATTTGGGATGGCAAAACTAATCATGCTAAAATTTGGATTGGGCAACAGAAGTTTTTCAAAATAAGCCACGAGAATATTAACATCAATCGAAAGTGTATTATTATTATTCTGACCATTTAAAAAGCGAACAGAATTCCAAAAAGATTTTGAATCCTTACAGACACTCAGTTTCGAAGCTACTTTTTGTAGGTATCTATTCTTTTTTAGAGTACAGATTCGTTTGTATTCTTGCTTTGCTTGTAAATACAAATATTTGGTGCCAGGGTTATTTGTTGTTTGGAAAAGTTTCAAAAATGCAAAAGATTTTTTCCTAGCTTTGTTGCAGTCATTATCGAACCATTTAGAATAAAAAGTGTTCCTAACACTATTTTTATTGTTGAACTTTGAAGATTGTCTAATCGTAGTAAGTATCGAATTAGATATTTCTTCTAAATTGGTCGCTTCTATGAATGGTAAGCTTGCTATATGTTGATTAAGCTTTCTTATATAATTGTTTAAGTTTTTATCACTCCATTTCAATCTGAGAGTGTTTTTTGTCGACTGTCGGCTTATAAAGTTATTATCCGCAAGTTACGAGAATAGGGAGGTGTTGCGAGAAATTTTCTGGAAGAATTTCAAAGTTTCGTGTTATGCTTAACCAATCGCCTTTGATAAGACATAAATCTATCACAGAGCACCCTTGGGCAGAAATAAATGTAAAGTTACCGTTTGAGTCGTTAGAACTTATTCCATTTAATAGAAGAAATCCAAAGTCTTCAATCATTTCCACTAGATATTTACCGTTCTGATTGAGACAAGTATCTAAAGATTTTCTTTCAATTGAAAAATTGCCGTTATTTAAATTAATTGTGTTCTGGTAGTCACTTGTACGACCATTTAAATCGCCAATTATCATCAAATTTTCATAATTGTTACTATTAAGAAAATTGTATAGCTCATTATATTTCGTATTCCAATCATTATAATTCAAGTATTGAATAAATATATATAATATACATGAATTAATTTTTGTTTAAAAAAATAAACAACTATCAAATACAATCCGTTTTTAATGTTTCATTCGTTTTCAAACAAGAAAATATAAAAGGATTTATGTTTGATCTGATTGGCATAGAATGAACAGAATACCTACATTTAACCACACTATTGTGATCTGACCCTTTTTCCTTCTCTATCGTAGTCGCTGCTGAACTTTTCATCTCAAATTAAAGTTTCATAGCCGTTTACTTCATGTTAGAATATACAAAAAATTGTTTCATAAAATATTATATCCAAAGCCGAAACGAAATTATAAAACTCAATCTATTTTTTAGTTGTGACCTGCTCTAAAGTAGATCACAATTTCGATTGTTTTATGACTCACAAGTTGTGACTTTGGGGGAGAATCCGAAAAAGTCACAAAACAAATTTTACCTCTTCTTATGACTTGTGATGTATCAGTGATGTTGGGGAGAATCGGGCTGTAAATCTCATTTTTTAATAATATGTAATTATTTTTCTGTTGACAGCTGTCAAATGTAATGATTGTTTTCATTGTTTAACGTGTATATTTTTGTTTTGATTGTTAGAAAAGGGGATACGGTGGTCATTCTATTTTACTCAACTCTGCACACTAACATTCCGATTCTGCCCAACATCACTGATAACTCACAAGTCACAAGCAGAGGTAAAATTATTGAATTATTGAAAATTTGTGACTTTTTCGGATTTTCCCCCAAGGTCACAACCAGGGTTGTCAGGTTTAAAAAAGCGAAATCGCCAAACTTAAAACAAAAATCGCCCAAAAATCGCCAAATTAAAAAATTTTCCACCCATACATATCCAAACTCAAAAATTGTAAATTAAAATAAATAAAAGCAACTTGCAATTTTGGAGTCAAAAAATTTATTTAAAATACAAAACACAACAAATACATATCATATTTAGCTATGTACGTACAAATATATGAAAAAGGAACTTCACAGAACAGTTAGAATTTTACATACTGCATTGCACAGATATTTGGTTTGACGTTTGACGTACGTCATTTATTTTAGGGAGAAGAATGAAACCGATCTTTAGTGGCTGCGTTCAGAATTACTATTTATATGGCTTCATTCAGCATGCAGGAATGGAAAAGATATAAAGTTTAAGTGCAAATTAGAAAAATGAATCCTGGTCACAACTTGTGAGAGTCATAAAAACAATCGAAATTGTGATCTACTCCAGATCAGGTCACAACACTCACAAATTGTTTCAGCTTCGATATTTCGATGCGACATTCAATATAATATTATGTGCAATATTTTCTTTTATATTCTATAATGAAGTAAACGGAAATATGAAACTTTAACTTGAGATGAAAACTTCAGCGGCGACTACCAGAAAGAAGGAAAAGGGTCAGAGCATCCTACATAAATTCTTTATCAGTAAGCAGACAATAGTGTAGGTCGATTATCTGTAGGTATTCTGTTCATTCTATACCATTCTAGATCAAATATAAATCCTTTTACATTTTCTTGTTTGAAAATAAATGAAACGAATTGTCTTTATAATTGTTGTTTATTTGTTTAAACAAAAATAAATTCATGTATATATATTTGCTTATCTTCATTATTATATCTTTAATAAATAATCCACATCAATTTAAATTTTTATTTTGTTTCTAATATTCAGCTGTTCCAATAATGCCACTTCGCAATTCACCTTAAGCTGTGGTGAGTTTCGTTGTGTGTTTTCTTGTGACGATTGGGGGGAGAATTGGATAAATGTTATCGGGTCACAATAATCATCGCAATGAATAGTAACAAGGGCTTGTGAGGTAAAAGGTAAATTTTTTGTTTGTTTTTGAGTATTAAAATTTCATTTGCAATAAGGTAGCTAGTAGTTTTTTCAAAAATACGTAAATATTGAAGGGAAGGTCCTCCGTAATCTCAGAAAAATCGTAAGTCGGGAGCTGGCAAGGTGCACTTGAAGAAATAAGTTTCCAGAATCCATTTCGCTCTTCACCTTACTTCGATGTCCCTAGACGTTTCGGTATTAGAAAATATTATATCTTTATACTTTTTATCAGTGTATCGTCGAACTCTCAAACACATATTTTATTGTTTGTACAAAAGCCCAATATCATACTCGTGCCACCAAATAGGGATTATGTGAATATCGCTCGGGGATATTTTCCAACGAACACCATCAATAGCAAAAGGGTTGTGATATCGATGCAAGAGGAAGAGGATAGGTCTTGGGCTAAGAGACATAATGATCTCCATCACTAAAATGTGCGGCACAAATAGACCACCATTGCTGGTTAGTTGTGTTTTAATGGGGGTGTATGCTAGCGAAACAATCATCTCTACAGGACCATGCTATGTTTTTTTAGATATCATGTTGTTATGTACAGTTGTACATTCAAACTGAAATAAGAGAATGGGACCGTGTTCATTCATTGGCATGTGTGTGTCTTTCCGTCGATTATCCCATTGCTTAAAGAAAAAAAAAACATTTCATTCGTCCCTTGAGGTAAAGTAAAATTGATTTAATTAATACATAAATCTACTCGTGTCCTTCATCGTTATCCTTTTTTATTTACGAACATTACTCAAAACTGAAAACACAAACAAATTTTAAAAAAAGAACGAGGAGAACATTCATTACTGTGGATGCATTGCAAACTACGAGCTTTGATGAACAACTTGAGCACCTTGTATTCGGGTGCAATTATTGTACCCTGAAGACTACAAGGCAAAGCTGACTATAGGTAGGTATATGACGGTCTCTGTAGTGCTGTTATAGGATATCATCGTATAAATTCGTTAATTACGATTTGGTTGATATGAGGGAATATGCCTTTACGTAGTGGTTTTTTGTTGCTTTTTTGTTGGGTTTTTGTTGTTCGAGAATGGATAACTGCATATCCATATTGTAGCACTCTGAACTCTTTAATACTTTCTTTACTCTTTTTTATGTTTTTTTTAAGCCATCAAACAAAAAAAAATATATATAAAAATATTGTAATAAGAATATACAGTGATATGTTGCAAGAATCAAATTTCCACAATAATTAATATACACCGCCGCATTCCGTTCTTTTAATTACGTAAACTATAGGTACAACAATACAAAGTAAAACATAAATTACATAATGTTTATGTAACGGGTGATTTTTTTTAGACGTGCTGTTTTCAATCTGGCAATACTTTTCGCAGAGATGGTCTTTTTGACAGCTGTCACTTGATTTATGTTCAATTTGGTTTGCCATTTCATAATGAATAGACTCCTGAACAACGTTTGCAAATCGTGCAAAATTATTACCAAAATGATCATTCTCACTTCGTCCAATATTCGGTTGACAGGTACTAGCTATATAAAGGGTTATCCATTTTGCGATTTTAAAAGTATGGAATTCGACATCTGTCAAACTAAGTTCTTAAATCAATTTTTTTTCAAGCTGAAAGTCTGACATTTACGAAAATGGATCGCCTAACTAACGCAACACGCATACAAATTGTTAAAACCTACTACAAAAATGGTGATCCTGCCCCAGCCACATATCGTGCTTTAAGAAGAGATTTTGGTTTACATAATCGTCCAACTACACAAGCAATTGGCAAAATTGTGAAGACATTTGAAGAGACTGGATTGGTTACAAATATTGTAAGGCCTGTGCATCACCGTATCGCTCCTACCACTGAAAATATCGCTGCTGTAAGTGAAAGTGTTGCCGAAAACCCTAATGTGTCGATTCCTCGTGGTTCTCAGGAACAAGGGCTGTCCTACGGCATATTATGGCGCATTTCACATTTGGATCTACACCTACATCCATATAAATCCCAGCTCACACAACAACTGAAGCCAGCTGACCATTCACAACGTCATAGATACGTCGAATGGGTGCTTGAACAACAGGCGGTGGACGGCGATTTTTCGAACAAAATTTTCTTCAGCAACGAAGCACATTTCTCATTCGGTGGGTATATTAAGAAACAAAATTGTCCTGTTTGGGGCTCTGAGAATCCTCAAGTAATTGAAGAGAGGCCATTACATCCACAAAAAGTCACTGTTTTGGGCGCTCTTTGGTCCGTAGGTGTGATTGGACCTTACTTCTTCGAAAACGACGATGGAACGACTGTCACCGTCAATTCGGAGCGTTATGGTCATATGATAACCGACTTTTTTTTGTGCCTGCTGAATATGACTTGGAGAATATGTGGTTTCAACAAGACGGTGCCGCATGCCACACAACTCGAGCGAATATGGCTTTATTGCAAGAGACATTTCCTGGCCGCGTAATTTCTCGTCTTGGCAATATCAACTGGCCACCAAGATCATGCGATTTGACACCGCTGGACTTATTTGTGGGGCTACGCGAAAGACCGTTCTTATGCAGATAAACCTTTAACTCTTGAGCACTTGAAAACCAACATTCGTCAATTTATGGCTGAGATACCGCCCAATATGCGTCAAAAAGTGGTCGAAAATTACCTCAAGAGAATCGATGCTTGCAACAATTCGCGTGGTGGTCATTTAAATTATGAATTGTTTCACACATAATGTCAACGTTCAAACTTTATAATAAAAAAGAAACATCATGAACAAAAATATCTTATGTGTGTTTTATTTACGTTTACTTTGGAAGCCACAAAATGGATAACCCATTATAATCGCCTAGCCGAGTTATTAATTCGGGCAACCATGGATCGGTTTCACACCCCGTTAATGAAAGATTTTTGGGAAGGATCTTGGTTTGCGGGCTTACAAAATCCAACTCGAGTAAGAACTTAAGCCGAATGACCATCAAGCGCGTCGCACGTTCAGCGAATGGCCCAAAATGATGTGGCCGCTGATCCCGATTTTCACAAGAAAATTTTGTTCAGCGATGAAGCTCACTTTTGGTTAAACGGGTACGTTAAAAAGCTAAATTGTCGTATTTGTAGTGATCATAATCCACAAGCCATTGTTAAGATGACGTTGGATCCTCAAAAAGTCACTGTTTGGTGTGCTCTTTTGGCAGAGGAATCATTGGTCCATATTTCTTCAAAAGTTAAGCCGGCCATAATGTTAAATAGTCAATGGGGAACGCTATAGAGCAATCATTCATCAATTTTTTATGTCTGAATTGGATGATGTTGATGTGGACGACCTTTCTACTTTCGCAAATACTTTTACTTCTAAAATAAAGTTCAATAATCTCTATATCTATATCTCTATAACTATCTATAGTCTTCCAACTGTGTAAGCAGACAAATTTAGATTGAAAGACAAAAAATTGTCGGCATTGTCGGCCGATTTTCTAACAATAAATTATCTAATTTTTGGATAAAATCAACTAACCGTTTAAACGGACAATTTTTACTTGATAGACAATTGGCAATTTTCAGCTCATTGGTTGCTATTGGAAGACTTGACAGTTCGGCCAATATTAGAATATATTCCAATCGTGTATACTTAGTTTTTGGAATAATTTCAGTATGGACTATGGTACTAACTTCATTATGACACTTTGGCATTTATAAATGGTGTCATTGTTGGTCGAGTCTTGGTGTTGTAAACATAAGTTTAGAAACTCTTTGAGCCCGAGAACTGATGTGCAAGAATAAAGTTGATGTAAAATGGCCCTAACATGAACTACAGGGGAAAATTCGAAATTTATAAATTTTTCTGGGATCGACTTTACGAAAAATATAATTAGGTCTTAGGTATTTTTAATTTGGGGGTTGTAGAATTTTAACTTTAAGTCAGTACATGTTTAATAAGGTTTTTTTTAAAATAAGGTTTATAAAATACTCAAGAAATTCTTGTCGTTGTTTTTTTTCAATACATCACTTCCCACTGTGAGTTGATATTTGTCTGTAATCTTATGCGTAGGATTCTTACCATTTAATTTAAATATCAATAACAATAACAAGAGTTAAATCTTCCCATGCAGTTAGGCGTATTTTTAAACAAAATCAATAGAGCAAGTATTGATTGATCAAATAAACAAATCATTATATTGTATTTAAAATCTTATCTAATTTTTTTTTCGTATATCTTGGTACTCGAATCTTTCAAGATGTAGACGTTATCAAAACAACACTCAAGTTATTTAATCTTATTTCGATTCTTCAACAATGCATGCTAACAACTTATAACCAATAAAAATAGTAGGTAATCTGCGCATTTATTTTTGAAGTATTTATTAATTTAAAATTTGAGTAGGCCACCTTAAGACACTCGAGACTTCTCGAGACACAACAATATCTTGAGTAGCATAAATATTTCATTTACTTTTGCTTAGTACATTATCTTACGGCTATGTGAAACCCGTTTTCTTTTTCTACAATCACTTTGTTGAGGTGCATATATTGACTTAATGCGCCTTGAATTCAAGGTTATTAGGTGGTAAACGAGTTACTTGGAATGGAATTTGTTCCACCAAGATGACACCACAAATCTTCAGAAAAAAATAGTGTGAAATCATACATTGATACCTATTTATCAGCCTAGTGCAATAGGGTCTACTAAATGTATATAACACTTCCAGATGGGGTCCTTAACACCGGAGCTGGGGGTCTGGAAATCTGGGATCTGCACACCCACACCATTGGCTGAGGCATGCTCCGGAAATTACGCTAGCGGAAATTGCGCCAGAATTTTTTTTTGGTAATAAACGCCAGAATTTTTGAATTGGAAAAAAGTGCAGAATGTTATTTGAAAAATAAGCCAGCTATATGTAAATTATGTCAGATAGGTGTGGACTTTTTCCACCCTGAAAGCAAAATGGAAATAAAGTCAGAAAATTTTCAAATGTAAACAATAAATTTTAAATGGGTCGGCGCGCAAGAGGAGGCATGCTGCCCCCTGAAACTCCCCTGCTTGGCCTATATAGGATTTAGGATGGGTACAAGTTTGAACATATGCAAATTTTTTTTGGGACTTTTAAATCCAAAAAAAAAAAAATGTTTCATGTACCCAAACTTGTACCCATCCCAAATCCTATATTAGGCCGAGCAGGGGGTTTGCAGGGGGTCGGCATGCCACCTCTTACGCGCCGATGTTTCGCATGAAGATTTTTTTAGCGTTTTTTCCAAAAAAAAAAAATGTTGGTCTAATTTCTTCTGAGCCGCTGAGGCAGTGTTAGTAGTTATGTATGTATATATATTACACCTGGAAAATGCAACATAATCGGATTAAGCGTAATTCTGCCCGAGCTGTTTAAGACGACAAGAGGGTACAATACATATTAATGGAGAGAATGAGTAATGCCTTCCACATGTAGTCATTACTGTTGCGAGTTCAAACAACAAGTTTTGTACTTATGATCTACTTGTGCCTTATAATATTAAGAAATTATGATATAGGCGATTTCTGCCCCGCCAACATTTCCCCAGACATGCTTTAATGAAGTTCCATAGTTAAGTCGATCGTTATATTTCAAATAACCTTTATCTACAGAGGCATGCAATTAGAAACGATTGTATTGACAATCCACTTGATTTTGTTTGTTTTTCCTAATAAGAATTCATAAGCTGTTTAGGCCCTTTAATAATATTAAACGGGTATAAAAGCTCACGATTTCATGTGGAAGCTAACAGTTTTTGAAAAGATTTGTAATCTTTAACAATGCACTCCACGATTTTAGTACTACTGCTTTCAGCTGTTGCAATTTCTGCTGCAATTTCTTCGGACTATAAGCCAAGTCCACGATATCGACCAAACTATAAGCTGACTAACACCAAATACATCACTTCCACTCAAGAGTTCCAAGATGTCGTCAACTATTTGGAATACAATCTTTCCCCAAGTGACATTCAGGAAATATTGGACACTATACCACAAGTAATCAATGAACAAATCCTGTCTGGTGATGATGATGAGCAACTCGTGGCTGAGCCAAGATCGGTTGGTAGCGCAATTGGAAATGTTTTCGAACACATCCCATGGGGAAAGATTACTGATGCACTCAAGAAAATGGCCAAGAATAATCCAAAATTCACAAAAGTATTGAATTTAGTGAGCGATCAGAAATTCAAAGATCTCGTCAAAAAAGCTGTGGTAAGTGTGGAAAGAGAGAGAGAGAGAGAACCGATATTGAGAAAATTCTCATTCATTAACTTTTAATTATTAGAACTCACACACTTTGGGAGTGTTTGTTAAGGACGTTGCCGAACATGGTTTCAGTTGGACTGAATTCTTGCACTTGTTGCTCCATGCCCTTTGCTCTACTGCAACAACAATTCAACATGACAAGTACTCTGTTGGAGTTTGTCAAGTTCTACAAAATTTGTAAATAATTATTTTTGATAAAGAAATAAAACTGCGATATATGTTATAACTGGCAGAAAGATTTTGTACTAAGGAATATATAAGGGAATAAATAAGAAAAGGATGATGGTGGGGTAAGAGAGATGGAGGGAGAGATGGACAGGGATGGTAAAAGGAGAGTAGAGTGAGAGGCACAGTAGCGTGCATAAGTTGGACAAAGCATTTGAAAGTTAAATGCTCGAATGGAAAGAAACAGTGCAAGAAATCGGGGTAGAAAAAGTGTTTGAACCATATTTTTGTCGACCTTAGTTTGTTCGAATAATTATTTGTCAGCCTTTCACTAATCAATTCCTGGAGTTAACCTTCAGTCCAAAATAAGTGATTATTGCTATCAATTGTGATGTTTTGTTCTATTCGGTCGGTGGGAAGATGCTTGTTTTTTTTGTCGATAACTGATGTTGGATCTTGTCCTAATTTACTTCAAGAAGTTGTTGATGATACTAATATCATCTGTATATCAAAGTACCTGGATGCATCTCTTGAAGATACGGTATTATGTGCTTACGCCTGCTCTACTTACTATATGAATTAAGGTAAGATTGAAGAAGTCAGATGATAGCTCACATTCTTGCCGAAAACTTGTACATACTTTTAATAGTTGGATGGTTTTACATTCCACCTTATGTTTTCTAGTGTCACCCACAATTGGATCAATTTATCTACAACATTAGTTTGATCATAGCTATTAGAGCTTTTGATGATGCATAATAATAATTGAACAAACACCTTTTATACTGGGTTGTGGAATTGTGTCTTGATTGATTGAAGTAACATGATTATAATATAGCAGCTGCCTGGAAATCCTGCTTGATTACATCAGGTCTTTGAAATTAAAGGCAGGAAGCCCCAAACATGTAAGGTTAGAATTGCAATTACTTTCTCATAACTGGCAAATGTATGCAGAATTGCAGAGGACAAAATTTCTGCAAGTAAAAAAAAGATTGACGAGCTAAATAATACCAACTCATCTATTGTATTTAGAATCAATTCCAAGTTAGGAAGGATGTTTCCTTAAGGTCTACACTGTCTATTAACATTAAGTCAGATTTTCTCTACTATGGTAGAACTGAAATTTCACAACGCACTGTCATTTTTGAATAATAACAGGCGGTGGCTAGGTCTTGTCGACCAACAGTATTTAATGTTTTTTTTTAACATAACAAAGCTGAAACCAATGATACTAATATGTATTATGCTTGTCAGTAATCATTATGCTTCAAAGATTTCATGGCTTTCAAGAACTTTCTAGAACTATGCTCAGTTAAAGAACGTACAGAAGTTAGTAATTCTTTTTCTTTGTTTAGTGGGGATTTCACATCTTACTACATATCCCTTATTAAGTTGAGAAATCCCCATATTATATATAATATATTTGCACTATAATATAAATTATTTTAAAGAGCAGGAACCAAGCAACACCCGGATTTAAAAAAAAAAATGTTTTAATTGTTTTATATACCCATACAGTTTTATTTTCGAAGTTCTAGAAATGAATTCTTTAAACCAAAATAAATCTATAAATATCTCCAACTTCCTGCCCAAGCTTTAAACTGTCATGCAATCAAAATAATTTGTTTTTCTTTAAAACTTTTGAACCCCCCTGATAGCCAAAAATAAAAAAAAATACATACGTAAGTGCTTTTAAGGCTAAAATATCACTTACACCTCAAAGATAAATTGTATATGAGTATTCTATGGCATTCAGAAGAAACAAAACTGAAAAACCCCCAAAAACGAATTCCGAAATTCAATTTACCATCATATCCAAACCAAATTCCCTTCCCTCGATGCCTTGGTGGTTCTTAGTGAAAATAATGCGTTGCATGTCTTAAGCTGATTCTAATCTATTTTTGTCACTTTGAAGATGTATGGACTCGTTTCTATCACCATCGCCCTTCATTGCGTACCCCACGACTCATTGTCACCAACCCCCAACTTATCTAAGCATTGATATACGATGGTAAAAAACCCAGAGGAGGGTGTTTTAACCACCCATATGCCTTACTCTGAAATTCAACGTCAAAAGATATTTCCGCACTTTGGGGAGTGCTGGTTGAATAAGAGGCACAAAAGAGCCCAAAATTCATCGGCCCATTCCATTTGAAAAATTATAGTGTAAGCTGGGAAATAGGAAAAAAAAACACAGAAAGTTCCATAGTCCTAGGATAAGGAACAACGAACAAAAAAATCCTTTTACGCTGGTTAAATTGTATTTTTTACGCATTCCTCGAGGGGAAGGTACATGTAATTTACTCATAAGAACCAACAAAAATAAATAACATGAATTTCATCAAATAAATATATTATGAAGAATATTTAACATTTTTTATGTGTGTGTCCTGGGGAATTCTGTATAATATACTGAAATTATTCAGCCAGGTAAAAAAATGAAAAAAAGAGATCGCCATCGGGACGAAACGCAAATTTATTATGGACTAAAGGCCGTTAAAATCTATTTTGAATTTTTTTTTTGTTAGTACAAATCGAATGCATTCCGTCCAGGCACGATAGTTGGTCTCATCGGTTAGATGTTAAAAGCATTCGATTTGCACTTCAGGTTACAAAAAGAAAATAGTGTTTGTACTTATTTACGTACATGGTTGATTTTTGTTTTTTGAAATTTTTAGAACTGTTATATACAAAACGCTGACATATTTCAATTACTTACTTTATTTTGTTGATTGAAGCGTTTTTAATTCAAACAAACAAATTTAAAAACACTTTTCTTTATTTATTTAAAAACTACATTTTTTGACCCATCCTATTTTGAAACAATTTTTTTTTCTATCATATCATAACTCTATGTCAGCTAGAACATTTAACATTTTTTACTTGCGATACTATATAGGTACTTTAAGGCAAGTTATGCATTCGTCGAAAAAAAAACATGACATTACGATGAGGGCGAAGACGAAAAACGATGGTCTAAAAATTCTGTCCGTCTGGATGTATGTTTGTTTGTATCTGTATATGTATGTATAGACACCTACAGCCCAAACGTGTGGGCCGAATTAGTTCAAACTTGGTATAGAGTGTTTTATGTATTGTACAGAGGGGAAATTTAATTTTTTGTTAGTTCAAACAAATAACGGTACCTGCCATATAACCGTTACGTCAAAGCCTATTGTTCTCGAAAATGGCTATAATGATTTTGATTTAAAAAAGTCTGTGCATCTTTTGAGGTACGACCGATCATATGCTTGACATTTTTTTTTTAAATGTCTAAAAACGGCACTTTCCATATGACCATTTTGTTTGCTTTCGACAATCTCGTAAATGGCTTAACCGAAATAAAACACATATATTGGTGTAGGTAGCCCAATAAATTTTTAATTAATATTTTTTTGTATTTCAAAAAGCATTTAAGAAAATTATATTTTGAGAACTGCGCATTAATTTTTTTTTTCAAAAGTTATAGTTATATGTGTTTGCTGAATACCTTTGAATTGGCGTTTTAAAATTTGGTTTGAAAAATGTTTTCAAAAAGTTTAAAAAAACTTAGTTTAAGTATTTATTTCAGAATTTTGAATAATTTGTTCTTTGATTAAGCCAATTTAATATTTTGTTTTTAAGTTTACATATATTATTAAATATGTAAGATTGTCATACAATTTTTTTTAGAAGTAAATTAAATAAATTTTGTTTATATAAAAAATTAAGTAAAAAACGAATTTTAAAATATATTTCGATTTTTAATAGAAATCTTTTGCATACGATGTGATCGAACGTAAGGGCCAGTTCGTGCCACCCAGTCGTGCATTTTATTTGATGCCCGACCACTACTTGCTTGAATAAATAGGTACAATCCACATAAGCAATCCATCTTCCAATTGTACAAACGTCACCGTTGGTCGTACAAAATTTGGTCCGTGGTTAAGCAATTTTGTTTTTCAACAATTTCGGCGAGTATAGTGAGGTTCAACGTTGGTTCAAATTTTAATCCGTGCGCAAAATCTCTAAAAGCGAAACGTTGCTTGAAAACGTGACATGATTCACTGTAAGAATTTTTTTATAAAACCATTTCCCAATTCAATTGGACGAGCCCTTTCACGACCAGATTTAATAACAAAATTTTGAAAAAAAAACTGACTTACAATTACTTATGGCCAATTTCATAAACATTAAAAACACTTTTATCACAAATCCTCTTAAATCTTTTTTACTTTCACTTATCTATAAATGAGAAATTTCAGGGAAATGTTTATTAAAATTGAGTTCGCTGCACATCCCTGGAAAAATAAATTGTTTTTGTTTTTTCTTTCTAATAACCGAAATATATGATAAAAAATGAGAAAGCATCATGTGTTGAAATAAATGCTAAGAAATCCAAAAAAGTTGCGTGTGAAGTGTGTGACAACTATGTGTATGTCTTTTTTATTTGGAAATGAAATTAAAAGTTTATTTTGAAGAATTTATTTAACTTATTTGTTAAAAGAAACAAAAACTCTAATAATTCTTTTCTTTAGAATGCATTTTTTTTTTTGTTTTTTTAATCTACCTTTTAAATGTTTCAACACACCGCGGGCGTTAGATTAGGAAGAGAAAGAAGGATAGAAAAGATGTGTGGGGTGATGTTCTGAGACCGGAGGTGGTTGTTGTCTCAGATTTTATCACCACGAATGGCGGCTGAACTAGTGAACTAGTGCGAACAAATTTCCTTATTTCATTTATCTTTATCCCTTATAATTCACATTATTTTTGTCATCTTTTTAGGTAGGTATGCTAGTTTTACTCAATCACATTTTGATAGTTCTATGCCTAAACAGCATGTAATCAGTAAGCCAGCAATTCGTATGACATTTATTTTTAGGATTGGTTTTTAATGGAAAAATAAGAGATCATAGGCTACGGCAGGAATCGAACCTTTGATCATGAGGTTGACAAGCGAACAAACAACTATCGCGCCACTGCCAAATTTTTTTTTTTTATAATTTTAATAGTTAGTTTTGTGTTTGAATTAAGTGTGAATTGGTTTAAATAAAAAAAATATTTTTGTTGTTTTTTTTTTGTAACTAAAAATGGTTTTTATACTGTGGTTGTTCTCCGTTCACTTTAGTTAAAAAAGAAACTATTTTCATGTGTTTTTATTTATTAACATATACATATGATCGAATATTGTGCCGGATAATGAGTGGTTCTCTTGCAAAACAAAAAAAAACATAACACATTCTTTTCCGGTACAAGCAGATTGTAATTTTTTGTGTAGAGAACTAACGAAAATTCTGTCTTGAAAAATTCTATTGGTTTTTGACAGGTTCCATAAAAAATGTTAGCCCCAATACCGCAAAATATTTGTATTATTAATTTTAATAATGTTTATTATTTTATCGTATGCATTTCGAGCTCTTTATCGAGAGTTTATCACCAGCGAGCGTTTAAGCTCTTACTACCAACATATATTGTCGGTAGAAATGAAAAGTGGAACTTAGTCAGGTTAGTGATATACTCAGCAAAAAATTGGCCATAGTATGCCATCTCATGTGTCAGTAAAGTTCAACTCATTCTGACTGTCAAATTGGCCATCAATTCTTACATTGGAAATGGCAAAAACGTGGGTAAGAATAATTCTTAATGAAAACAGCAAAATTAAAAATTTACTGTTATAAATTGCTAGGTCTAAAGTTAGTCACAGGAAAAATATCGTCCGCACATTAGGAACAGCTCTAGTGAAATTCACATAAAAATTGTGACACAAAAGTTTCATACAAATTTATATGTAGCCATTTTGTACCATATTATAACTTTTCCTCCATTTGACCCCAGATGAGGAATGTCGCATAAAATGCGTTTTTATTTACCCTAAGAGTAGCGCACAAAAGTGAAACATTGCACAAGCACAAAAAGGTACTTATAGTTTGTCGAAGAACAAACCCAACCACCCCTCCTCAAGTACTAAATATATAAAATTCATATTCGTTTACTCTAAAAATAACATAACGATTTTAAGAAAATTTCTCAAGCACCTCGTAGAAGAAGCTCATAGAATAATGATATCAAAGTTCTTACGTTGAGAACTTCATTTCAAGTGCGTATTGTCAGGGGGCAATCGCAAGGGGTAAAGGTGTGGATATTTTCATGGTCCAAAAGATCTTGTCATTTTTCAACACTCCTTAGTTTTCAACTATCTGTACCTTAATTAATGTTTCAAGCCGATGGGTTGAATTGAAAGGAGTTGAAGCTGTCAAAGTATTTGTCAATGTCATTTTAGTTACATATCTTTTCAATCTCACCGTGATGACATGCCAGTTTGTTTCGAAAACTTCACCACACGTCGTAATCGACCATCAGACACCGCTATTTGCCGCAATGTTTAACGTTTCCTAATGGAATTTGCTTTGTAAAATTCAGTGCTGAAGGCGCAAAAACGTAGAGCGAAGAATATTGAATCTGTTCAGCAGAATGTGGAAGAAAATGTAAATCAAAATCAAATAAATTTTAGTTTGACGTTCTTAAGCATACGGCTCGTGCAAACAGGTATGTCGCATAATTAAGAATAATGTGTCTTGTGATTAATTTCGTTGGAAATACGTAGACTAGCATTGGAAGCCAACAATGTTCGAGTTTCTGAGCATTTACACGTCCTTTAAACATGGTTGAAACTTTTGCTCTCGGACGAAATATAGTAGATACAGTCGGTCATGTGACCTGCATTTAAAATCCAGATTGATACTAACTTGAAATGAAAATCACACCCGGTATTTTATGATAAGGTAAATTTTTGGTCACTCTTAAAAATATTAGAGATTAGAAACTTTGATGGCGATATGCCCGATGTTTTTGTCTGTTCCAATTTCGCTTTTTCTTTTTTGGAGTTGGTGTCTAGTGAAAACCCGCCCCTACGATATCTTATATGGGTGGACCACTTAACTGTATGTCGTGCAAATCAGCAGCAATATTGACGGGTCATGGCCGCTTGCCACAGCTCTGTCTGTTGGACCAGTAGTACGGGCCAGTTGGCACATTAGCTAACCAATCTATTTTTCTCTTTACTGAAACTAATTATTAACGTTGAACATTGGTTGGATTCACCAATCTAGCGGAACAAAATTATTTTGAATATGAAAATCATATTTTAATTTAATGATTTGATGTTTTATAGGTAATAATAGGTAAGCTATACGATCCCTCCTACAAATAATATTGTTTTAACGAAAAATAACAAAACTATTGTCGATTTCATGATACGAAAAAAAAAAGATAATTTTTTTTTGTTAATTACGTTTGTGGATTTAAATTCAATTCAATTCAAGTTTGTTGGAATAATACTTCAAGACATTGTTTTTATACCATTATTATACATACAATACAAAAAAAAAAATGTTATATCCCTTATATAATTTATTATACAATTTTAGTTAAATTATTTGCTTTCATCTTCATTAGCCAAAATTTTCTCTTGGTTGTTATCAATTCATAACAAAGAAAGGAATTGTGTTGTAGTATCATGGCACGTATTCGTTTTGGAACGTGATATATGCATCTGAAGAAATCAACAGCTGATTTAAGATATCTGTTTGTGTTTAATCTTGAATTCTTTCTGTGTCTCTATTTATATTTTCTTGTGTCCTTATTTCTGAAAGCTGTCCTATGGAAAGAATACAAGATGAAAAGATGTCTTTTCCATGAAAAAACACTTTGTGAATACTCACTGGAATAGTGTACCATGAATACTCCTTTAAATAAAGGATTCTTGTTTCGGATAAATAGTTTTCAAATGCATTTTATTTATAGAATGTCCACTTCCTAGTGTTTCTAAAATAATGTAAAAACGTTCTATAAGTTCCGATTTACTCCAGTTATTTCGGAATTTTTTTTTCGCCCATGTGTTAAAATGAGCCAGTTAATACCTGGTTCTCAAATCCACTCTGCCAAACTAGTGCCGTGCAATTCAGGTTGCATTTAAAAGACCTTAGGTCTTACAGACATACAGTTAAATAAAAAAAAAATATTTGGCAGTACTGCCGCCATCATTTGTACTGCTGAAATCCATCGCATCCCCATTTGATCAAAGTTTCAAGATATTTTTCTCCACCTTGAAGTTCACTTACTTCCAATTCCCGACCAAAGCAAAGTCGTTCTATAGTACCAAGGATTAAAGTTGACCCTTAGCATATGCTTCATTAACCTCAATTTCTGTGGGATAACCTTCCTTTTTTGCGTTTAGCATTTAGAATTGATTTTTTGGCATATTCCGTGATATTGATGCTTGAAAAGTTTTATAGCAATCATTAAAGCCAATGCTTCATCGGGAGAGAGAGGTACGAGTATATGAGATTTTTAAATAATGTTTTTCCTTTAGTACCTTTACTGTATGAAGCTTCCTTTATGATATTTGCTAAATCCCGTTTACCCATTTTCTGAAGCACAATCTCATTAGCTTTTATTATTTCCCTAAGGCTTATTGATGTAAATAAATTTTGAACTTTGCGTTTGTTTAAAAAGACTTTCTATTTCTTCCGACTTTTTTTTTGAAATTTCTCTGTCCAAAATGTCGGGCAACGTATAAGTTTCCTCTTACCAGGTTGAGTTTGCAGCTAAAAATCGGTTAACGGAAGTATTAAGTTTTTTATTAGAATCTTCAGACAGCCGAGGAAGCTTATACTTATCTATAATAATTGTTCTAACCACATCAATCCTTTTTGTTTTATCCATTTGCCGCCAAATTTCAAAAAATTGCTTTGCGAAGTATTAGGGAGGCCATTCTGAAAATTCAAAATAATTGTATGGGTGTCGCAAAAACTCGAAAAAGTGTTTGTTTTACCTCAAAGCCAACACTCCACAGAATTACTTTTTATAATTTTCGAGTCGGAACTATTTAGTTTTATTCCAGTTGAAAACTCCATTAAAAAAAATACAGTCCAATTTTTCACGTTGAACTTAAGAAACTATAAAAAAAATTATTTAATGAACCAATTAACATCTGCAATCGTTTTCCTATTAGCCACAAAAAATTCTATTCAAGATAAAAAAGTTATTCCAAAAGACGCAACGTTGCACTTTTTATAGCTAAACGAAATTGCATAAAAAAAACACCTTTTATCTGCTGGCGCTAAGTTGCTTTCATCAACTACTAACTTCAGACCATAATATTTTCTTATCAGTGAAAGAGATCAAAAAACAAAATATGAATCACAGTTACCTACTGTATTGACAAATAAGCCAGATCATTTTGAAACGGTTCGCATGACTTTGATTTTTGTATTTTTTCCCGCTAGATTGTTGAATCCGACCACTGTCCAGTGGTAAAATGATGAAGTTCGAATAATTGTCCAGGAGTAAGTGAATTTGAACTGTCTGTATCATGCAGAATAACGGGGCATAGAGGAAATTTGTAATGCATTTAGTTGTCATATTGATCTATATGTATATCTCACTACTTCATTTAAAATGATATTCTGGTTTTAGTATTTAAATACTATCGAGTGCTGTCTGCCATACAAACGAATCTATATCAGATGAAACTCTTTGTTAAGAAGTTTGAATTTTGTAGGTTTTTCTAAGGCCCGTTAATATGAGTATATAAATTGGAAGAAAAAGATTAAATTTAATCTTTTGTTCAGATTTCATTATAATTCGGAAAAATCTTTATCTTCTTTCCCCTACATGTTAAAGTTTTGACTACGCACTTGCTCTTATTCCACATACCCTTGCCCCGTATAGCTAGCTATGCTTTTTTTCATTATCACCTTCATCCCCTTCGGCGAAATCTTAACTATTTTCAATAGGAAAACTTTTGATGTGAATACTCAAGAGTGGTGTGTTATTCTAAGCCACTTTGATGATTTATTTTTATGTTTAAAAAAAAAAAAAAATTGAAAACAAAAAAATGAAAAGAAAACGAAAGTGTAAACATGTAGAAGTGTGTGTATGTATTTATGTATACTGCATAGATTCAAAGCTATTGAGAATGGGGTTGGTGATATATTTTTGACTTTACCCATAAGAAATTTTCTAGGTAAACGCATTTTTTCAATAAGAGTTTGAGTTAGGAAACACTTTTTTTTTGAAGCTAAACGAGATTGGTATTAAGCTTAATCCTTCCTTCCTTCCTTCCGCCATCATCATCGTCGTCTGTTAAGTCGATTCTTTCTCCGACGATGATTCGAGATCTCAGCCAAAAACAGAGATTGACACTTCCTGATAGGATTTAAAAGTATGTATGTGTGCAAGAGAAAATGTTCAAAGGTTTCCTTTTCGAAAAAGAAAATTTTTAAAGAATTTCTATTTTTTTTGTTTTGGGTCCTTTAAGAATTCTCCTTAAAGATGAAGAATGCAATGCAACAATGTATGATGACTGGATGTAGCAGGGATTTTTTTAAATTTACAAAAGCAATATTAAATATAAGATTTTCATCAAAGCCAAATTCGCCAAGGAGCCTCGTATCAGCTCATTATGTCCTAAGCAAATTTACCAGTTCACGTTTATAGGAAAATCGGCCAACATCGTTAAAGAATTCAGGCTGATCAACTTTGCTGAACCAAAAGCACAGTTCTCCTGAGCTGTCAACTGTCAGGCACATTTCGGTAGGCTCGAGTACCACGCATGTTCGAATGTTCCGATTGGTCAACTTTGATTATACGACTACTACCTCATCGTATGTATAGGATACGGCAAATATCACATCCAAAAGGGGAAAAAAGGCAGAAAGGTGCAATAGGAACAACGTCTTCTCCCAAAGACAAATATGAGCAAGTGAAGAACATGATCAAATTCAGAGAAGACATAAAGCAGGCATAAGATTTGGAAGTTTGAACAAGGCTAGAACCGATGACTGAAAGGACGGTAAGACGAAGAGCGTAGTAGAACTTAGCTGTTATCTAGATTATTATGTTTAACCTAAATGACGCGACACAAACCATTATTTCCGATGTCTTCCAAAAGGTTGGAGATAACTTGCTAACAATAACATAATATTCCTCTCACCTATGCTGTCCGACCTCAAGAAAAATGTCTAAACGATCTCTCCAATCGATATCCATCACTTATATTCATCGATTTTAAGACTGCTTATGACGGTTGATAGAAATAAATTATTGTGAGCAATGTTTATGCTTGCAAACCCTTGCATTTAGATACAGAAATTAAGAGTTAAATGACTGAACCGATTGTGCACCTGCCTACTGCCTGGAAAATTTTTGAAGACAGTAAATCCCATCTCCACAATCTAAACAGGAATGCACAGTGTCAGCTTAAATTTAAGATTTTGTTATTCTTACTTTTTTCTTATTTGTTAGTTTTGGTGAGCCATGAATATTTTAGTCAAAAAAGATTTCATTCAAGAGTTAAAGAATGCAATTATTTGTGATTGAAATCTTGGAAAATCATTCATTGAATTCAATTAAAAGAATTCAATCACCATATTCAAATTTTTAAAAAATTGATTGAGGAAAACTTCATTAATTACAGAAATCAATCGATTACAATCTTTGAGAATGAATGTATTCTTTGGATATTTTATCTTTTAAATTATTTTACTGAATCTTAAAATGAATAATGTTTTCTGAATTTATTGTGATTTTCTCAAAATTAATGCAATCTTTGAATTGAATATGGCATTCACAAAATATTGCTCTCTTTTTCACAACCGCCATCTTATTTTGTGATTGTTTTGTCATTAACGAAGTTGTCAAAAGCTTTTACAAGAAAAATAAAAATTAAAACAATATTTATACCAGGCTTACAGAGGTATTAAATAATTCGAAAAACCACAAAACCTGGCATTAATTAACATCCTGTCAAATCCACACATCTACAACCAATACACGAAGATTGGAAGAGGATTAGTAATAAAGTTACGCCGCCCTGCAATAGGTAAATTCATCACGAACTCACATTAAAAGAAAACAAATA
This sequence comes from Philhelius pedissequus, assembly GCA_910595825.1. Classification (NCBI taxonomy): domain Eukaryota; kingdom Metazoa; phylum Arthropoda; class Insecta; order Diptera; family Syrphidae; genus Philhelius; species Philhelius pedissequus. The sequence continues at coordinate 34,185,756 of OU343160.1, forward strand.
AACGTAAGCCACACGCAACATGTTCATTGCAAAGGCCTCAACCTAAAAATAACTCCTTTATTTTCTGATCAGATCCTGTTAATTACACAAAAGAACACACGAACTGTTTGAACTACTACACCACTGCATTAAAGCCATCCATATCGTCTAGAGAAGGGAGGAAGTACAATTTGACATATCGACAAAACGCAAAGAACTCTTAAACCCTTTCCAAATTATATCCCCATATGAAATATATCGGCCGACCGACCGGTCAACACAGTCGACGACTTCGATTAACTTTTATCTCTAACATGGAATTTCGGTGTAGCGTGCTGCCGCACGTGTGGTCGTGCATTGGAATGTCGGCTCTCCTATATCCTATCAGCCAGCGTTTTGTAAAGGATACGCACGAAGGACGATAAGCCCGCCAAAAAAAAAACAAAACAAAGGGTTAATGAAAATGAAAACGCTTGCATATACGTATTTTTACTATCTCTAATGTTGGTACTGTGCTGCACCCCCAGCGGGCTATGTACATACGTGCTTTTTCTGATTCAAATTCGCTTTTCAATCTATAACGAGAGACAGAATGTAAAAAGGTCCTCGTCCGCCTGACATTCCCGCCATAGCTCATAATGAAAAAAAAGGATTGTGCATACAAACCCAAAGGATAATTGGAAATTGAATTTGGTGTCAATGGCAGTTTTCATAGCTGCCGCCATTCTACGGTTCTGGTATACTATTTCTCTGTTTGTTGTGTAATTACTTTAAGAGAGGGAATCGTAAGAAGGACACTTACCTTCAGCTCTGAACTGAGCTGAAATGAACAGGAACAATGGGGGGCTTTGAGAGAATTTTCCATAAGTCCCATAAGGCATGTGTATAACATGCAAAAGATTAGTGAATATAATTGTATAAATGTGTTTCGTTTTCAATTGGGCGGCTACGTGCGTCGCTACGACAACATAGATGATGATGGTGATGATGATGACGACGCACGACGCACAACGACGACGACAACGGACGAACAACTTCAAAGAATTTTTCCATTAAGCAATTTTGATGGAATTAACTGTGCAAAAGGGTTATTCTCCATTTCCATATAGGTATAAACTTATCTCGAACTGAATTCAACTCATAAACATCCTTTTGGCGGCTCGAGGAAGGATCTTTCCGTATTTTTTTTTATTTTTCGGTTCAATTTGTGTGTGCCATAAAAATCAATGACTCTGATGAGATTTGTGCAATTTGGAGTAATGCCTTTGAAAATTTCTCCATTTGTTGGGTTGTTAATTGCGATTTTTAAATGAATTCTGAAATTTTTGGTTTCGTTAGGAGAAGATTATGGAGTAGGAATTAAGGGACTTCGCGTCGCCTGAAGGAGTGTTGGTTTTGTGAATTAATTTTGTTGGATTATACAAATTTTTATTATTGCTGAAGTAGGTAGATTCTGCGCCAATTTTTTTTTTTTTTTTTACTTGCGATATATGTACATAAATAGTAGGCCAGTTTCGCATTTCGAAAAAATGTCGAAGTCGAGACTTTAATCAAACTTGACAACGATGATAGAGAACACCAAAAAAGTGGGTCCCGCAATTCCATCTGTCTGTAGGTTTGTGTTTCCTCGAGTCTCTAGCCTAAGCGATTGGATGGATTTGCTTCAAGCTTGGTAATATTGTCTTTCGGTAATATATACAGGGTGGCGCAACGAATCGTGCTACAAAAATAAAACGTAATAACTTTTTTTCAGTGTGAGTAATCGGCTTACATATTTTATTTTTATTTTATAGGCTACTATTTAGATTTATCAAAATGAATCCTTGGGATACTAAAAAAAGGATTGGGATACTGCAGCGATAACATTATTTGCAGTTCGTCATTTCCGCCCAAAGGGAATTTAGGCTGGAGTTTGGCGGTACTCCCCCGAGTGGATGGACCATTATGAATATGTTTGCCGAATCTGGAAGCATCGAACGAAAACCGTTTCATCGAGATCCCAATGTTCGGGTTCAGGATACAATCTAGACTGTTGCATCGGCAATACATGCAAATCCAAGTGTTTCGACTCGAAACTTATCGGGCCAAATTGGAGTTAGCAGACGGTCATTACAACGGATACTTCATGATGACTTAAACTTGTTTCCATACAATGTCCAAATTACAAGCAATTTAAACCCTCAGGATATGCCTGTTCGCCTGGAATTTTGCCGAAAAATGATTGCAATGGCCGAAGAAGACAACACATTGATAAATTGTTTGTTCATGTCTGATGAGGTCCATTTTACTTAAACGGCTTTGTTAACAAGCAAAATTGCCGTATATAGATTGAATCTAATCCCGAAATGCTCCATGAGACGGAACTGCACCCAGAACGTGTCACTGTGTGGTGCGCAGTTTCATCAAGGTGTATTGTTGGGCCATACTTCTTGGAAGAAAACGGTGTAACACAAACTGTCAATGGGGACCGTTATTTAAAGATGTTGAAAGAGTTTTTTTACCTAGAACTTTGCCGAAGAAGTATCCGTTTCAGCAGGATTTGGTTTCAACAAGATGGAGCAAGTGCACACGTAGCCACACAAGATATGGCGGAGCTCCAACGGAAAAACGAAAATTCCCAAACAAGTTGATATCCAGAAACTGCACTTTCCGCTGGCCCCCTAGGTCACCTGACCTGACTGTACCAGACTTTTTTATGGGGTTATGTCAAGCAGGAAGTGTACAAAACGAAACCCAGGAATTTGACTGAATTGAAGCAGCCAATTAAGACAATAATTGAGGCGATCCCAATTTCAAACCTTCAGGCCGCAATGAACAATTTGCTGATCAGGTGCCGCATATGCGAAGATAAGCGTGGAGGTCATTTGCGGTCTACCATCTTTAAAAACTATTAGTTATTTAAAATAAAATTTAATTTTTAATCCAATAAAAAAAAAATTAATGAAATACTTCCATTAAAATAAAAGTTATTTAAATTTCTTATTGTAACATGATTCATGCGCCACCCTGTATGTCCACATTTTTCATTTCTTTTTTAATACAAAAATAACTGTACCTACCTGACATACACTTTTACGGCCAAAAACGTAAATTTTATTCTTCTCAAAACGGCTTTTTTGGTTTATAATAATTATAATAATAACTTTAACTAATATGCCTGCAAGACCTAAGGTCTTTTAAATGCAACCTAAATTGCATGGCACTAGGTAGAAGGAATAGAAATGTAGGAAAGAATTTTTTTTTAGCACAGTGGCTTTTAGAACTAGGTATTCAGAATCTCATTTTTTGAAAATTATTATGCAGAAGCTCTGAGAAAGCTTAAGTAAATAAAAAAAAACATTTTTTTTTAAACTCAATATGTATATTAAAAACTTTAAACTTTTAACATTATCTTAAAAACTTAGAACTTATTTTCGTAAAACAAAAACTGTACTTCACATACAAATGTTAAACTGTTAAGACGATAATTTATTTCTTAAAAACGAATCCAAGATTTTATATAAAAAATGTGTATGTTCGTAAATTAGTATAGTCCACATATGTTTATGTAACAAACAATATTTTTTTGCGTTTTAATTAACCGTACTTCCCATTGAACAATTTTTCATATTTTTGAACAATTTTTAAATTTTTGGCGCCCTTTCTTATTTTTTTTAAACTTAAATTAAAAAAAAAAAACAAATCACCAACCCATATTTGAACAATTGATTAAAAAAAAATTGATTATTTCTTAAAACAAAGAAATGGATTTTGTCGTTTTAGAAATGTAGAATTTTAAAAAGAAAAATTGCATTTTTTATAATTTAAAAAAAAATGGAAAATTTGTATTCACAATATTATTTAAACTCTCTTGAAACTTCACAAAAAAAAGAGATACAATCAATCGCTTTCCAGAAACAAATAGTTCTGCTAGAATAGGGCTTTTTACCAAGCTATCTCTCTCTAAAGTTTCCCATCCCTTTCTCTATACATCTAGTGACAAAGTGATTAATCTGCCATTTTTTTGCCATTGACGTATTCCGTCAGTAGACTATTATATTTTTTTTAAACATAAAAAAATTACGATGAACTATATACCTATGTTTTGATTTTTTTTTTTATAAAAATTGTTCAAACTATTTTTGAGTAAAATAATATTAAACTTTTTTGACTGACAAAATTGTTTTACTAAATATTATCAAAAAAAAAGAAAGAAACAATTTGCTTCAATTTTAAAGAAAATCCATCCGTGGGATGTGTGGCCTTACTGACAGAGAGATATACTAAATGAAAAGACAAACAAACAGAACGAAGCTTAGAGAAAAAACCACAAATACCGGCTTTCCAACTAGATACTTTAAAATTCATTCCCGTTTTCGCTGAATTAAAGTAAAATTAGATAGATAGATGATGATGAATGATGAATCTTTATTTACAAATTAAAAACAAAATACATAATATTCAAATAAAGAATTACAAGAATGGCCTAGATGCCGTCTGCCGGATTTTATCTAAATTTTTGTTTCCAATGAGATTGATTCAACTAAAATGTATACAGTTATGAAAAAAATAAACAATATAATAAAAAAAAAATAATCATAACATATTTCTTCCTAATTTATCAATTTGATATATACTTATATTTCTGTTAAAATTGCAGTTATATAAAGAAAAACATAAATGTTTTTGCATCATTTAAAGAATATAAATATGAAACAAAATTAAACAGGCTTTTAGTTTAGCTATAACGAAAAAATAAATTAATTCAATTTAAATATAAACGGAGGTTTAAGACCTATAATATTAGAGAATATTATATATTTGGGTGATTCCACAAAAATTGGGTAACTTGCTGTCATCAGTCAATTGAACTAATTGTTATTATATTTTTTAATATTTTTTATTTTATTCGAAAACAATTTAAAGTCTTTTATTTGTTCACCCAATTTCAGCTATTTATTTTAAATATAAGTTTATAAAACACCACAATATATTCTCAAAACGTCAGTTCTTTGGCATGTCACCACTCCAAAAATCCGCAATCAAATGACTGTGTATTAAATATTAATTTTAATTTAAGCAAATTTGGTAATTCACTACAATCTGTGATGTACTTAATAACGTATATCACAATTTTTGGAACACAATATTCTCACTGCTGTTGTTAAATTAATAAGAAATTTTGTGTTCAGTTTTATTCGTCAGTCCGCTGTGTGTTGTTCGAATTCGTAATTCGCGCGAAATGCCACATACTCAAATTCAAATTACTGTTAACGTTCAAAGTTGTTAGTAAAGTTAGCTGCAGACCATGCCATTTAACGGTCGCCATTACTGTGCCAGTGCCAGTGTTGTGTTGTGCGTGCAAACACGAGCGTGTCCTGTCAAAATATCAGTCCTATGGTGAGTTATTATTTTCTTATAAACATGTTTTATTTTAATTTATACGTAGTTAACTTTGATTTATTCAAATGTAGCTTGTTTATATTAGAAACTACCAAAATAAACGTTGGTTCTAATAATAACCTCAAATGTATGACTTTTTCATCATTCCGTTGGCGTCAGTCCTTTGTCTGATATTGCGCCAGACGACTGATGTGTTTACTTTAACTATTAGAGTGCGTAAACATTTTTTTTACTTATTTTTATTTTTAGCATAATGTCGCCTCTTAAAAACACAAAATATGTCATGATCGCTTCACCCCAGAACTCATAACTCAATCTTGCATCTAGTAGCATGCGTTTTGCCATTTCAACCAAAGACCTGTTCTTTCGTTCAGCAGTCCCGTTTTGTTGTGGTGTATACGGAGCTGTGTGTTGATATAACGGGTCCGCCATCTAACGGTTTTTTTTCAACTAGTGCTTATTTCGTGAATGGTAACACTTAGCTCATGTCTGATTTGACAGATAATTAGTTTTATGCTTCCGCTGAACGAATATGGTTGTGTATACGCTTGAACGACATTCGCTAAGTGGGCCTGCGATCGACTTAGGGAAGATGTCGATTTTGCCAAAACAATCATCTTTTCAGATGAAGCTCATTTTGATCTTGGCGAGTATGTAAACAAGTAAAATTGTCGCATTTGGGGCACGGAAAACCCGCACGCATACATTGAAAAGCTAATACACCCAAAACGAGTCACTGTTTTGTGTGGATTTTGGTCCAGAGGCATAATTAAAAAATGAGCAAGGAGTGGCCGTTACAGTCAATGGAGATCGTTATCGGGCCATGCTGAACGAATTTTTGTTCACAAAAATTGAAGAGGAGGATATTGGCAATATTTGGTTTCAACAGGACGGCGCTAGGTGCCACACAGCCGAAGCTACACTCGATGTTTTGCGCCCATCTTCAATTGGTTATTTGGCGGCCACTATACAATGCTTTCCTTTTGTAAATACTTTCAAACTCGACCCGCTGTGTATTCACCACCATTGTCTGATCTTATTATCTTAGGTTTTGTTGAACATTTATTTTTTACCATTTCTGTGTAGTCTACCATGCGATCGAAAACTTCAGATTTCACCTTTAGCAAATAAACAAAAGTATACTATCTACTGAAATCGTCAACAAAAGTTAGAAAATATCTTTTCCCGCTAGGTGTTTTCGTTTGCATGGGTCCGCAAATGTCACTGTGAATGAGGTCTAAGGGTGCACTGCTCTTTCTGTTTGACTTTTATTGAAATGTTTGATGAGTCATTTTTGTTTCCATACAAATTTCACAGTCCTTGATCTTATTACAATTTATAAACTTTAAAGGATCAATTACCAGTTTTTCCGATTCTAATCGTTTAAGTGATTCGCATTTGCGATGGCAAATATGCTTTGCTAGTGATCTAAACAGTTACCTTCTTCTCTGCATTCTTCAATATATAATACTTTGATTCCAGTTTCTTTTTGTCTGAGCTTAAAAAGATTTTCTATTAGATCTCCAACTGCTACCTCGAATCGATCTTTAGATCACATATGCAGTTTACCACAAAAGAGATCTGCGTATCCTTTTTCCATTAACTTCTTTATTGATAGTAAGCTCCCATGCAGATTTGGAAGATAAAGGACGACTTCAATTCGTATTGTAACCTCTTTGTTCTTGCTGTTGGTGGTCTTTATTTTACAGGTACCCCTTCCTTCCGAAGTGATTTGCTCTCTATTTGCTACTGTAATATGAATTTATCCAGCTTTTTTGAGATATGTACCGTGACTCCTGAATCCAAAACCCAGCCTTCACCACGTAATATCCGTACTCATCTTATTTTTTGTTACCTTCATACCGAATTATTTGGACAATTGTTTTGATTTTGGCGAGCATATTCTTCTAAAAGGTTTCTTTTAACCAAGTGTATCACATTTTTGAGGTAAGTTGCTGCGTAACATCTCTTTATCTGAAAGTTGATTCTTCCCTAGAGCAGTCAATTTTTCAAATAAAGTTTCATCTTTTGGATGTGTTCCTCCATGTTACAACCTTCCTCCAGTTTTAAGTTACAAATGATTCGCATTAATTGAACCTTATTACTAAGAGTAGCCTTTTCATGGTGTTCGTTGAGCTTATACCATGCTGCCTTGTTGTTTTAGCCCTTCTCACATGATGAAGTTGACTATCTTCTACTGATAGGCCAATAATAGTTCTGGCCTCGCAATCATTTTTGGTCCATTCCGAAGTGAGTGGATTTGGAATCGGTTTGATAATAATGTCTCACAAACTATCCCTCCGTAGTAGGAGTTCCAGCTTAAATTTCCATATGTGGTAATTATTCGTTCAAAACTTCGAAATTGATGTTCGTAAAGAAACAGACATTATTTAAATTGTTTGGAGCTCTGGGCTCATCACCTATTAAATCTAGTTTTGAATAAATGAATATAAATATATATCCTTTGATATATACTGACATAAAAACAAGATATCATTTCTGTATGGATTTTAGTTTTAGAATAAAACAAAAAACTTAAGTTTCTAACTACACAAACATATCTGCCTTCTAGAGCAGTTTTTACGTTGTATGTAGTATGAAGAGTGAATACAAGCAAACGAATGTTATACTCAACAATTAGATCCTTAAAACATTTTTCTAAATGTTAATAAATTCCACTATTTTCTTATGAAGTTGTGTATTTTATCAGTACCCTCGTCACCCTCGTCAGTCCCCTGATAGTGAAATTCAGAAAAACCGATATATTTCAGAATCTACATAAAAAAGTGACTGGCCCGGTCATGAGCAATATCTTCATTATAGTAGCAATCTTAAATATCAGAATTTGTAGGAATTTGGTTTTATCATAAACAAAATAGCATTAAAAGTTACCCAATTTTTGTGGAATTTATTTATTTTACTTGAAAAAATGTATTTGCTTCAAAACATGTTCAAAAATAAGTTTCTGTAATTTTTCGCATGAGAAACATAACGCACGGGCACCTTCCAACCACTCTCCCCGTTAAGAACACTGAAACATTCTTCGGAAGACAAGAAACTTTTTTTAAAATGCAGTCTACGGATTTCCTGTAAGATAGGGCCACTGCAAGAAAATGGTATACGTCTTCATTTTGGTTCAGATTACAAAGCGAACAAATCGAGTTAATATCAGACTTGTGTGGCCTGTGGTTAAGCTCAAGAGTTTCAGTTCGTACTTTAAATATTATACTCATATCTGAGATTGAAAGATCTTCATTGAAATAATTACTAATTCCCAAATTTAGATTAAGACGATTGTAGGTAGATCTAGAAGCAGATTCCCTAGCTCTTTCAAGATTCATTCGTAAAAAAGGGTTTTCCACTCTTCTCTATTATTGACATTTAAATTCAGCGCTAGGTTATGTGCCAAAGCAAGTGCACGCCAGTTTTTGAAAGGAGAATATCCACATCGGAGTGATATAAGCAAAATTTGTTTATGTAAATTACTATTAGGTCTATGCATCACTTTAGAGAGGAAGTCTGCATTGGCACTCAAGGTCCTAACATATATTTGTGGTAAACCAGACTCAACGTAGATGGCGTAGTTGGGAGTATTAAATGGTAATCGAAAAATTCGTTTAAAAAAGTATCTTTGAATAGATTCCATTTCTTCCAACAGTTGGTATCCATATACTCCGTTCCCATAACAAAAGCAGCTGTTTATTGTAGAATTGAAAACCTGAAATTTTGATGTTGCATCGACAAAGTTTTTTTAGAAAAAAATTGCGCCCAAATTTTATTAATAACCGACTTTGCAGCTGCAAGTTTATCTTTAATGCTTAAATTATGAGAAATAATAAATCCAAGATATTTATATTCACTAACGACCTCAATATTAGCTCCATCTAACCTCCAGTTTTGAGAACTATTGTGTCGGTTTTGAGGTATAAAAATCATTATTTTCGACTTGGTGATATTGATTTTAGGATCCCATGCATCACAAAAGTATTTCAATTTGTTTATCTGGAGCTGCAATGTCACTGAGTTATCAGAGAAGATCACCAAGTCATCAGCATAAAGTAAAAGCTTGACAGATAAATCACCAAAACAGATACCTCCCGGTAAGTGATTTTCAATATCATTGATATAAAATGCGAACATCAACGGGCTCAAGATGCAACCTTGAGGAACACCTGTTTCTGATCTAAATGATTTAGACTTGTTTTTGCAAACTACTGCTGACATATTTAACAAAAATTGTTTATATACCCCAATAAATTTCGTTGATAGGCTAGCTTATATAAAAGTGATCGTCTATTGATGTTGTCAAAAGCGGCTTTAAAATCTACAAAAATTGTATATAAAGGCTTTTTTTGTCGATAAATCGCCTCGCTATGCTAGCAAGGGCAAAAATTTGGCCAACTGTTGACAAACCAGCCCGAAAACCAGCCTAAAAACAACTTATGATATTATTGCTTTCGACCCAACTCACGAGCCTAAGGTACAATATTTGGGCAAAAAGTTTCCTTAGAGAGCTTAAGATAGAAATGCCTCTGTAATTTTCAGGAAGACTTGGGTCACCTTTTTTAAAAATAGGAAATATGTTCGCCAACCGAAAACAGCTCGGGAATGTCTCCTATACAAATATTTAGTTCAACAACACCAAAATATGTGCAAGAAACTCATGAGTTGCATTTTTATAAAATTCAATCGGGATGCCATCATACCCCGCAGCCTTATTATTCTTCATCCAGTTGAGTTATGTTAATAGTTCACACATAGCAAATGGGGAGTCTAGTTCAGGTATTGAAATATTTTGCAAAGCAAAACTAATGTAATTCTGATCTAGATCTGGTAGCAATAGACTTTCAAAATACGTTGCAAGACAATCAACACTTATAAACGGTGATTTTTTAAGAGATTGGTGTTTGAAAATTCAAAAAAAACACAGAAACTTGTAAAAAGTGAATGAAATATTTATTTGGATCGATAAATCAATTTCTGCCATTTACTTTTTAAAAATAATTTCACTTAAATGTTGCCCGCGGCTACGGTCCAATTTTGGCAAACTTTTTCACACATTTCGGCCGGAATCTGACGCGTTCAATGTTGGCTTCCAAGTCAGCAATCGTGTTTGGCTTGTCCCCATAGACAATAGACTTAACATAGTACCACAAAAAATAGTCTAACGGGGTCAAATCACATGATCTTGGTGGCCAATTGACTGCGCCAAAACGTGAGATCAACTGCTCACCAAATTCGCCTCTCAATTGATGCATGGTTTCGCGTGCAGTGTGGCATGTGGCACCGTCCTGTTGGAACCACATGTCGACCGAGTTCAATTCTTGCATTTTCGGCAAAAAAAATCTGTTATCATCGAACGGTACCTTTCTCCATTGACCGTAACCCTGCGGCCTTCATCGTCCTTGAAGAAGTACAGCCCAATGATGCCGCCTGCACATAAACCGCACCAAACAGTGCATTTTTCGGGATGCATTGGTAGCTTCTGGATTGCCACTGGCTGCTCTTCACTCCAAATACGGCAATTCTGCTTATTCACGTATCCATTTAGCCAAAAATGAGCGGAAAAAAAACGGACGTAGCTTGCGAAACACATTTTTCACAGAGCACGAATTTTGATAATAAATTTCAATAATTTGCAAACGTTGTTCAGGCGTAAGTCTATTCATGATGAAATGGCAAACAATACTGAATCGAAATGTCAAATGTTCGTGGAATTTGTCATGTGTGATCTGTCAAAAATATAAACGTCAAAAACCAAGTAGCAAAAAAATCACCCGTATTTAGTGCCGATGATGATTTACTCCGACCTCCTAAAATCCGTACATTGTTCCAGACATATATGCCTTACCTTCATCGATAAAAATAAAATTGTCTGTCGTCGGTTAATTATTGCTGCTGTGTCGTCACCATTTTGGCAAATACAATACTAAAGAACCTAACAGTATTGTTTACATGAACTGGTTGACGTGAAACCACACCTCACTTGCACACTTTCATAGAGTACGGAAGTAGTTCCTGACACGTATCCAAAATAACTAGTACTGTTCGATTTCACAGAAACAAAAAATAACAACCTCAAATTAAATTAATAGCAAGTTAAAAAATATGTTTTAAATTTGTGTTTTTTAAATTCCAATTATTAATGTAATTACCGAATTGCAGGAATAGTATTATTCGAAAAGTTTTCTTTAAGATTTATACTTTTTAGTTTATTTATAGACGAAAACCCATGTCATTATGGCAGAAAACTTTGGAAATTAAATTCAAGCCAAAGTATTCACGAAGTATTTCGTTAACATTGTAATGGTATCATCATTAAAAGCACTTAGCAAAACCCCCTGAAAATATTTGCTGAAAGAAAACTTTTTTTTGTAAAGACGAATTTCTCAATTCTGCCATTATATGGGTTTTGTTTGTCAAAAAAGTCGACAGGAAACCAAAGGGGTTGCGGAAGCAATGTAATAAAATATTAACCACATTTTGAAATTATAAATAATAGAGTTGTGAGTTTATAGAAATTGTATCGGTCCTATTTGTTACAAAAAGGATTCGAAACTATTGTTGTGTCAGTCAATTTTTAGAAAGAAGGTATATGAGCATTGTACCAGATCAGAAAATATTTAACTAAATCAGCCAGAAATGTTGTTGAGAAGATTCTTGAATAAATTTATTTATACGCATTCCAAATCTGTCTCCATAAAATACTTAACTTTCACTAGCTATAACCCATGGACCTGGACAGAGGATGATGTTAGTAGAGAGAATATTTTATGTCTTTCTCTTTCAATGTCCTTGCTCTTGAATTCAAAGGAAAATTATAATAAAAACAATTTAAACTTTTCTAATTTTTCTTTACTTTTTTTTCCATGAATGCGCATCTAAGGGAAAAAACTTTTCATCTTCTGAGTTAAAAAAAAAAACTCTTATTATGTCGCTAGATACTTTTAATCCTTTCCCAATTTCCGATTCCTTCGTCATACTTTTTTCAACTTTTTATAAGAAACGAAGGGAAACTTGGGGAACGAACTTTTTGGAGCTACCCTATTTGGCATTCGTTAACTCCCAACGGCCGAGCTTTGTGGACCAAGTAAAAGTTTACAAGGACCCTTTTTCAAACATGTTTTTTTATTTCCAAAATCTGCACTTCTGGTTTTAAAATTAATTTTCAATATGCATTTTTATTGGTATTGAAGCCGCAGAATTCTGTTTAAAAAATAAATCCTAACCACAATCTCGCATTCATCATTATCTATTTAAATTTTTTTATAGTTTAACAACTGTTACATATAGATATGCAAGTGAGAAGTGACCGACATAGTCTAAGAAGTAGCGTTGAAATTTATATGTATATTTCCAATTCTGTATATTTCGTTCTGTGTATTATACATTTCGATTAAATTTAAATGCTTCGTCAGATGAAAAATAGATCTTTATTTTTTTGATGTGTGATTTTGATCTTTTTTAATAATTAATTTCTAATTTCGTAGAATTAAAAAACTAATCATTCAGGAGAGTCTCTAATCATGCATGCAACGTATTCATGCAAAACATTACTTTCCTTCCATCATCGGCATTCTTACACATCATATAAGCCAACCAACACTGCGAATAGGCAGAGATTTCATTCGGAGCTTAAAATTCACACTACGTTGGAGTAGAAAATATAACAAGGGGATGCATGAAATGTTGATCGCACATCGGTGCTTGTAACACACTATTGATCGATCCAGGCTACTTTGCTTGTGCATTTATGTATTTAAATTGGATCTTTGATTTATTAAATTTAGATTAGGCTTCCAGCTCTTGCTATTTCGATGTAATTCACAAAATTTGCTTTAATGAATGATAAACAAAAATTAAATGTAAATTTACTTTAATTCATATAATTAGATTATACTTAGTCTCTTTTTACTTGATTTGTTTTACAAAAGGTTTTAAATTTGTTTCTAAAAAAAGGTAAATATTTTGATAATTTAAAAATAGTTTAAAATTAAAAAAAAAATTGATATTTCACAAAAAAAAAAATTTGTTTAAAAACCCAAAAAAAACTTTTGAAATGTTGGTATGCTGAATTATTTAGTATTTGAATGACCTCCAGTATAAAATTTCTTATAAAAATCCATTGAGCCGTTAATGAAAGAATCGAAAATAAAAAAAAGATTCTATGGCATGCACTGTTAGTAAAATTGTATGTAAATATAATGTGTTTAAATCAAAATGTAGAGGATACCTGTAGTAGTTCACTGATTTTTTTTTTTCAAAATCGTAAGAGTCATTTTCTATATAATTAAGATTTTAATAATTTTGGGTCAAAATCAAAACATTTTGGGTCAAAATCAAAACATTGCATATGAAAATTTAAAATTAGGACTAAAAAAATCCACAACTAAATCGCACGAATTTGCTCTTATGTTCAATCACATCGTATGCAAAAGGTTTCTATTAAGAATCTACACATATTTTCAAAGTCTGCTGAGCCGATTTTGTTCAAACTTGGTGCTTAGGCGTCTTAGGTGATTGTCTAAAATAGATTTTTGAATCGTTGTTTTAGCCCCAAAAATAACGGTTCTTGCCATACAAATTTTTCTACCATCTTAATTATCTCGAAATCGGCTCTTACGATTTTGATCAAAGTTGGTGGGAGTACTGCCTTGAGTATGGTCTACATTTTGCCAGAAACAAATTGTACATTATATTGTTATTAACAATACCTGGAAATCCTGTACAAAAATTTTTAGCCAAATCGTTAGAGCCGTTTATGAGAAAATCGAAAATCAATAAAATGGTTGTTATTGATTTTCGACTTTCTCATAAACGGCTCTACCGATTTCGATAAAAATTTTTGTACAGGATTTCCTTTGAATTCTAAATAATACAGCATTTCAAAATTAAAAAAAAAATAGTTTTTTTTTGGATTTTTGAAAAAAAAAAATTTTTTTTCTAAATTCAATATTTTAAAAACGGATATAGGATTTTTTCTGAAATTTTGTTTTTAAATTTATCTTATATCTATATACTAATTTTTTTTTATTAAAAATTTAAGAATTTTTATATACAAAAAATTAAGTGAAAAACGACTTTATAAATACATTTAGCCGTTTTTATAAGAATCTTTTGCATATAATGTGATCATAGGACCAAGTACGGGCGATCCAGTTGTGCATTTTATTTTTATTTTTTTTTCAAAACAAATTGGTATGACAATTTTAAATACATATTAAATAGTATGCATAAACTTAAAAACCAAATTTCAAAAATCATCATCTATCCGTTTTCGATAAATTGAATTTTCAAAAAAAAAATGCTTTTTCGAAAATGTTGGTGCAGTGTTTTTTATAATTTGAAGGACCTCCTACAATTTATATGTTTTATCGAAATTCGTCGAGTTGTTTCTGAGAAAGTTAAAAAATGGTTGTATGCCAGGTTCTGTTAATAACAAAATATTAAAAAAAAAAAACGACCAAAATGTAGAGTATACGTAAAAAAGTGGACACACGTTTTCGAGATAATTCAGATGGTAGACAAAATTATATGGCAAGTATCCTTATCTTTTCACCTAAAAAAAAAGATTCAAAAATCTATTTTGGACAATAACCTAAGACGAAATACCGATTTTGAAGGAAATCGCTCCAGCCGCTTTTGTTGAAAATCAACCTTCTGGACAGAGAGATAAACGGAAGTGCGGGATCCACGTTTTTGGTGTTCGCTCTCATCGCATTTCAATTTAATCGAAATCTCGAGCTCGACCATTTTGTTCCAAAAGCAAAACTTGCCAATATCTCAATATCTAATACCTATGTACATATGTATCTATATCGCAAGTAAAAATTTAAGTAAGACTTGTAAGACACGGTAAGTTCTTTTATTTATTCAAATCTGGCAACTGCTGAAACAATTTTCGTAGTTTTCCCTTATAATCTAGAAAAAAAAAATTAAATTTGCATTTAACAGATATATTTTAAAATGGTGGTTGGACACATCCACATATTTTGTTTATACCAGAGGTGATTAAACTTTTTCAAAAACTATTTTCTTCCACATTACGTACAAGAGATATACAAAAACTGGCATACTTGTCCAAGAATTATCAACATCCGTAATGTTAACAGAGCCTAGCTTATCATGAATTAAAAGTCTCAACTATTCGTTCTTGTAATAAATGTCTGGAAAACCTAATGTCTTATGCAACCTAAAATGTACGATTCCGAACGGCTTAGGTAATGTGGCGTAACGTGGAATAATCTTCTGCATATTCTTGAAAAAAACTTCAAGAAAATCATAAAAGTCATTTTCGAAATACAACTTATGAATTAGATATAATAAACAAAAAAAAACGAAATTATTATTTACATTACATTTACATACAGATGTATAAATGAATTACACAGTTCTGCATGCGCTTATCGCATTCAAATGAATAATACTGTTTGACTTTTTAATAGCGGCTTAAAGCAAATTACCATTTTTTTTTTGGTCGTAGAAGAAAACCTATTCCTGAGGAAAAATGCAGTAGATATCTACCATATCAGTTTCAAGAAAGTTAACCCTTCCGTTTAGGGTTGAGGTAGTCGTCATACGTTAAAATGTCAAAATGAATAGTTTTGTCAAAACTTCGATTGTTATTCAGGAAACTGTAGAATTAAATAGTGAAAGCAATGTCCTCCCATTTAGAAATTCCATTCTGCAATGCAACGCCATCTAGCGGACTATTAACCAAATGACTAATTAACAATCCTACTCTAATTTATCATTAATAATTAATTAATGCGTATTATTGGAGATTTCAATTTGTGGCCGATTGGATATGAAATTCGAAATCATTAAATGTAAATTGAATTTTTCATCAGCACTTGCATTATATCAATTAAATTCCATAATTCTGTAACTCATAGTTTTGCTTCGGAATTTTATTAATTAAAATATTATACACCACAAGTCCACCCACAGCACACACAGACACATATACATCCATATTAAACTGCATATACGTGCACAACAAACAAAAATATGCGGTTTGACATCATTAGTGGCCACAACAACTTGGTCAACGAAATCCAACCATCATACATCAAATCCACTTGGATTTACAATTATTTTACAAAAAAATATCTCACGGGACAAAATAATATATAATTAACAACGACAGTAATACTCGTACAATAATGTACTCGTAATTCACATCAATGCAAAAAAAAAATACACAGTTATACCATTAGTCGAGTTCATTAGTTTCTTTCAACTTTTTCGAGTCGAGTTTCGATTTTATGTAGGTATGTGCATATTGTTGCTGGCGAATCGAGATGGTGCATGGCAATTGTTCCTGGAAGGAATACATACTTGTATACCTAAGTATCCTGAACTTAAGCAGTAAGGAGAACACATATTAAAGCAATCCAATTCGTTGGTTTATCCTTATCATTTGGTCCAGGGCAAAAAACCAAGGAAAGAATAAAAAACCTCCCCGATTCAGTTCCATAGAGTAGAAACTTTTTCATTTTCGGCGAATGCAATTTATCTGAAAAGAAATCATTAATTAAGTGAGAAAACTGAACAAATTAAGAAAACAAAATTACATTTCAAAAGTTGATTATACAATGAAACAGAGGATATTATTGTACGAGTCTTAATAAAAATATAAATATGTATGTAACAAAAAAAAAATAATTCAGGAATAATTAAAGAATAAACACCAATCATATTCATACATTACATTTGCATCATGCAACAAATCGGCATCGTACATTACTGGTTGCGTTCGATATTCCGCTTTTCGTAAGAACCCCTTCTTATAATCCCGCGTTTTTACCATCCCGTTTATTAAATTCCCGCTTTTGGAATCAGCACAAGGTGCAAAAAGGACTGCTGTTTACAATATAGGATTTTGTGTTGTATCGAGCTTGGGGGTATGCAAAAGTGTGTGTGTAACATTTATCAAAATACAAAACGGGATAAACGGGATTTTAAAAAGATATTATAATTGTTCGGGATTTTTTTTTTTTTTTATAATTTTGCACCCGCTCAAGGGATTATGAATACCTTTTAAATGTTTTTAACACAGCGCGGGCATCCGGTGAGAGAAGAGAAAGAAGTATAGGAAAGATATGTGGCGCGATGTTCTGAGACTAAAGCTGGTTGTTGTCTCAGATTTATCTCCAGGGATGGCAGCTGAACTAATGCGGAGACAATTACCTTGTCTTATTTATTTATGTCTCTTTTAATTCGCTTTATTTTTATTTGTTTCGTTGTCATATTTACGAGTATACTAAATCACATGTTGTTAGTGTTATGCCTGAACAGCATGTACTGAGCAAACTCATTTTATGACAATTTTGAGAATTGGTTTTTAATGGAATATAAGAAGTTATAGGACCTCATTATGAGTAGCGAATCGAACTTAAAATCTTGCGAATTCGCTAGTTTCGTATTACGAATAGCGATTCGCTCCAACTTAGCTCGCTTCAAATGTCAAAACCTTAGCGAATTTGATAATCGAGGGATTACAAATAGCGAATCTTCGATAATCTAACCCATGTAAGTGTGATATACTATCGAATCAAAATATTTAGTGATAACGTTAGCAAATTGTTGTGCCGGGTAACATTTTCTATTTGCTGTTGATCAAAGTTTCAAATGTACCTGTAGCTAGTTATTTTTCGTAATGACCGATAAAAGAAAAAGGCATTTATGTGCAAATTATGAATATTGTTAAATAAAAATAATAACTTATCATGAGGACCAATGCAAATTAATTTGCAAAACTAGTTGTTTTGATGGAATCGAATATGGACCTTTGTATGTGAAGGTACAAGTATATTTGGTTCTTCTAAGAAAAACCAAAAAGATTAATGGGAACAGTTTCCTGTCGAATTAAACCATCTTGATGCTCCGATTCGTGAGGGAAAAGAGTTGCATATCGTTACTAAGAAAATATATTTTGCTTGCACCTATAATTGTTTCTCAACATAGATTTGGTCGGATATAAGTTAAAGCTGAACCAACAAATTGCAATAACAAAAAAATGTGACTGAGAGCGGGACATACTAACATACAATTTCCTTGTCGCCTGACAGAGTTGACTGTGAAACTCCCGAACGAAGTCATTACCGACACAGTTTTTCTAGCAACTACTTCCAAGCATTCTCAATGTACAAGTTAGTTTAAAAACAGATAGAACTGCATAGAAGTTTTTAGCTTTAATACATGCTTTATATTGTTGGATACATACAACAAACATTGGTTTTTTTGAATAATTAATTTAATTTTGAAGGCTTACAAATTGTTCGGGAGTTCTAAGGGATTAAAACTACAACCAACCATGCTTATTCTTTCTTGCCTTTTCGTTTCAAACTCAATCACCTCAAGAAATAAAACGTTGCTTAACATAAATTGTCCTTTTTTAAATTAAATCTTCGAAAAATACAAAATTAAGCACACAAAACAAAAATTCAAAAACAATTTAACGCAACACAAACAGCATTTAACGTTTAACATGTGTTTTCTTTGGAATTGGCTCCATTTATTTTTAAGCGAACGTTGAAGGTCGCTATTAATAATACTGTAATAATCGAAGTTCGCTAAATTATTCGCATCTTATCGAATGTTCGATTCGATATTCATAATGAGGGCCATAGACAACGGCATGAATCGAACCTGCGACCAAGAAGTTGACAGGCGAGCACACAACTATCGCGCCACGGCTCCCATATAATTACACAAAACATTCTGTTTCATATATTTCATTGAAGTCTGATATTTTGCGTATTCAAAAAATTGATATTTCATCGACATAGGAAGTGAGTTGAATTTCTTGGAACCGCATCAAAGCGCTCCAGACAGGATGCTGTTCATTAAGAACATCTACGGAATACTTAACACACTCTTTTAGCTCTAATAATATAATTTACCCAGCCAAATTTTTCATTAAATATAGAGTCTTATATATTTTAAGTTTTCAGGAATTTGATGATTCTGCATTTTAAATTTTCGGAATTTTGTGTTTAAGGAGTGTACATTTTAGGCATTTTGAATTTTCCGAAATTAGCAATTTTTGGATTTTGGTTATTGAATATTTTCGCTTTCTCGGTTCTTATAATATTGGGATTTTCAAATATTATTCAAGCACGTCATTTTTTTTCTTTGCATTAAATTAATGTTGACAACCCTTGAAATACGAAACCTCTGACACCCCTGATGATGAACAATCATGCCAACGTCGGTGATAAAACGTGTTTTACTCTCATTTTTTTTTTTGTATTTAATTAATTAATGGATTTTTGTAATAAACGATATTATATATATTCTTATAAATTCCGTTTCTGATTGTGTACGTAAGATCACAACAATTTTTGGCGACGAGGATATTCGTTTGCGTGAATATTTTTCTTTTTTTTCTCTCGTATCATATTGAGAAAAAACAATGGCGACATCAAACGAACAAAAGATTCTAGAATTACTAGATGTGCAATCCAAGTTGTTGCAAGCAGTATTGACCAACAGGGAGAGCATTAGTTCGCATTCTGCCAGACCCGAACTGCTCATGCAATCTTTAGGAAATAGTATTTCTGAATTTTCCTATGACCCAGAGCATTCAATCACGTTCGAGGGATGGATTTCTCGCCATGAAGATGTTTTCAGCGTTGATGGAAAAGATCTCGACGATCTTTCGAATTTGTTAGGACTTAACTTCCTTGTTGAATGCGACATCAATGTTAAGCACACCCACTGGGGATCTAGGCTCATAACTACAAAAGGTAAACGTCTATACCAAGCATGCCAAAAATACAACTGCGAATATTATTCTTCTGGTTCGCCAACATACTGGCCATTTGATACTAACAAAATATCAGACCTTATAGACTTTTTCGTAGTTAAATGTATTAAACGAAATCATATAAGTGTCGACGGTAATTATGATTTATCGTCAGATCATACTGCAGTAATTTTATCACTGAGCGAAGCAGAAATAATAGAAAAAAGTAATCCCAAGCTCGTGAATGAGAGAACAGACTGTAACGAATTCAGAGATAAACTTGAAAGTTTTATAAAGCTGAGATCCCCTATGCAAACAATTGAACAAATTCATCATGAAGTAGAACAATTTATTGCTGATGTGCAACAGGCTGCAGAAGAAATTACTCCAACTATTTCAAACGCGAGAGAGAAAGAAATAAAATATCCTGTCGAAATAAAGGAGGTAATATTGAAAAAAGAAGATCTCGAAGAAAGTGGCAAACTACGAGATTCCCTGGTGATAAGGCACTTTTTAACCGTCTTAACAACGAATTAAAAAAAAAGAAACTGTGAGTTCAAAAATGATTCACTTAGTAGATTCCTGAAAAATTTGACGACTGATGTTCTTCCGAATATTCCTTATGGAAAGCAGCTAAGTGCCTAAAAAGACTTCAGACACAAAACCCGCCAGTAAAATCTGAAGATGGTAAATGGATCGCAAACCCGAAACAAAAGGCTGATCTCTTCGCTGAACATCTCGCGAATGCTTTTAAGCCTAGCAAACACAGCTACAGATCCCGTACAGTTTGTCACACTCAAGGAAGTAAGAAGCATGTGTCAACATAAGTTGTCTAACAAAAAATCACCAGGGTACGATCTAATAACTGCTCAGGTTTTGAAAGAAATACCATCAGTAGCCTTCAAGAAACTCCAATTTATAATTAACGCATGCCTTAAACTAAGATATGTTCAATGTTAATCAAGGTAAGCCACCAACAGAAGTAACATCTTAGAGACCAATATCGCTTTTACCAATCATGGCAAAAACTGCTACTGAAAAAGCTTAACAAAATAATAGAAGAAAGAAGACTAATTCCGAGCCATCAGTTTGGATTTAGAAATAAACATTCCACGATAGACCAAGTGCATCCAATTACGGATGTCGTGGAAAAGGCACTTGAAGAAAAACAAGTATGCTTGGCTATATTCTTAGATGTTGCTCAAGCCCTTGACAAGGTTTGGCACTTGGGATTGAGTACAATCTGCATAGGGAATTTACCAGGCAGTACTACGAAATACTGAAACCCCTACGTTACGAACCGACTCTTTAGAGTACGGTACGACCAAAATTACTTGGAATTAAAGAAAATTGAAGCCGGTGTACCACAAGGAAGTGTCCTAGGACCAACACTGTATCTGTTATAAACGAGGGATATTCCAGTGGACATCAACGCTATCATGGCCACCTTTGCTGACGATACGGCAATATTGGTGCCAGATAAATCCGTTACGAAGACTACAGTAAAATTGCAAGATGCTGTCGATAAAGTTACGGATTGGACGCAGAAATGGCGTATCAAATTAAACGAAACAAAATCGAAGCATATAAACTTTACCAACAAAAACATATCAAATGTTCCAATATTTATAAACAATGCAGCAGTATCTTATTCCAATACCGCCAAATACCTAGGAATGACTTTGGATGCAAAGCTTAAATGGAAAGAGCACATCAAAAAGAAACGAGAAGTACAAAAAAATGTACTGGTTGCTAGGAAAGAACTCTGACCTATCTATCCAGAACAAACTAATGTTATATAAGCAAGTACTGAAACCCGTTTGGACATATGGCATCCAACTATGGGGCTCTACAAAGAAAACAAATGCTTAGCCCATCCAAACATTCCAAAGCAAAGTCCTTCGTGGAATAATAAATGCCCCTTGGTATATAAGAAATAGCTATCTACATTGTGACCTTCAAATTTAAATGGTTACAGAAGTGGTTAAAAAACACGCTGTATCACACAACCAACGACTGCAAAGTCATACCAACTCCGAAATGGGAACCGTCTTAAATGTACGAGACAATATTTGGAGATTAAGAAGAACCAAGCCTCATGAGCTGATGGTCTAAAAGCTATGGGAAAGAGTAATAACCTTAAACTTCCACCAATGCGATTTACATATAAATTAAGAAAGTAAAATCATTTGTCGATCTTTCATAGATTGGTCCGGATTTCGCCGGTGATTTTAGTGCGGTAAGAGTCCCACACTACTCGGATTCTTACCTTTTTCTTTTGAAGATTTTCATCAGATAAAAACAAATTAAGACTTTAGAATTTTGAGTTTTTTATAAGTTTAAGGTTTTCGTGATTTTACAACATTATTCTTACATAGTCTGATAGTTGGGATTTTGTTTTTTTTTTTATGGGATTTTGGGTTATTGAATATTATATATTTTGGGTTTTCCGAATTTTGGGTTTTGAGTTTTGAGTTTTCATGATTAAGGTTTTTTTTACAATTTTCAAAACATTCACCGAATATTTTATCAAAATTTCAATTTGGGGGTTCTAGGTTTTTTATGCTTTTGGGCTTAAGGGAATTTCAGTTTACTGTCTTTTTGCGATTTATGCCTTCGGAATTTTGTGCTTTGTGTATTTCGGGATTTTCTATATTTTGATTTTAAGTTTTTTTTTGATTTTTTGTTTTAATTACAGGTTTTCTGGCTTTAGGTTTTGAATTATCGAAATGTCGGGTTTTTAAGACATTACCTTAAGTCTTTGAGCTTTCTGGTTGTTTGATTTTCTTATTTTAGTGTTTGTGGACTTTTGATTTTGGCTTTTAAGGGTTTTGAGCTAAAAACATTATTTTACCACTGTCTTATTTATTTTTATTCTATAAAATGTATCTGTATTTCAATGTCGGGATCTTAGGTTCTTAAGAATATGAGTGGTGTGGATCTTCTGAATGTTTAATTTTCCATATATTATGCTTCATTGGCTTTGGGTTTTTGAAGATGTTGGCTTTTTTCATTTTTCAGTTTTTCGGTTTTGGGAATTTTTCCTATTCCAGATTTTCTTCTTAAAATCTTACAAGTACGAGTTTATAAAACTCGTCCATATTCCGGTAGAGAGTTATTGTCTGTTTTGGGGATTTTTGCTTTTCAGGAATTTCGCCTTGTTTATGTTTCATATTCAAATAATATTCTTACACAGTGAACAATTAAGAGTCTTCTGGATTTTAGGATTACGAATTTTTGGGTTTTCTAAAATTTCGGTATTTTAATTTTTCAAAATTTTATAAATAACTTTCTTACACGTATGTTCATTTTTTATTTTTTAAATTTATCTGAAGTTCAGTTTTTTTTAATTGTATTCTGACTATTTTCCATAGTAAAATATTCTCCCGTGTTAACTCAGGTTGATTTTATTTCCAGAATTAACAAACTCCAAATTAATTAGCTCAAAAACTTGGCCTCCTGTTTACTTATTCTTTTTTCTCATACAAGGTGGCTTTGGATAGTGTAGCGATACCATTCTTTGCAGTCCGTCATTTCCGTCCAAGGGGAATTTAGGCTGGAGTTTGGCGGTACTCCCCCGAGTAGATGAACCATTATGAGGTTGGTGAACATGTTTGCAGAATCTGGCAGCATCGAACGAAAACCGTATCATCGAGATCCCAATGTTCGGGTTCAGGATACAATCGTGGCTGTTGCACCGGCAATACAGGCAAATCCAACTGTTTGGAAACTTATCGGGACAAATTGGAGTTAGCAGACGGTCATTACAACGGATACTTCATGATGACTTAAACTTGTTTCCGTACAAAGTCCAAATTACAAGCAAGTTAAACCCTCAGGATTTGCTGTTCGCCTGGAATTTTGCCGAAAAATTATTGCAATGTCCGAAGAAGACAACACATTGATAAATTGTTTGTTAATTTCATTTTGACTTAAACGGCAATGTTAACAAGCCAAATTGCCGTATGTGGAGTGAATCTGATCCAGAAATGCTGCATGAGACAGAACTGAACCCAGAACGAGTCACTGTGTGTTGCGCATTTTCATCAAGGTGTATCGTCGGGTCATACTTCTTTGAAGAAAAGGGTGTAACACAAACTGTCAATGGGGGCCGTTATTTAAAGATGTTGAAGGAGTTTTTGTACCCAGAACTTCGCCGAAGACGTATCCCTTTCAGCAGTATTTGGTTTCAACAAGATGGTGCAAGTGCACACGTAGCCACACAAGTTATGGCGGAGATCCAACGAAAATTCCCAAACAAATTGATATCCAGAGACTGCACTTTCCGCTTGCCCCCAAGGTCACCTGACCTGACTGCACCAGACTTTTTTTATGGGGTTATTTCAAGCAGGAAGTGTACAGAACGAAACCCAGGAATTTGACTGAATTGAAGCAGTCCATTAAGACAATAATTAAGGCGATCCCAATTTCAAACCTTCAGGCCGCAATGAACAATTTTCTGATCAGGTGCGGCATATGCGTGGATAAGCGTGGAGGTCGTTTGCGGTCTATCATCTTTAAAAACCATTAGTTATTTAAAATAAAATTTAATTTTTAATGCAATAAAATTAATAAAATACATCGATTAAAATAAAAGTTATTTAAATTTCTTATTGTAGCACGATTCGTGGGCCACCCTGTAGAAGCATGTGACTGTACTAAAAAAAAAAAGTTTTTAAAAAGAGTAGGTTTCTTGTTTGATTCCATCTGCTTAGTATTGGCCACATGAAATCAACAACATTTCAAAAAATCTTATCACAATTGGTGTAACTGAAAATATTTCTAAATGAAACGTCCTTCCACTGTTCTAGTCCATCAGTTTGCTTAAATAAAAAAAAAATAATAAAGTACTTTTAATATAAAAAAGTGCATTCTTTTCTTCTGAGCATTGCCAACACAAATTCCTAAGCCTAACCAAAGTCTTCCAAAAGAATAACACTGTATGGCCGTTGCCATTGTTATGGCCATCCATCTTTTCGCGTTCTCTTCTTCGGTAAAGGAATTTTCGGCGACAATTTTGTGATAGCCTACGTCATTATGACCTTTGTTGCTTCCGCTTTTGTGTGGTGGTACATGGAAATAAAAATTAAAAACAAAAAAAAGTCTATATCCCCTACCATACGAACACACCATCGTACAATGGTCGACTTTTATGCCAATCGTAAATTACAACAATTAAACACTACCCCGAGGGCTGAAAGCGAGTTGAAAATTTATATCGCCGCATATTTTCAATTTTCCTTTGCCGACCAGGAACAAAGGGCCCTGAATCTGAACGCGATGGGAACACGAACGTTAACACAGCTATGAAACCCTTTTTCTTATTTCGTCCTGGTGCAGACAAATTTCTTGTTTATTTTTATTTTCGGTGACAAAGGACGAATTCCTTTTGACTGTGCACGATGGGTATTTGAGGTTGGCGGAACTTGCGGAACTAGAGGACATTTTGGCAACAGTTTTTTTTTAAGCAAAAAGCTCCCAATAAAAACAATAAGAAACAAGCCATGCTCTCGTTTTATACATTTTAGGACTAAGCGAAGCAATAGTGGAGAGAGACACTAGAAAGAAACATAAGGACAAACAGGACTCATCAACTTGGTGTCTCGTGGAAGTGCTCGCGCGAAAAACTTTGAATTAAAAGAAATTCCTCATTTGGCATTCCGATCGTTGTTTCGCTAATATCAGTAAATTTTTCATTTCCTCGCCAAATGAAAATTTCGTCTCGCTTCTCGAGTTTTCCCCGCATGTCTTTCTCTCTCTCACACACGGTCTATTCTATACTACATTCGGTAACTAACGGTTATGAGAAAAGTTTGGCCATTCAAAAATTCAAGGAATTGCAGAATCGAGTGGCGGTTACTTTGAATGGATATTTTTTGCAATCAGGGAGTGGAGTGTATCCAGCAAAAAAAAAAGCAAACATTTCAAACTCACGGAAATCCCAAAGGCACTCAATAAAATAGTAAAATAATAATAATAATTTGGTGGAAATTAGAAAAGTTATTGGCGATTGTGAACTGGTCATTAACTGCTGCAATTGAGGTTGTAAATTTTCAATTTTTGCACTACTCCATGGTGCTTTTTGCTTGTTTAACGTGTTAGCACTTCGATAAATGTTAGCAGCGTACAAACTTATTTGAAAGGAAAGGCGGGCAGAGGTATGGATATCATTGTTGGTTGAGGAAATTCTACGAGTTTGGAAAAAGTTTCGTGATTGTGATTTTAAACTTTCGAAATGAAACTGGGTTTCTGGGGGAGGAATTTTTCTTCCGTATTTGAAAGAAGTTATTAATTATAATAATTAGTGTACGTGCTGCTAGCGCCTTAAAGTTTGTTTTTTTGAATTAATTAAGAAGTCAAAAGTTGAGTAAAAAATTTAATTTTGTTCCTGAAATGCCAGTCAGGCATTGAAGTCTTTGGATAAGGGAAGAAAAATAAACAATCACTTCATGTTATTTCTATTAATATGAGTGAATAACAATATTCAATATTTAAATCCAAAAATTACCAAAGACTGTATGTAGCTATAGGGTGTTTTGTTTTGTCAGGCAGTACTAATTTTTAGGGGCATAACGTTGACCGTAAAGTATTAAGTATATAACGGTGTGTGGATTATATTTGCTCAACATGTGGTAATGTGCAAATTTCGATGCAATGTTCATTTAACTTCAATTCTTAAAGGAGTTGGAACTTGTATGCCTTCAAATAATAGGACGTTACACCAGAATCTATAAAGTTGACGGACAAAAACCGTTTTCATCTGAATCAGGTCGAAATTATATAAATTTAGATTTTCAAGTATAATTGCAAAACTAGCTAAATAAAAATTAGACTGAGAGTTTGCAATATGATAATAATTTATTGGTTTGAAAGATAATGACAGTCTGAAGTTAATACAACGGTTTAAAAAAACACCCGATATTTTTCGACTTATGAGCTCAGGTCCTTTCCGAAAATGTTTGTGTTCGAAAACTTATTAGCACTTTAATCAGACGCTGTGAAAGAGGGGTATATTTTATCATTGCATATAAGAACATTTACGCTCATTAATTTAACAAGCTAAACTCGTAATACATGTGCAGCCTTAACGTTCTAGAACTAATTTTCACAGTTTGTTAATATCGACGAGAGAACTAAAATGCACGACTGGATCGCACGAACTTGCAATTATTGTCGATTACATTCTAAGCATAAAATTCTTAGCAGACACGGCTAAATATATTTTTAAATTCGTTTTTAACAAATTTTTTATATATGTACCTAGACACAAAATTTCTTTAATTTGTTTCAATAAAAAAATGGCAATTTTATGTATTAAAAAATTTTGGAAGGCTATAATTATATTTATAATTTGAATAACTTTTTTTTTATCGAAATCCGTCAAGTCGCTTATGAGAAAGTTCAAAATCAAAAAAATTGTCAGGTACCGTCAATAATAAAATATGTAAAAAAATAACTAAAATGTAGATATACTTACCTATATCTAGTGGTACACATATTTTTTTTATTATTAAAATCGTTAAAGCCGTTTTCGAGTTAATAAAAATGTTAGAAGAAATTAATTGCAGGTACCGTTAGTTTTGGGAGTAAGAAAACGATTCAAGAATCTATTTGATAGTCACGTAAAACGTTTGCATAAAATCTTAGGCTGTAGATCGTTGTACAAACAGATAGACAGACGGAATTGCTGTACCCACTTTTTTCGTTTTGTATATAAATATATTTTATTAATATCCGCCCACCACCACACCCATTTTTATAATTTTTTTGGTTTTTCAGAAACGTCTCTAAGGATTTGGGTGAAATTCTCATATCATCTGATTGTGGGTGGCAATGGCGCATTGGATAAAGTGCTTGATTGCTAACTAGGACGTGTGGGTTCGATCCCCATGCTGGGCGCATTCCTTTATATACCTCCAATTTTAATTGTATGCCGCCAATGGGTTAAAATGAGACAGTCAATACAGGGCTCTCAAATCCACAGTGCCAAAACTAGTGCCGTGCAATTCAGGTTGCATTTAAAAGACCTTAGGTCTTACAGGCATATAGTTAAATTCAACAAATTAAATTAAGAAATAGAATAATTATTATAATCCGCTATAATTCCCATGCCTACTTTAATTAATTTTTTAATAAATATATTTATGAAAATTCACTAAATGAAGTGAAATTTTGTATGCAGATAAAACTTTACATTTTTTTGTCTGGGTAATTGTTTTCCAGGCTCGAAGCTGTGGTTTGTATAGAAATTGCGAGTAAATGATAAAAAACTTAAAAAATTGAATAGGCTTTCGATTAAAAACTCACACACACAATTTCATAAAATAATATTTTTCCGCATCGTAAAGTTTTATTGTGGTGTAGGCATGCCTTCATACCACATTTACACAAAATGTCAATATTTTAATTGGAGTGGAATGTTACCAGTACAAGCTGGCAAATCAGTTTGAAATTATAACTGAAATCCGTACTGTGTCTGGTAAATCGGGATATCTGAAAATACATACAAACGTATATAGAATAGTGCACTTACTAAAAATTCAGCAGTGTTCTTAAAAATTTAAGTACTGTTTTGTAACATTTTTCTGTTTTAAAACAAAATGGTTCACTTTTCTTGAAAAATTGATTGTTTTTGAAATGACACTTTTATGAATTAGGTATGCCATTTTTCTAGAAATATTTTTCAGATTTCATTGAGAAAAAAATTAATTTTCATATCTAAGCTACAATCTTAACTCATTCAAATTTTGACAAAGCTGACACCGAAATAAAAAAAAAACTTTGTCTGAATATCATAAATTGTTTCTTGAAAAGTTACCTAATATAGAAGTATCTTCTTAGAACCTCATTTTTGTAACCACTTAATAAAATTGGAACTAACAAAAATTTAAGAAACAATTCGAAGAAAATAATTTAAAACATTATGAAAATTTGTTAGACTTAAAAACTTTAAACTGATTTCCTGAAGAATCAAGTTTTTTGAGTCACTCCGGTTTTCTTAAAGGGCGGCGATACGATTTTTCTATAGCTTCTCAAGCCGGTTTCTTATTCTGTGTAGATAGGAGAGACATACAAAATGCTTAACGAGGTTATGGTGAAGATTCACAAAGCTGTACTGTCGCTTGGTTTAAATCACTTGTTCTTAAGTGGGCTATTTCGACTATTATCGCTCTACCGTTTCAATTTAATAAAGGTACGAAACTGCAGGTAAGCTTTTTATAAAAGTTGCTCTCGGGAAGGAAATAAATCGAAGGTCTCTATGTCCATTTTGTTTTGGGGAACTAAGCAATACCCAAACTGTTCTGTGTTGCGAGATACTTTAACTCAACGTGCTTAAGCAGTACTAAGTAATTTCAATAATGTATCTCTTTTTATTTTATAATATTTGGGAGAACCTTATTTAGAATTTCTCTATCTACACATCTCAGAGGGCTTAAGTCAGCTACATGTTCCCATTAACCTCAAGTATTTCATACCATTTATTATATTTCCATTTTTAAATACCAAACCGTTTTTAATTTCCTAAAACTGAAAATATATATTAACCACAAATCGCTGCGTATTTAGAATGGTCTCTGAATCTTTACATTGATTTCTTGTGTTCTTCAAATTAGAACAAATGCTTCCACGGATGATAAATCAAAACTTTTTTTGTTATATAATTTACAGCAAGGATAAAAAATTACAATAAATTAGTCTCTTCATAATCAAACGGCTATTAGTTGCTTTCGCACTGTCAAATTTGTGTCCCTAGAATTTTTGAACGCCGACTTGCCTAATCATATCGGGCACCTCATGGCTCGTTTTGGTGGATGGATAAGATATCCCCATCAATAAATCACCATCAACAACAAAAAAAAAAAGCACTTTCCTTCTTTCTATTCCGCGCGCAGCCCCCAACGTCCTTGGTAATTATTTTGTCATTATTCATTGAAATTTTCAAAATAAATCAAAATGTTTGTAGTTAGGTAGATACATCAGTAAAACATGGCGTTATGGTATATATAGGTATCTAAATTTTTGTTTCAAATAAGTCTATAGAATTCGACCCTTTTTGACAAAGATTCTTCTGTATAAATGACATACATATATATAAATATAATACAAGTCCCATCATCTCTTGTGAAAACATTGTAAAGTTAAATTATTCAAAATTAGAGTCGAAAGTGTTGAAGGAAGTAATTTTTGCGGCACACTTCCCCTTCCCCCAGAAAATGGGGCTTCACTAATATACGAGTATCTAGCTAAAAGGATTGCAATAAGTAAATTGATTTAAAATGATTAGATTTCAACAATAGGATATTAACGAACATCGCAGGCGGAAAAAGAACCCCCGTCTGTTTATATTCAGTCGATGCGGATGGACAGGACATTGATTTAAAACACCCGCTCTCAGTATACATACTGTTGATAAGGAGTGCGAAAAAGGGAGCGACAATAGACGATTGCAACGACCCTTGGGTTTGCCTGTCAACAACATATGTGACAACAACGGACTCTATTGTTAACACTGACAACAAGGACCAAGAGCGACGACTTGGCGTCTCTGCTTATGCGTATAAATTTGCCTTTTGTCAAATAGAAAATTTACAGCATAATAATAGCGGTACAATACAATAACACTCCAAAGCCAAAGCGGTACCGTCTGCATTTCTGAATTTTGCATAAATAAATATTTATGAAAAATATTTTGATGCATATTCTACGAGTTACGAGTATTATAAACAAAAACACACATCGGGGAATGTTATCCTTGGAGCCCCGCACTCCGCAAAGTCTATACGACTGTTAGTTGTGTGTTCTATTGCCACTAGATGGGGTTGGGTATGCTTACCCCATTTTTAGCAGGAAATGTCTGTTTGAAAACGAACGGTAAGAACCCCGTATTTGCATTTTCGTAAATTGTATAAATGTGTCAATTTTGTCAGGAGTTTTTAATCCGCATTACAAAAAAGAGTGTATTTTTGTAATAAAGTTATAATTTAAGCGGAGATATCTTCAGTGTTTCAATAATTATGATTTTATTGCCAATTTAGAAGGTTGATTTGAGATGACTGGCTATTGCTGTTGCGACTTCAAGCATTAGAAATAAAGATGATTGTTTTTCTTTTTTGTTCAAATATCAATATTATAGGACATACATTTTTTTTAAATCTTTTTCTAAATGATTTCAGTGAATTAGAAACAGAAAAAAATTGTTTGAAATTGTAAAAAGAAGATGTCCAACATTATTACCTTGGGGAAGTCCAGACAGAACTAGTGGCGGCCTTTACGTGCCCTTTGGCAGAATTTACACAATAAAATTGTAATTCTTTGTTCTCGATCATAAGAACAAATTGAATTTCATCCATGCGGTAGGCCCGTTTCCGAAACGCCAAGACTCAATAAAAGTATAGTGTGGTCTTAGGCGAATTTTACTAAAACTAATTTTTAAATATTTCTTGCCTAAACGAAAGCAAATTGTGAAAAATTTATCAAAAACGTTAGAACCATTTCGAAAAACCAACAAAATATAATACACTACTGGGTTGCACGTACTTGCTCTTACGTGCGATCACATCCTAAAATTAAAACTCTAACTAGAAACAGCTAAATAATAATATTTCTCTCCTTATATTAATATTTTAATTGATATTCGTATAGAGGTGTTAAGTGGGAGGATCGAAATCAGAAAACAGTTATGTGGTAGGTACCGTTAATAACATTTTATGTAAACATTTTTACTTGCGATGTACTATAGAGCAAGTTTTGCAACAGAAAAAAAAATCGAACTTCAGATTTTAATCAAACTTGGCATTATGATGATAGATAGCAACAAAACATTGAACCCTGCAATTCCGTCTGTCTGTGTTTCTGTCTGTAGATCGATCACCAGTCTAAACGGCTGCAGTTATTTACTTAAAATTTGGTGCTTAACTTAAGCATCTTATGTGCCCGGCTTGATTTTGTTTTAAATTTTTTTTTAGCTCTATGAATAACGGGACCTGCCATTAAAATTTTTGGGGCAAAAGCGGTAAATATCCAGTTATTAAAAAAACCACCACTATATAGGTATAGTCTACATTTTGTCCAATAAACTTCCATATAACGGTTTTTTTTTTTTGATTTTTGACTATGTCTGGAACAACTAAACGGATTTTGATCAATAATTTTATACAAGAGGCCCTTCAAATTCTAAATGATACTTTTTTGGATTTTGTTCAAATTCAATATTTTGTTAAAGATTTGAAGATTTTTTTTAAATTATATTTTTAAGTTTGCAAAACTTGCTCTATAGTACCTATATTGCAAGTAGTAAAAAGGCTGTATTCAAGGATAGGGTTTTCGATTGTTTTTTGATAAATAGAGCCGTTTTCGAAAAATAAAAATAGGCGAAATTTAATAAATAAATTAAACTAAAAATTCATTACGATCATTTAAGTTTTTTTTGTACTTAGCTATCTAAACTTGTTAATATTTCAGCCGCCTATTAGGAGTCAAATAGCTCCGCTACGCTGAAATGCACTCACTCATTGAGAGAAGTGGAGAATTTTTTACCTTAGGTCATTAGAAAAATGAAGGAAGTTACGATTTAAGCTTTTAACAGTTTCCACTTTAGAAAAACTGACAAAAAAAAATAAGTGAAGCAACGCTATAACGGGTGTACTAGTTATTATAAATATCGGTATAATAAGAATAAGGTGATCCATCAAACCTATCCATTGTATGTACTTTACATTGCGCCCTTGAATATTCTAATCTCCTTAGAAAGATTTCCTTTTGTCTTTTTTTTTTTCCTATTCTGGCTGGAATATCAAGTGAATAAACTAAAAGTCCCTGTTACTCGTAATTATAGATACGAGGTTTTGATTATTTCGCGACGTTATTTATGTAAATGTATGATGTGCTATATAATCAAGGGAATTAACATTCTCTGATTTGATGGTCCTTGAATGGTGATGTTCCTGGACCTTTGTCCCGGCTTGTGCATTCTTAAAAAAAATTTAAGTGGAACTTTGAGTTTTCAATGAGATCCACCATTCACATACATAAATAAAGTGCCGGAGGCTTATCTTATGTCAATGGCAGGTGAGATCGAGATATAACTCTTGACCATGCATCTGTGTTATTAACAATTTGAGTGTGTAACTGAAGAGTAGTCCAATTGGACTATACAAACACACACAACACCATAATATTAACAATGACACGATAGAAGAACGAGTGTGTTTAGGCAGAAAAATTCAAGCACATACCTACCTTTCAAATGGAAAATTGGATTTTCATATGACAACAAAAGGCATAATGTAAATTGTAAATTGTAAATCCAGCAGAAATCCTGTGTCGATGTGAGAGAGAGAGAGATGTTCCTCTGTTATCTTATTTTCTAAATCTATTGTTGGAATGTGTTCTATTTGATTATGCTCAAGTAGTTTAACGAAAGCTATATAAGCTGAATTGCGAGTATATAGTGGTGATGGTTTATTTCTTTGAAATTGGAATACCAAGTAGACTACTTGAGATAATATTTGATTTTCTATTTTTCTATAAAAGGGAACCAATCCAAAGGTGAGATCTATGGTACCATCTCATTCATGGTATTTTATTTATTCAACAAGAAAAAAAAACTATCAGCAAGTGTGGTTTGACACTTGGAACCTTTTTCCAGAAATGGAGACAAATGCATTTTTTTTTAGATAGGTAGGTATTGAAAGGAATTTAAATTTGTTTTTTTTCTCTTTTTGTCAGGAATCAAATTTACTATTTCTTTATTGATTTAAAGTTAAAATGAAATATTTAAAATTGTCCGCCGTTTGATGATAACATTGGTTTGTATTCAAATTAATTTCCTGTTCAATTACTGCCTTTAACCTTAAGCTAAATAAAATGGTTCGTACCAACGTTGCCGAAGTGACACGATCGTGCACTTTTGGCACTTTTTAATTTAAATGGCAATCTGGCACTCAAACGCTTCAAATGGCACTCTAGGAATCAACGAGCAAATGTTTTCAAATATATCCAAGTCCATGATCAGCGCATCAGCTGAAATGGTTGTTTCGCCCTTAAATAACATTAAAACCCATAGTAAAAATCGACTTTTTTATAAAGTAAAAAATCACTTTAGTCGTTTAATGAAATAATAAAGGCTAAAACTTGCCAGCAATTCATATCACCTAAAAATGTATATTTAGATTGTTCAGTGACGAAAAAGTTAAAACAGAATAGAACAGAACAGGACAGAACAGAAGAGATTCGTGAGGAACTTCAGAACAAGAAAGAACAAATTATTATTATTATTTATTTAATACGTTAAATGCTAACGTTAAAATTACAAGAATTTACTTACATCTAAATTTAATTAATTATAATTACAACAAAATTTCAACTACTCAGACCAAAAAAATTACATTTAGGGCTGTCAAATTTAAAATTGTCATTTGGAGAACCAATGAGAATAGAGAAATTATTGAAATTTTTGATTAACTGATTAAGCCGAATATAAGCGCCATAGTTTGATCTGCTAAAAATAGTTGGAAGTGTTAAATTCCTTCTTAAGCTAGTCTGACGCATATTGAATCCTATTCGAACGAGAAACAATGGACATAAAATAGATCCATTTATTACTCCAGTTATGAAACAGTACTTCAAGTACTCTCTTCTCTGTGACCAGAAAGAGATGGGTGCTTAATCAATTGAAGTCTTAAAGTATATGGGGGTAATTAGAACAGTCAGTCATCTGATACAGATTATAAAAAAAATTATTGTTGTTTACCTACAATTCTAGTTGTAACAGAAACATTCTTAAAAAAATTTGAAATGGAGTTGAATTATTTAAAAAAAGTATTTTTCATGATATTGAGCTGATTCCGACACGGAAAATGATTTATCAACTAAATCTAACACCAAATTTTTTTTACAACATCAATTGTTATTGACAGTTCTCAGAAATCTATTCTAGCCTGTTCTACCTAAAAAGTACGTGCAGAAAATCCTGTTCTTAAGTGTTCCAAACTGACTTATTGAACACCAAACCAGAACAGTTAAGAACAGAAAATTTTCCATTGAACAGCAAAATCCTGTACTTTTCTGTTCCAAAGTGTTCTGATCTGTTCCGAACATCCTCATTGAACACACATATTGTTAGTTGATGCTTTAATCTATTTTTTGTATGTTTCGTTTAATGAAATTCTTTTATTTTATATATTGACTTATTTTTTATTAATATTGTGTTTATTTATTCTTATTATTCCTTAAGTTTTTAGGCGCAATAAATAAAACTGAAAATTACATATATTATCTTCGGAATTTTGTTACTTTTTGCTGGTGGCACCCAGTGGCCTAAAATGGCACTTTCTGTTGTCAGAATTGGCACTTACAAAATTTTGTTTCCGGCAACGCTGGTTCGTAGATATATAATCAAATTCGATATTTCCAACGAAAACCAATTACAAATTACATCCAGTTTTGTAAATTTTGAAATGCAAAATCCCTTATCAACTTAAATTCTATACTTACGAGTATGTCTATCCATGTTTGCATTTATCGCAATTAATACGCGAAGGTAGAACGAACGAGTAAGTAAATCCACCTCCATTTCAAAAACAATCCTTTGAAATGCATTGGTTAACGTGAAATATCAATTTTTCTTTCGTGGGTCTAAGTCTAATTAATAACAGGACTAAAATCTAAGTCCAAAACAATAAAATGCTGTTTTAAACGATTTTTCACTTGAAAGCCTTAACCTTAAGTCTTAACCTTAATTCTTGACAAATTCTAAACAAAATAGGACTTATTGTTGCGCAAATAATAACGTTTGACGTTTAATTTTTTTTTATCGAATTCTGAACATACCCGAAGACAAAATTATACCTACCCACATTGTTTCGTTAGAAAAAAGAAAGAAAATTTGTTTTTTTAATATTACGTGTTTGTCTTTTGGACAAACAATTTCTTCGTTTAAGCGAAGAAAAACTATTTGTTTTATTTAATGTAATTTTCATGAAAATGATTTAAATAATTTGAAATAAATGTTGTATTATATTTACCACATTTATTCAGCTAGCGCAATATAAACGTGGTGAGTTTCAATTTTAATGTATTTCAGTGGGTTTCCAGGGGACGTAAGGGTCATATTTCTGTTTTCAAAATTCTGCGTGACTTAATTTATGTACCAGAAAATTCTGTAAACGATGACAGGGGCTATATGTATGTATTTGTATAAAAATGATTAAAAGTGGAGGACTTTTTAGCATAGAGTCCTCAAACCGACTCTTTCTCTTAAGCCAGACACGCTTCGTGAGTTCGAAGGATTTTAATCTACTTTCTTTGGTTTTGGATATAGACTGGTGGAAAATTAATAAAAAAGCAAATGAAATTAAGAAATAATATAAATTTTGACCAAACGAATTTTAAAAACCAAAATCCCCATCTATTCTCTATTTCAGACACTTTTATTTATTTTTTTAGTTAAAAATTTTACAGAAACTGAAAAGCAAATAAAATGTACGACTAAATCGAACGTATTTGCTCTTATATTCGATTACATCGTAGAAAAGGATTCTTAATAGAAACGTCTAAATATATTGTTTAATATATTTTTAACACTAATCAATTTTTAAGATATAAGATTTCTTGATTCAAAATAGCTTTTAACGGCCTTTAGTCCACAAAATTTGCGATTCGTCCCGGCAATCTCACTTGGAATCATCAGTTGTTTAGTGAGCAGTGAGCTCCTTACCAATATGCAATTTTTGTTATGTTCAGTTCAACTTACATGCATTTTTTGACGAAAAAGCAATGTGAACTATATCCAAAGAGATTAAAAATTTAATCATTATAATGCTAAGTCTTCTACTTGGCTGAGTAATTTCAGTAGAATATAGAATTGTATTATAAAAAAAAACACCTTCTGATATAAGATTTCTTTAATTGTTTATTTTTCTAAAAAAAAAAACTTGCT
Source organism: Philhelius pedissequus (assembly GCA_910595825.1). Lineage (NCBI taxonomy): Eukaryota > Metazoa > Arthropoda > Insecta > Diptera > Syrphidae > Philhelius > Philhelius pedissequus. The sequence continues at coordinate 34,222,808 of OU343160.1, forward strand.
ACGACAATTTTTAATCTATATATAAAGGGTTATCCATTTTGCGGTTTCAAAAGTATAGGGCTGGAATTCGACATTTCTCAAACTAAGATGTTAAGCCAATTTTTTTTTCCAGTTGAAAGTCTGACATTTACGAAAAAATTACGATCGCTTAATATCGCACAACGCATACAAATTGTTAAAACCTACTACAAAAATGGTGATTCTGTCACAGACACATATCGTGCTTTAAGAGAAACTTGAAGAGACTGGATTGGTTACAGATATTGTAAGGCCTGTGCATCATCGTGTCGCTCGTACCACTGAAAATAACGCTGCTGTAAGTGAAAGTGTTGCCGAAGACCCGAAAGTGTCGATTCCTCGTCGTTCTCAGGAATCAGGACTGCCTTACGGCACATTATGGCGTATTTTGCATTTAGATCTACACCTACATCCATATAAAGTCCAGCTCACACAACAACTAAAGCCAGCTGACCATTAAAAACGTGCTTCGTAGATACGTCAAATAGGTTCTTGAACAACAGGCGGTGGACGGCGATTTGTCGAACAAAATTTTCTTCAGCGACGAAGCACATTTCTCACTCGGTCGGTATGTTAATAAACAAAATTGTCGTATTTTGGGTTCTAAGAATCCTTAAGTTGATTGAAGAGAGGCCATTACAACCACAAAAAGTCACTGTTTGGGGGCGCTCTTTGGTCTGAAGGTGTGATTGCACCTTACTTCTTCGAAAACGACAATGGAACGACTGTCACCGTCAATTCGGAGAGTTATGGTCATGTTATAACCGACTTTTTTTTTGCCTGTTATTGAAGAATACGACTTGGAGAATATGTGGTTCCAACAAGACGGTGCCATATGCCACACAAATCGAGCGAATATGGTCTAAATGCAAGAGGCATTTCATGGCCGCGTAATTTCTCGTCGTGGCGAAATCAACTGGCCACCAAGATCATGCGATTTGACATCGCTAGACCTTTTTTGTAGGGCTATGCGAAAGACCGTGTTTATGCAGATAAGCCTTTAACTCTTGAGCACTTGAAAACCAACATTCGTCAAGTCATGGCTGAGATACCGCCCAATATGTGTCAAAAAGTAGTCGAAAATTACCTTAAAAGAATCGATGCTTGCAACAATTCGCGTGATGTTCATTTAAATGATGTAGTGTTTCACACATAATGTCAACGTTCAAACTTTATAATAAAAAAGAAATATCATGAAAAAAAATGTTTTATGTGTACTTTTGAAACCGCAAAATGTATATCCCATTATTTAAAAGAAAGTCGTGCTATTTAGACTTTTAATAACTCAAGAACGGCTGTACTGATTTGGCTGAAAATTGGTGTAGAGGTAGCTTAGAACCAGGAGGTGGACATATACTTTTTATCCCGTTCGACCGCGTTCCCGTGTGACGTGACATACAACGTCAAAAAGAATTCAAGTCACTATAAAACTTGGTATAACAAAAACGCATCTTATACTGAATAACAAAACGCAAATGACAGCTAATCGTAATTTTGTCTATGGTCAAGTATGGTTGAAAATTTGATAAATATAAATTTTTTCAGAAATAAATAATCAGTCATAATCAGGAAATGCTTCTGCTTGCGATTGATGCTGGTAAATGTGCGTAGCCCAACGTCATTTGAGATACTACGGACTGTTAATGGTATAATATTTCCAACATATCGTATTGCATGTGCATAGCTCAATTTACTAAAAAACGATACCCAGAGGGTATCTATTGCAAAAAAACTCAGCAATGGCCAAAGTCTTATCAGCGTCAAAAATCATCATCTGGGACGAATGCGCAATTACGCATAAACTTGCATTAGAAGAACTTAACCGAACATTGAAAGATCTACGCAATGACTCGAGATGTTTTGAAGCAGCAATGATTGTACTGTCTGGCCATTTCCGCCAAACACTGTCAGTAATTAAAAGATCAATGGCTGACGACGAAATAAACGATAGCCTCAAATCATCGAATCTATGGCACTGTGTGAAGAAACTTCAGCTGACAACAAACATTAGTGTTGCATTGCTTAATGATACATCTCCTGAAGATTTCTCTGAGCAATTGCTGACTATCTGTACTGGTCGAGTACCTGTCGACGAATCGAGGTGATTGATTTCATTTCCTCATAATTTCTGTAACTTTGTCTCATCGAAAGACGAACTTATCAACAAAGTATTCCCAAACATCATTACTAAGTACAAAAATAAAGAATGGTTAGAGGGCGAGCAATTTTAGCGGCTAAGAATAAAGATATGAATGACCTAAGCTACATCATTCAGAATGAGATCATTGGAGCAATGTATTCATTCAAATCTATTGACTGTTTAACAAATGAAGATCAAGCCACCAACTATCCAATTGAATTTTTTAAACTCCTTGGATGTGCCTTGCTGACAACCTCACAAATTAAGCCAACCAGCCAAAACTGTGCAACGGTACGCATTTGGTTTTAAGTAAGCTGATGAACAATGTGATTTACGCGACGTTAATCAAAGGAAAATTCGAAGATGATTAAGTTCTCATATCGATGATCCCAATGATCCCAACCAATATGCCGACTGAGTTTTAAAGTCTTCAATTTCCGATCTGTATTACATTCGCCATGACCATCAACAACTCACAAAGCCAATCCTTGAAAGTTTGTGGTTTGAATCTGGAATAAAAATGTTTTTTGCATTTTCAATTATATGTGGCACGTTCTCGGGTTGGAAGACCATCTGCGCTGTTTGTTCCAGCGCCTGATAATTAAACAAAAAATGTCGTGTATCACAAGGTACTTAACTGAAGACTGCAAGCTATCCACAAAAATACATGAGCAATAAAAAATCATCAAAATACTTAATTTTTACTTGCGATTATAGGTACTATAGGGCAAGTTATGTATTCGTAAAAGAAACAATCTTTTTCTAACAATCAAACATGACATTACGATCATAGAGAAGACCAAAAAAGTGGGCCCCGCAATCCCGTCTGTCTGTCTGTCTGTCCTCGAGTCTACAGCCTAAGCGCTTTGATAGATTTGCTTCAAACTTGGTAAATATTGTTTTTTCGGTAATATGCCCACACGTTTTTTTCATTTTTTTTTTTAAGACGACAAATAACAGTAGCTCCCATACATTTTATTGGCCAAAAACAAAAATCTTATTTTTCTCAAAAAGGGCTCCAACGATTTTTATAAAAAAACAATAAGTTCATTAATAAAGGGAAAGGGTAGATACCTTTACATAATTATTTTTTTTGGAAAAAAATTGTTTTTTTTTGGTACCTCTAGTAGAACCATTTTTTGGTTTTCGATTTTCCGGAAACGGTTAATCTGACTTTTTGAATTTTTTTACGCAGAAGCTTCTACAACACTATTGTATACTAAAATTATTCAAATTTTTTTTTTTTGGAAATTAATTTTTTTTTTTTGAAAATTCAAAATTTCGAAAACGACTTAGTAGATTTTTTCGTAACTTCGTCTTTATTAGTTTTTTTTACATTATCTTGCATAGTTAAAAAAACAATTTTTCTAAAATAAAAAACAACGGTACCTCCAATACAAATGTTAAAACACCTTTAAGAAAAAAATGTATTTCTCGAAAACGGCTCCAAGAATTTTTATAAAAAAATTTGCGTGTTCTTAAATTAGTACAGTTCACTTTTAAGTATAAACATATTTCTTTTTGCGTACTTTTTGACCGTACTTCCTATAGAACCACTTTTCATATTTTCGACTTTCTCAATATTGGGTAAACCGATTAAAAATTTTTTTTTAGACAAATGCTCCCTGAAATTGTTAAGAAAACTGCATACCCAAATTTTCAAAACAAAAGTTTTTCAATTTTTAAAAAATAAATATTTTTTTTTGCAAAATCGATTTTTCAAAAACCAGTCACTGATTTTTTTTTTTAATTTGAATTTTATATGTATGTTAATAATTTCTTCAAAATGGCGTTTCAAATTTTTTTTTCTAAAAATTGTTTCAGAATTTTATACATAAAAAAATAATTTATTAAAAAAAGCTTGTAACGTTAATAACAAAATATGTAAACACAATTTTGGACCAAATGTAGACTATATCAAACGTAGTTCCCACATTTTTTTGTTTGTTTTCAAAATCGTTTAAAATCAATTCAGAAATCTGTTTGAGGCAATCCCCTAGCTTAAGTACCAAGTTTGAAGAAAATGACTTCAGATGTTTAGGCTGTAGATCCATCTACAGATAGACACACAAACGGAATTGCGGGACGCCCTTTTTAGTGTTCTATTGATTTCATTCAGTTCCTCAAAATAGAGTTAGATCAAAAGCCTTTAAACTGGCTTTAAATTTAGTCCAGTTAATTTATATGTTCCCTTGAGGAAAACTGTAAATTTATTTATAGTTTGAAGTAATTGAAATTAAGCTTTCATAGAAAGTTTATTTGAAACTGCAAAATGGAAAACAGTACATACATATAAAAACATAAGTTGAAAAATGGTATTGGTCAAAGCAATTACTTCTTCTTTATTTAGTAAATTTGTGCTTGATTCACCACATTTTGGATTGCTGCTCGCAAGATATCTGGCTCCAATTTATTCTTCCTCAATATTGACTTTCAAAAATTCCCTAACAAAGAATACTGGTGCCGGCAACGGCAAGTCTGGCATATCTGGTTCTGACACCCTAAAGATTTTCCGACTCAAATACGATTGCCAATGACAAGCCAATGGCTTACTCTACTAATAAAAAATTCGGAGAATATTTGGTTTTAGCAAAAATTTCAAGTGTCCCAAACATTTTTTTTTAATTTTCCGAAAATTTGAATTTTACTTTTATCTTCTATCTTTTTCTAAGCGATCTGTATTTTTAAAGAATTCGAAAACTATTGTTCTTGCTGTTACTGCTACATCCAGAAACAGTGAACTGTTGGAAGTCTGGTATGTTGTTGAAGGTAATCTGCATTCTCTCATTTCAAAAATCCTTCGCAATGGAGCATGGAGGTATCAGTGTCTGTCAAATTCTGTTATTATATGTTAAGGGAAGTAATTGAGAAATTAGACTGTTGAATACTTAAGGGTCTTAGAAAATTTCCTAGAAGAGAATTTGAAATGTTTTTGCGTCGCAAAAATAAATGTAAAAAATGTACATATCGGTTATAAAGCTTTTCTAACAATTTTTATAAAGAAATTTAAATTTTGCTAAAAACAAATGTATCTATATCCACTGTATAAACTTGCACACTTAACAAAGACCGAATTAATATGTGCGTGACAATTAATTATGGCCAACCACATTAAGGTTTCAAATTAATAAACTCCTTCTCACTCTTCTAACCAAATCCAATTGTTTCAAATAATAATTTCGCAAGACTCCATTCCGTACAAAGCTTGTTGTCACTTCAGCTTACGTTCTTAAACACAAAGTACATATTCTTAATTGCATAAATACTTTCATCACGCCTTCAAGTGATTTTATTTCATAAGACTATGGTAGGGAGTACATAAATTAATCTAAGCTAATTTCCCAACCACAACTCCTTTTTGCTCCTTTTTGAATTTAAACACAACCTCAATAATATGTAAAATGTACATCCTGTGATGGATTCAAAATCCATACCCCATTTCCGTCATTGAAATTCAAAATTGCACTGCAAAACTCTGCTGTGGATGTGCTGTGCATTTGCTAACAAAGTAATGTACCTGACTTAAGCTTACTGCATTAAAAATAAGTACATTGCCTTTACCTTACATCCTGGCAGTTAACTTTGTGCTGCCTGTCTTCTTCGTGATGATGAAATTTTACCATTTGTCCTACTGGACTTGTCGTTACTATGATAACAAACCATTACAATCCCGATTCCGACAGAATTAGATGAGGTTCTGAAATGGACAGCAAACCTATAGATGCAACTGTTATATTGGAATAAACTTTTAGAAATCAAAACCTACTCTTTAGAATATAATTGGATTGTTTTGTTTTTTGTTGTGGTTTTTTAAATCAATATACCCTGGGTATGAATTTGAAGTAACTGCTCATAATCTTAAGCTGGGTGATATCATTTTCTGAGTGATTTAATTATTAAATTTATAGTTTTGAATATTGAGATCATAAAATATAGTCAATTAAGTAGGAGATACCGACGAAAATAAGATACTATTTTGCAAGACTTCAAACTTGATTTGTAAAATTATATTATTCATTTTGCTGAGTGCTGACTTATGTCACAAATTTTTATCTGAGTTGTAAAATTTACTCGAAAAATGACAAGCGATGTGTTTAGTTTTTAGCTTCAATTAAAAACAAATTATTTTCAAGTTGATTTACGTTTAGTGTTCACTATTTATTTTTAATTGTGATATTGGTACTATAGGGCAAGTTTTGCATTTGGCAAACAATTCAAACTCGAGATTTTAATTAACCTTGACATTATGATGAATGAGATCATTAGAAAAGCGGTTCCCGCAGCTCCATCTGCCTGTCTGTCTATAGGTCGCTTTACAGACTAAACGGCTGAATCGAGTAATACTATGTATACCAACATTTAAGAAAAAAAAATGTTTCGGATATTTCTACTAAGAAGCTTTTCCATACGATGTGGTTGAAAAATAAGAGCCCTGCATTTTATTTTTAGCGAAAATGACAAAATGTTAAGTAATCAATAATTCGTAATTAATACAAATTGTTTCACCTTAAAAATATAAAATACACGACTAGATCGCAATTATGTTCGATCACATCGTATGCACCATATACTTGGTAGAAACAGCTAAATATATTTTTAAGATCCTTTTACTTGCGATTATAGGTACTATTTATAAGGCAAGTTATGTATTCGTAAAAAAAATTTTTTTTTTCTAACAATCAAACATGACATTACGATCATAGAGAACATCAAAAAAGTGTGTCCCACAATTCCGTCTGTCTGTCTGTCTGTAGAACGATCTACAGCCTAAACGCCTGAACCGATTTAGTTCAAACTTGATGCTTAGGCGTTTTAGGTGATTGTCCAAAATAGATTTTTGAATCGTTGTTTTAGCCCCAAAAATAACGGTACTTGCCATACAAATGTTTCTATCATCTTAATTATCTCGAAAACGTCTCTATCGATTTTGATAAGAGTTGGCGTGTGTACTACTTTGGGTATGGTCTACATTTTGGCTAAAAACATTTAAAATATTTTGTTATTAACGGCACCTGCCATACAACCATTTTATTGAATTCCGACTTTCTCGTAATCGGCTCAACTGAGTTCGATCAAAATTTTTATACAGGAGCTCCTTTAAATTCTTAATAATACTGCATTTCAAAATTTTAGAAAAAATAGTTTTTTGGATTTAAAAAAAAAATGTTTTTTTTTGCTTTTTAAAATTCAATATTTCGAAAACGGCTGGACGATTTTTTCTGAAATTTTGCTTTCGAATTTATATTATAAAATATTTAAAATGTTCATACCAATTTTTTTTAGAAAAAAATTAAGTATTTTTATATATAAAAAATTAAGTGAAAAACGATTTAAAAAACATACAAATATTTTTCTATGAAGAATATTTTTCATATAATGTAATCGGACATAGGAGCAAGTACGTGCGATGTATTTTATTTTTATAATAATCGTTGTAGCCCTTTTTGTGAAAAATAAGATTTTTGTTTTTGGCAAAAAAAAATATATGGGAGCTTCTGTTATTTGTCGTCTTAAAAAGAAATTAAATCAATGTGTGGGCATAATTAGCGAAAAAACAATATGTAACAAGTTTGAAGCAAATCCACAGAACCATTTGGCTGCAGACTCGAGGACCGTTTAGACAGACAAACGGAATGCGGGACCCACTTTTCTGTTGTTCTTTTTCATCGTAATGTCAGTTTGACATTTTTTTTTAAATGCAAAACTTCACCTATAGTGTCTCTATGGCAAGTAAAATGCGACTTGAGTGACGTAATTGGCGAAAAACCTAGGGACAATTTTTCCCAAGCAAAAATGTACAAATAATTTGAGATAAAATAATGTTGTTAAAAATAGAATGGAGATACACAAAATAAATCGTTCAGCAGGCTTAACGATAGTGCTTAAGCTGTAGCAGATAACTGGCAAGAGCTTCCTCTATTTATTTCGCATAGAATTAATGCATAAAACAAGGGAAAATATCTTATCGGAACTCACAGTAAGTTTCGGCTTAGAACAAAACTGATTCATAATATGGTAGAAATGTCATCAACATAACCAAGATAATGTTAATGCTTAAAAATGTACAAAATCAAAATTTGCATCAAACTGATTTTTTTTTTTATAATTTTGCACGCGCTCAAGGGATTATGAATACCCTTTATATGTTTTTAACACAGCGCGGGCATCCGGTGAAAGAAGAGAAAGGAGGATAGGAAAGATGTATTGAGACGGTGGTTGTTGTCTCAGATTTTATCTCCGGGGATGGCGGCTGAACTAATGCGGAGAAAATTGCCGTGTCTTATTTATTTATGTATCTTATAATTCGCATTATTTTATTTATTTCGTTGACATATAAATGAGTAGTTTACTGAATCACATGTTGTTAGTGTTATGCATGAACAGCATGTAATGAGTAAACCAGCAACTCATTTTATGACATTTCTTAGAATAGGTTTTTAATGGAATATAAGAAGACATAGACAACGGCAGGAATCGAACCTGCGACTACGAGGTTGACAGGCGAGCACATAAGCCACGGCCACTCCCTTTAATTTGGATGTAAGAAGAAAATTATTATAATATTTCTGAGTCAGTTTGAGTGTCGTTCATCTTCGACCTTCAGAAAATTGCTGGTCCCCTCAATACCTGCCGACTAATAAGCCGCAAGCCGGAATGGTCGATATTAGTGAAAAAGCACAAGACTAAGGTTTTCCTGAAACTGGGAATATAACTCATATTGAATAACAATTTGGAATGGAATTAGCTGATGAAGCCATGTTGTGGTCACACATTACTTCTTCCTAATTTATGCTTCTCTTAAAACCACAAACTCAAAAATTATTTAACCTATTTACTATTCCAAATAAGCCCCAACAAAATAAAACTATAAAATGGGATCTATTTTTTTCGTTAGCAACATCCCCTTATTATCGTTTCTATCTTTCCTATCAATTCTACTGTTTTTTGTGGTCAAACTGATTTCCTTTGGCTTGTGGTGGAAATTTTCATTAAGTTGGCCAAGAAAAGAGTATAAAATCCAAATTTTCATTTTCCTTATCCTTTTTTATAGGATAATTGCATTTCGTGGACAATTAATTTCTCTTCCATTGCCCATTTCGTAGTAATTAAATTGTAAATGACTTCCTTCTTTTTCTGCACCAACGCCAACATCTCAGCTTCAAGTTGTAGAATTGTACAGTTAAGCATTTCCTTTTTGGTTGCTCTCGTTATAATCTCATAGTTTACATAGTAGTTGTTCGTGTGATTTTGCAAACTGATTTGCTTCTATAATTTTAGCAAGCTTTACTCGCTCTATAGGTATCTAGTTTTTGAATTTTATTTTAGTGTGGCAAGAGTGGATGAAAGGCTTCATGGAATGACATTTTAAGTCGAGGACGTTTTTCTAGGAATAGCTCTTCAAACTTTTATTTTGCTTGTGGGATGTTTGTAGAACACACAAGCATTTAAATTACAAATCTAAAAAATGAAAATTAGGTTTCCTCTTTCTTTTAATTAAGTTTTAATTTGTGATATAGATAACGCAGCCAGGATATTCATGGAAAAATAAATTATGCAATAATCAAAGAAATCGAACTTATGTTTTTGACCCAACAATGCCAAAGCAAAAAAAAAACAAATGGGGGCTAGAAGCCCCTACAGGTTTTCGTGTTTTTGACAATTTTGTCAAAACTCTAATAGATATTTGAAAACCGTCAATGATGATTTTTCTCGAAACCCTATTTCGATGGAATTTTTGGTGAAGGTACGTTCAGAAAGTTTTAAAGGGACGTAGAACAATCCCAACATCAAAAATAAAAAATAATAAAATCCACGACTGGATCGCACGTACTTGCTCCTATGTCCTATTACATTATATGCAAAATATTCTTAATTCAAAGATATTTATATGTTTTTTTAAAGTCATTTTTCACCAGGCCTTCCCTAGTCTGATGCACTTAACCTGCCTCCCTACCAACATCGTTTAAATTTAATTAATATGGACTCCCTCGAATTTCGCCGACGAGTGTCTGATATTGTCTTCACCCATCAGCTCTTAGCTGGTAATATCGATTGTCCAGCTCTTCTTCAAAAAATCTCCCTCCAACCCAACTTCAATAATCTCCGATCCATACATCTGTTCCAAATCAAGCTTCACCGCACCAACTATTGTAGCAACGAACCTATAAACCGTATGCTACGTACATCTAATAGCCTGCACAACTTATTCGACTTCCATTTAAGCAAAGATAGCCTCAAAACCTCCCTTTACCGTGCCTCGTACCCTTCTTAGTCATAATAAATTTTAATCTTAAGTTAGTTAAGTTAGAATAAATTTAATTAAATAAAAATTATTTTTTATATATAATTAATTTTTTTCTAAAAAAAAATTGTTATGAACATTTTAAATATTTAATAATTTAAATTGAAAAACAAAATTTCAGAAAAAATCGCATAGCCGTTTTCGAATTATTGAAAATTCAAAAAAAATAATATTTTTTTTTTCAAAAAAATCATTAAAAAAATCATAATAAAAACAATGATAATTTAATCCTTTTCTTTTCGTTATATTTTGTTTGCTTTATTTATTTATTTTTTTTCATTTCCTTTTTTTTTCTCTTTAAAATGGATATTTATAAAACATTTAAAAATAAATGTTCTGAAAATAAAAGTAGAAACCAAAATAGCTTTCATTCAAATCGTTAAAAAATTTAACCTTACACTAATTTATAAGAAGTATACTCTTAATGTGTAGGTATTCATTGTATTCAATAAACATAAACTATTTTTCGCATTTTGAAGTGCAGTATTATTATTTAAAATGTGAAGGAGCTCCTGTATAAACATTTTGATCGAAATCCGCTCAGCCGTTTATGAGAAAGTCGAAAATCAATAAAATGGTTGTATGGCAAGTAGCCTTATTAACAAAATATTAAAAAAAAAATTAGCCAAAATGTAGACCAAACTCAAAGTGTTACACACAACAATTTTTATCAAAATCGTCAGAGCCGTTTTCGAGATAATTAAGATGGTAGGAAAATTTGTATGGCAAGCACCGTTACTTTTGGGGCTAAAACAACGACTCAAAAGTTTTTTTTCGACAATCACCTAAAACGGCAGCCGATTAGGCTGTAGATCGTTCTACAGACATACAGACAGAACTTTGTTTGTGTTCCCTTTCATCGTAGTGTAAACTTTGATTAAAATATCGAGTTCGATTTTTTTCCAAATGCAAAACTTGCCCTATAGTATCTACACACATATATCGCAAGTAAAGAATATAATACCGATTGACTAATTTTTTGGGTTTTCTAGATGTCAGGACTAGAGGAATTTGGGCCTTCCGGATTTCCGGAAAAAATACTTAGGTGGGTGCTTCGATTCGGGGTGAACGTGGGCTTCAAGCGAGGTTTACCCTATTCCATCGCTCTACCTGCTATAGCTAGCTTAGAGAATTAGGTCGAATTTTCTACACCAGTGAGATCTCGCTATACAACTTATATTATCTTCAATTGAATGAATATTTTCCTCCCGAACCCGCAAAAAAGCATACTGAACCATAGATCCTCCGAAGAGTTTTTCACTCCAAGTGGCTAAGAATATTTTAATACAGTCTTCAATAATGTCCATACTTCAAAGTCATTAATTTGTACTGGGATGAGAAGGATTTTATACATATTCTGGTAAGTAGGTTTTTTTTATGAAAGCAGGCTTAGCTTACTATACCCCAAACTATACCTATTACCGAGAGCGATTCTTCAAGCAGCAGAGCGCATTCTCCATTGATATCTTACAAACGTGGACTATAATTTGAAGTGATGATTGTTAGATATGGCTTTGTATAGGTTTTTTCCATAGGACATCGATTTCAATATCTCTGATCTATTCTCCAATCTCCATGAGTGTAGAGATCTACTGTTGACTTTTTAGACTGGGTGGATTGGTAACGTAGGGTTTCAAGTTTTCACATAACATGGCAGATGAAATCTCAATATTTAAATGCCTAATTCCTCTTTAGTTGGCTAAGTTGATGGTGATTCCTTTTTTGTGGAGAAAGGAAAATCTATATGCCACATTGTTAGCCTAAATAATAAATCATATTAAATGAACAACAAATCTGGGTAATTTAACTAAGTAGATATGTTCTCTTAGATTGTTAAAAATTTCTTGAGGATCGCGCAAATGATAAGACATAGGTATAAGCTAATATCACTGAAATAAATCAACAAAAAATCGACTCGGTAAAATTAACGTGAAGAGATTGTTATTTTCGAACATTTTTATTAACATTATACAAGATTTGAATAGAAATAGGAGGAACGATGAACGAGTTGCTTGAAAAACTAAATGACATGTTGAAAAATTTTAATGATATATTGTAAATTTAATACAGTAACCATGTTAGATCAAGAAAAATCTAGATTTCTTGATATATTATCAAAATTGCAGAATTTGGTTGTATAATGTACATAAATCAATGTTTAAATAACAATGATAAATTGACATGGCCAGGCATATTTAATTTTTGCAATCTTTATCATGTTAATTTAACTGAACATTTAGTGCATTTAACCATTGACAATGTTACATTTACAAGAGTGTGGCAATGAAAAAGATTATCGGACGAAGCTCCATATTAATATAACCATGCATCCACAGCAACTTCATTATTTGAAAGTGTACCATGTTAATATAACAAGACATTTATCATATTTTTTTACTGAAGACGGCTCGTAGAATTTTACACTATCACCGAAACTAAAACATTCACATGAAATACTTTTAAAAATGCCTACAAAAATATATGTGACCAATTTGTCACTGCATATTAAGCACAACGAAAGCCACTTTAGTCTTTATGACAAAAATTTTGGGTATTATTACGTTTTAAATTAAAAAAAAATATCAAAGTGCCTCAAATAGTGATGGGCATAATCGAATGATTTCAAATTTGCATTCGATTGATAAATGATGAATGAAACTGAATGATAAATGGAAATCATTCGAATGATGTCTGATGAAGTATCGCGATGTCTCGACATAATTTTTAATAATCGATTATATCATTCGAATGCGGGTACAACATTAGCCTTAAAACGGATACATTGCCCAAAAGCTCAATATACAAAAGGCACCAGAAAGCTCAAGAGACTATATAACAATGCCCAGACAAAATTGTCAAAAATGTCGTAACGTCCTCACAACACAAGTAAAATTTAATATGAATATTCTGAAAATATATTACTGTAAAATTTAATATGAATATTCTGAAAATATATTACTGTAAAATCCGCCTATCTGTTAGCTACATCTAATTATAATGTTAACAATGGTTAATTTCAAAGACACAATGGCATCCCTTGTCACTAATAAATATGCCCCAATTCCCATGTCATTTTGAAGTTCCATCACTACATCATCACTATTATTTTACATACACACATACCAACACTCTAAGGAATTGACATAACAATCAGCACAATAACCTGCCATCATGTTTGTCCACAAATCTACCAAAATTTGCATTTAAAGTTCTTGAGAGATTTCGAAAATTATAAGAGGAATAAATAGAAATAGACACACAGAATCACCCCTGGAATGTATTAAGGACTGTGACGACAACGCACGGGCAGCACGACGGAATGTCGCTGTGCAGCGTTAAGGTGATGTTAAAGTATTATTCTAATCCCTATAATTAAATTGCATTCTATACTTATGCAAATGACGAAACAGCAACTTAAGACCCTTGCTCCTAAATTAAAACACCAAATCACCACATTCAAACTATTTGGGACGACACACAGCATGTTGATAACCACGCGACGACGACACGGTTTATTCAATTATACATATCTTTGTATGAATATACAAGGGTGTGTGTATGGGCGACTTTGCCTACCCCCAATTCCTTTGTAAGCCCCTTCCAACTTAAAACCCAGCCAGCTAGTCATCATCAGAAATGCAAATTCAAAATCCTTAACATCATCAAACTAATCCCTTTACCCATGTATCCTGCGTGATATCCTTGATTCTCATCTTTGTTGCTACCGACACTTACCAAGTTTGACTCAATAAAAACAAGTAACAAATAAAAACTGGAGTGTGTTCTGTGATTTTTTTGGGGGGTTTTGAAATTTAATCCTTTTTTGAAATTCTACACATACACATACATATCGCACATTTAGGTAGTAGATATATATAGAACATGAGAAGATCAACAAACAGTGACACTGATCCGATTTTGGGTTGAACAAATGAAGGAACACATTTTTTAGCATCCATTTGCATGATGAAGAGGTATTTTTATTTTTTGTTTGCAGCATGTTCGAGTATCTATCACAACAACCCATCAGTCCTTCTGCGGCGACACGACACTCAAGAAAGTCGAAAAAGGATATCGCGCCGTCGTCGTCATTTGTCGTCCCGTATCAACATTATGCCCATGAAATTTGCATAATATTTCATATAATAGAATTCCATTGGGTTAGAATAGAATACAAGGAAACAAATACAAAAAAAAAATACCAAGGACGATGAAGGGAAAAGTAATGTCCTCGATGGCGTGGAATAATATGGTACGCCATCAGCTACGAAGTTATTGTCCTTTGTGTCCTCGGCTGCCATTTACATGCATTTCACTATCACAATAAATATGTTGATGAAATTATGATTGCCAACTAATACACACACCCACCATCATACGGACGACACAGAGGCACATCCATCTAAAATTTAAGCCTGCCGAGAAAGTAGAGCTGGGCGTCCTTTTTCAAATGGCTTTTTAAAAGAGATCCTGCGATGGTTAGCTTAGGCTTGGGGTGGATGTAGTGTTTATCCTACAAGCCTGAAAGCAGCTTTCATCATATGGCAGGATTAACATATAGGTAGTATATGTATGTATGTAAGAGTATATACCTACATGACGACCAAAATTACGACAATGCCGTTGACGGCGAATATGGCACCACGAGCCTATATGTTGAAAGTTCCATGGGGATTGGGGGTTGACAAGTTGGTTAGTAACTTTTTTTATATCATTTTGCATATGTGATTTTATGGGGCAATACAATGTCAGAGACTTTTTGTAACTCTGCTCTTGTTTGTTGGTCTAATGGAAGATGGTTGTGTTAGAGTGTGCTGATGCGAGACCTGGGAGTTTCTAGGGTACCTTTACATTTAACTTTAGCTTTCCTTATCTCTAGCTTGACTTTGTGCTCCTATATGGGGAGAGGTACTGAGTAGAGGTAAATTGAACACTTTTCACCAGCTTTATGAAACTTCCATTATCATAACGTTAGAACATGTTCTTGCTCTTAAAATCCATCTTTTTTTTATTTTTGTTTTTTTTTGTCGTTTGGGTGAAATTGCCAGAGCAATGGAATTATTATAAAGCATGTGTAAAGGGGCTTTCAGGGGTTTTAAGAGTTTTCACTTTTAAGGCAAAGAGGGCGGTTATAAATATGGCTTAAATGTTATTTGTGGTGACGAAAGATTGAAAGATGGACGTGTGTTTTAGGTAAAAAGTAATGGATTTCTTCTTTTTGATGTTGTTGTTTAATAAAAAAAAACTTAAAGTAGGGGCGTGAAACCACTTTGCTAACAATCAAATTGTACTCGGCGACAAAGTAAAAGTGTTATTTGGGAAACTTGCTTGGAACTTTTTGAGGTAGAAGGATATATAGACGAAGACATGATGGTGAATGTTTTATTCTTATTTGATTTTAAATATTAATACGATTTTGAAAAACGTTACGAGCTGCGAGATGTTAAGCTTACGATTACCTGATAATTAAATGATCATAACATAAATTGGTTGGTTTCTTGATCAGACTCGGTTTTGGTTAGAAAGACTTTACAAAATTCGCAGGTAGATAGATTTTTATAGGTACTATAGGGCAATTTTTCATTTGAAAAAAAATCGAACTTGAGATTTTAATCAAAGTTAACATTACGATGATAGAGTGCACCAAAAAAATTGTGTCCCGCAATTAAGTCTGTCTGTCTGTCTGTCTGTACAGCCTTATTGGCTGAAGCGATTTTCTTCAAACTTGATATATAAGTGTTTTGGGTGATTGTCCAAAATATATTTTTGAATCGTTGTTTTAGCCCGAAAAATAACGGTACTTGCCATACAAATTTTTCTACCATCTCCATTTTGAGTAAAATTGGTGCGTGTACTACGTTGGTTATGGTCTACAAATTGTCAACAATATTTTTTAAATGTTTTGTTATTAACGGAACCTGTCATACAACCATTTTATTAATTTTCAACTTTCTCATAAACGCCTCAGCGGATTTCGATCAAAATTTGTATACAGGAGGTCGTTTACATTCTAAATAATACTGCATTTCAAAATTTTCGAAAAATAGTTTTTTTTTTGATTTTTGAAAAAAAAATCACTTTTCTTGAAAATTCAATATCTCGAAAATTGAAGGACGATTATTGATTATAATTTATTATTATTAAATACTTAAAATTGACATACATATTTCAAAAAAAAATAGGAAATTATATATACATATAAAAAATTAATTAGAAAAGTATTTTAAGAGTATGTTTACCATTGGTACTAAGATATTGGTGTTTACAGTGTGTGTTTACTTATATTCGATAAGAGCAAGTATTTGCGATCCAGTCGTGTATATAATTCATTAGGTCTGAGTTTTGATAATATTCGGAATGCCGGCACCCTTATTACTGGGCCTTATATCTTTTTTCATTTCAGAGGGCTTCGAAATATCCGGGTAGGCAGTTAGGGAGGTATAAATGGTGGCTGTGATTCCATACACAGCAAAAACAATTATCTCGCCACTTTGATACCATACCTAGCTTGACCTCGGAGCAAAGGTTCTTAAGAGGAGGTATGGGGCAGTTTGTCGGGGTAGGATATTGTCCGCTCCCTGAACGCCTGCCAAACTTGACGGGTTGCTATTTAGTTAAGAAGCTCGTCCGCTCATCTATGTTCCGGAACCCTTAGTATTTCATGTTCCTGGGCAGCTTATCCAAATCAGACTCATGTAAATTCGCTCGTAAAAGATTCAAATTTCGGCATCAGATAGCTTCACCCGGTAACTTAGACTGCCTAATCGGCATATTGTATTATCCTCGGCTGAAGCTATCATCTTCTATAGACAAAAACTCCACTTCCTATGTGCGCTTGGGTCCATTTTATTTGGTTTTAATTATTGGTATGGAGTAGAGATCTTCTGATTGACTTGTGTGTGAGTTCGGGGTATTCCAGCTGGTGAACAACTACTTCTTTTTGAACCACTTAATTTCTCCAAGCAAGAGATGCACTTAATTTAGCCGCGGTATAACCAGTATATCAGATGTTGACTAAGCTATAAAAGAACTGAAGAACAACAAAGCGACCGAGTAGCGCCGTGATGGAAGATCAGCAGAGCTCTTCAAATATGAAGGAAATCAGTCAAGGCTCCTTTACAAGGAAACCATTGAACATTGAAAAAAATAATCATCATTAAACATATAGCAATAGGCTCCATATATGTCCCATCTACAAAAAAGTCCATCTTATGTCTTTTAAAGACCCTTTCGTCCAGTTGATCGACTAAAAATCCTGGAAAAGTCTGATAACTTTCAAACTGTAGAGTAGTACCTCTGAACTGTTTCATCAAAAAAAACTGCTTTCATGTGACTTCTTCAAACTCGTGCTGAAAAAGAAAGGTGCACGAGACGGCAAACCTAAGCTTAAAGACCTTGAAATATGTCAAGATATTGACAGTTAGAAGTTTAAATATTTTATAACTTTTTAAACTCTTAGTTCTTTGTTTGATTTTTTCATACTATTTTCAGTTAATTTGATGGTTTGACTAAGCCCACATTTCTTTTTCTTTTTTGACTTTAATTTTATGATAATACTGGAATTAAAAAAAAAAACAATAAAATTAAAATAGGAAATTGCAATTAAATTAATTTCCCTTTGTAATCTACATAAGCTTAAGCACATGCTATTTTCCCTTTTTTTGTAATTGAGAACAAAAAATCCCAACGTCCAAATGTGAAAGACAAGAAGTAGCATCTCTTTTATAGTTTCTTTTTATTTTATAGTAGCAGGAGCAACACACGACACCGGCACCTGAACGGCAAGGACGAACGAAAGACGAATCTGATTTTAATTCGCTGGCAATACAAGAGAGAATGAAAACTGTTTTGGTAGTCTACTTCTTCACTTCTTCTTCTATCACCCAGGCAGTTGGTAACTTCATCTTCTTAGCATCCCTCTATTTACATTAAACCTAATCAGGATGAGACAACAACCTATGTCAATTCAGGGGCGGATTTGCGGGGAGCCACTATGTTGATTAAATTTACTGGAACTCGGCAAGCAGGAAAGTCAAGATATTCCTGTCCAAACAAATCCTTAAAAAAAGGAAATTAGCAAATGAGTTATGCCAAATGCCATTTCGATACAAAAGCACTCTTACAGTCTCTATGTTCAAAACAAACTTCTTACTTTATGAATGTCGCTATTCAACTTTAAGCAATGTAATGAATAAGGTTTTTACAAAAACTAAAACTTTAATATGCTTAAGGCTGTTAATTTTTGTTTATCTAGTTGAATTTAAAAAACCTTACTGAATTTTGAATAGTTTTTAAGGAGAGGTAGAGAGTCAAGATACTCCATTCTTGTAGGTATCAACCATCAGCTATTCCGACCATGCAAGACGTTTTACGACCCAAAAACAAAGGCCAACATTTAATTTCAGGTAAAGCTCTGCATTCAATTCTTTTCTCTTATTTTCATTTTCTTTTTCTCATCAGCTACCTTGGTTCGTCCCCAAAAACTTGAACTAATGGTTGAGAGATGAAGAAGAAGAGATTGGGAATTATTTACCTACGTATAGGTATATATACATTTACCTATACGAATTTCCTACCCTACGCTCATTTTGTTGAATGCAATCCAATCTTAAGGTAAACGAATGGACGCATTAAAATCAGCTCAAGGCAAAGGACATTAATGGATTTACATTTTCGTTTATTCATTGCACACTTAAGAGGTCCGGCTAGTTTCTTCTTTTTTTTTTGTCTTTTTGTTATTTCTTATCTTTTCTGTTTGTCTTTTGTTATCCTGATGATGGAAGGATTTATTTTTTTTTTGTTCAAAATCAGGAAGAATGGGTTGTTAAGTTTAGGTTTATCGCACTCAGAGATGATTGGTGATATTCTTAAGTTTCGTCGAAGGTATGATGAAATTAAAACTTAATCGTTTTAAGGATGGAGAAATGCCCAAAATCCTTTTTCCGATACATTGGTAATCTAATTTATTAGTAAAGTTTAAATAATAAATTACTCCATCTATCTTCTAAGAAATTGAAATATTTTGACAAATGGGCTAATAGAAAATATTCTACGATCTTCTCGAGGGGGGCAAATCTATGAACTAGATGCATACAGAGCAAGCAGCACAAGATTGGGTAGAATCGAAAATTAAATAAAAGGGCATAATTTTAGGGGAAGTAGATAAGTATGAGCATTTTTCAGAAATTCCAAATATGTACTCCGGATTAGACAATTCGTTAATATTGTCCCTCACAAAATTGCGATCGCCAACAGATGCCATTACACTAAAGTGACCAGATCCAAAAACTGGGACAAAGTAAGAAAATTCACCCGAAAATAATAAACACAAAAATTTTTCGTTTTCAATGAGGGACATTTCAATTTTATTAAAACTGTTGCAGAAAATAAAGAAAAATTTTTATTTCTAAAGAAAAGAAGAACAAAATCTTAATAACCTTTAAAAAACAAACTCATTAATCGATTTCCGCTTCTCCGCAAAGAACTGTAATATAAGGTGTGTTTTGGAGAGAATATAGCACAGTGAAGTAAAACAAATTCAAGAAAACGATCCACAGCAAATGTCTTTCCTCTTGGTTAGGTATTTAAGGTTGGTGCCTCTGCTTGTTGTTCGTTTGTCATGAAGATTTGTTCGATTCTTGAGCATTTCTAATTTATCAATTTTGGTATAAGGCTAACCTCACACTTTTTTATGTTAGATTAAAAAAATACAATCTCAAAGTGGCTGATCACTGTGAGGATTTTTTTACGATCTTACATTCGTAGAAAAGAGAAGGGCAGATTGCCTGTTTCTTTTACACGCATGTAAGATCGTAAAAAATCGTCCACCCATTTTCGAAATATTGAATGTTCAAAAAAAAACAATTTTTCGAAAATTTTTAAATGCGGTATTATTTCAAATTAAATGGAGATCCTGCATAAGAATTTTGATCGAAATCGGGTGGGGCCGTTTAATCGAAAATCAATAAAATGATTGTATGGCAAGTACTGTTAATAACAAAATAATTAAAAAAAAAAAAATTCCTCAAAAATGTAGAACATACTCAAGGAGGTACTCACACCAATTTTTATCAAAATCGTTATAGACGTTTTCGAGATATTTAAGATGGTAGACAAATTTGTATAGCAAGTACCGTTATTTTTGGGGCTAAAACAACAATTCCAAAATCTATTTTGGACAATCACCTAAAACGCCTAACCACCAAGTTTGAACAAATTTGGTTCAGCCGCTTAGGCTGTAGATCGTTCTACAGGTAGACAGACAGACATACAGAGGGATTTGTCGGATCCACTTTTTTGGTGTTCTCTTTCATCGTAATGCCAACTTTGATTAAAATCTCGATTTCTAGTATCTATAAAATTCAATATTTCGAAAACGGACGATTTATAAATATTTGGATATTACTGATATATTGAAATTAAGTAAAAATTATTTTAAAATGTGTTAACTAATTAGAATTATTATTAGAATCTTGTACTTACGATGTAATCGATCATAATTTTAAAAACGTGCGATCAATAGTCGTGTATTTTATTCAAAGCTGTTATCGCTCAATTTGCAGCGCTTTTGTTTACTAAATCTTTCTGGCAACAATTTGCAGCGATTTTCGTCTCACATGTTCACCACTGAAGATGTGAAATCGGGCGATATTGACAATCAGAGCAAACGACCGACACGGGATATTATCACAATATCTCTTGCAATATTCTACCGAAGCGAGAGCTATAAACCCCTAAACGACTTATGCCAAATTGGGTATGTTAACTCTATACATTTAACAAGAGTTAGTTAATCTTGCAAATAAATTAACCCCGGATTAAATTGAAATCAGTTTTGCAATGGATGATTTACTTTAACAGGAACTAAGGATATTGAAATGAAGCACCACAATTAAAATCACCCTTCCCATACTTTAGCACACCGATCTCAAAAGATCTTCTGAAAATGATCTTTTAGAAATATCGACTTCTACTCAGTTTTTCTAGATTAACTATCCGAATTTATTGAATTAATTCATGATCAAAATTACTGAAAAAGAAACATTTTTCAAAAGTTAATTCTGAAAGTAGTATGAGTATTCTTAACAAAATTGAGGGATTGTGGTATCATCAAAAGTTAAAGCCCATATTCACATACGTTGATTAATTTTAGGCCACCCTAAGCCAAACTCATGACTTAATAATAATTTTCATCGATTCATCACTTCAAGAGCCAATAAATTTAAGCAAATATTCAAAGTTCTCATAATACACTTGAAAATATCAATATCAATATCGAACTAATGCGTTAATTAGAGCAGATGTAAACCGACTATCTTGTATTTGTGATGCAGTATGGTCATTGGCCTGTCAATTGAAGCATCTTTTACCAAAAACATATACATCGACATATCGTTAACTCAGAATCATCACGAAATTTGAATTACAACAAGTACAACAGCCACTAGACGAAGTCGTTACAAAGCCACTAGACTACACCCCAGCTGCATACCTATATGAGTTATATGTACATCGGGCAACCGGAAACGGGAAATGACCCTTTCGAGCTTGCCACTCAACCACAATTCGAAAGCCACAATTCCTGTAACAGAGACATCTATTTATTCCTACATATAAGTAAACCGGTATTCAAGCATCATCTTTTGTCCAGGTGTGTATAAACCTGTGATGTGCAGTGTACAATGATTTGCCTAGTGAGGCATACAGTCTTAATTAATCACAGCCCCATTCTCACCGAATGCAATAACCGTCAGCAGTCATACAACATCTAACCATGCTACATTTTTGGTTTATAGGGTTTTTCAATTGCGAATTGCAACTTACCTACACACAGTTCTGCATATACTTGAGAATTTGAAACCGATATCCTTGAACGTCGTCTGTTCAATCATTCCCATTGACTCGCTTTTCGAAGGCAACTTTCCTATCCGCCTACAATATCCTTATTGTGGTTGAGGGTTTTGTGGAATAAACAAAAAAAATGATGCAGGAGTAATATTTTCAAAAAAATAATTGGAGCAGAAAATTCACAGATTTTTGTAGGAAAAGTAAAAAAAAAACCAATTGAATCCTTTGAGCAATCTACGCATCTAGAGGCTGATAATTGTTAAAAAAAAACTGCATCCGTTGCGTTGCCAGTTGAGCATCAAATAAAGAAAAAAAATGGGAAACTTTTGTTTTCAAGGCCTTAAGTTCGCATTGAAAGACTGCAAGAGGCTTGTTAAGTAACGTACATTCGTCTAAGAGGACTTTAAAATGAATTTTAAACTTTTTTTTTTATTATTGCAACATTCACAGATCTGCTCACAGATTTTGAGAATTTTCTATTTGAATGTCCTTTTTTAGCAATATGTACCTATAAATACATATAAATATCTCTGACCAAGCAAAATCTACTCCTGAGATACTAGGAAACTCAATTTAGGAGAGTTACAAAAACCTAAATGACTCACTTACACTCACAAAAAGTTGCACTGAGTAACACCGAGAATTAAACTTTTAACCAGTATTCACTTTGGTCCTAGAAAAAACATATAGATAAAATCTATGTATGTGTCCTATAGAATTGCTCAGAGATTTTAGTAAGGCTAAGGGAGAGTAACCCTATATTGAGCTTGTCTTGAATTTCATAATTTTGACCCAGTCAACAGTATTTTGAGCTCATAAAATAAGAGCTCAATGAAAATCATTTGCAGAAACTACCAGTTCTTCTAGGTAGATTACAGAAGAAAAACCACATGACATTTGGAACAAGGTTTTAAGCGAAAGCTGAACAAAGAAAATAAAATGTACGACTTGATAGTATTTACTTGCTTTTATGTTCGATAGCATCGTATGCAAAAGATTATTATGTATTTATAAAGTCATTTTTCACTTATTTTTTTCATATATATATTTCATATTCTTAAATTAAAAAAAAAATTGGAATGAACATTTTAAGTATTTAATAATATAAATTCAAAAACAAAATTTTTGAAAAAATCGTCCACACGTTTTCGAAATATTGTATTTAAAAAACTGGTAACGAGAGCGCGACTAGTCTCGACTTTCTCATAAGCCTTTGATGGATTTCGATCAAAATTTTTATATAGGAGGTCATTTGAATTATAAATAATAGATACATATTAAAATTTTCGAAAAATATTTTTTTTGTATTTTTGAAAAATGTTTCTTTTTGAAAATTCAACATGTTTTTTCAGTGTGAGTAATCGGCTTATTTTTTTTTATTTTATAGGCTACTATTAAGATTTATCAAAATGAATGCTTGAGATACTGAAAAAAGGATTTGGATAGTGCAGTGATACCATTCTTTGCAGTCCGTCATTTCCGTCCAAAGGGAATTTAGGCTGGAGTTTGGCGGTACTCGCCCGAGTAGATGTACCATTGCGAGGCTGGTGAACAGTTTGCCGAACCTGGAAGCATCGAACGAAGACCGTATCATCGAGATCCCAATGTTGGGGTTCAGGATACAATGGTGGCTGTTGCATCGGCAATACAGGCAGATCCAAGTGTTTCGACTGGAAACTTATCGGGCCAAAGTATAGTTCGCAGACGGTCATTACAACGGATATTTCATGATGACTTGAATTTGTTTCCGTACAAAGTCCAAATTACAAGCAAGTTAAACCCTCAGGATTTGCCTGTTCGTCTGGAATTTTGCCGAAAAATGATTGCAATGGCCGAAGAAGACAACACATTGATAAATTGTTTGTTCATGTCTGATGAGGTCCATTTTGACTTAAACGGCAATGTTAACAAGCAAAATTGCCGTATATAGAGTAACTCTAATCCCAAAAATTCTCCATGAGACGGAAATGCACCCAGAACGAGTCACTGTGTGGTGCGCAGTTTCATCAAGGTGTATTGTTGGGCCATACTTCTTTGAAGAAAACGGTGTAACACAAACTATCAATGGGGACCGGTATTTAAAGATGTTGAAGGAGTTTTTGTACCCAGAACTTCTCCGAAGACGTATCTCTTTCAGCAGGATTTGGTTTCAACAAGATGGAGCAAGTGCACAGGTAGCCACACAAGTTATGGCGTAGCTCCAACGAAAATTCCCAAACAAATTGATATCCAGAAACTGCACTTTCCGCTGGCCCCCAAGGTCACCTGACCTCGCTGCACCAGACTTTTTTTATGGGATTATATCAAGCAGGAAGTGTACAAAATGAAACCCAGGAATTTGACTGAATTGAAGCAGTCCATTAAGACAATAATTGTGGCGATCCCAATTTCAACCCTTCAGGCCGCAATGAACAATTTTCTGATCAGTTGCCGCATATGCGTGGATGAGCGTGGAGGTCATTTGCGGTGTATCATCTTTAAAAACCATTAGTTATTTAAAATAAAATTTAATTTTTAATATAATAAAAAAAATTAATGAAATACATCGATTCGTGCGCCACCCTGTAAGGTATTTTATTGTTTGTCGGGCACTGTCCCGAAGATAAAAATGCACTCCGAGATCCACAATCCCAAAAACTTAAAATCACTTCATTCCAAACGAAAAAAAATCAGTTGACATAGGCACCGTGTCGCCGTGGCAATATACCTTATAATCACAGCAACGAAGTTGCGGTAGCTGTACTGAAGACCCAAAAAGGAGTAGAAATCTTTGATAAACGCGAAACGGAAATTTTCTGTAAATAAATTTCGGGATTTGGGTTTTAGGGATTTTGGTCTTTTGAGTCCTGATATTCATTTATATTCTATTAGTCCAGAATCCACACCAAATCAATATAGCTTTTGGATCATTTCACTCTATTCAAACTCGTGTAGATTGACATTGTCCAAAATTCTGCGAATTTGCTTTTTGGCGTACCCGGTCAACTCGCCACTGAATATTTTTTTCTTGAAAATCAGGATTCACTTTGAACTGATGAGCTTTAGGGTCTGTTGGATTTTGAACTGATTAAAACCTTAGTTCAATGCTAAATTTGCCAAGTTGATGGAAAATGTTTTTGTTCGAGACGATTAGTTGACTCACCCTATTTCTATTTTATACTCTCATGGTATAGCAGAATTTCGGCATGTCTTGAAGAGTCGGTCATGGTGGCTCCAGAATATTACGCCAGAATTTTTAAAAAAAAATTTTTTGCTGGCCTAAAATTGGAAAAAATATCAGATTTTTTTTTTGGAAATTATGTCAGATAGGTGTGG
Source organism: Philhelius pedissequus (assembly GCA_910595825.1). Classification (NCBI taxonomy): domain Eukaryota; kingdom Metazoa; phylum Arthropoda; class Insecta; order Diptera; family Syrphidae; genus Philhelius; species Philhelius pedissequus. The sequence goes on from OU343160.1 coordinate 34,248,430, forward strand.
TAAAAGAGCCTAAAAGCAAATTTTGGGTATATACATTTATTTTGGAACTTTTTAAAGAGAAAACTTCAAATCCAAAACAAAAATTTGCATGTACACAAACTTGTACTCACCCCATATATTATATTGGGACAAGCAGGGGCGTTGCAGGGGGCAGCATTCCCCTTAACGCGCAGAGCTTTTTGTACGCCGTGGACCTATTTACTAAAAGCACTTCACACAAGGCCGATTTTTTTTCCAATTTTTTTTCTAGCGTTTTTCCATTTTAGAATTTTTATTGGAAAAAGGCCAGAAATTTAGAAAAAAAATATCAGAAAAGGTTTTCTTATTTCTTGGGAAAAAAGGCCAGAATTTTGTATGAATTTTTCCAAAAGAAAATCTGGCCTGATTTAGTCTGTCGGAATTTCTGGGAGTCATCATGGTACTGCATTAGAACACCAATTTTGATAATAGAGTCTTATCGATTTTACGTCTGGCTGGATGCTAGAGCACAGTGACTTGTGCCAAATCAGTCTGTCCCTTTTAGAAAATTCTTTATTAGTATCTTTGAAAAATCAGAAGTGTTGCTGTACTTTCAGTCATAAGGACTGGACAGAGAATATCACAATATCATCAATAAAAGTGTATAATAAGGAAACTTATTAAACTGACAAATAGTATATCCATTTTCCAGCTAATAGGTGCGCTGAGCAGTGGTTAGAAATAATCCTAAAGCTCGATAACGCAGTTTTGTAAACATTTTTTTTTGAAGAGGTTACCTCATTTTAAAATTAAATTTGTAGAATGCTTTAGTTTTCAAAAACCGTTTCGAGAAACTGTCAAGAAACCCTAAAAGAACTTTGAGTTTTTAAAATAAGACTAGAACTTTCCAAAACTCACAATTTCGACAATTTCTTAAAGCACTATACACACAAATTGTTCGCTTATTGTTACTTCCATTTGAATCGTGTGAAAAATTGCAAAAGCGCAGCGGTGTTAAAATTATTCATTCAAGAATTCTCACTTAAAATTCTCTCGAATTGAGAGAAAGTAAAAAACCATACTCGGAATAACGAGAAAAACAGCCTTCCCTTCCTTAGATGACAACTGCAACTTGTGCTGTACTGGAATAGAGTTTAAAACCAAATGCAGGGTCTGCCTCTACTATGCTATTGCATGGTCGGCAAACTTCGAACTTATAAATCATAACCTAATTTTGTTTTATGTTTCTGACATCCCCCGCACAGATTTCCAAATGCACACAATGCGAAGGGTGGTTGTTGGTTGCTTCTTCCAGTTACAACAGTTTTCCGGTGCGGTAGTAATAGTGGTCATACATAGTTTCTTTTTCCAGCTGAAAATTGATTTTTTTCAATAAACCTCCTTGTACTTAGTTGGTTATGTGTATGTTATGTATCAAGGGACAAGATGGTTTGCGATTTTTGGCAACCCCCTAGGTAGAGCTGCGTGGATTTTGCAATGTCACACACCTTAAATTGTTTTGTTTGTAGACGTGGACCCTGGATCAACATTTCTACGTCATCGTTAGTGTCGATGTGGTCGGTCTTGGTCGAACGGTCGACCTAACATAAGGGACTTGAAATGCCAGAGAAAACGCACCCAAGGATGTGAAGGATATTAAGCTAATAAATTATTGAACGGCGCGGCAAACCAACAGGACTACATAGCGGCTGACGGAAAAAGGAAAAAAAATCTCTGATCCTGGGATGCAATTGTGCCTCTCTGGGGAGCACGCGGTGTAATTGATTAATGGCGGTACGATGTTCACTAACATTCGGTCACAAGGGGGTGGCACTTAGAGAACATAGAGAGACACAATATTTTCTGTCCATGCGGTGGCGGTTGTCGTATCCCTGTTTGATGTCCCCGCACACAAACACACATTCCTATAAATTCTAGGCTTGGTTTAGTCCTAGATAGAGAAGGGAGCCGGGCCGGCAGTACAGTATAAAATTGATATTTTTTTTTTCTAGTTGACTGCTGGTGACTGTGTGTGGCACCAAATCACCATATGGGCGACAGCCGTCTGACAGGTTTTATGGTCTGACATTTGGCTTTGGCTAATAGTTTTATACATCATTGACGTAATAATATTTTTATATATGTATTTTTTTTTATCAAAAGCTTCAAACATATTTTTGGGGGAGGTTGGATGATATAAATGTATGACAATGGTAAGGGTGAGTGAGTCATGTCATTGTGGCTAGATTGGCTTGTTTGTTTGTTGTTTAGAATAAAACCGGATGACTGTGCTGGTAGAGCATTATTATATGGGCTTGCTGGCCCCGGCTGGGCGGTTTTTGGGGAGTATTTGTCTCCATGTTATTCTCTATGGTAGATTACAAATGTTGTTTGTCAGTCAGAGAGTCAATTAAATGATTCGGTAGCTGGACATTGATTATATTTTCGACATTCGATTCGGAATGGACGATACGATACATATTGATGGAAATAACATGTTAATCTTTTGGGTGATGTTATCTTACATATAAAACGAGAGGCGGTAACTTCATGCTCATTAACATGCAATTTATGTGTTTGTTATTTATTAATTTTATGTGTCCAATGTAACAGCACCAGCTACATATGTTGTTGTTGAATAGAATAATGTTTTATGTTGATGTATTGCACGACCAATCAATCAAAATGAAAATAAAAATGTTAGTTTTTTACTTAGGTAGATAATTTGGCATGCATCCATATTTTAGACTACAGGTATCATTTAAGGGGGAAGAAGAGTTTACATTTTAATTGCGATTAGTAGTTTTTGCACTCTTCGAACTTCATCATATACTCAAAAATGTGCAACGTTATCTCAAAAGTGTGTTATTTTTAGATTTAGAGGATGTTACTTTCTTTACCAAGAGCCATAAAGAATAATTGGTGTAGAATTGGAAAGTACATATTATGTTCGAAAGATTTTGTTGGATCACATGCCGATTCTCTTTAACCTAAATTTATAGACCATCCTCTATAAAATATAAATCCTAAACGAACTGACTGGAACAAAAGCAATTAAATATTTAAGCCTATGTCCTTGGCAGACCAGAATCGCTTATAGAATTCATAAAATACCGCTAGTTTATGAAGAAATTGTTTAAAGGACCCCTCACTTTCTACACAAGTCTCGGAGACTCTAGACAAAACCACCTCTAACCGTAACAACAAATTTCATGAAAATAAGGTTTACAGTTTTTTTTAAATAAGACTAGGGCTGGGAACGAGACCGAGATTAGGCTACTTTAAAAGTACCCGAGACAAGACCGTAATTTTTGGTACTTAAATGCACTGAGAGTCACCCTGGTCTCTGTGGTTTGGTTTCGGTTTTCGCTAGAAGAAATATTTGTGTATTTAATTGCTTTTTAGTACCTTTACCTAGCCATGTTCAATTTTTACTTGCGGTTATATGTACTATAAGGCTAGTTATGCATTCGTAAAAAAAAAATACTAACAATCAATAATGACATTACGATCTGTCAGTCTGTCCGTCTGTATGTATAACGAGCCACAGCCTAAACGCCTTAAGCGATTACATTAAAATTTGGTATGTGTGATTATTTTGGCATTCCTCAGAGGGGAAATTGAAATTTTACTTTAAGGCCTAAAAATAACGGTACCTGTCATATGACCTTGAAGGAAAATCTTATTTTTCTCGGCTTTTTTTTTTTTTTTTTATAACTTTGCACGCGCTCAAGGGATTATGAATACCCTTTATATGTTTTTTTTTTAACATAGCGCGGGCATCAGGTGAAAGAAGAGAAAGAAGGATAGGAAAGATGTGTGGCGCGATGTATTGAGACGGTGGTTGTTGTCTCAGATTTTATCTCCAGGGATGGCGGCTGAACTAATGCGGAGAGAAATACCGTGTCTTATTTATTCATGTCCCTTATAATTCGCATTATTTTATTTATTTCGTTGTCATATTTAATAGGTATGTTTCCTCAATCACATGTTGTTAGTGTTATGCCTAAACAGCATGTAATGAGCATAGCAGCAACTTATTTTATGACAATTTTTGAGAATTGGTTTTTAATGGAATATAAGAAGACATAGACAACGGCAGGAATCGAACCTGCAACCACGAGGTTGACAGGCGAGCACACAACTATCGCGCCACGGCCACCCCCAACGCTCCAACGATTTTAATAAAAAAAAATTGAGAATTTTTTTGCTGGTAATAGCTATTATTTGATAGGAACCAAATTTACAGGAAAAGTCAATTAACGGTACCTTTCATATAACGGTTTTTTTTAATTTTGGCTTTCTCGTTAACGGTACATTGAATTTCTGTAAAATTTTATATCTGAGAAGATCTAAGTAGCTTAATTAATGTTGCATATCAAAATTTTGAATTACTTTTTTTTAATTAAAATTAATTACATTGAAATTTTGTTTTGCAAAATCAATATTTTTTAAACTAATCAAAAAAAATAATTTTTAATTTTATATTCACATGAACATTAATAGTCTCTAAAAAATTGCATACAAAAATTTCAAATGAATTTTGTTTTCAAAAAACCGATTAAAGTGATGGTTTTAGCAGTTTATATAAGTTCAAGAAACGATTTTTCCCACTTATACTCCATACACTTTCATTATATACATGTATGTACTTGTACATATTTACATTATTACCCTCCTAATTTACATAATTAAAATATATTTAAATATACATTTGTGGGTAGGAACCTATGTAACTATTCCTTGAATCATGCATTCGGCAAGTTGTTAGCTACAAGAGCAAGTTCGTACCATCCTGTCGTGCTTTTATTATAATATGTATTCACAAGTTTTTTTTTTTTGCGAAATGTTTATGCGCGTTAAAATATCAAACCACATATGTACATATATATATATACATGGTTATACTCAGATAGGTGCATTTCAAAAATCCAGAGAAAAATACAGTAAATGGCGCTTATAAGAAACTGCAAAATGCCATAATTTTTGTTTCTTATAAGCTTGTGTTTCTTATATCCTAACCATGGATATAAAAAACAAGTTCCTTATATAAAAAAAAACACGGGTAGAGGAAAGAGAAATTTCCTATAAAAAATGTTCTTTAAAATAAAACGCTTACCTACTTTATGTTTAAATAACAATGCTATAACTGCAACAATTACATCTCTTGAACACCATCGCAATGTTTCATGTCTTTCATTGTTTTATCGTTATTTTATAGACAATGTTCTAATAAAATAGCCTGTTGCTTTTCTCCTGAAACTATACAACCGAAATACTCTCGGTTCTATGAATGCCCATCAGCTTACCCTTGAGCACAACTTCGGACGTACTGTTAAGTATATAAATTCCACTTAAGCCGCACCACACGAATGTGGAACGCTTTGCCCGGTCCTATTTTTCCCTCCCATTATGATATTCAAACATTCAAAACTAATTTGCATAGGTATGTCAAAATCATATGATTGATAAGTTGGCCAAATCGAAGCATGCATTAAACGCAACATGGAGGACTGTGGTTCACTGTAAAGATGTTCACTACGAATCCAAATATCGTATTTTTGAAACCACAGCGAAAGCGATCATGTGCTATGCAGCTCAAGTTTGGGGCCATAAAAAGTTCGATGAAGTTGAGCAGCTTCTGCGCTATTTCTTAAAAAGAATCTTGAAACTACCTAATAGTACTGCGAATCACATACTAATGCTAGAGACAGGTCTACCATCTTTATTTATTTCAACTCTGAAAATACAGATAGACTATATTTTAAAGACTATAGCAATGGATGATAGGAGACTACCAAAGAAAATTACGATGCTTGTGATTCAAAAACAAATATCATGGTTCGAGTCATGGAGAGATCTAGCAGAGTACTGTGGACATCCACTATTACTCCGAAGCGATAGGATGGAAACGTGGGAAAGCGAACTCTATAGCCTCATATCGTTAGTGGACGAAAGAAAGAGAGAGGATTATACTATGAAAGCCAGAAGTTCATTACACAGGGACATATATGCAAGGCAAAACTATAACCTGTTACGAAATAACTACTTCAGGGCGGAGTATCCAACCGATCTCTTCTATACTTCCCCTGAACTATGTTCCTCATAGGAGTGAAATGTGTGGATTATGTAACACTAGAGAACGCGAAAACGTGTTCCACTTCGTGGGAAGATGTCCTGTTTTGGTGGAAACCAGAAGGAGTACACTTGGAAAAAACTACCTCAGTGAAGAGGAAGTCATAGATGTTTTAAACGGAGTTTTAGACTGGAAATCCCTTTACAACTACACCAAGCTAGCACTTAACTACAGAAAACGGATCTTAGAAGAACTTTTTTAATTTTATGTTTCAATTTTGTATATTAAACAAAATTAATTAATTAAGTATTAATAATTGTCAACTGACAGACGGCGTAAGCCATGTTTGAAAAATGAATGATACACTAAACTTTTGTAATTTGTATGAAATAAAATCATTTGGAACCTAACCTAGCCTAGGTATGTCCTATTAAATCATCTCCTATTTTCCTAATCTCTCACACTGTGTTAAAATATTTTAAGAGTAGTCATAACCCCTTAAGTGTGTGCTAAATATTAAATTAATTTTATTTAAAAAAATAAGAAAATTTACAGCACTTTAATCAAAAAACAAAAACAAAAAAATATGTGTACCCAGGCATACTGCAACAATTCTATAGCAGACTGTAGGTGGCTTGTATTATTTTGAAGAAAACTGAAACTTAAGTTTCTTAAAAATACCGCTCAATATTGTGGTTTGAGTTAAATATTCCTCCATTTATTTGAAAAACAGGTCTTCAATTTTTTCGAGAAATCCCTCATATTTCTCATTGTTGTCTAAATAAACAGTTAAGTTTTGTTTTTAATTTCTCACAAAACGCAAACAAAATTTATTTTAAACTGACATTTATGATATTTCTTTGTATGATTCCAAGGGTGTGATTTTCTTGTGTCATAAAAAATTTTCTTATACAAATCCAATTTTACAGTAAAAGTGGGAATCGGTGTTTTAAAAAAAAAATCATTATATCAGTGTTTTTCTTATAAGCGTCGTTTACTGTATGCACGATTTGTGTATTCATGTCCTTGGATTATAGGAATTGCTCATTTTTCAGACATTATTTCCCCCTCCGGAAAAAGGTGACTTGTAAGTCTTTTAGGTGACACTTCGAAATAAGTATTATTGATACGTCAAAATATAGTCCGTTGTCTATCCGTCAAGCCATGAGCTGTCAAAATCCATTGATGGGTGGCTTCTATTTAAAAACAAAATTCTAATTTTACCTCATAAAATTCGAGATTTTTCTGACTAAGGATGAGACCAAGACCGAGACGAGACTGGCTTATCATGGGTAAATTAATGGACGCTGCACTTTATTAAATCCAGATCATGGAATCAGCTTTTACTAATGTCCTGATTTCCACATAAAATAACCAAGGGTTAGACTAAGATCCTCCTTTTACTTTCTTTAAATATATTTGAACTTGAATAGTTACGAAAATGTATATCTAATAACAAAAACTTTTTTTTCATCAGTCATACAGTTCACATTCAGTTTTTATTGAAAATTATAATTATTATAATTACGAGGATATGCGATGTTGAACGGAAAGCACCACTTGGTCCAGGCTTGAAGTCGTTAGATAAAAGTAGATTTAATGATTTGATCAGTTTAACTTTGTCCACCGGCGGTTAGTTTATTTGCTGGAAACTTCACTCTACCAGTGGTATGGAATCTCATTGCAAGATAAGGTAGGCGAGACTGTACAGGTACAACTTCCGTCGAATAACCAACGGTCTTTACCTCGAAGATGGATGTCCTAAGTATGGGGCATTAAACCTGCTACTCTACCAGAGTCTTCTACTTACCGATCAATTCTGGACGAATGTCGCCATTGACATGTCGCTTAATCTCGAAATGTACTGCCTTCAACAAATTCGTACAGCTACTTGTTTATGCGGACAATATTGATAATGATTATTATTGGTCACTCCCAGAATGCTACTTTTTGGAAAAAAAAATCTTTGCAACGCTTAGGACAAAACAGCACTACTTGCATTGGTATCAGCAATTTCCAGTATAGTTAAGGAAGTTACCTAGATTAAAGTGTATATTAACTTCACACAAAGCACTAATGCGAAGCAAACAAACTCCTTCTTCTTTACAGAACCTACTGCTGGACAATACGCAAAAAAGAAGTGCCAAATCTGGGCTCATTTCTAGTGGACTATATGATGTGCTCACCAACTACACGGGGGATTTGATGGTTTCCACAATGTCGTGAGCCATGCCCAGGAACTGCCAGGTGATCCTGCAATGGGCGACACGAGAATGCCGGTCGACAGCGGAGGATCTATTGGCATTGTACGGAGCCAACCCAAAATTCACTCGAGAAACTTCTAAAGAATTTCGTGAATATGTCGAACAAACAATTTTTTTTTTATTATAATAAACTGATATCCGAACAATTGTTAAAAGGTAATGGCACCTCAGAAGGAGGAAGACATAAATTAATAAATATAACTAATAGCGAGCTAATGTGAACTGACTAGTTGGCTGCGCAGCCGACTTGATAATGGCCGCCATACACAATCGACCAGACCTTTTTTCACAATTCGAGGAGCACCAACATATATTTCTGTTACATAGGTTGGTACCAGCGTTGCCGTTTGGTCACTAAAGTTGCCAAATGGACACTATTTTGCGTTTGGGACCCGTGGCCACCACTTTTTGAAAATCACCTAATTGGCCACTTTTTATTGATTCAATAAGATTTGCATTCGAAAAGTTCTGAAAATTGGCATTTTTCATTAAAAAAAATTTCAATTCCATAACATTTTGTACTAAACGCTGTCGTTTTACCTCGAAAAATTCACCCATCTTTGCATTCAGCGAAAGCAAACAAACTGACAGAAGAAAGGGACAACACTACACCTTGACCGTATTTTGTTTTTGAATTTATTTAGAAAAGAAAAACAGTTATGTACGTTTACGTTTTATTTTGTGTATCACTGGCATAAAGATGAAAAGGTAATTTATGATTTAAACTTCTGTAAAAATAAATATATAAATAAATTATTTATTAAGGTTTTTAATAGTCCCACCGAAAGTGCAGCTATCACCAACAAAACAGTATTGCCTCTGCGCTACCGAAAGAGTTTTTTTTTAAGTTGACACTTATTACTTGTTATTCGATGATGTCGACTTTAAATTTAATTCAATCGAAAAATGATTTGGAAAATTGGATTCGAAACAAAAGTCTTATCAAAAATTATAGGAAGAAAGTACTAACAAAATTAAATTAATGTACATACATATGTACATACCTACTTTCTTTTAAAGAAAAGACTTATTATTCATCTTTATTTATTTTTTTAATTATTTACTTTTAGTTATCAGAGTTATCACCATCCAATACACACCGCCTTAGACACGCGCAAACCTGTTTCAGCAGAGTCAACAGTTATTTACACAACTACGAGAGGGCATTGGCCTATATTATTGTGTTAGCTGGATATACGATCCTCCATTACGATAATATAACAGGTCAGCAATTATCATGGGAACCAATGCGAGGAACTTAATATTGCTCGTCAGCAATATTCAGGAAAGCGGGCTATAGGTTTAAGTTAATAATTCAATTGTATTCCGACCTCCGAATCGTGCGGTTATATCTAATAAATTATAACGTTACTTTACTAGTTGCATTTTGATTTGATTGAAATTGTAAGTCGAACCGTTGGGCCGGCCCTCTGGGCTGGCGTTCGCCTTTTTTTTAATATCCTCGCGAAGGATATCTTTAACTTCAGTTTTTGTTTATTGTTCTGTTTTTAAAGTCAGTTTAAGTTTCTGTTTTTCGAATATTTTTTTTAAGTTTTATGTATGTATGAATCACTGATCTCTAAAATACACTGGATAGTGTATTCACACAAAAAAAATCCTCCCCAATAGAAAACTGTAATAATTGTAGATGGTCCATGTCAGTATAACAGTATAACATTTTTGTTGCCAAAGTTACATTTCAAGATGGTTGCTTATGCTTGAAATTAGATTTGTTTAATAAACCATACCAAGATCACCTTCTTCAAAAAAATATAAAATTTAAATTACACATCTATTTTCAACAAATGTAAGTATGAATTTTTCTTAATAAAAAAGCCATACTAATGATATATTTGATTGTTTCTAGTGTGTACTAAATATTGAATATTAAATATTGAATTGAAAGTGGTTTCGGTGCTAGCTTAATATTGCCAAAAGCGGCTTTTTAAGCTGCACCTTGTATCACTGATAACTGCAAATTTATCTTAGGCTGGCGGTGAGGGTCAACTCGTTGAAGTTCTCATAAACCATTGAGATTGGATAAAAATCGACCAGAAAATCAAAAAAAAAACAGCATTATCATTCAACTCCACCAACAAGAAAACACATTTCCTTGAAACGTTCTGTTACCAGATTTTTAATAGTTATGTATTGTAAATAACCTAGAATCTTAAGACGAAAAAAGACAGAGAAACGCACAATATTGACTTCCATTTGTAAAAGAACTTGAACTTGTTTTATTTTCCCAACACATTGCAATAATTTTAGCTTCCATATTTAATGATAAATTTTTCTGCAATATATTTCACGTTCTTGTGACGTGGTTCATCTTCTTTGTCGTCTTCTTCTAAATCTTATCTGTATTTGGCAAACATGACAAATCGACATCATGTTGATCGTGTTCATCACTACAAAAGTCGTCGACTTCATCTTCGTCTTAGAAATTCTTGCTTTTGATTTTATCTTTTCAACTTTGTGCTTAGCTTTGACAATTTCCTTGAAACGTTCTTATCGAATTTATCCTCTTCACGAAGGACTTCTTTGCAGTTTCAATATAAATTCCTCCCTCCTCTTGATTGATATAATCTCTTTCTCTCTTTTTATAAAAAAACGAGATAGGCAATTGTAATGGTGCTACTGCCAAATTCAAATGAAGTCAAAAAAAACTGTTATACTTTGTAGGGAATACACTATCCAGTGTATAATAGAGATCAGTGGTATGAATAATCAGATTTTGATTGAGATTTTGAATAAATGTTAATGAAATGTCTTTGGTCTATTTTATTTTACACATTGTGGCATTTTTATGTCTCGGGACCCTTTTTGGGACACTTGTAGCGTACGTGTAAATACAGAACTCACCACAGCATCGGCTGAATGCAGCCGCCTCAAAATCTACTACCATAATTAATTAACTGCTGTCATACATGGGTGTGGCATTCCAATTTCAGACAGCAACAATCAAAGTCATTCGCAGCCGGCCTAAAAATATCTTTTTCTTAATTCACTCGAATACTTGAGAGTAATGTTAAATTTAATAAAACGAGTTGCAAAAGGAATTCTAAAATAAATAAAAACGAATATTAACTGTAACAACGCCAGTGTGCCGACCACTCTCTGTGAACAAGTCGGAGTCCAATAAAATTATATTTTAATTAAAGAAAATCATCAGTGTTTCACTGTGCTGCATCGGCGTCGTGGAGGCAGTGTCCAACAGGAGACGACACGACATCCATAAGCTGTTCAGGATTCCCAAACTGGTGACCCCGACGTGATAGCGTCATCTCAGCACACCGAAACAGCACCTCAAACTCCACGACAGCACATTCATAACGGGCGTGCGAGCGTCCACAGTAGCTGTAGTTCAGCGCAGGCAGCAGCAAGCAAACAAAAAAACCAAGCAAACAGCAAAATTTGCGAGTGTCCACCGTAGCTGTAGTTCAGCACAGGCAACAGCAAGCAAACAGTAAAATTTGCGAGTGTCCACCGTAGCTGTAGTTCAGCACAGGCAACAGCAAGCAAACAGTAAAATTTGCGAGTGTCCACCGTAGCTGTAGTTCAGCACAGGTAACAGCAAGCAAACAGTAAAATTTGCGAGTGTCAACAGTAGCTGTAGTTCAGCACAGGCAACAGCAAGCAAACGGAAATCCATTCGGCCTCTCAAGAAAACAAGAAAAAACAAGCAAACAGTAAATTTTTTTTGTGTGCCGACAACGGTGCGTGGGCGCAGCAAGAAGTGCCGCTGTATCGTTCGATACTGCCAATGCAGACCTACACAGCAACCGTTTTGTAGTCAAGCAACGGGCAACCAGCAGCAACAGACATCATTTGTTTTCGTATATATGTACACGAACTGTAACGCCTCTCGCTGCAAGTTCGATATTTTTTTTATCAAATTTTTTAGCGCATCTCGCTCAATTGTATTTTTTCCAATCATTTTTTCTAATGTTTCTTTTAAAAAAAGAATAAATTAACTAACCTTTTGCAGCTCTTCTAAAAATCATTTATTCGTGTAGCATTTCGATTTTTTTTCTTTTTTTTTGTCGAGTCAATAATTTTTTTTTCTTTTGCACATTTGCAGTTCGCAGCTCTCCGAGGTTGGAATGCCGGATTCATTGAATGACGATGCGGGCTCTCAGCAAGGTGCAGCTGACAACCGAAGCTCATCAGGCTTCGCCAGTGGTGCAGGGAGCGGAGGAGAACTTCCAGTCGCTCAAGTAAGTGCTTTGGCTTTAAAGAATTTGCCTTTTTGCCCGGAAAATCCGGACGTGTGGTTTAGGATATTGGAAGGGCAGTTCGCGGTCGCGAATGTTAGGTCGGATAGCTCGAAATATTTCACGGCACTCGGTTTGTTAGATACGCGTACAGTCAACTTGTGTAGAGATATAATATTGAATCCGCCGGTAAGCGGTTTGTATGATCATTTAAAAACGACGATTCTTGCTCGCCTCATCGAATCAGAGGACGTTCGGTTGCAAAAACTACTACACGATACCGCGTTGGGTGATAAGAAACCCAGTGAGCTTCTAAGAGACATGCGCGCGCTAGCTGGTAATCAATTTCCAGAGTCTATCCTAAGAAGTTTATGGCTGCAACGCCTGCCAGCAACAGCTCAAGCCATTTTGTCATGCTCAACAGAAAATTTAGATGTTCTCGGTCGAACAGCAGATAAAATCGTTAGTCTTGTTTCGAATTCCAACGAAGTTTTTTCAGTAGCCAATACCAACGGCGCCAGTACGTCCGGTAAAAAAGAAATTTCGCCCTTCGAGGAGTTGCGACTCGAAGTGGAAGCTCTGCGTCGACAGTTTAATCAACGGCCTAGAAGAGAAAGGTCATCGTCTCCACGACCGAATTTTAATCGAAATCAATACAATCGGCAGTTATGTTGGTATCATCAACGTTTTGGCACGCGGGCTCTCAAGTGCGATCCGCCATGCAGTTTCAATAACCGAAATCGTAATGTTTCGGAAAACTAATTGCCCAATCGTTAGCGGCTTGCGAGACGGGCATTACATTTTCAAGTTGCCGCTTATTCATTCGAGACTCGATGAACCAATTGAATTTTTTAGTCGATTCCGGGGCGGACGTTTCGGTTGTTCCCGCGACCGCGGCAATCAGAAGACGTCACCCCAAAGCAGGTCATCTTTTCGCCGCCAATGGCTCCGCGGTAGCAACATACGGTCGCGTACGACTGGTATTAAATCTAGGTTTACGTCGAAAATTTTCGTGGGTTTTCATTTATGCGAATGTAAGCAAACCTATCTTAGGCGCAGATTTTTTAAGAAATTACGGCCTTTTAGTGGACTTAAAAAACGGTCGGCTTGTCGATCCTCAGTCCAACTCACTTTCTTCAGGCAAACTCAAGCAAGGCGTAACGCAAACGCTATCGGTTTTAGCGCATGGCTCAATCGACGAAAGCATTCATCGATTAATTAAGCAACACAACATAGTGTCAAGAGAAAATATTTTCATTCGCCCAATTCAACACAACGTCAAGCACGTCATTCTCACCGGGTCTACACGACCAATTAACAACAAGCCTCGTCGTCTTCCTCCAGACAAGCTTAAGATCGCCCAGAAGGAATTCGAATTCTTATTGCAACAAGGCATATGTCGGCCAAGTAGCAGTCCCTGGGCCACACCTTTGCACCTTGTGCTTAAAAAGAATGGCGAGTGGAGACCCTGTGGCGACTATCGGTCGCTCAACGCGGCTACGGTACCCGATAGCTATCCCATCTCGCACATCCAGGATTTCGCTCATCAGCTACATGGCCAAACAGTCTTTTCGACAATCGATCTTGTGCGCGCTTATCATCAGATTCCCATCGATGAAGCTGACATTCCCAAAACAGCAATCACCACTCCATTCGGGCTTTTCGAATTTACTAGGATGACATTTGGTTTGAGGAATGCATCCCAAACTTTTCAGCGCTTCATGCACTCCATCCTTCGAGACCTTCCGTTCTGTTTCACATACATTGACGACATCTTGGTCGCTTCCACGAATTTGGAAGAACACCTCTGTCACCTAAAAACTCTTTTTCAACGCCTAGAAAAATACGGCCTGGTAATAAACACAGAAAAGTGCAATTTCGCCAAGACCAATGTCTCATTTCTGGGACATCTTATTTCAGCTGAGGGTGTTAGGCCATCTCCTGACAGAGTAGAAGCAATTGCTAAGTGCAAGCTTCCGAAAACTTTGTCCGAGCTTAGGAGGTTCTTGGGAATGCTGAACTTCTATCGGCGATTCATTCCCAAGGCAGCTTTCATTCTGCTTCCATTAACCGAGCTACTTAAAGGCAAAAAGAAGAAAAATGACAAAACGGTTATCAAATGGTCATCCGAAACAACCGACGCATTTCAACGCTGCAAGGAAGCTCTTTGTCAAGCAGCTTTATTAGCTTTTCCGATTCCAAACACTAAATATTCGCTCTGTGTTGATGCTTCAGATCGCGCGGTCGGAGGCGTGTTGCAACAATGGAACAAAGTGGCTTGGCAACCACTTTCCTTCTTCTCAGGTAAGCTGAATCGTACTCAAAGCGGCTACAGCACTTATGATCGAGAATTATTAGCTGTTTATCTTTCCATCAAGCACTTTCGACATTTTCTGGAAGCGCGTTCGTTTACAATCTTCACCGATCACAAACCTCTAACTTTTGCTTTTCGTCAAAAGCCATCCAAAGCTTCACCTCGTCAACTTCGGCATCTCGATTTAATCGGTCAGTTTTCAACGGACATCAAATACATTCCCGGATCCGAAAACGTAGTTGCCGACACACTCTCGCGACTCGAAGAGATTTCGTTGCCGACGCAAATAGACTATCAGACCATCGCTAAGGCCCAGGCCAATGACCAGGAGCTGCATGATTTGCGCTCTTCGGATTCGTCTTTGCGGTTCGAAAGTCTCAAAATCCCCGGTTCAACGCAATCAATTGTATGTGACACCTCATGCCAAGTGCCTCGCCCATTCATACCACAACCGTTTCGAAAATCGGTTTTCGAAACCATTCATGGGTTAGCCCATCAAGGTGTACGGTCATCAGTCAAAGCAATGACTAGAAAGTTTATCTGGCCAGGTATAAATAAAGATTGTCGTATTTGGGCAAGAGCTTGTATAGCCTGTCAAAAGTCAAAAATTTCAAAGCACGTTCGGAGTGCGATAGGAAACTTTCCTCCAGTCTCCAAGCGTTTCGACGAAATTCATGTCGACCTAGTCGGACCTTTAGCACCTTCCGAAGGCTTTCGCTATTTGCTTACTGCAATTGACAGATACACCAGATGGCCGGAAGCAATTCCAATTCCCGACATTACGGCAGAAACAGTCGCGAACGCACTGTTCACCAATTGGTTTTCGCGTTACGGAATTCCCTCCGTTATCGTAACAGATCAAGGTTCTCAATTCGAATCCAGTTTGTGCAATGAACTCTGCAAACGTCTCGGCATCGAACACCACCGAACCACGGCGTACAACCCCAAAGCGAATGGTTTCTTAGAGCGTTGGCACCGCACTCTCAAGGCAGCACTCAAATGCCACAATGATGTGCAATGGTCTAAAAGACTTCCACACGTACTAATGGGATTGAGAGCAACATTTCGCGAGGAATTCGAAGCTAGCGCCGCTGAGTTAGCGTTCGGGCAAAACATTCGGTTACCTTCGGACTTTCTCGTTGCTAACAATGCAATCGTTCCGCAGTCCGAGTTCATCAAAGAATTACACCGTCATTTTGAAAACGTTCGTCCATCCGCGCCTTCACGTCACTGTAATCACAAACCTTTTGTTTTTAAAGAACTCAAACATTGCACTCGTGTTTTTGTCAGAGTCGACTCGGTACGTAAGCCTTTGCAGCAGCCATACGACGGGCCGTTCGTTGTCATCAGTCGCGACGATAAAGTTTTTAAAATTCTCATTAACGGCAAAGAATCAACCATCGGAATTGACCGGTTGAAACCGTGCTTTACGGAAGCAGAAGCCGACCATATTATTGATCGGAGCAAGCCACCACCAACGGTAGTAAAAAAAGTTTCGTTTGCTAATATTCCAAGCCACACGTCCGCAGGACCCGATCAAATAACGCGAACAGGGCGTGCTATTTTACGCCCAAGCAGATATCGTTGGTAGCAAGGACCCTTGCACTCAACTGGCGAGGGAGTGATGTAGCGTACGTGTAAATACAGAACTCACCACAGCATCGGCTGAATGCAGCCGCCTCAAAATCTACTACCATAATTAATTAACTGCTGTCATACATGGGTGTGGCATTCCAATTTCAGACAGCAACAATCAAAGTCATTCGCAGCCGGCCTAAAAATATCTTTTTCTTAATTCACTCGAATACTTGAGAGTAATGTTAAATTTAATAAAACGAGTTGCAAAAGGAATTCTAAAATAAATAAAAACGAATATTAACTGTAACAACGCCAGTGTGCCGACCACTCTCTGTGAACAAGTCGGAGTCCAATAAAATTATATTTTAATTAAAGAAAATCATCAGTGTTTCACTGTGCTGCATCGGCGTCGTGGAGGCAGTGTCCAACAGGAGACGACACGACATCCATAAGCTGTTCAGGATTCCCAAACACTCTTTAAATACATTTTTTCACTGGTTGGGTTGGTACTCTCCTACTTGGCTGATTGGGTCTGTTCATGTTGGGTGTGTGGTTCGCATTCAGGTTTTCATTGATGGTGTGTATACACTCGTAGGTAGTGTCCGCCACACCTTTAAAAGAAAAATTAGTCGTCAGATATTTGATCTTGTGTGCAGGGAGGACGTACGATGGTGGAAAAGTTACAGCCTTAAGTTTTTTGAGTTGTACAAAGATGTAGTCCAAAAAGCCGAAGCTTGCCGATTACATTAATTAAGCAAAAAGACAATACCTAATTACCTAACTAAAGAGTCTTTGAATTCAAGGCTCCGAACTTTCTGTTGAAACACCAAGCTATATAAGCCACAGCTTTTTGTTTGGACTATTTGAAGCAGCGTTCTCATCATCGCGGGAATAAGACATTCCGTGTAATGGACATGGAATTTTTAGGGGAACACCCAAAGTAGATATTAGTTTTAGAATTCGACTTCTCTGATTTCCTAAAAAGTCACTGAATAATTGCACTTTGTTTGTTTGCCCAGTTGCCAAAAATTGGCTGGCGCAAAAGCTTGTAAAAAAACATAGATATCTATGTAAAATAAGTCGGTAGACACGAGTGAGATCCACAAAGCATTTTTCAAGACAAAATATATCCTAACGTGATATGTCTTTTTGATGCAAGATATATACATAGGGTGTATAATGGCGTAGCGTAAAGTTCGATCATCTGGATTGACAGTTGTTCGCACAACGCCCAACCCATTACTTATACCCCTAGGCTCACATCCATTTGAGAGTAAAAAAAAATTGTAGAAAATTAATTTCTTCGTGTTTTACCTTGAAGAAAACAAATATTTTAACAAAACTATGAACACGCTGAATTGTTGTTTAGTTTTGCGTGAATCAACCACTTTAACATTATCAATTATCTCAAACCTCGAAAACCGCAACACAAACTTGGAATTTTAAATACCTCTGTGTTAACGAGCATTTCATTTTCACTTTCAAAATCAGTTTATTAAGATTCTCTTAACTCAACCATGGATGATAAATTGAAATAAATCATTCAACTGGAAGAAGAAGGAAACCGAGGAAACAACGAAACAGGCCGTGATATGACACATTTTCCTTATACCTTTACCTACCCGTATATTTCACATATATACATAGCTATAAAGATACGTCATGTATTTAACGTGCGGGGACTTAATTTAATTAAAACAAATGATTTCGTTGTGCTGTATGCGCACTTCAATACCTTTCTTCCCTTTTAGCAGTTTAGCACATGCTTACACACTATAGGCTTCAAAGTCTGCTCTGCTTTTACTTACTCTTTCTCTTGGAATCAGTGCCCGTATAGCTTGTACCTACCTGTTTTATACTACATACTATCAACACACCACACCACATACATTTTATACTCGTTTAATATGCTTGCATGCCAACACAACGTTTACCAAACTCACGATGGCCAAGTGAAAACCTGTATTGGTAACGGAGACGTTAATGGGCTGCATCATAAAATAAAATCTCCCCTTTTCATCCTACCAACTCAACGACCAACGGACTCCGATATTAACTAATGAAGGTTCCCCGTCCTCGTCCGCTTGGCATTGGGGCCCGGGGCGGCCAATTCTGCTTAATACCACCACCCATAAAAAAACAAGCAGGGGTGAATTATGCTTATTACCACACTGAATTTTAGACACATTGCTGCCATTTTCCTGCTAATATGCTGCGTGCGCCTGCTTTTTCAAAAAACCCATGGACGCGACGACGACGACCGGCCCGATTTCAAACGTCCATGTTTTTCTCGTTTGCAAACGAATCCAAGAAGTCATTCGCCGGATACATGCGATTAGGTTAAGGATACTTTTATTCCCTGCTTTTCTACAATTTATTGTGTTGTTTAATGTAATAAGTAAATTATTATTCACCCTTGTGATGGTGTCGGCTCTGGGGTGGCTGTCCCCACAGTACCTTTAGTCGAACGGTTTTAACTTCAACTTTATGTTTGAATCATGTTTGATGTTTGTAGACGAGTATGATGTTTGCTTGACCCCCCAAGTGTTACCATAAAGCTATAGTAATGATTTGCAATGTAATTTAGATTAAAGGATATTCAGGTACCAGATGAATATATGTATATGTTTCGCCGAGTGTGCGTGGGCTTTAAAGAGGAAGCACACACTCAGCTGCTGCAGTTGGGAGAAGGCATCATTTTTACATCAATGTTTCAATATGGCAGACTGTGCCGGATTAGCCAGAAAGAAGAGTAGCACATGCTACGGGCCCCCGCGCGTTTTGGGGCCCCGCGGACTAACGTTTTCTATCCACAAAAAAGTATTATTTATATATTAGATTTAGTCACAACTCTTTTCATCAAAATGATCAACTATTATTCTATTTTTCTATCTGCTGGTCATACCAAAAATCATGCTTCGCACCACACTGCACGCAAGCTGGCAATACTGCTAAGCAAAACGGGGAATTCCTTAATATTTTCTTTGTGCTAGTCGTATTAACCCGACCGATTTGAAAAGGGTTATATTGACTACCAATCATTAAAGTTGTGCAAGACAGTTCCAAAGGCGGAACGAACATGGAAAGGTTCTTTTTTCGGTCGGAACTAGTTCCTGGAACCATGGCCGCGGAATTATTAAGGGAAATATGAGCATGATAAATAGATCGGACCGATTTACATTCAGCCGAACATGAAGCCAAATGGAACTACAACAAATGAACTATACCCCATACCTAGTGTAAAGTGTGGAAGTGGAACTACGAAGAAATGTTAATCGGTTGAACCTCTCATCATGCAAATAGTTCCACCCTAGTTCCATATCTTCTTCAAACACATTAGGAGACAGTTATAGCGAACAGGAAAACGAATCAGGAAAAAAGTTCGACTGGATAATTTATGATAATTCCACGCGTTTTGAAATACAAATGCAACACTAATCGATGACGAATAACTCAGAGAATTTTTTTGCAAAAAATATTTGCAATAGAATAATTATTTTTTGTTAAGAATGTATTTAATTATATTCCTAATGAAAATTCATTTTTCGTTCCAGCTGATTGCCATTTGACACAAAATTGAACAAATCATTCCAATCATTTGTGTTCCAATTTCTCTCGTTCCACTGACAGAATTGTGGGTGAAAAACTTTTTCTTGTGTGTTTCAATCAGGACATGAAAACTTGATGCCAGACTAGAAGTGAGGCCTGCCAACTGACATAAGGTTCCTGTTCGCTATAAACGACAATCAAAAAAAAATATTCACTTTCATACTGTTTCAACTTTTCCTGATTCGTTTTCCTGATCGCTATAACTGGCCCCTTACCTATAACATCTGTTGTAGTTTCTTCATGTTCGACTGAATGTAAATCGGTCCGATCTCATTATCATAGTCATAGTTCCTATGTTCCATGTCTTTCTTTTCGTTGTATTTCCATTCTTTCTTATTAGGAATAGGATAGGAAGCAAAAATGATCGATGCAATGTGATTGAAGTGGATATAGATCTTAAGGAGGAACTATTTGCATAAGAGGTCTGACCGATTAACATGTATCTCGTGCCTGTATGTATCTGCTATCTATAGATTTCTCATTCTTGTGTGTTGGTGTTGGTTTTGGCTGATAATTTCGCAACATATCCGTGTGTGTGTATTAGTTTCTCAATTTGTATCTAAGCAGAACTGATGTTCACTCTGTTCTTATTTCTCGTTCTCCTTCTTGTTTTGTGGCTACGTTACGTAGTCAGAACTATGGACATGTTTAAATTCAGTTTGTGGAACGAGTGGACATATATGATGTATCCGAGTGCGAACATAGTTCCTGGAACTATTTAGGTTCGGAACGACCCAACTGCCAACTCTACAATCTATAAGGAATGATCGAAATTTACGTTTGCATGATAATAATAGTACTTTCGATATGAACCATTCTTGAAAAAAAGTGGTTTCGTAATTGTGTTGAATATTGTTTTCTAACATAATATAGCGATGCAACCGATTGATTTGTTTTAGTATTCAATTATCTTTGAAATTTACTAAATAGAACAGTGCTCTAACGTAGTCAAGAAGAGAAAAGTATTCAACGATAAATAACTGCATGATGTAAGATATTTTTAGTTAAAATAAGAAATTATTATTACTTTTCACTCTGAACAATTGGTGGGTTCATTTGAAAAATCTGACCATAGCCAACCTTATAAAATAACAATTATCTAATTGTGACTTTTATTTCAAAATCAAACACCTGGACAACGGTATGAAATTCAGGTGTTTATTGTCACCATTGATAACGTACTCACTCATTTAGGTAAACCTTTTAACAGTTATCATAAAATTGCTGGTATTTTCGGAAAATTCCTAGAGCTAACATCTCTTCCACCAGAAGAAATTTTGAAAAAAATCTGTAACCTTAGTAATCTAAAGGCCCCTTGATAGAATTTGCTACAGGCCGCGCGCTGGTACAGGAGTGGAATATGGTGATGGTAAAATGATGGTTAGCTGGCATAAATATATAGGCGGACAGGTTTCACCAATTACAAGACGAAGACACTGATCTCAATAAATCATATCAGACAGACAATGAAAGTTTTTTATACAGTCTTTAGTCCATAGATTTCTATAAGACCTAAAGTGACAGTTGACAAGTGATCTAGTAATATGACTCCAACAGCATTTTTTTGTTTTGTTTGTTTTAAGAGACAGTTTGTCTATAAAAATATTGCTGAAAAAACAATACCTTTCAGCGGTTGAATTTTGACAGATCATGGCGGCCATGTTATTTTAACAATATTGTCAGTTTTTTTATAATATAGAAAATAACAAAGACCGCAGACAAAACCGTGGAATACATTTTGAAAGTTAGATAGGGGCCATGTTGTTTTGTCTGTTATCAGTTTTTCGTAATTGAAAGTAAGAGTACCCGCAAGGACAAGATACAAGAATGCGAATTCGGTAATTGAACTCTGGAAAGTGTATTGCATTTTGAATAAAAAATAAAATGCACGACTGGATCGTACTAACTTGCTCTTGTAACAAATTAAGTGTAGCTAACCACAGACAAAGTCAGTAGGCATACATTGTCTAGTTATCCTTTGCAGGTTTAAAGCCGATGTAGGCAAGATTAGTTTGATTCTTAATTTATAATGAATTATGGAATACATATGATTCAAGGAATGGTTACATAAGCACCTACTTACAAATTTATATTTAAATGGATTTGAATTATGAAAATTAGGAGGGAGCGAACCTAGGTATGTAAATATGTACACACATATGTATAAATGTAATTGAATGCCACGGATCAATGAACATTTTATAAAAAAGTATCTCAAAAATTGTATGACGGATTTTGATTAAATCCGGCTTTTTATTATTAGTTTTTTGAAAACAATTTTTTTTTAATGTTGGTTACAGTCTTGTAGAGTTTATTATATACGTGTGAAAATAAAATTTTTTGATTAGTTTTAAAAATATTGATTTTTCACAAAAATTTATTTTAATTATAAAAAAAAGGTTTTTAAAATTTTCATAGGCAGAATTAGTTTGGCTACCTAGATCTTCTCAGATATAAGATTTGAGAGAAATCCAATTTACAGTTACCGAGAAAACCTAAAGTTTAAAAAACCGTTATATGAAAAGTACCATTAATAGACTTTACCTGTAAACTTGATTCATATCAAATGATGCTATTACCAACAAAAAAAATTCTTAAAATTTTTTATTTTAGCCGTTGGAGCCGTTTTCGAGAAAAATAAGATTTTTCTGTAAGGTCATATGACAGGTACCGTGATTTTTAGGCCTAAAAGTAAAATTTCAATTTCTCCTCTGAGGAATGCCAAAATATTCACACATACCAAATTTAAAGGTAATCGCTTACGCCATTTAGGCTGCATCTCGTTATACATACAGACTCTTATTTTGGCGATTAAAAAGTAAATTTTTCTGTCGTAAGCATTATCATTTATACAGCAAATTGTTAACTAGTATCGTATTGAGGCCATAATAATATGTTGTTTATAATATTGGGCCATTGATTCTTTTTGTTTTGTCCTAAAAGCTGAAGTTATAATTTATTTTAATTTAAATTTAAAATGCAGACCACAAATGATATGAAATAAATTATTTTCCGAAACTGATTTTAGCATTTATTTCTTACCATCTTTTTTTAAATAAAAGAATAAATAATTTGACGTTTTAAGTTATTTCGACTGACATATTTGTGTGCTTTTTACCTTTAAATGTGTATATTGATGGGTTGATATGAAATTTCAGGTTGAGAGTGTAAATACAATAGGTGTTGTTTGCTTGGCACTCTGATGTCAATAAGATTTCATGAAATAATTTGCCCACTGAACGAAAGAAAAAACATTTCTGTAATAATTGCTGAAATAAAAACGAAAAAAAAAATTGCTTTTGGTGGAGCACGGTAAAGGCTCTTGCAACAATTTTTGTCCAATTCATCCCACAGAAATAGTCGCTGAGAGTTAAAGCTTACTTGAATTTCATGTTCTTCACGGAATTTGGAAGTACACACAATAATACTGTAGACGTGCTTGGAGTTTTTAGTACATGCGTGAGCAGACACAAAATTTCCGCTGTTTGGAGAGTATTCTGCGAGTCTATTTGTATTTTACAAAATTATCTCCACGTATCTATACCAAATTTGCAGAACCTTCTTATTAAGAATTCCGAAATCATAGGTTTAATTTTTTCTTCAAAAACGGTGCCTAAAACCGTGATGATAAACTCCCGCATTTATGTTACATTAGTTAGGTACATATATAAAAATATTTCCAAAATCCTCCTTCAAACCAGTGTAACCAATCAATCAATTGAGAGTGAAGAAGTTTACCTAAAGCCAATCTACTTGATCAAAGTTTTCATAATGTATTCATCCTTTCGTTCAAAACTGTCAATAGCATGCGCTCCCGCTTGAAATTCTCAAATTCAAATCTTTCAAAATCTCTTCATGACTGCACTTTTACCATGTTCAACCAAAACCGCCTCAAAGCAAAACCGAAATAAACACAATCAGAATTTTGTGTATGGCTGTGTGCAGATGACAGTGCTAGACTAAGGATTCGGTACGATACCATAAAAATAATAAAAAAAATTGAAACACTGAATCATTCCCCACGACAATACCCTCCAAGTTCCTATCAGTTATAACAACTTTACAGTATCCACCCCTTCTCCAACCGATTTCGTGTTTTGTTTTTTTCTCAACAGATAAATCGGTTGTTGATGACGGGTAGTTGTATGTATAACTAAAGGCGAAATCCTTTTATTTCCCCGTTTTGTACCCACACAATGTTTGCATTTACTGTTAATGCAATTGCTGTAAAATTATGCAAATTTGTCAAAAGCCAGTCCACGTAGTCAGTTTGCTAAAAATGGTAGCCGCGAGGTTTGGACAATTTTTTTTGTTGTTGATAGAATCTCATACTCAAGTACAAGTCCAACCCCTGTGCTCTGCTAGTCATCATCTACAAGGTAAATATATTTGCACACTGCAAATACCTACCTAAAAAAATGACAAAAACAAAAGAGAAATGCCGGTTTTCTTGTTCTCTCTCTGTGAATGTATTATTTTTTTTTGTCGCTATGTTAACCCTGTTTTGTCAATTCTTCATCGCGGTAACTGGGTGAGGTCTGAGGTCCATTTGTGTGTTAGTTTTATCCGCTCCGTTTTTCCGTATCTCTATTTTGTATCTGATGGCCGCGGTAAGGTAAATTTCACCATACAAATATATCTTAGAAATAAGGGCATTTCATCTCAGTGCACTTAATATCCAAAAACATTTTTAACTTCATTTATAACGGGTGATTTTTTTGCCACTTGGTTTTTGACGTTTATATTTTTGACAGATCACACATGACAAATTCCACGAACATTTGACATTTCGATTCAGTATTGTTTGCAATTTCATCATGAATAGACTTACGCCTGAACAACGTTTGCAAATTATTGAAATTTATTATCAAAATTCGTGCTCTGTGAAAAATGTGTTTCGCAAGCTACGTCCAAACCATGCATCAATTGAGAGGCGAATTTGGTGAGCAGTTGATCTCACGTTTTGGCGCAGTCAATTGGCCACCAAGCAAGATCATGTGATTTGACCCCGTTAGACTATTTTTTGTGGGGCTATGTTAAGTCTATTGTCTATGGGGACAAGCCAAATACGATTGCTGCCTTGGAAGCCAACATTGAACGCGTCATTGGTGAGATTCCGGCCGAAATGTGTGAAAAAGTTTGCCAAAATTGGACCTTCAGAATGCCGCGGGCAACATTTAAGTGAAATTATTTTTAAAAAGTAAATGGCAGAAATTGATTTATCGATCCAAATAAAAATTTCATTCACTTTTTACAAGTTTCTGTGTTTTTTTGAATTTTCAAAAACAAAGCTCTTAAAAAATCACCGTTTATAAGCAGCTTTTCTTTCCTGGAGAACCAGGATCTAAAACATTCATGTGTGTGTTGAAAGAAGACGGAAACAAAATTTTAAACATTTTGGTTTAAGCTAACTAATAATTGGGAAAAGAAACTTATCAACAAAACCTGATCTTAGATACAGAGCAGTCCTATTATACGAGTACTATTAAAATTTCATCTTAAATACCGTTATTAATTCCATGGGCCTTAAATCCTTTCTGAGTAAACCAACAAGAAAAAGAATGCTGTTTTAAGTGCACAGAACATATCAAGCGAATGGTACAGGGCTGATGATGTATTGACCCAATAGAGTGAAATCGTCTTCTGTTCTAATGTCGACTGCCGCCATTTATGTAACTTCTCATAAGGCTCAATGTAAAAAAAATGCTTGTTCAGCTCTGAATTTAGCGTACTTTTTAGGAAATTCTTCGGACATAAAAATGAAGGTCTGCACCAAAATTCAGCTTTGTCAGAATTTTTTCGAAGTGAATGTCTTATTTTCCTAGACTATTTTGTATTGTGTCTCAATTATTATGAAATACATTTTTAGTTTATTTTAAGAAAATGATTGTAAAGTATTTAAACTACCTTTTTAAAGGTTTTTGTAAGCGAAACTTTGGTATAATAAACGTGAATTAAAAATTGACAGTTAAATAGAATTCTGAACTCTTCTTGATAAGAATTTGATTACTTTTTTCGGTACCTCTCTTATAAATTATAAACAATCACCTGCAAAGTACACATATTACAAGGATATGCTCTTCCTATTTTCCATTTTCTTTCAAATTCGCGCATGTGTCAAAATTCAGATACAATTTTATCACACATGACTTAAGTCAAACTGCTATACATAGTTGTAACAAGGGTGATTGCTACTCCTTAATAACAGTTATAAATACCTACTGCAGAAATAACAAGTATGGAACAACAATTGCAAGTCAAATGCCAATTTTAATAAGCTATTTCCTACTCGAATTTTACAAATAATTATTTATCATTCTTATATCTACTTTCTACATTCCCCTATTCGGTTCGATTAAAATAAAATTTGATAGATTTAAATATTATTCCAATAACAATTATTTTGTATCTTCTGTTCCCTGTTACTGAATACGTCTTGCTTAAATAATGGACACATCGCTATTTGTATGTGGATGTCTCAAATATCAAGAGTTGATGTGTAAGATCTTAACATTTGCGTAATGTATGACAAACAATTTTGACATCACATGCACAACAAGAGCATATAATATTTGTTAACTGTGCAATACAGTAGTTCGAGTTGAGATTCACTATTGTTTCATCGACTTCACATGTAAGAAAATTTATCGGCAGATTTTTTCATTGTGATCGCAGAGTGCGCAATCAGTGATCTAGTTTTGTAACGCCCTTACAATCAAATTAATAAACTTGGACTATTGAAGGTTTGGGACTGAGCGTTTTTTATAAATATTATGTTAGAGACGGATTTAGTTTTGTTGTTGTAACGCAAATAAATAGATGATCTACTATGGATCACGGAAAAATAAAATACGGCTAATGTTGTTGTGTGCAACTGGATAATGTTGCTTTTTCGAACTATTCCAGACATAACAGGCTTTAGGAGGGGAAAGGGACTGCCAATAGACTGCTTCAATAGTTTGGGCGTGGTCTCAAAGTGAACTGCTCTACATGCAACGGTTTCACCCATCTGAGTTAATATAAAGCCTTTACTGGATGAATGGAAGAATCGTGGAGAATGGAAAATTGTGGAGTTTCTGACCGCGATATATATGACGTGTTTAAAGCTGCTTAAGTAATTGTGACTTTTGGAAGACACCAAATTATCTTGGAATAATGATTTTAGGGAAAATAGGTTAATAAAACCAAAGTAACTTCTGTAAATAAAATTGAAAAAAATGCACGATCAAATTTAATCACATTATTTTTAGTAAAAACAGCTCAATATATTTCAAGCCTTTTTAAATTAATTTTTGCTTACATGTACAAGATTACTTAAAATGTTTCTAAAGAAATTTTTAGTATGACAGTTTTAAGTATGTTATTACATAAATTTAAAATCTGAATTCATAAAAATATTATTTTTTTTCTGAAACACCCAAAAACGTGCACAAACGTTTTTTTTAAATCAAAATCGTTAGCGCCCTTTTCGAGATAATTATCATTTAATTGTATATAAAATTGTGGTGCAAGTGCCTTTATTTTTAGGGCCAGAAAAAACGATTAAAAATTAATTGGAGGCAATCACCCAAGCCACTTAAATACCAGGCTTAAAGAAAATCGCTTCAGCTGTTTATGGTGTAGATCAATCTACAGACAGACAGACATGCGGAATTTGGGACCCACTTTTGGTGTTATCTATCACCTTAAGAACAATTTTAATTAAAATGTCGAGTTCTATTTTTTTTTCAAATGAAAAACTTGCCCTATATACACAGAGTTAACTAACTGCAATTTAAGGCTGAACTACGGGTAAGTTACAAATAATTACTCATATTCAACATGTGCTTTAATAAGCTAAGTGTAGTCTATGGCGAAATTCATCTTCGTAGTGGATGACTTCCTTTGCATCTCCACTGATGTTTAAAGAGTTTTTTTTCTTTTTTGAGATATTTTCACGAACTCGTTTTTTTATTTGAATTTTCTAACATCTCTTACCGATCGTGGTTGAATGCACAACGCCGAGGAATTCCATATTAGTCCTGATTTTCGATTTGACAAACGAGCGCAAGCACTTGGGTTACTTTTGGGAGCATTTTTTTTCTTATTATTTTTGTATTTAGTCGTTTGTGTTGTTTTTCAAGAAAAGCACTTGCACTGGTTAAGGCAGCGAGAGCGAGGGAGAGAGATAATCGGTTGGGCAAATTGAGTAAACAGATGCAGGACTCCCGCATCAGCATCCGCCGCATCCGCATCCCTTTGATGTTATGTGTGTATGTTTTGTGAAGTGTACCGCTCGCGTTGATCCCTTGTGTATATTTCCTGATGTTGGCGGTACAGTAAGTTAGGTGGATAGAGGGTTGCAAATCAAGTCTATTTGTACCTGCAAATCAACCAAATGTTGACAATTTGTCTGGATGCTATATATGTATGTATGTAGGTGTACCAACGTTTTGGTGTGGTTTTGTGTGCTGTGCATTGTGCAATTGTGTGTTAGTGTTTGTTGTTGATTTTTAAATGGCTTTTTCCCTGCCCTTTATATAATGTTGGCTGCCATGCTTGCAAGTTTACCTTTGACTCGGTTAGTAATTGGGTAAATTGCTCTGATATAACTCGGAATTAGGGCCTTGCTGACTTTTGGTTACTAATGAGAGAGCGGGCTGTGTGTGAGGAATTAACCGTATGTACCAATCTAACTTTCTTTGCTAATCGAATGGTTTGTACCTTTATTTGTGTTTGGGCTTGCGATTACGTATATAAAGCCTGATTTTATACAGAAAGACTAAAGAGGTACATGCGGTCTTTCTGATTGGTAAGAGTTTGATATTTGGATATGTTTTTTTTCGAAATATTTGCAGACAACATGTATGTGTGGACAACATCTAGTATGCTATAAGGCAATTGGTAGAACTATGCGATGGATTTCATCAATGAATTTTTTTGGTGAATTCATCAATGGATTCATCGACTATTTCCATCGATGAGTAGTATGTTATGATTTCATAAGAAAACGGTTGAGCATTTTTTCATCAGTTAACTAAATTCAAATGAATTGAATGCTTAGAATTCACTACATTTTCACTTACAAAATCATGAAGGATGATTCCACTGCTGAAGAGTAATGTATAGGTTCATGAGTTCGTAAATGATGTTTGGTTCTCTGCAATGCGGTGGTTGTTTTGTTTTCTTTCCGAGAAGAATGCAAACAAAAAAGCCTTACAAAAATAGGTTTTATCTGTCATGGGAAGAGTGACGAACATTGTCTTTTTTCTACCTGCAACGAGAAATGCGCTCAGTGGTCAGTCTTCGCTGGTCATGACATAAGTTCGTAGTTTTTTTTGGAGAAAGTGAAAAAAACATATAAACCAGAACTTTCAGTTTTCTTCGCGAAAGTTTATTTTTTTTATCAAAATGTTTTTTGTTTTATTCAGAAATTGTATTGAGCCAGCTGAAAGGTTTCAATAATTAACCTTAAGATATTTGGCGACTGGTGGGTATTTTTTCGACTTTATTCAAAACAAAATTTAAAAACGCCAATATTTCTTTTAGCGCATTATACTCAATACGTAATGCTGTCGGCTGAAAGTGCAAAACCTACGCAGCAGAATTAACAAAATGATTTGCTAAGACCGACATCAGATCAAATTTAAAACAATCAATTATTGATAAGGTTTTCTTTCGCATCAAGATCTTATCAAGACTACATTTTAATTATTATTAGCTAAACGTTTTTATTTTTTTAAATTAATATTTATATTATTGAATAATCGTCGAATTAAATTAATAAAAACATATGCAATGTTTTTGTTTCCTTAAAAAACTATATTTCCTCTTTCACAGAAAACTGACAGATGTTATTTAATGCATACAGAAGGAGAAAAAAAAAGAAGTAGGTATCATACAGGCTTTACCTAGTGATTTCATAATTGAACATTCATGGCATTTTCCACCATATAAAATTCATATGCGAATTAACGAGTTGCTATTTTTCACCTGCTGAATAAGCATCTCTAGGTCAACTAGTGATTTCACAGCTTACCGTTCATGCCATTTTTCATCACATATAATTTGCTTATGAATAAACTAGTTACCCCTACTTCGTGATTTCACTGTTAAATATTCACCCCGAAAATCACTTGGTGAATGCCAATGACAGCCCCATGTTAAATTCATCGATGTTTTCATACCAAATTCATGGGGTGTAGCTTCCACTAATTGATGAAAAAGTTGGTGATTCATGCATGAATTTTTTGAAATTTCCTACTGTAATGAAATCTGAAAATCTGAAGTCTACACGAACAACATAATAAAATATCTACGAGAAAGTTCAGTAAGTAGATATACCAGGAATATTTTCATGCTGATTGTATTTTTTTATAAGCTCCAGTGAAACGAGACAGCTTCAGGCACACCTATGCCTTCCACGTCTAGATCAAATAGATAATCCGAAAAAATGTTCAATTCACCAGAATCAAGAATCTGTTTAATCGTTCGACAGACAGACAGACGGAATTGCAGGACTCACGTTTTTTTTTTTATTTTCTCTATCATCGTGATGTCAAGTTTGATTAAAATTTCGAGTTCGATTTTTTTCCAAATGCAGAACTTGCCCTAAATCGCAAGTAAATACGAAAATGTATTTGTTTCCTCAAAACAAAATAAAAAGTTTAAAAGAATTGATTTTGCGTAAATTTGTATTATTGTAATTATGGCAGAAAAGGGGGAAAATTAAAATTGGAACACCTCTAAAGGGGAATTTCTCTTGAAGCACCTGACAGCACTGGGCGATATTATTGTAAAGATACTGAAGAAAGGCGACCTTGAAAAAATGCCATTATTAACTTTATTCTCGAACGGATAAGAGGAATTATAGAGACATCATGCTCTGGAGACACAAAGCGGAATTTCGCATTAACACACTGCAAATAATTCTCGAACAATCATCTCATTTAAAGCTGTTTCTATACCTCATGTTTGTAGATTATAAGACGATATTAAAGGGTTATGGTGAATGTATCTGAAAATTATGAGAACAACGCAAGGTATTTCGCGGTGAGCTTGGTACAGCTTTCCTATTCATTTTACGTGCATCAAGTAGTAAGAAACTGAGATGTGTGGATACCGATTCTGTTTTTATTGTTAGTCGGCGATATACTAACTGTTACGCTTGGAATTAACGAGAGGCAAGTAATCAAATCTTAAAAGCTTTCGATTATTTCGATGCTATTTGTATCATTTCAAATAGGGTGGATCAGTTACACCAAATGCGCCAATTGTTATGGTAAGCTATTATAAGGTCAACTACAAAAGTTTCTGCAGATCAGTGGAAGCACACCCCAGTAGATTATAAACGGTGATTTTTTAAGAACTTGGTTTTTGTAAATTCAAAAAAACACAGAAACTTGTAAAAAGTGAACGAAATTTGTATTTGGATCGATAAATCAATTTTTGCCATTTACTTTTTAAAAATAATTTCACTTAAATGTTGCCCGCGGCTACGCTTCAGGTGGTCCATTCTGAAGGTCCAATTTTGGCAAACTTTTTCACACATTTCGGCCGGAATCTCACCAATGACGCGTTCAATGTTGGCTTCCAAGGCAGCAATCGTGTTTGGCTTGTCCCCATAGACAATAGACTTAACATAGCCCCACAAAAAATAGTCTAACGGGGTCAAATCACATGATCTTGGTGGCCAATTGACTGCGCCAAAACGTGAGATCAACTGCTCACCAAATTCGCCTCTCAATTGATGCATGGTTTTGCGTGCAGTGTGGCATGTGGCACCGTCCTGTTGGAACCACATGTCGACCGAGTTCAATTCTTGCATTTTCGGCAAAAAAATATCTGTTATCATCGAACGGTACCTTTCTTCATTGACCGTAACCCTGCGGCCTTCATCGTCCTTGAAGAAGTACGGCCCAATGATGCCGCCTGCCCATAAACCGCACCAAACAGTGTATTTTTCGTGATGCATTGGTAGCTGCTGAATTGCCTCTGGCTGCTCTTTACTCCAAATACGGAAATTCGGCTTATTCACGTATCCATTTAGCCAAAAATGAACCTCGTCGCTGAAACGGACGTAGCTTGCGAAACACATTTTTCACAGAGCACGAATTTTGATAATAAATTTCAATAATTTGCAAACGTTGTTCAGGCGTAAGTCTATTCATGATGAAATGGCAAACAATACTGAATCGAAATGTCAAATGTTCGTGGAATTTGTCATGTGTGATCTGTCAAAAATATAAACGTCAAAAACCAAGTAGCAAAAAAATCACCCGTTATATGTATTATCGTGGAATAGACTTTGAAGTTGCCAATAGTATAAACATGACTCAAAGGTGCTGTTTGGTAAGCTTTCTCCTATGTAGAACTCCAACGTAACAACGCTGCGGACCAAGTTAAAACGCTTCGAGTCCAAAGGAAAAATCCATGCTATTTTCCCCCTGCGTACCCAGGAAATGCTTCGCCAACACCTCGACCAGACGCCATTTAGGGGTGGCCGTGGCGCGATAGTTGTGTGTTCGCCTGTCAACCTTATGGTCACAGGTTCGATTCCTGCCGTAGTCTATGTCCTCTTATTTTCCAATAAAACTAATTTAAAAATAAATGTCATACAATGAGTTGCTGGTTTACTCATCACATGCTGTTTAGGCATATCACTAACAACATGTGATTGAGTGAAACTAGTGTACCAATAAATGTGGCAACGAATAAAAAAATAATCTAAATTATAAGGGACATAGATAAATAAGACACGGAACTTCTCCGCAATAGTTCAGCCGCCATCCCTGGAGATAAAATCTGAGACAACAACCACCTTCAGTATTAGAACATCGCGCCACACACCTTTCCTATCCTTCTTTCTCTTCCTCAACCTGACGCCCGCGCTATGTTGAAACATTTAAAGGGTAGTATAATCCCTTGAGCGCGTGTAGATTATTAAAAAAAAAAAATACTCTTATAAACGGATGTCTTCAAAACTTTCTCAAGATTCGTTATCTACAAATTACAAGGAGTCTATCTTGATATTTTTTCAATAAAAATTGAACTGGATTACAGTACAGAAACTAAACCTTCGTGAGGAATACTCCGTATGTATGACGAGTTGTAAGACCAGGAACAACATGGTGGTCAACTGCATTTAACTTGCTTCAGTCGTGCTTAATTTTCAAATGTGAACATCAGCTAAAGCACCATACCACGAATCGAAAAAATTGAAGCAATCTATTGCTGACATATGATCCAAGAGAAGTTAAAGTTTTGCTTTCTATTCCACTTACCTCCTTCCCATCATCCTAGCTTCTTTACACAGAGTCAACTCATTTATAAAACTATCATCACATAAACTAGATTTCACTCAACTAAATCCATTTAAATTTACATGTTATTCATATTCAAAGCTACATAAAATAGTAATTTAATTGTTTTTTGGAAATAACAAAACCTGACACCTAATCACATCACTAGAGTACAGTGTTACCCAGTTTTGTGACTACACACAAGCGACAAACCTTCAACCTCAGCCTCTGAAACACACCTCCATCAATGTGTAATTCTACAATATTAATATTCATAGTCAAGGCGTGAAATTAAATAATAATAAAACAATTTCAACAAATATTACAGTTGGGAACGGACAGCGAGGCAGCTCTTCATTAATCCCCAAATGCCAAGGGAACCACTCCGAGTGGCGAATATCCAAACAACAATAGTTCCATAGTTTGCCATTGTTTTGCATTGCGCTATAGTTGGTATACAGGATATTATTTCAGATTCGCCACATACGAGTATGGGTAATGCTATATGTATGTGCTCGATGCTGTTCTCATTTGCATTTTTAATTGCAATTGCAGTGGTAGATTCAAGTGGGGTATATGCCCTTAACCGCCATGGTGCCCGCACTCGAAATTACATTATGTTCATGTGAAAATAGTTGTGGGACTCAGATGTGTGTCCGCGATGATCGCCATTCTTTGCCACAGATATTAACTTTGTTGGGGAACTCTAGTAATGTGGCACCTGTTTGCCAGGATACACAAATACCTACATACTATTCTATTGCACACGAGGCCGAAAACAAAAACTCCCATTAAAAAGTCGCAGAGGACAGGACATCAGCAATGTATATATCTCCCGGGCGATACACAAGGAGATAAACAGCATCAAGAGGACCCGGTTCATTTGAATTGCTCATCTCCATGACGGCCGGCCGGCGCGGTCAAAATATGAAGCATAACATCATAAATGCATGGAAACGTTTATTGCTACATGAGCCAATGTCCTTGTTGTGAATTATGAAACAAACATATAGTAGTAGCCAGGATGCACGAGTTCGTGGAAATTCAGTTGGAAAATTATTTTTGATTAAATTTGCATAGCATGTTGTGGATGGTTTTGGTGGGCTGATATTCGTCTGTTGGACTCCGCCACTACTGCTAGTCCAGCTAACCGCCCGTATTTGGTATGGCATGACAGCGGCAGCGACACAATGGCCGGCGGCGGCCGGCGTTCTGAGACCTATCGGCTACGCACAGGTATATTTTCCCTGATCTGATTTTTGACGCAGCGGAATCGTGAAATTAATTGAATTCGATTATGTGGAGTTAAAGCATGAATTTCGCTTGTGTAAGCAGCATATGGCAGTGAGATGGGTTTTTTATTGAATATCTTCATAATATTATCCTCACTTTCTCTCTGTTTCTATCTGTATTATCCTGACGAGTGACGATAATCGTATATTTCTGATCAGGTTTAATTTTTAATGTGCATATACCCGTAAGGACCTATATTGCTCATATATATAAATTAAGTCAACACCTGGCTCATAATCTGTGAGGGGCACTGTTGACTGAATTATACTTTCAATAGTTAGACACTGAACGATTTGAATAAAACTAATTCATTCTTCTGACATTCTTCTTACAAAATAATGATTTTTTTTTTGTTTGGAACTTATAAGTAGTAGTAGTAGAATGTGATTTTATTTGATAATTTACAGAAGTTTACATATATTTACAAATTCACAAGTATAGCATTGGCTTTTGCCGTCAGCCAGAAAAAAAGGTATTATTCAAACATTGAAATTGAAAAGATTAGACTCCTTTAAGATGATCACAACAAAAAAATAAAAATACATATTTTGTTTTCTTATTAAAAAGCTTCATTTAAAATTTGATTTCTGTAGTCAAGGGCTGTTTTAACGTAGCTTGATAACATTATCCAATCTTGACCATTCAAGACATTTGCAGCTTCATCAACAGTTAAATAGTTTTTCTTCAAGTACTGTCTCCGTATTGCTTGCAGGATCGGACATGTTCCTATAAAATGGAGAACATTTTCTGTCGTACGTAGATTGCATAAACTGCATTCCGTACTTCCATCAGGTCCGTAAGGTATGTAGTTCAGTCGTAGTAATTCTCCTCTGGTTTTGAAAATTAAAGAGATTGTTTCTATTGTATATCGGTCGTTGAAGTAATTGTTAGGTCCAAGGTCGTATCTCAGGAGCTTATACATGTTTCGGGTACAACTCCGTTGGGCTGACTCCTTAAATTTAACAAATAAAGAATCTTCAATCCTTAGTAACAATTCTGGAAAAACGTCTTTCCAATCACCAGTATTTCTTTCTACCAACTGGATGTCGTGCTGAACTTCAAGTCGTGACCATTCTTCGAAGAACTGTGATTTTTGCGATAGCAGATATTTTGCGATAATATTTGGCAGACGGTGATTTGGGAGAGCCATAACCTTTGCAATGTAGAACAAATGCAACTTGAGGGAAAATACGTAGAGCGGAGACACCCCGGTCTCCAAATGTAGCATATATGTAGGTGTGTTTTCGGGGAGCCAAAAGATCTTTTTCAAAAAATACCTCAGTAATTTTTCTACTTCCTCATATTGAAGAAACCCCCATACTTGACCAGCATAGCACATCACTGACCTCATAACTGCTTCGAAAAGTTTATATTTAGCACTCGGGGTTGTCTGTTTTTTTCCAAGGACCCCCCTCCAGTTGCAGTTGATGGCTTTTTTTGCTTCTATAAGCTTTTCCTGCAGATGCTTTTTGAACGACATCTGAGGCGTAATGATGACTCCAAGATATTTATATTCCCTCACCAACTCAAGCTCCACATTTTCCCACATCCATTTCTCCTCCCTTGCATATCGCCCTGTGCCATTTCGAAATATCATTACTTTAGATTTGTTAGTGTTAACTGTAAGACCCCAATTACGGCAGTACAGTTGCAATTTATTAATCATTATTTGCATCATATTTGGAGTCTCCGCAAAAATGACAATGTCGTCCGCATACATCAAAGTTTTTATTACTGTACCAGCAAAACTAATACCTCCAGGCAAAAACGATGTAAGGTCATCCAAGAAAAGCGAAAACAGAAGTGGACTCAAAAGACAGCCCTGCTTGACCCCGGAAGAAGTATGAAACCAGGAAGATCCTTCATTTC
Source organism: Philhelius pedissequus (assembly GCA_910595825.1). Lineage (NCBI taxonomy): Eukaryota > Metazoa > Arthropoda > Insecta > Diptera > Syrphidae > Philhelius > Philhelius pedissequus. Next base: position 34,284,885 of record OU343160.1, read on the forward strand.
CATCCCATACTGCTGTGAGGTTTTGCTCATACAGCCCTCGTAATATTTTGAGTATTTTCGACGATAAGCCTAGACAACATAGTTTGTAGAAAAGGGCATTTCTGTCGATTGAGTCGAAGGCAGCCTTGAAGTCAACGAAGAAAGCATATAACTTTTTCCCTTTGTCTAGGTATGATCTAGCAATGCAAGTTAGTGAAAATATGTTATCGACTGTTGCATATTCTTTCCTGAAGCCGGCTTGAAACTCCCTTAGAAGATTATTTTGTTGTATCCAGTTTAACAGTCTGTCTTGAATGACACCAGTAAAAATTTTCATAACAGAGTTCATAAAGGATATGCCTCTGTAATTGTTAGGGTCGCTTACATCGCCTTTTTTAAACAGTGGGACGATAATATTCCTCCTAAAGCTTTCTGGAATTTCACCAGAATTGAAAATATAATTATAGCTTTCAGTAAGCTTAATCAAAAAAGTTTCTGTAGCGTATTTGTAAAATTCGTACGAAACACGGTCATCCCCTGGAGCCTTGTTAAGATTGCATCTGTGTAGGACTTTCATTACTTCTTGAACTGAGAAAGCACGGTCGAAATCTTCATTTTCTACTTAAGGACTAGCATATAATATTTGACTTGGTCTTGGTGGTGCACCTAGAAGTTGTTCGAAATGGTGAGCAAGTATACTCGTACTTATTATTGTTTTCCTTGCAAAAGGTATACCGTTGAGTGTACGTGCCAGCTTCCAAAAGGATCGACTGTCTCTTACTTCCGACAATCTTTGCATGAGGTATTGGGAGTATTGCTTTTGTTTTTCTTTGCAAAGGTGTTTGAAAGCTTTATTCGCCTCTTGATACATCCTTTTTGCGAAATTCGATTTTGTTGCCCTGAGGAGTCGCAAAAAACACTTTTTCTTGCTCTCTCACAATTTGCATCAAACCATTGATCTTTCCAGCTTTGCAAACGGACTGTTTGAAATGATTGTGCGGCCTGAGATACGCATGTAACTAATGTCTCAATACCATGGACCGATTCAATTTGCTCATTACTTACAGAATCAAGAGATTGGTTAAGAACTCTTTGATACAGTTCTAAAAAAGAATTCTTCCATTGAAGTTTTGGTATCAGCTTCATGTTTTCGTTGGTGTAACCCGGTTCTTCATCAAATCGACATTTAACATTCAGTGGCAAATGGTCAGAATAAACCAGCTCATCTACTTTTAAATCATCTACATACTCGAACCATTTTCCACGAATGAGACAGTAATCTATTGTGGAACAAGATGTACCTCTTATAAAAGTAAAATGACCTTCTCGATCACTTTTAGTTCTCCCGTTCAACATTGTCAGACCAATCGATTCACACATTTCTATGAATCTTCTCCCATTTCCATCTATTTTCTCGTCCCGAGCAGATCTAATTATACTAATTGACGCTGGTGTAAAGTCTGGTTCCATCTGTAACATCGGAGAAATTCCTACCCTAGCGTTGCAGTCTCCGATCAGCATAATATTTTCTTTGCCTAGTTCCATTAGGAAGTCGTACAATCCTGCGAAGTCATCCATCCATTTATTACAGTTAATATAAATCGGAACGATGTAAAATTTCTGATGTGTAATGGTCATTTCAATAACAATCCTGTTCATCTCAGTGACAAATCAGCATCTAGTACATTCCTTAAATGATTTTTTGATTCCAAATAGACATCCTCCACTTGCACTTCCGTATACATGAGTTCTTGTGGCTGGGGTCCATTTCAATATAAATTCTGGGAAATAGTTTTCATATTTGGAACTTATAATGGGTATTACTTTAATTTTTAATTTAATAAATATTGAATTACAGTGAAAGTTTATTTAAAATAGGTATTTAGTTTATTTTCTATTAACCTATAAACTGTCAAACCCAAGAAAATGACAGTTTTAGTCAAACAATATTGAGACATTACGGATTGTTCTGGAAAGGTGCAGTTTTAGGTTAGGAATGCTGAGTAACATTTGTAGCGAAATACTCATCAAACTTTAACACAAAGTGTCCACTCTATCAGCATACGATATTAATAGAATCTAAAATCTCTCTAACTAATCTAAAAATAGCTTGACATTTGTAGAGATTTCGAGAAAAAAAGAATTGGAACGAACTAACCTTAAATGTCAACATACATTTTTGTATACTTATATATCTATCAAACTATTAACAGTAAACTCTATAGAAATAAGGCTGAGATATCAATTAATTAAGATTGATGTCAAAATTTATTGTAAAACTTAATCGAATTCGTTTAAAATTAGAAAATACTGATGCAAACCGAAATTTTCCGGTGAACTCCAAATGCAAAGCGAAATATTACAAGCTGACAAATTTAAGGAGAATTCTGTCAGCTGTAGAAAACACAATTGACAAGTTGTGACTAGACATGTGCCAAATTGTTAGATATAATTTTTCTAATACATACGTATTTCCAATATATACAATATGACAATAAAATCAATAATTAGTGGCAAAATAAGTTATAAAAATAAAATTGAATAACTTTTTATTAATGTAAAACGATTAAGACACACAACAAATAGAAATTTTAAATTTTATTTCAACAGGTATCGTCGATCTTCAATAAAAAGTTGTTATTGCTATTCTGTTTTTCCGTAGCTGTTACTGAAATATTGACCCATCTCTGTTGTTACAGTTTGCTTGTTAAGATTTTGCAAGTAATTAAATTGCAAAGGAAATAAGTGGAGAATTGTATTTGTTAAGAAATCTATAGCTAAGCTATCCAATAAAATTACATCTTTCGACGTGCAAGAGCTGGAAAACGAAAAGTAGCGATTATAGTCACTTATAATATTGGCGTGTCATTTTTTAAGGGATTTTTCGTTTCACATTAGCAGAAAATTAATTTTCAGATCATATTGATTTTTCACTTAAGAGAATTTCAATAAAACGTGTTTAAACGGTTTTTAATGAAATTCAATTCAATTGGCCCTTTATTTGGTATGTCTGAAATTTGTTAGATTGTGGAGGCCATGTTGTCACCACAATACTAGCTAAATTCGCTGTAAATTGTTAGAGATGAGTAAATACATGGCAATTCTCACACGGTTATAGATAGAGATGATATGAGAACAGGGGAGGTGGCTAAATACAAAAATAGACATATTTTTTGCTTACATAAGAAAATTGACAGCAGATGAAGGACTGGAAAAACAGAGTATGCCACTTTAAGATATGTTAGGTTGTGACCCGATGAATTCAATATGATTAAAAGCTTCCAATGCTTGCAATCATTAGGTTCGCTAACGTTGAGATTACAACCTAGAAGCCAAGTTCACCCATCGATCTAGGTTTCCTAGAGGACATCAACTCATCTATATACAACAATCCCATTGGTCAGCGACAGAAATCCTCTTGGTCATCCCGTTAATAACACCAATTTCAACTTCCCTGTGGAAATCAGTAACACTATTCCCAAAAGTCCCCAGAAGAAATCAGTTGGACTAGATAACGTATCAATTTCGTTTCCACAGTCCGTTGTTTTCCCACTTTTTGGTCCATAATAACTCTATCAACAACTCCTGTTTCCCCAGCAAAAATTGAAGCAGGCGAAAGTTGTTGATTTTCCATACGAAGGGCTGTTTTAACGTAGCTTGATAACATTATCCAATCTTGACCATTCAAGACATTTGCAGCTTCATCAACAGTTAAATAGTTTTTCTTCAAGTACTGTCTCCGTATTGCTTGCAGGATCGGACATGTTCCTATAAAATGGAGAACATTTTCTGTCGTACGTAGATTGCATAAACTGCATTCCGTACTTCCATCAGGTCCGTAAGGTATGTAGTTCAGTCGTAGTAATTCTCCTCTGGTTTTGAAAATTAAAGAGATTGTTTCTATTGTATATCGGTCGTTGAAGTAATTGTTAGGTCCAAGGTCGTATCTCAGGAGCTTATACATGTTTCGGGTACAACTCCGTTGGGCTGACTCCTTAAATTTAACAAATAAAGAATCTTCAATCCTTAGTAACAATTCTGGAAAAACGTCTTTCCAATCACCAGTATTTCTTTCTACCAACTGGATGTCGTGCTGAACTTCAAGTCGTGACCATTCTTCGAAGAACTGTGATTTTTGCGATAGCAGATATTTTGCGATAATATTTGGCAGACGGTGATTTGGGAGAGCCATAACCTTTGCAATGTAGAACAAATGCAACTTGAGGGAAAATACGTAGAGCGGAGACACCCCGGTCTCCAAATGTAGCATATATGTAGGTGTGTTTTCGGGGAGCCAAAAGATCTTTTTCAAAAAATACCTCAGTAATTTTTCTACTTCCTCATATTGAAGAAACCCCCATACTTGACCAGCATAGCACATCACTGACCTCATAACTGCTTCGAAAAGTTTATATTTAGCACTCGGGGTTGTCTGTTTTTTTCCAAGGACCCCCCTCCAGTTGCAGTTGATGGCTTTTTTTGCTTCTATAAGCTTTTCCTGCAGATGCTTTTTGAACGACATCTGAGGCGTAATGATGACTCCAAGATATTTATATTCCCTCACCAACTCAAGCTCCACATTTTCCCACATCCATTTCTCCTCCCTTGCATATCGCCCTGTGCCATTTCGAAATATCATTACTTTAGATTTGTTAGTGTTAACTGTAAGACCCCAATTACGGCAGTACAGTTGCAATTTATTAATCATTATTTGCATCATATTTGGAGTCTCCGCAAAAATGACAATGTCGTCCGCATACATCAAAGTTTTTATTACTGTACCAGCAAAACTAATACCTCCAGGCAAAAACGATGTAAGGTCATCCAAGAAAAGCGAAAACAGAAGTGGACTCAAAAGACAGCCCTGCTTGACCCCGGAAGAAGTATGAAACCAGGAAGATCCTTCATTTCCATCCCATACTGCTGTGAGGTTTTGCTCATACAGCCCTCGTAATATTTTGAGTATTTTCGACGATAAGCCTAGACAACATAGTTTGTAGAAAAGGGCATTTCTGTCGATTGAGTCGAAGGCAGCCTTGAAGTCAACGAAGAAAGCATATAACTTTTTCCCTTTGTCTAGGTATGATCTAGCAATGCAAGTTAGTGAAAATATGTTATCGACTGTTGCATATTCTTTCCTGAAGCCGGCTTGAAACTCCCTTAGAAGATTATTTTGTTGTATCCAGTTTAACAGTCTGTCTTGAATGACACCAGTAAAAATTTTCATAACAGAGTTCATAAAGGATATGCCTCTGTAATTGTTAGGGTCGCTTACATCGCCTTTTTTAAACAGTGGGACGATAATATTCCTCCTAAAGCTTTCTGGAATTTCACCAGAATTGAAAATATAATTATAGCTTTCAGTAAGCTTAATCAAAAAAGTTTCTGTAGCGTATTTGTAAAATTCGTACGAAACACGGTCATCCCCTGGAGCCTTGTTAAGATTGCATCTGTGTAGGACTTTCATTACTTCTTGAACTGAGAAAGCACGGTCGAAATCTTCATTTTCTACTTAAGGACTAGCATATAATATTTGACTTGGTCTTGGTGGTGCACCTAGAAGTTGTTCGAAATGGTGAGCAAGTATACTCGTACTTATTATTGTTTTCCTTGCAAAAGGTATACCGTTGAGTGTACGTGCCAGCTTCCAAAAGGATCGACTGTCTCTTACTTCCGACAATCTTTGCATGAGGTATTGGGAGTATTGCTTTTGTTTTTCTTTGCAAAGGTGTTTGAAAGCTTTATTCGCCTCTTGATACATCCTTTTTGCGAAATTCGATTTTGTTGCCCTGAGGAGTCGCAAAAAACACTTTTTCTTGCTCTCTCACAATTTGCATCAAACCATTGATCTTTCCAGCTTTGCAAACGGACTGTTTGAAATGATTGTGCGGCCTGAGATACGCATGTAACTAATGTCTCAATACCATGGACCGATTCAATTTGCTCATTACTTACAGAATCAAGAGATTGGTTAAGAACTCTTTGATACAGTTCTAAAAAAGAATTCTTCCATTGAAGTTTTGGTATCAGCTTCATGTTTTCGTTGGTGTAACCCGGTTCTTCATCAAATCGACATTTAACATTCAGTGGCAAATGGTCAGAATAAACCAGCTCATCTACTTTTAAATCATCTACATACTCGAACCATTTTCCACGAATGAGACAGTAATCTATTGTGGAACAAGATGTACCTCTTATAAAAGTAAAATGACCTTCTCGATCACTTTTAGTTCTCCCGTTCAACATTGTCAGACCAATCGATTCACACATTTCTATGAATCTTCTCCCATTTCCATCTATTTTCTCGTCCCGAGCAGATCTAATTATACTAATTGACGCTGGTGTAAAGTCTGGTTCCATCTGTAACATCGGAGAAATTCCTACCCTAGCGTTGCAGTCTCCGATCAGCATAATATTTTCTTTGCCTAGTTCCATTAGGAAGTCGTACAATCCTGCGAAGTCATCCATCCATTTATTACAGTTAATATAAATCGGAACGATGTAAAATTTCTGATGTGTAATGGTCATTTCAATAACAATCCTGTTCATCTCAGTGACAAATCAGCATCTAGTACATTCCTTAAATGATTTTTTGATTCCAAATAGACATCCTCCACTTGCACTTCCGTATACATGAGTTCTTGTGGCTGGGGTCCATTTCAATATAAATTCTGGGAAATAGTTTTCATATTTGGAACTTATAATGGGTATTACTTTAATTTTTAATTTAATAAATATTGAATTACAGTGAAAGTTTATTTAAAATAGGTATTTAGTTTATTTTCTATTAACCTATAAACTGTCAAACCCAAGAAAATGACAGTTTTAGTCAAACAATATTGAGACATTACGGATTGTTCTGGAAAGGTGCAGTTTTAGGTTAGGAATGCTGAGTAACATTTGTAGCGAAATACTCATCAAACTTTAACACAAAGTGTCCACTCTATCAGCATACGATATTAATAGAATCTAAAATCTCTCTAACTAATCTAAAAATAGCTTGACATTTGTAGAGATTTCGAGAAAAAAAGAATTGGAACGAACTAACCTTAAATGTCAACATACATTTTTGTATACTTATATATCTATCAAACTATTAACAGTAAACTCTATAGAAATAAGGCTGAGATATCAATTAATTAAGATTGATGTCAAAATTTATTGTAAAACTTAATCGAATTCGTTTAAAATTAGAAAATACTGATGCAAACCGAAATTTTCCGGTGAACTCCAAATGCAAAGCGAAATATTACAAGCTGACAAATTTAAGGAGAATTCTGTCAGCTGTAGAAAACACAATTGACAAGTTGTGACTAGACATGTGCCAAATTGTTAGATATAATTTTTCTAATACATACGTATTTCCAATATATACAATATGACAATAAAATCAATAATTAGTGGCAAAATAAGTTATAAAAATAAAATTGAATAACTTTTTATTAATGTAAAACGATTAAGACACACAACAAATAGAAATTTTAAATTTTATTTCAACAGGTATCGTCGATCTTCAATAAAAAGTTGTTATTGCTATTCTGTTTTTCCGTAGCTGTTACTGAAATATTGACCCATCTCTGTTGTTACAGTTTGCTTGTTAAGATTTTGCAAGTAATTAAATTGCAAAGGAAATAAGTGGAGAATTGTATTTGTTAAGAAATCTATAGCTAAGCTATCCAATAAAATTACATCTTTCGACGTGCAAGAGCTGGAAAACGAAAAGTAGCGATTATAGTCACTTATAATATTGGCGTGTCATTTTTTAAGGGATTTTTCGTTTCACATTAGCAGAAAATTAATTTTCAGATCATATTGATTTTTCACTTAAGAGAATTTCAATAAAACGTGTTTAAACGGTTTTTAATGAAATTCAATTCAATTGGCCCTTTATTTGGTATGTCTGAAATTTGTTAGATTGTGGAGGCCATGTTGTCACCACAATACTAGCTAAATTCGCTGTAAATTGTTAGAGATGAGTAAATACATGGCAATTCTCACACGGTTATAGATAGAGATGATATGAGAACAGGGGAGGTGGCTAAATACAAAAATAGACATATTTTTTGCTTACATAAGAAAATTGACAGCAGATGAAGGACTGGAAAAACAGAGTATGCCACTTTAAGATATGTTAGGTTGTGACCCGATGAATTCAATATGATTAAAAGCTTCCAATGCTTGCAATCATTAGGTTCGCTAACGTTGAGATTACAACCTAGAAGCCAAGTTCACCCATCGATCTAGGTTTCCTAGAGGACATCAACTCATCTATATACAACAATCCCATTGGTCAGCGACAGAAATCCTCTTGGTCATCCCGTTAATAACACCAATTTCAACTTCCCTGTGGAAATCAGTAACACTATTCCCAAAAGTCCCCAGAAGAAATCAGTTGGACTAGATAACGTATCAATTTCGTTTCCACAGTCCGTTGTTTTCCCACTTTTTGGTCCATAATAACTCTATCAACAACTCCTGTTTCCCCAGCAAAAATTGAAGCAGGCGAAAGTTGTTGATTTTCCATACGAAGTTAGGACACCAAAATCCCTTCTCTGACTATTGAGCAAGTTACTGGAACTCCGATATCAGATTCCATGAAGCCAGTAAGCAGTTTATCCTTCATCCCCTTTTTAAACTTCAGCTCAATGTTGTGCTGGAGACTTACCTGAAATGCAATCTTAATCTTACAAATATAATTCTCCATTCTCCAATCTCTAGATTTTAAAGTAACGCAGCTTAGGCAAGTTCACGTTATGAATTCGTAAGTCCTTGATTTGATCCAACAATTTTTTCTATGCTTATCTCTTCCTTTGGTAAATTCCCTGATATACCAGATATTGCATTTTATCATGAACACACTTTAGTCTTGTCGAATCTAACTAAATCGAACAATCATGAAAATTACTGAGCTCGTAGTTTTGTACTACCAATGCTGCCTTCAATCTTCATTGAAAAAGGCTGATTTCATAACATTGCTGACTGCGTAACAGGTGAAATGGTAAAGTAGTTTGGACCTCGATAACATAGTTCATTCAAAGAATTCAAGTATTGAAATAAATGTCAGCCCCTGGCCAGCCATATTGGGATGAATGGTAACAAGCTACAAAAACCAATCAGTACCTAAAAGTCATGAAACTCTTATGTAATCTTATCTTTATACCCATAAAAAAACATCTATTTTATGAGTTATTTAACTTTAAAACTATTTGAAAAACTAAATATATTTCCAAACAAAAGCACAACACCTTATAGCTGCTACACATTGTATAAAACAATTTCCATCAAGATTTGTCTATGCAAATATTATGTATAGGTATGCAAATCTAGCCTTCGGGATAGCATAACCCTAAATGTAACCCCTTTCTATATTTAGCACCGACCGCAAAAGATTGCCATATTAAAAATCGTCACAGGTGTAAGAAAATCCCAGCATTACGACACTCTGAGCCCGAAAACTATCGCACATAAAGTGTAACCTTTAGCAAAAGAATACCTACTACACTACAGCAGCGCCAACGATAACGATAACTTTCCACAACTCGTGAATACATATACCTACAAAAGGGTCGAATCCAGCTCTATCTCCATCTCCATTTCCACCAACCTGGGATGGGATACTTTAACGCCTAGGAAATTCTATCACAGCAAGTTTCGTGTTTTTTTTTTTGTTTTTGGTTAAAGAACTACAGGAAATATATACCTATATCAGCCAACAACGACATAGTGCGGGTTAACAAGAAAAAAAAACATCGTGTGTCCCAAACTCAATCCCAAGTCCCGACTGAGAGTATGAACAACAAACGCTGGCATGGGACAACGTTAACATCTCTCCGCTTTCAATTTGCTCAATTTGCATCGGAAATTATGTAAATATCAGAGGCAAGTCGCAAGTGGAGACCTGAGCGGCAGTTAAAGCCATTCCAATGCCACTGTAGTGACACTCTATACACCCATGACCCATCCCGCAATGAAGGCGTACATGTACGAGTATAGAGATCCATATGTATCCGAGCAACACATAACCCCTAAGAAATAACTACGCGTTCGGTATTAGCATTAGCAAAACAAACTTTTCCATTTTCCCAGAAATTTGCATGTAGATAGTGCGGTGCGATTCCAGGGAATGACTCTTCCATAGAGGCCGACTTCTGGCAGTTGCCAGTAGGTTTAGGTTCGTCCTTCTTTGCATGATGATGGTTATAAGTGAGAAAATGTTGTTTCGTGGAACCCCCGCTCTACAGGACCTCTATACATATAATACAGATCACCTCTTGGCTGTTGACGTGTCGAAAAGAACAAATTTGGGTGGGTATTGCATTAAAACGAGCGTGTATGTGTGTCCGTGGGTGCGAATGTCTTATTTAGTTTTCTCATATTTTTGCTGTATTAGGCGAAATGGTTATTGGATGGGACAACGGAAGCGTGAGATGTCAAATCAAATTGAAGCCTTAGGCATTGAGAATTTTTATCAAATTGCAAGACAACACACGTGTGATGTGTGAGGCTGATGGCTATTAAAAGTTATACCTACTACAGAACTGTTCTGTCATAATATTTTTATAAAGAAGTAGAGTATCCCGAAGTCATGATGACTGCGTCTAAGGAAAAATGATATCAAATCAATTTTCAGTAGGACCTTATTAGCCTTGGGAATAACTTTAACCCCTTTTAGTGGATCCAGGTGGAAAAATTGAGTGGGGTCGGTTCGATTGTTAAGTAACTAACTTGTTTTATTTGTTGTTGAATCTAATGCCAAATAATAGGTTATGTGCCTGTTATACAACGTGAAGCAACATTACTTTATTTCAAATTGCATAAGTGGGCTATGTTCGTAATTTCTGCCAGGATGTTGACCTTTAGGTGTAGAAGGTTTCTTTGTGGGTTGACATCAGCAAGCCAGAATAAACAAACAAAAAAACTGGTAAAGGTTAAAATTAGGGGAGGCGCACTGTCTATTCCAAATGGTAACTTACTGAAATTAGGCGCTACGGGAAACGTTCCCCGACATGTGCTTCGACCTGAAGGAACCACATAATATGTCACTTAAGCTCAATTCACCAAGGAGTCATGGAAAGTACAAATGTTCAAAAATTGGTTTTAGTTTAATCTGCTAATTGAAATCTATGTTCGAATTATCTGACGCATGATGGCGAGAGTTGACACAAAGGAAATCCAAAGGCGAATCGGGTGAACTTAGTGGCGGGTTCACATCGCATCGACTTAAATAAACTACATGTCTTCCACATCAATCCTCAAACGTCTTTTTTTTCTTTTTCTTTTTTAATTTTGCACGCGCTCAAGGGATTATGAATACACTTTATATGTTTTTAACACAGCGCTGGCATCCGGTGAAAGAAGAGAAAGAATGATAGGAAATATGTGTGGCGCGATGTTCTGAGACTAAATCTGGTTGTTGTCTCAGATTTTACTCCAGAGATGGCGGCTGACCTAATGCGGAGAAAATTACCGTGTCTTATTTATTTATGTCTTTTATAGTTCGCATCATTTTATTTTCTTCGTTGTCATATTTATGAGTACACTAGTTTACTCAATCACATGTTATTAGTGTTATGCCTGAACAGCATGTAATGAGTAAACCAGCAACTCATTTTATCACAATTTTGAGAATTGGCTTTTAATGGAATATAGGAAGATATAGACAAATGTTGGATTAATACAAAGATTCAAAGCTTAAATTTCCACTGTTATTAATTGAATAAGCAGCAAGATTCAAACTCCAAATGATCACATTATCTCTAATATGTAACTACTTATCTTGTTTTAATGCCAGTGTTTTAGTTAAATATCTAACAATTTGACCATCAGGTTCCGCCAGAAATGTTCATCAGTACATCCTTGAACCAAACTCCGGAGGAACAGTTAAATATGGATATACTCCCTTTATTCGTGAAACACGAATCTGGAATTCCTGTTTCAACCCAGCAAGAGCGTGAGACCATTTGAATACCCCAGGCAAATAAAAGAAAATGCACAAGTGGATCGCGCGTACTTGCTCTTATGTTCGATTACATCGTATGCAAAATATTTCTATTAGGAATTTAAATATTTTTTTTTACTTCATTTTTTATATAATGGAATCTGCGCTGATGGAATTATCCTTGTAGGCAGAGCAAAACGGTCTTATGGTTAACCCCACAAAAACTGAACTAGTTCTGTTCACTAGGAAAAGAAAACTGGAGGACTTTATACCTCCTAAGCTGAATGAGATTGCTCTGAAACTTTCCACAGAAGCCAAATATCTGGGAGTAATCCTACACTCTGCGCCTTCTACACATGTAAAAACCTTTGGAGCGCAATGGGGAATGCGACCAGAAGTCATTCATTGGGATATACACAGCGATCGTTCGCCCCATACTTACCTACGGGTCGATTGTGTGGTGGAAGGCTGTAGAGAAAGATAGCTATCTCAAAAACCTAAACAAGGTACAGAGATTAGCCTGCATGGAAAAGCGGGGGCATGGTGGTCTACACCACAAGCAGGCCTGGAAATCATTTTAAATCTTTCAGGTCTGGACGAGTACATAAGGTGCACAGCGGCCAAGAGTGGACTTTGACTTAAAGAAACGGACTCTTGGAAGCACAGTACCAAAGGTCATGGATCTATCTGGCAAAGGTACGGAAACATGGCTGAACTTGATGTGACATCTGACTACTTACCTCCGAGAATTGACTTCAACCGGAATTTCACGATGATAATATCCGAAAGACATGGATGGGAACCTAGCTCACTATTAAGAGAACAGGGTATTTCCATCTACACTGATGGCTCTAAAACGGAAGACGGAACGGGAGCCGGGGTCTTTTGTGAAGCCCTTAATAATAAGGAATCATATAAGCTCCCAGATGAATGTAGCGTCTTTCAGGCTGAGATCTACGCGATAAATGCAGCTGAAATGATCCATAGGAGAAATCTGATCTCATCAGAGATCACATTTTCATGGACAGCCAAGCAGCTTTCAAACCACTATGCAGCGAGACAATAAGATCCAAGGCAGTGGTAAACTGCCAAAGCGTACTGAATTTCATTGGTAACTCTATAACCGAGTCAAACTTTGTTGGGTTTCCGGACACAGCAATGTAGAAGGGAATGATAAAGCAGATGAAATGGGAAGGAAGGGATCAATGCAAATAGGGACAGCAGCAACTTATTGGATGCAGGTCCTGAAGTCCCGTTTGACGTAGTGAAAATAGACATAAAAATGAAAGAGCAAATAAGCAACTCCTGGATATCCAGGAGCGACTGTGTCATCTCTAGAAGTTTATGGCCTATAATCAATGAAAAGAAAACCCAGTATATTTTATCACTGTGTAAAAAGAGCATCAGAACCAGTGCCATAGGTACAATGGTCACTAGACTGGGTGTATTGGCACCTGACTTGTGTAGGAGCTGTCAAGACGCTGATGAAACAGAAACCATTAAACGCATGCAACATATAAATGTTTCACTTTTTGAAAACACTAATACATTGAATAAATCGGCCAAGGAACAACGAAGTTGACATGGAATTCCGTCAAATAACAATCAAGTTGACATTTTTTGCCGTTCCGTGTTTTGATAAACTTTTTTCGTTCAAAATTCTATGTTAGCTACAAAATATTTTAATTTAATGGAAATCGGTCAAGTAAGAACGAATTTGACATGGAATTCCGTCGTGTTTTGAAAATCTGTTTTATTGTAACTTATCAAAAATACAAAAAATGTACTTATAATAGCTATACATAATTAAGAAATTTGGTACTATTCCTGGGTACATATCAATCTACCTACATAATCTCTATGATGTATCTAACAACCCCACAGTCTTTAATTTGTACTCATCTTCCTCTTTAAAGATATTACTATATACATACCTACATATAACTATAGATATCTATATTTCTATAGTGCATATACCTTTTGTATCCACAATAATATGAATACAACAGCAAATGTTCCTGGTTGTTACTCCTGCACCTTTCATTTTTCCATGCTAAACCAAAATAGGTAAATACAACAATACTGACGCATTAAAAAAAATTCAAGAAACATCAAAATAACCCAAAAGAATGGATTTAAAATGGGCACGCTTCACAGACCTCGTATTTTCACCACACTTTACCTCTTATGAAATGCCACCACATATGAAATAAATAATGATTGTTCTAATTTGTGTAAGTTCAATTATATTAACTTAGAAAATAAACCTTAATTATATTCTAAATTTATTGTGACGGTCTTTGTTCAAGTTGTACATAAGTTTTCATTAGAAATTAAATATTTATTTACATTTTTCCACCACTTTCCTGTACTCAGTTATTCACCATTCTAGTATTGCCCAGCACTAACACAATTCAATAAATAAGTATGCAACGTACACGCAAGAGTATGCAATTTCTAATTCCTTTTATTATCCAATGCACAAACCATTTGCTTTTTCATGCAACAGATGTCGCTAGTGTAGGTTTCAATTTTTTGATTTTTGATTTTTATTTATTGTTTTAAACAATTTCTGTGTAGTATATTTAAATAATTTTGGCATTCTGCACATCTATGCAAAAAATGCTTTCGTTTGATATGTAATTTATGCCCCGTCGGTTTTTGTGGGCCGCGAAAAGTGTACCACAAAAAACATGTTCGCCGTTTAATTATATGATTTGAAGGACCTCCTCTATAAAAATTTTGATCGAAATTCGTAAAGCCGTTTATGGCAGGTAGGGGTAACCGGTTCTAGTTGTCTTCAGGGGCATGTAGACTAACTGTCCATAACTTCAAACCTACACAATTTTATGCATGTTTTTTGTGGCACTTGTGTTAACCACAGCTATCAGCATAGCCTCACATTGTCTTTCGTTAGGAGCTTATGTAGGTGGAGGATTATTGGGGCAAAAACTATTTCTTTCATTTATAAGTAAATTTTTTGTTTTCATTTGTTTTGCTTTTTTCGGTGCGTTTTATGTGACTGGCTGAGACTTTTTTGTTGCATACAAAGAACATTTGTGTCTGACTTTGCGTGTTTGTTTTTTTATTTCTATATATTAATTCCCCGTTACAGAAAAATTGACGTTCATTGCCACAAGATCAGTCGGGGTTAGTTGACTCATTTTTGTTGGGGTAAGTTGACTCATGATTTTCTCGTGTGATTAACAGCAAAAAGAACTTTTGTAAGAAAAATATCCAGAGGCACTGCATGGAGCAATCTCTAATGGACCGTGCGTCAAAGCTCATCCATACTAATAGAGGAAATAGTATAGGTACCAGCTTTGCTCATGACAATAGTGGATTTACTTACGGAACCCCGTGAATGAAAACATTTATCGTGATTCAGAGCTTATGGGCTATCTTGCATCTGACAGATATTACAAAATACCTAGCAATCAATGTATTTCTGAGCAGCAAATTTATTTTTTTTTTTGCAAAAGTTCAGTTTCATATTCCCAACACTCAACATTATAGCATAGTCAACTTGCCCCATATTGTTGGTCATCTTACCCCGGTGCTGGGGCTAGTTGACTCACGAGTGGTCATTTGGTAAAATTAAAAATAAAATCAATAGAAAAGGATGCTTTATTTATGGGAGTTTAAATTTTATTGAAACCTATCTTAGTTGTTTGTATATAAAATGAATAGTAAATTTTGAGTCTACAAGCCCCGGTCTTCCGTACCGTTAAAAATATTTTTTTTTAAATTTTTACCAAAATGTAGAGTATACCCAAAAAAGTGCACACACTTTTTTGTCGAAATCGTTGGAGCAGTTTACGAGATAATTGAGATGATAAATAAAATTGTAAGGCAGGTACCGATAGTCTTGGACCTAAAAAATTATTCAAAAATCGATTGTCTAAATCACCTAAACTGCTTAAATACCAAGTTTGAAGAAAATCGCCTTAGCCGTTTAGGCTGTAGAGCGTTGTATAGACAGCCAAACAAATAAATGGAATTGCGGGACCCACTTTATTGGTGTTCTGTGTCATCATAATGTCAACTTTGATATAAATATGGAGTTCGATTTTACCTATCGCAAGTTAAAAAAAATAAGTAAAAAACGTTTTTAAATATATATTAAGCCATTTCTACTGTAAGAATATTATGCTTATGCGATTTGATCAAACATAAGAGCTAGTACGTGCGATCCAGTCGCGCAATTTCTTTTAATATTAAAGTCTATAAAAAGATTGGATTCCAAAAAAAATAAAAATAAAAATTATAGAGTATGTGCCTGTTGTACAACGTGAAGCAACATTACTTTATTTTAAGATGTATAAGTGGGCTACGGTCGTAATTTCTCCAGGATGTTGGCCTTTAGCTGTAGAAGGTTTCTTTTTTTTTAGGTTGAAATCAGCATGCGAGAATAAACAAAAAAAAACTGGTAAAGGTTAAAATTAGGGGAAGCGCACTGTCTATTCCAAATGGTAGCTTACTGAAATTAGGCGCTACGGGAAATGTTCCCCGACACGTGCTTCGACCTGAAGGAACCACATAATATGTCACTTAAGCTCAATTCAACAAGAAGTCATGGAAAGTACACGTGTTCAAAAATTGGTCTAAGTTTAATCTGCTAATTGGAATCTATGTTCGCATTATATGACGCATGATGGCGGGAGTTGACACAAAGGAAATCCAAGGTGAATCGAGTGAACTTAGTGGCGGGTTCACATCGCATCGTCTTAAATAAACTACAGTCTTCCACATCAGTCATCAAACGTCTTTTTTTTTTTATAATGGGATTATGAATACACTTTATATGTTTTTAACACAGCGCTGATAGGAAAGATGTGTGGCGCGATGTTCTGAGACTAAAGCTGGTTGTTGTCTCAGATTTATCTCCAGGGATGGCGGCTGACCTAATGCGGAGAAAATTACCGTGTCTTTTTTATTTATGTCTTTTATAATTCGCATCACTTTATTTGTTTCGTTGTCATATTTATGAGTACACTAGTTAACTCAATCACATGTTATTAGTGTTATGCCTGAACAGCATGTAATGAGTAAACCAGCAACTCATTTTATGACAATTTTGGGAATTGGTTTTTAATGGAATATAAGAAGACATAGACGAATGTTGGATTAATACAAAGATGCAAAACCTAAAGTTCCACTGTTATTAATTGAATAAGCAGCAAGATTCAAACTCCAAATGATCACATTATATCTTATCTGTAACTACTTATCTTGTTTTAATGCCAGTGTTTTAGTGAAATATCTAACAATTTGACCATCAGGTTCCGCCAGAAATGTTCATCAGTACATCCTTGAACCAATTTTGGAGGAACAGTTAAGTATGAATATACTCCCTTTATTCGTAAAACACGAATCTGGAATCCCTGTTTCAACCCAGCAAGAGCATGAGACCATTTGAATACCCCGGGCAAATAAAAGAAAATGCACGACTGGATCGCGCGTACTTGCCCTTATGTTCGATTACATCGTATGCAAAATATTTCTATTAGGAATCTGCGCTTAAGGAATTATCCTTGTAGGCAGAGCAAAACGGTCTTAAGGTTAACCCCACAAAAACTGAACTAGTTCTGTTCACGAGGAAAAGAAAACTGGAGGACGTTATACCTCCTAAGCTGAATGAGATCGCTCTGAAACTTACCACAGAAGCCAAATGTCTGGGAGTAATCCTAGACTTTGAGCTAACTTGAAAAAGAAACACAGAGGAAAGAATGAAAAGAGCACTCTGCGCCTTCTACACATGTAAAAAAAACTCTTGGAGCACAATGGGGAAGGCGACCACAAGTCATCCATTGGGATATACACAGCGATCGTTCGCCCCATACTTACCTATGGGTCAATTGTGTGGTGGAAAGCTGTAGAGAAAGGTAGCTATCTCAAAAACCTTGACTTAAAGAAACGGACTCTTGGAAGCACAGTACCAAAGTTCATGGACCTATCTGGCAAAGGTACCGAAACATGGCTGAACTTGATGTGACATCTGACTACTTACCTCCGAGAATTGACTTCAACAGGAATTTCACGATGATAATACCCGAAAGACATGGATGGGAACCTAGCTCACTATTAAGAGAACAGGGTATTTCCATCTACACTGATGGCGGAAACGGGAGCCGGGGTCTTTAGTGAAGCCCTTAATAATAAGGAATCATATAAGCTCCCAGATGAATGTAGCGTCTTTCAGGCTGAGATCTACGCGATTGAAAATGCAGCTGAAATGATCCATAGGAGAAATCTGATCTCATCAGAGATCACATTTTCATGGACAGCCAAGCAGCTTTCAAACCACTATGCAGCGAGACAATAAGATCCAAGGCAGTGGCAAACTGCCAAAGCGTACTGAATTTCATTGGTAACTCTATAACCGAGTCAAACTTTGTTGGGTTTCCGGACACAGCAATGTAGAAGGGAATGATAAAGCAGATGAAATGGGAAGGAAGGGATCAATGCAAATAGGGACAGCAGCAACTTATTGGATGCAGGTCCTGAAGTCCCGTTTGACGTAGTGAAAATAGACATAAAAATGAAAGAGCAAATAAGCAACTCCTGGATATCCAGGAGCGACTGTGTCATCTCTAGAAGTTTATGGCCTATAATCAATGAAAAGAAAACCCAGTATATTTTATCACTGTGTAAAAAGAGCATCAGAACCAGTGCCATAGGTACAATGGTCACTAGACTGGGTGTATTGGCACCTGACTTGTGTAGGAGCTGTCAAGACGCTGATGAAACAGAAACCATTAAACGCATGCAACATATAAATGTTTCACTTTTTGAAAACACTAATACATTGAATAAATCGGCCAAGGAACAACGAAGTTGACATGGAATTCCGTCAAATAACAATCAAGTTGACATTTTTTGCCGTTCCGTGTTTTGATAAACTTTTTTCGTTCAAAATTCTATGTTAGCTACAAAATATTTTAATTTAATGGAAATCGGTCAAGTAAGAACGAATTTGACATGGAATTCCGTCGTGTTTTGAAAATCTGTTTTATTGTAACTTATCAAAAATACAAAAAATGTACTTATAATAGCTATACATAATTAAGAAATTTGGTACTATTCCTGGGTACATATCAATCTACCTACATAATCTCTATGATGTATCTAACAACCCCACAGTCTTTAATTTGTACTCATCTTCCTCTTTAAAGATATTACTATATACATACCTACATATAACTATAGATATCTATATTTCTATAGTGCATATACCTTTTGTATCCACAATAATATGAATACAACAGCAAATGTTCCTGGTTGTTACTCCTGCACCTTTCATTTTTCCATGCTAAACCAAAATAGGTAAATACAACAATACTGACGCATTAAAAAAAATTCAAGAAACATCAAAATAACCCAAAAGAATGGATTTAAAATGGGCACGCTTCACAGACCTCGTATTTTCACCACACTTTACCTCTTATGAAATGCCACCACATATGAAATAAATAATGATTGTTCTAATTTGTGTAAGTTCAATTATATTAACTTAGAAAATAAACCTTAATTATATTCTAAATTTATTGTGACGGTCTTTGTTCAAGTTGTACATAAGTTTTCATTAGAAATTAAATATTTATTTACATTTTTCCACCACTTTCCTGTACTCAGTTATTCACCATTCTAGTATTGCCCAGCACTAACACAATTCAATAAATAAGTATGCAACGTACACGCAAGAGTATGCAATTTCTAATTCCTTTTATTATCCAATGCACAAACCATTTGCTTTTTCATGCAACAGATGTCGCTAGTGTAGGTTTCAATTTTTTGCATTTTTATTTATTGTTTTAAACAATTTCTGTGTAGTATATTTAAATAATTTTGGCATTCTGCACATCTATGCAAAAAATGCTTTCGTTTGATATGTAATTTATGCCCCGTCGGTTTTTGTGGGCCGCGAAAAGTGTACCACAAAAAACATGTTCGCCGTTTAATTATATGATTTGAAGGACCTCCTCTATAAAAATTTTGATCGAAATTCGTAAAGCCGTTTATGGCAGGTAGGGGTAACCGGTTCTAGTTGTCTTCAGGGGCATGTAGACTAACTGTCCATAACTTCAAACCTACACAATTTTATGCATGTTTTTTGTGGCACTTGTGTTAACCACAGCTATCAGCATAGCCTCACATTGTCTTTCGTTAGGAGCTTATGTAGGTGGAGGATTATTGGGGCAAAAACTATTTCTTTCATTTATAAGTAAATTTTTTGTTTTCATTTGTTTTGCTTTTTTCGGTGCGTTTTATGTGACTGGCTGAGACTTTTTTGTTGCATACATAGAACATTTGTGTCTGACTTTGCGTGTTTGTTTTTTTATTTCTATATATTAATTCCCCGTTACAGAAAAATTGACGTTCATTGCCACAAGATCAGTCGGGGTTAGTTGACTCATTTTTGTTGGGGTAAGTTGACTCATGATTTTCTCGTGTGATTAACAGCAAAAAGAACTTTTGTAAGAAAAATATCCAGAGGCACTGCATGGAGCAATCTCTAATGGACCGTGCGTCAAAGCTCATCCATACTAATAGAGGAAATAGTATAGGTACCAGCTTTGCTCATGACAATAGTGGATTTACTTACGGAACCCCGTGAATGAAAACATTTATCGTGATTCAGAGCTTATGGGCTATCTTGCATCTGACAGATATTACAAAATACCTAGCAATCAATGTATTTCTGAGCAGCAAATTTATTTTTTTTTTTGCAAAAGTTCAGTTTCATATTCCCAACACTCAACATTATAGCATAGTCAACTTGCCCCATATTGTTGGTCATCTTACCCCGGTGCTGGGGCTAGTTGACTCACGAGTGGTCATTTGGTAAAATTAAAAATAAAATCAATAGAAAAGGATGCTTTATTTATGGGAGTTTAAATTTTATTGAAACCTATCTTAGTTGTTTGTATATAAAATGAATAGTAAATTTTGAGTCTACAAGCCCCGGTCTTCCGTACCGTTAAAAATATTTTTTTAAAAATTTTTACCAAAATGTAGAGTATACCCAAAAAAGTGCACACACTTTTTTGTCGAAATCGTTAGAGCAGTTTACGAGATAATTGAGATGATAAATAAAATTGTATGGCAGGTACCGATAGTCTTGGACCTAAAAAATTATTCAAAAATCGATTGTCTAAATCACCTAAACTGCTTAAATACCAAGTTTGAAGAAAATCGCTTCAGGCGCTTAGGCTGTAGAGCTTTGTACAGACAGACCGATAGACAGGCAGAAATTGCGGGACTTACTTTTAGGTTTCTCTATTATCGTAATGTCAAGCTTGATTAAAATCTCGAGTTGGATTTTTTTTCCAAATGCAAACGTCGCAAGTAAAAAGCTTTAGCATAAGTTTTACGAGAGCAGTTCGTCTATAAGCGAAATAAAATTTTCAAGAAATGCAAATAGTAATTCTTGCCTTCTGAGTTCTTGAACAAATGGATATGTTTAAGCGAATTCTAGAACACAATCTTAATTATCATGAAAATGGCTATAACGAGAAAAAAGTCAGTGTACTATTTTGTGTATATTATATGTTTTGGTTAAGAAAAAATTGTTTACATAAAATGTCATTAACGTTACCTGCAATATAATATTTTTTTTTTATTTTTTATTCTTTCATTAACAGATAAACGCATTTCAATCAATATTTATGCAGAAGGTTCTCTGAATTCTAAATAATACAGCTTACCAAAATTTTCGAAAAATAATATTTGTGATTTTTTGAATTTTTTTTTTAAATTCTATATTTTGAAAACCGGTGGACGGGTTTTTTAAGCACAAGATTTTTAGTACAAACAGCTCAATATATTTTTAGTATTTTTTAATTATTGTTTTTAATTATAAGATTTCGTAAATTTTTTCTAAATAATTTTTTAGTATGACAATTTTATGTATTTAAAAAGTGAATTTCAACAAAAAAAGGACTTTGGACCATTTTCGAAATATTGAATTTTCAAAAAAAAAATATTTTTTTATCAAAAATTAAAAAAAGAATATAATAAATATTTAAGGTATGCAGTATTATTAAGAAATCAAAGCATTCAATCATATATAAGGATTTGATTAAAATCCGTTCAGTCGTTTATAAGAAAGGCAAACATAAAATTAAAATGGTTACCAAAAAACCGTGGTTAACAAATATTAAATAGAAAACCGATACCCATAACCGTTAGAGCCGTTTTCGAGATAATTCAGATGGTAGAAAACATTGCATGGCTAGTTTTGCGCCTTAAAAAAACGATTAAAATATCTGTTTTAGACAATCAACTAAAACGCTTAAATATGTATGTACCAAGTTTGAAGAAAATCGCCTTAGCCGTTTAGGCTTTAGAGCGTTGTACAGACAGCCAAACAAATAAATGGAATTGCGGGACCCACTTTTTTGGTGTTCTGTGTCATCATAATGTCAACTATGATATAAATATGGAGTTCGATTTTATTTCAAATGTAAGACTTGCCCTATAGTACCTATCGCAAGTAAAAAAATAAGTAAAAAACGTTTTTAAAAATATATTAAGCCATTTCTGCTGTAAGAATCTTATGCTTATGCGATTTGATCAAACATAAGAGCTAGTACGTGCGATCCAGTCGCGCAATTTATTGTAATATTACGGTCTATAAAAAGATTGGATTCCAAAAAAAAAAAAAATACATTCGTATAAGATTGCATTCGCAGAAGAGTGTATTCTTTTACTACCCTGGGCCCTTTGAAGTCTTACCAGGAATACAACTTCCAAGATCTAAAACACCACGTTGACATTTCCATTATAAATTACCGATATTAAAGATGTAATACGCGCCGCGCGGCGGTAAAAAGCTTTTTCCGAAATAAGAGTTAAGTCTATGCGCTTAAATCCTTCCAACAATAACCTTGAAACATTATCACAGTATTGTAACGAAATTCCTATCCTTCTTGTGTTTAACCCTTTCTCCCTTTACCTACTTCCATGGACCGACTGTTACAGGCCGACCGATCCATGCAGTAGAAGCAAGAAAGGGGAGTCTAATTTTCCAAGTAGCGGGCAGGCCTGCTAGTATACGCTCATCCTAACTCGCCGGTGGGTTGGGATCTTGCTACAAAAAAAAAGACTGTTACCTTGTTTCAGGCCTGTTATCGTAGTTGTTATACGAGATAAATAAAAAAAATGTAAAGAATAGTGGAACCCGAAATTAAGTTAAAAGCCAAAAAAAAATTTTTACTTGATTGTTACGAAAATGAAGAACATAGGTGTCTGTGTTCTATGAGTAAATTCCCTTCCCTTGCATTCTGAAAAGAATATCGTTCCTTCGGAAATGAACCTTTGTTATTACAACTAGGTACTCAATTATTATCTGTAATAACCCCAAAAATAAAAAAAAATGTTCAGAAGTTCATCACTTCCAACTAAATATCTTGTTGAAGGTCATCGTCAATCTTTCACCACCATATCTCACATCCTTAAATAAACTTCTCAACCGTACATTAGCATGTTCAGCTCAAAAAAAAAAAGGAAAAAACATATACCAGTAAAAATAAAGCTCGCGTTTAGCTCATCGAATCTCTCTTCAAAAAAAAGAACATTCACTAGTAGGAAAGCCTCTGAGAGAAGAAACGAAACTCTTTAAAAAAAAAAATAACTCACAAATTGCATAGATCGTATGTACATTGTACACCATCCAATAAATTTATTCACTATAATAATAAAAATTAAGTGTACCTAATGGTTTAAACAAATATCTAATTATGTTATAAATCAAAGGAGTACCCAAATAAGCAATTCAAAAAAATAACATAAGAATGCGATAAAAAAAAATAAATATCTATATTCAATTCTCTTAACTATGTATGTAGATATAAATCTCACAAAAAAAATGTTTTTAAATCGGTGTTCTCTTTCTCTTAACTCTACGAAGATCGTGATATTCAAAAAAATTTCAAATAAAGACACCACTGTCTTATTATGTTGTTGAGATAAGGAAATTAGGAGAGGTTAAACTAGTTTTTTTTTTTTTTTTTTTTTTTTTTTTTTTTTTTTTTTTTTTTTTTTTTTTTTTTTTTTTTTTTTTTTTTTTTTTTTTTTTTTTAGTTCTGTGCCTCTTTTGTACTTTTGTAGGTATTCCTACGTTCAAATATAAAATATTTTAAAGATTTAGGTCTTACCTTGTTACTTTTTTTTTTACTTTTTATCATTTTATTTTCTTACAGCTTAGAGTATACCATGTACATAGTACTTATATTCTTACGGGTTCTGAGGATCTGAGTTGAACCTGTGCACAGCTTCACGCGATCGTCTCGTCGATACTTCGTTTATAACCAAATTATGTTTCTTTTCTTTTCCTAGATAAATTTATAAAAAAAAAATATTTAAATTTGAACGAGGTGGGCAATTCATAATTTTTTACAAACTTAGCTTTTGGATTTATTATTTCCAGTAGATTTTTTTTTGTGTTTTGGTAGATCGAATAGATTTCAGGAGATGAGAAGATGAGGAGGGAACTAGGAAACTATTGCTGAACTCTAGGGTGATGAAAATAGTGGGCACAGCACGTCTGCTTGAGTGGAAGATGATTTTTGCTGGACTTGCGTATTTCAACTTTGCTAAGAGGTCGTCTCGTGTGCGATGTAGGTAACAAAGCTGGAGTCGGTGGTTATCGTAGGAGTTTTACTAGCTAATCTGGCGTCACTGATATGTACCGGTATCTGCGGTCATCCGCCGTAAACTTTCGGCCGCTGATCTGATGCACTTGCGTTTTAATGTGATCAAGAGAATTAACTGTCGATAGGCTTTGATTTACGATGAAGCTTTTTTTCTTTTGTTGATCGGGCAAGTACTAAGCACTATGACCTGACACATGTGTTAGCAATTAGTGTGCACCTGTACTTGGTTCTTTTGGCTTTTCTTGAATCATTCGTTCACTGCTTAAGATAAGTTTTATTCCATATGAAATTGATGTTCCTTTTTTTTATAGAAAAATGGCTGATGCAGATCAGTGGCTCGTAAAAAAAAGAATGTGATTTCGAGTGAACCTTATTTCGGCTTTACAAATTGAAAAGTGTCCGTCTGATATTTGCCTTTTTTTCTACACAATAATTATGGAATATATTAATATAATTGACCGACCATATCCAGCTTTTACCTACCTTTTTTTATATTTAAAAAAAATTTGATTTCCTTGGAATATTTTGCACCTTCTTTTCTGAGGGACCTACTTTCGTAAGTATGTAAAAAAAAATTTTTTTCTTTCGACCTACCCAGTTTAAGCGCAAATACCGACTTTATTGCGGATTGGCTATTCGTCTAGGCTAGATGCTTATTAATTTTGTTTTTCTTTTGACTAACAAACGAAGCAAGAAAAGAAGATGGGCCACCGATCATATCGCTATGGCACAGCTTACCACTGCAGTATTTTGTTTTCATGTGTTTCGCTGCAGATATCCACCTTTCTTTTAATTTACCTTTACTTTTATCAACCTTAATTCTATAATATTTGGATAGTGGGAACATAGGCGATAATAAAAAAAAAAATCTACACTATGAACTACATAGTTATTTTAGTTGAAACAAACGATAGTGTTATGAGGCGTACACGTAATTTCTATTTACTTATACTTTAGTTTGTTGCGACCAGTTTCATTTTTACTCCTTTATTATTATTCTTTTTTTTTTATTATTAGTTAGAGCAAGGGTTTCCTACAGTATGTAGTTGCCTTTATTTGTCAAAAAATGAGAAAATTTCAAGTCTGATCGGTCACTTTCACTATAATATATACAAAATTCATGTCAATTGAGTTCTTATTCAGCAGTGTGGGCAACGCTAGTACCAGATTTAGGGTAAATAAGTTGCCAGTCACGATTTTCATACAAATGCGATATGTCAAAACCTTATTCATGCCAATGTTTACAATTTACATATTACGCAGGGTCTCATTTCGTCCTAAGCTTGGTACCTATGTAGTTGCATTTTCACAGGATTTCAATTTAGTTGGTATTGGGGTTTTGACAACAACAAAGTACTCATACATATTTATATGCACACATAGTAACCTATTTATTATTAATTTTTGAAATTTCAATACTGTCCAAGATTTTTAACTCCTAAGCCCCTAAAAAGCCTTTTTGTGACGAAAAGTACTTTTAAAGAGCTAAATTCCTTACCGGATCCTGCTGAAAAAAACATTTTTTTTAAATGTGCCTGTTTGACCCCACTGTTCACATAATACCAATGATTTGCAAGCTACGTATTATATATGCAAATATTGAATCGTTTGGTTTAATATGTCGTTCGAAGTTTTTTTTTATTGTTCCGAGTAAAACTTCTAATATATACCTTTGGGGCAGTCACAGAATGAAACGAGCCAATTTATATTCTGATGAATGCGCCACGCATTCGCATAGGTAGAAATGGTCGAGTTGAAACTCGAGAGGAATGACAAAACTTTTGCGATTTCATTTTATTTCATATAAAAATAATTTGAAAAGAGACCTCCAATTTTTTCGAGATGAGGATGTCCCTGGCGAATGGACGGTCGGTGTTCAAAAAACTACTTGTCACTGTTCAACCAAACATAACACGCAAGGGGTTGAGGGTGAAGGCTTATGCTAGGAATGAAAAGAACTATACTTGAGGCATGGGAATCGGAATTGAATTGACATACCGCGAGGGGAAGCGAAGAAAGAGGTGTGAATGTGGATTGGCTCGTGGAAAAATGGTTATTTTAGTATGCAAATGGCCACCGATTGGATTGCTCCCTTTTTTTCTATCAATTCCAATCCCTTTTTAGAGGATGATGGGCGCAATACAATACGAAAACGGGCATAGGTAAGAGTTTATATATGTAGTTAGGTTCTCAGCCCAGATCGTGTGGGCATATTTCTAATTTGCATTTTTTCCAATTGACACATGGCCTTTGAATGAAGGAATGAGGACAAAATATGCAGAGAAAGGTAAAAACAAATCATTAAGAACTTTTTTTTTTTTGTTATTGTCATTCGATTTCCCCCTTGAGGGTTGGAATGGCAAAAGAGGTTATTTTTTAGTTTCCATGCAAAGCGTTATTGATTTCCATTCGGAAGTGGCTGTTTGGAGCAAGGGCGATGTCGATGGTGATGGTAAATATTTGCGTTACCTTTTGTGAAATTCAAATTAGGAAGGTTCATTCTGTTCGTGTATTACAAAACCAAACTATGGCTGTTAGTCCTTGGCTCTTGGGTTTTTTTTGTTTTTAACTTGAAGGAAGGGACAAGCTTTTCAATGAACATCCAATATTTGTTATATGGTCCTTTGCGTATTTTTGTTTTCGTTAAGTTTTGTGTTGCCCTTTGTTCGTTCAAGTGTCGGTACAGGAAAAAAAATAATAACCAAATCTACCCGTGAGAAAAACAAATCTTCTTACCCGCATCTTGTTTTGTAGTTTCTCTATAAAAACTAGTCAGGTATTTTTGGATTAGAGATTTTTTTTTATTATTACCAAGTTTTCAAGTATATTGGTTTTATGAAGGGCGGGACTAGACACAAAATAAGAAAAACAGAGAAATTCCTAGTCACTGGTCTAATACATATCAATATTGACAGTACAGTACTTTCCTTCCTATCGAATTCAATAAATCGAGAACTTTGTGTAAAGAATATGGAAATTGGGAGAAATAATGGGATATATTATGGTACTATAATTTCGTCTTACAAATCAGGTATTCAGATGTAAATCGGAGACTCGATAAGCTTCTTTACAAATCTGATATCTTGGAAGTGTTTGAAAAACTCTTTTGCGTTCTTGAAAATTCGAATAACTTTATAACCTGTTAGATTATTTCATGGCATTTAGTCTATATAATTTCTGCCATATGTCCAACACGGCTACGAATTTAATAATCCATTCGACCAATGCAATTTTTGACTACTTTTTCCAATTAATCTGCCCGTATGCCGTCAAAGGTGGCTTAAATATTGGTTTTCAATGCTTTTTGAGTTGATAGTTTGTCGCCAAAAGCCACAATGACTTAACATAGCCCCATAAGAAGCAGTTTAGAAGCTCTCAGTAGAACAAACGAGGGGGCCAGTTAACAGGGCAACTTCTGGATATAAATCTATCACCAAATTGATCTTACAAACAAATTATGGTTAAGCGCGCTGTATATGGCAATTTGCTCCACGTCATGTTGGATCCAAATATCGGGGATATGTAACTGATTAATTTTTGGAAACAAAAAATCAATCAGCATGCCTCGATATAGCGCTTGCCATTCACCGTAACGAGGATTGTCTTCGTTCCATATATGATAGTATTATTTATTGACGAAGGTATTTTATGAGAAATGAGCTTAATCGCTAAACACAATTCTTCGGGTAAAAATGGTCTATGAAGAATTAGATTTTTTCAAAGTAAATTTTTACAATTCCGAAGCAATGTTCCGTCGTTAAATGATTCATGATGAATTGCCAAGCTTTGCTGCACGAAAATGTTAACACGTTTGACATTCTCAGCTGTCAAAGGATAGACAACAACAATCGAAACTTCTTATACAGCTCAAAAAACACCCGTTACTTATCGCATTTTATATGATAGCAAATTCATCATTCGATCTATGTAAGGAGGAAAATTGATCCAGCTAAATCACAGTGCAATTTACAACTGCCGGAATAATACTGCGGAAATGTTTTAAGCATGCAAGATGCGCTATCATTTGGCTTGTTCAATCTGGATAATGGAAAAGCAAGCGTAAGTACTGAAGGCGCTATCTTCAGGAAATCCGTGTATCGTCGTCAAACTATGTGGTATGTAGACTATATTCACAACATCGGCCCATCTTAACATGCAGTTATACAGGCTTTAACTCCGATTGAATAACATTCAAACATTTCTGGATCTTGAAGTAAGCCAGTAGACGAAATGTCTGCTATCTACTCAAATAAACACATCAGTCCACTCACAACTCCTAGAAAAACAATTCTTATTTAATATCAGAAGGTTTGCAGAAGTTCAGGGCAGCATTCCAGGTACTCCTGGGGTGAATACTAACTCTACTAGCTACACCTAAGTGGTGATACGATAAAGAAGACAGAGACAAGAGTGCTTAATAGGGGGTTATTAGGGTTAGAGAAGTAAGTTTCCGGAATTATAAAGCCAACCCAACTGAGGAAACCCGGAATAGGTTTCAAAAACTAGAAGGAAATTATAGAACCAAATTTTTGATGACCTAAAATTAAGGCAAAAAATACTACAATATCCCAATGGTGCACTAAATTTGTTTGGTAATTTGTAAAGAATATTCAAAATTCATCATGAAACCCCTTTTGTCAGCTATCGTGAAAAAGCCAATTTGCTTGCAGCGCAGTTCGCTGTGATTTCGACGCTGCCAGAAAGTGTTATGACATCATTTATAGGATGAACCTTGTTTCGAACTCGTACAGTTGCTCTAGAGTCTTCGAATACCTTGATATACGGATTTGGAGAAAGAAAGATTGTTGAACTTGATATTTCAAAAAATAATTTGATAGAGTTTGGCATCAAGCCTTTTTATTGGATTAGAAATTACATTTCGGAACACTCAATACGGATTGTATTGGATGGTTTCAAGTCTGATATTCACAAAATAAATGCTGGTGTGCCCCAGGGCTCCGTTTTTGCTCCGAACCTTTTACTCATTTTCATAAATAATCTCTTATCTGAAACTTCTAATCTACTAAATTGGTTTGCTGACGACTGTACTCTCAGCTTTTCATATTTATTTTCAGATTCACTTCCTTATTGTTCAGATGTAGAACTACAACGCCAGCGTAGCCCATTAAATTCTGATCTCGACAGCATTGCCCAATGAGGAATAAAAAACCGTGTAGAATTTATTACTTTAAAAACTCAGTTCTGTCTATTGTCGTTAAAGCAGAACCCACCAGCGATTCCACTTTACTTCAATTGAAGTAGATTTACTTCAATTTCAGAAAAAAAAATTAAATTTGATCCCTACTTCGCACTATTGTTAAATTCCTTATATCTACTTCACTTTTAGAAATCCTTGTTTAATCCACTTCAATTAAACAAAACAAAAACTTGAATTTACTTCAAAACAAAAAAAAATATTCATAAAAATGTTTTACACTCTTTCATGTAAGCCCATATTTTTTCATAAGCCCATATTCACATTTCAAAAGAATAAATTGCATCTAACTTCACTTCAAACAAAAAAATGGTTACAATTTCCTGACGTCTTTTAATGTTTTCTTTTAATTTTCTTTCAAATAAAAACAAGGAAACAAGGAATGCGTTTCGGTTTACGTTCGTTCCTGTCTGGCTGTGCTAAATATTGAATGGGATTAATAGCCAAATACTCTATAAAATTATATTTCGAAGTAATCAAGAACGTGGATAAAGATTCGTAGGCAAAAATATAATTTTGTAAAAATATCGTTGTGCATGTGCACCATTTATATTTTTTTCAAAAAAAAAATTCAAGATTTCCCAAAAGTGGTAAAAATGAAGTGTGCATGTCTGTGGTGATTTCAGTGGACATTGAAGAAGAAGATGCACATATTTCGACAGGGTTATTCTTGTTACTATTTTCGTTCTACTTTCAAATGTTGTATTGCTCTTGCTGTTGTTGGAATTAAATATATTATTAAAATTATGATTTTGAAATCTACTTCCCTTTTCTTGAATCTACTTCACTTTTTGGGTCAAATCTACTTCGCTCTTATTTTTTGATGTGGTAAGGGGCAATTGCATTGAAGAAAGCGATCAGATTTCGGTCCCTGGCATGTGTATTAAAGACCATATCGTGTGGAATTACCACATATTCGAGGAAGCCAAAAATGCTGTAAAGTTTTTGAGCTTTTTTCGAACATGCAAGAAATTCTTCACCCCTTCTGATCTAGCTGTAATCTATAAAGCCTTCATTCGTGTGTGTGTAACGAAAATGTCTTGATTGTTCTTAGCCATCGTCATCGTACTGTTAGGTTTAAATAAAACCCCGTTATTTTTGTAGTAATATTTTGCCCATTCCAGCAGTGAAAAATATAGGAGCGTGAAAGTAGGAAAATATTATGAAGGTGCCTGCAAAATTTTTCGGCGATTAATACCGCGCCGAGCATTGACTTTTATAAATATCTGTATATATCTTCTTATTTTTAGAGCTGTTCATTGACTATGATCAACGATTTATTTTCATAAGATAAATAAATTCCACATAAATTATTTGGTTATGAAATTAACTTAAACTCTCATACCACACCCATATACAAAAACAAATCAATAAACAACCGAATATATTCATTCATCCCTAAAAGTGTCAGTTTTGTAGAATTTACAAGCTCCATTTTGTTCCCCCAAACATTATGCATGAACGACCTATATAGCAAGAAACTTTATTCCAAAATCGACCGAATACATTCTTTCGCTCCCCTTGCCAACTATACTCTATACTTCATTTGCATCCCACCTGAGGAGTTCTCATACACAAATCACAACCAATTTTTTGTTTCACACCCAACTGTCCGCTCCGATGCCCATCAACCGGTTTATTGCCCATCGCATAACCATATATCCATGAAATAGGTGTTGTTTGTCCTTCGGTAATAATCTTTCAAAGCTCACACCCAAAAAATAATAATCTTATCTACATAGCTATCTGCGCTAAGGGTTACACATATCCTTAAAGTAGTCAGCTTTATTTCTTGGTATTTTCTACTACTCGTACATGGTGGTTTGTTCATACTCAGATGGGCTCCTTTAATGTTGTACTCGAGGTTGAAATTAAAATTTCCATACCATTAGCTATGAACTGGGGGCCTATTCGTCTTGACTAATCTGCATGAGTATATCAAAGCTGACCAAACTGTCCTCTGTCTACATTTCTACAGAATTTTACCTACAAATACCTTTACGTATTTTACTTTCGTCCCTTTTACGATCAACATTATTCAAACTACGATAATTTATGTGCTGCGTTAGCGTGGCAAGGCCCAAGTATATAGTTACCTACATGCAGAAGGTAACTGCGTGGACTTCTTCAACGTACATCGATGGTTTCAAAAAAAAAAAACCAGCCGACTAATGTCTTCCATTTCCACTTTAGTTTCTGCTGGGAATTGTCTATACATTTTACCTTCCTTCTCTACTAAGTTGATTGTGGCCCTGTAAGTTTCGCAACACATATCCTTAAAATTCAAGACATTTTGTGGAGGGTAAGAAACTTCTCAGACGACACAAAACTTATACTGGAAACTGCGGCGTGTGTGTGGAGTTCCAGTGCCAGGTTGCATGAGTGTCTTCGTTTTTTTTTTTAACTTGTTATAATATTTAAACCAAAAAGGACATTTATGTATTCGTAAAAATATTAATTTGGATTTTTTTCTTAAATCAACACCCGAAAAACATCGATACAAATTTTCAAGTTTAAATTATTACATCAGGATCCTTCTATCAGGACATGTCATTCTAGGAAGATGAAGCGATACATTTCTATGGACATTGGGAAGTGATGGGATGGCGGAGCAATTTATAATAATTCAACTGTGTCCCTGTATGTCGGACAAAAGTGGCATTCCATGGATCTATATAATGGTCTACGAATTCGCCAAGACTGAAAAAACACTACCCATTCTACCCGATAATGTTAAATCATGATCAAATACTATGTTATAGAGAGAACAAAATATCGGGTGCAATAACTTAGTATCATATGCAACCCCATGAGCTCGTAATAGTTTAATAAGTAGATTAGTGTTGCTCTTCTGAAAGCTAATTTAACCTTACGTAACCTAAGCAAGGTAGAACGTGAAACGAAAATTTCTACAAAAAAAAATGAGCATCAGGATAGACAATAAAAAGTTTAAATTAAACAATAATCAATGCCAACGTGACGGGCGTATATAAGGATATGTTGGGTCATAACTCGTATTCTTTAAGTAATTGTAATGGCGTTATTTCTATTTTTTAATTCATTTACACATCTCAAAATAATGACCCTTTCAGTGATAACCTAATAAGCTCAAAGATGATTTTTTTCACTTACCTATTTTCAAAATAGAAAGAGCACCACAGGTGGTTGGTTATGACTCCAAATCTTCGTTCGCTGATCAATAAAGTGTTTTCCGGTTAAATATAAAGGGTTATCCATTTTGCGGTTTCAAAAGTATAGGGCTGGAATTCGACATCTGTCAAACTAAATTGTTAAACCAATTTTTTTTGTTTAGTTGAAAGTCTGACATTTACGAAAATGGATCGCTTAACTATCGCACAAAGCATAAAAATTGTTAAAACCTACTACAATAATGGTGATTCTGCCACAGCCACATATCGTGCTTTAAGAGGAGATTATGGCTTACATAATCGTCCAACTACGCAAGCAATTGGCAAAATTGTGAAGAAATTTGAAGGGAATGGATTGTTTACAGATGCTGTACGGCCTGTGCATCATCGTGTCGCTCTTACCACTGAAAATATTTCTGCTGTAAGTGAAAGTGTTGCCGAAGACCCGAATGTGTCGATTCCTCATCGTTCTCAGGAATTAGGACTGTCTTACGGCACATTATGGCGTATTTTGCATTTGGATCCACACCTACATCCATATACAGTCCAGCTCACACAACAACTGAAGCCAGCTGACCATTCACAACGTCGTAGATACGTCGAATGGGTGCTTGAACAACAGGCGGTGGACGGCGATTTTTCGAACAAAAAATTCTTCAACGACGAAGCACATTTCTCACTCGGTGGGTATGTTAATAAGCAAAATTGTCGTATTTCGGGTTCTGAGAATCCTAAAGTAATTGAAGAGAGGGCATTGTATCCACAAAAAGTCACTGTTTTGGGCGCTCTTTGGTCCGGAGGTGTGATTGGACCATACTGCTTCGAAAACGACGATGGAACGACTGTCACCGTCAATTCGGAGCGTTATGGTCATATGACAACCGACTTTTTTTTTGCCTGCTATTGAAGAATACGACTTGGAGAATATGTGGTTTCAACAAGACGGTGCCACATGCCACACAACTCGAGCGGATATGGCTTTATTTCAAGAGACATTTCCTGGCCGCGTAATTTCTCGTCGTGGCGATATCAACTGGCCACCAAGATCATGCGATTTGACACCGCTGGACTTTTTTTTGTGGGACTACGCGAAAGACCGTACTTATGCAGATAAACCTATAACTCTTGAGCACTTGAAAACCAACATTCGTCAAGTTATGGCTGAGATATGTGTCAAAAAGTGGTCGAAAATTACCTCAAAAGAATCGACGCTTGCAACAATCCGCGTGGTGGTCGTTTAAATGATGTAGTATTTCACACATAATGTCAACGTTTAAACTTTATAATAAAACAGAAATATAATGAAAAAAAAATATTTGTATTTAATTTTATATTTATTTATATATTTATTTACGTTTACTTTTGAAACCGCAAAATTGATAACCCTTACCTATTTTTGGGGGTATCGTTAAGCATTCATAACTCATAATTGCAAAGCCATGTTTGTCAGTCAATTCCAACATTAAAACATTATCCCGGGTTTGGTAAATGTTGGTGAAAAGAATTTTATTGCCCGTTTTTCAATAGGACCCTATTCGAGTACGCGGACCAAGGTCAGGTCTCCTAGCACTACCAAGTCCATATTTGTCATGTCGAAGCTGTCCAGCTCAGATTTGAATGTTACATTTCGCCTTGAAGCAGTGGCGTAGCGTGGATTTATACCGCCCGGGGCACAACCAATTTTTGCCGCCTTGATTACTTTTTTCTGGTGAACTGTCACCAGCGTCAAATAAATGTATATGTAGAGCAGCCGCTAATTTAACTTTTTTATGAAATATGTATTTGTAACTTATAGATTAATTTTGTATTCATACATTTATTGACTAACTCTGTGCTGATTAATGCAAAATTACAAATCTTTTCAAAATATTAACCCACAAGGGTTATTACCACAGCTTATCTGAGATCGAACGTTGCAATTATTTTGACATAACCATGTGAATGAAGGAGTCACCAATACAAAGTTAGAAAGAACTTTCTGTTTTTAACGAAAAACTGTTTCACTTTCTTCTTGTTTCCGAACATAGTTTCTGCTTCATTAATTTTGACCAGAAACCAGAATTTCGCAATTTAAGCCGTCATGCCCAGTAGATCCTACAACTGCAAGTTTGCGATCACTTTCAGAAAGTCAAACAGCCAACAATAATTCATATTTCATTGAAAACAGAATTTAATTTCATTTTTTAATTCAGTTGTTTTTTTTTTTTTGGTTAATGATTTTTTTAATTCACTTTTATAAATCAATTATGTTAAATAAATTTCATTAATTGAATCAGTTTAAGCACAAATAAATATATAAAAAATTCTATACAAAAATAGCTTATACGCTAAGGAAACAATAATTGTATTAGATTTGGTTTCAATCTATTTTTTATAATTAACGTACATATAAACAAAAGAAAACTTCGTCAAATTTGTCTTCGAGTTTATATTAAGGTACAATCCTTGACTATACCTTCAGTGTCGAAGGATACGGTTCTTCTTGCTTTATAGCCAGAATACCCAAATGTGTTAACCCCTGTGTGCTCAACGTGGACCTTAAAAAATTTTGAATAAGTTTTAATTAATAAGCTTCTCTCACAACCTGCATTCCTGATTTTTTTTCCATTAAGGGCGGGTCGATTTTAAAATTAAAACAAATTGTGTACGACTACAACTACAGAAAGCCTCACAAGAAAAAGTATGAAGGGGTCAAGTCACACGATCTTGGTGGCCAATTCACGCCACCTCGGCGCGAGATAATCATGCCATGAAACTGCTCGTGCAGAATATCGATTGTGCCTTGAGCTGTTGAAACCATATGTCTTCGGTGTCCATATCATCCAATTCAGGCCACAAGAAGTTGGTGATCATCGACCTACAGCGATTTTGGAAGAAGTACGACCAACATCTATACCAAAGAGTAACTTTATTTGGATGCATTGGCACCTCGTGAATTACGCGTGGATTTCGTGTCGTAACAAATCCGGCAGGTTTGCTTATGCAAGTACCCATTCATCCCAAAATGGGCTTCATCGCTAAAGGGGCGCAACGCGCAACTTTGCTACTAGAGAACACCCATTTTGATAATAAAGTTTTATCATTTGCACGTGTTGCTCGACGCTCTAACTTGCCATGATGATTTGTCTTTACTGACTGATTAAAAGACGATATGTTGACAGAAAGCAAAAGAAATAATATGGCCGCCATGAGCTGTCAAAATTAACCCGTCCCTTAGAAAACCCTTTGATTATAAATATTTGGCAGACTTACTTCTAGCCTACACTGCACGATATATTTAATTAATTCAAGTGGGCTTGTATTCATTAAATTATTTTGTTTGTCTGGCCATAAGTTGCAGGATTTCCATATTGCAGTCATATTTAATATCCAGTAGTTTGGCCGTCGTAAGCAAGTCAAAACTGTTGGCTAAATTCCGTATCTGATGAAACCTTTCCTGAATTTTAAAGTTGAAAGAGCTGTGTTTCTATTTCCATCATCAAAAACGTCTTTTTTTTATTTTCTGGAAGAATACGTATACAAAACTTATGTTGATATATTCTCGAAAATTGCAGCCCCCAACAAAGTGCCGCCCGG
The DNA here is from genome assembly GCA_910595825.1 of Philhelius pedissequus. Lineage (NCBI taxonomy): Eukaryota > Metazoa > Arthropoda > Insecta > Diptera > Syrphidae > Philhelius > Philhelius pedissequus. The sequence continues at coordinate 34,321,398 of OU343160.1, forward strand.
GGCCTGTGCCCCCTGCCCCCACCACGCTACGCCACTGCCTTGAAGGGTTCTAGTTCGGATACATGCAATTTTACGTCGCAAATATTGGCGATATTATTTTTACTTAGCGGTTTGTTAGCGTTACATACTGTGTTTCTCCTGCTCCTTAAGTTAATGTGCCTGTTTAGCCGACTCGATCTCCAGCGCGGCTGGCGCCTCCAATTTCGTACACCAAGTCAACAAAATCCCCCTTCCACCTGGTCACACCATCGAAGATTAGGTTTGCCTTGGTTTCTTAAGTCCTTCTATAGTTTGGCATTAAGGACTCGACGTGTTGGAGTTTCAGTGTTCATCCGCTCAGTAGTGCTCTGATAAGAAAATTCTTGTACTACATCAAAGTTATACAAATTAATTGTCGCGATCTGATCAAACCCATGGTATGAGCTGGTTCTTAATATTGACGAAGCAGAGAGTTTTCTGCAGCGTCATACTGATTCGATGAACATACGGGTTGCATCGATAATGATTTATTGGGTCTTGGTCATTGATATTGTATGCGTCTGCAATAAGTTTTCCAGGTATGAAGCCACACCTTCACCTTAAACACTGCCTGGATAGAATCTTATTCATGTGCCATGTTAGGAAAACTATTAAGTATATGTAGTTGGCGCGATCTCATTTTTTGAGGATCGGGTATTACCAAGGCCGGACCAATTATATGTGCAAGATATGCAAATGCATGGGGCTCAAAATTCTTGGGGCCCATTACCAGGAGTAAACGAATGTAATTTTATAATGTATAAATGCTGCCATTTTCATTTTAAACTTAAAACTTGGTCAAATAATCACAAAATAATATCCATCACAACTATTGTAAGTTATTTCTTGCACAATAACTAACATCACTTTTATTGTTGCATTCCAGGAGAATTTAACTCAAAATATCGTTTATGCGTTTGATATTGAAAGGTGTGACAATATATTGGCCTTATATATCTCTGATCTCCATCATAATTGTTAGCTCCTTAAAAGAAAAGAAATTAGATATGGTCTCCATTTGCTATTGTGCCGTACCGTGCTGATTTTTTTAAATTCCTGTACAATGAACATATGCAATTTATTTTTTAAGGCTATTGATCTTTAATTTTTTTGAAAGATAAAATTAATGCAAAAGCAAATAATTAGATAGAATTATTTTAATTGAATGGAAAATAAGAAAAGAGTGAAAAACGAAAGCTACGAGGGATGAATGTATAGTCGAATTATGCATATTTATCAGCGCGTGTATTTATGTTTTTATGTAAATATAAAAACGGGACGCTTTCTACAAATTTTGCACAAGGCCAAAGTTTGGCAGAGGCCGGCCATGGGAATTACTAATGTTTCAATCGTCGTTGGGCTTTCCTCTGGCCATTTAGTAGAGATTAGTTTGTGTATGAAATTGACGAGTTCGTCTCAAAAGTTTTTAACAAATTCCTCTTGGAGACCATCTGCTCTCAGCTCCCATGCTTACTACAACTATTTAATAATATCGAAAAAGTTTTTTTTTTGTTTGTTCATGAGCGGAAGAATTTTGTTTTCAAATGGTTACTCATATAGGATTACGTACAAGGTTATAACTGTCGCCATCACAACAGCAATTACGTACGACCCAGTTGAGTATATTAGAATTTCCGTTCGAAAGGATTGTATACATGAAAGGAGTAAGTAATTCTTGAACCAAGTCGTTTCTCATTTATTGTCGTAGCAACAGTTCAATGTTAACTAACTATGGTAACTGTACAGAATGCGGGCGGCGATATGGTGGTGGGCGTTCGGTTGGTGATTTTAAAACTTAAGGCCCACCTGTATATCATAATGGCATTATTTGATCTAACGGCAAATTTCTCCTTAACTATCACATTGCTATTTTTTGGATGATTAAGTTTTGTCATTTGTCATCTGAAAGCGAGACTCGTCTCTTGTATAAGTAAGTAAATGTGAAATGAGCTAGAGGATAGGACGTGTGTTGTGTGTGTATGTATATTAGGCGAGTCGTTTGCCAGAGGAAAAGGACATTGGAAGGCGCAATGAGTTGTATAGGTACCGTAAAAGTTTTAACTACAGAGGACGTATATTAAAGCAAAGTAGTTGACGGTTGACAGGTGTAGGTGGGGATGGAGAGGGCATATTTTATAGTTTTGAATTGTCCCACACTCCCTGTCATACTTATGCATCTACTCAACTAGTATACTCTATCAACTGTTTTTAAAGAGACGTTTAGCTTTGTTGAGAAAGTTTGACACATAAATCAGGAAATGTCAGAGTTTTGATTTCTATTGAAGTATGAATAGGTAGAATTAGGCCTCAGGAATAGGTTGAGCGAACTTTGTACTGCATGTCTTCCTACATACTTCATGAGCCTTAAACTCATATATATATAAAATTAAATTTTTATAAGTTAAAATTTAACTTGCGATTATAGGTACTATAAGGCAAGTTATGTATTCGTAAAAAAATTATTTTGTTTTTTAACAATCAAACATGACATTACTATCATAAAGAACACCAAAAAAGTGAGTCCCGCAATTTCGTCTCTCTGTCTGTCTGTCTGTCTGTAGAATGGTCTACAGCCTAAACGACTGAACCGATTTGGTTCAAACTTGGTACTTGGGCACGTTCATACCAATTTTGTTTTAGAAAAAATTTAACAATTTTGTTTTAGAAAAAATTTAAGTATTTTTATATTCAAAAAATTAAGCGAAACACTACTTTAAAAACATATTTAGCTATTTCTATTAAAAATATTTTAAATATAATGTATTTGAACATAGGAGCAAGTACGTTTTACAATAATTGCAATTATTAGATCTGGTAGTTGAGGCTTTGAAGTTCTCCTCAGATCTAAAGCCTCTGACTAAGTGCTGAATATTGATCGGTCCATTCTTACCATTGGCATTCCTCGATCCACTTTGCATTCAAGCACGCCAACATTCCAAACATTTGCTTCTTCCACGTGCAGAGCCAGATATTTTCCAACGAAAGGTTGAGTTGTATGCCACAATTTTGCCCTTCTTTAAAACACAGCGCGAGATTTGTAGGAGAGTATATATAGAGCAATTATTTTGGGTAGCATTTCGTTCGGAAGGAGCATCATTTATATAATATCTTTACTCACAAGATAAAGCGGCTTAAGTGGTTTTTTAGCTTTTTTCAGGTGAACGAATAACATTTCTAAAAAAATATATAAGGAGAATCGTTTTGAGTAGAAACGTAAAGTTTGGACAAAAGCATTATAATTTTCTTCTCTTCTGTAGCATTTAAGGATAACAAAAATAATTTAATTAATGTATTTATTACAAAATTTCTCAGTTAAGCCCCTTCACCGTTTTTTGTGTATAAATGAATTAATTTATATTACTTAAGCCGGACGACTGGATCGCACGAATTTGTTCTTATGTTCGATCAAATTATATGCAAAAGATTCTTAATAGAAGAGGCTAAGTTTATTTTTAAAGTTGTTTTCCAATTAATTTTCTATATATAAAAATTTTTTAATTTTTTCCAAAAGCAGAACGCCTTAAGAATTTAATAATATAAATTTAGAAACAAAATTTCACGAAAAATCGTTTATTTTAAAAAAAAACATTTTTTTTTTTCAAAAATCCAAAAAAAATATTGTTCGAAAATCTTGAAATGCAGAATTATTTAGAATTTGAAGGACCTCCTGTATAAAAATTTTGATCCAAATCCGTTAAGCCGTTTATGAGAAAGTCGAAAATAAATAAAATGGTTGTATGGCAAGTACCGTTAATAACAAAATATTAAAAAAAATGTTTGGGCAAAATATAGACCATACCCAAAGTAACACACACACAAATTTTTATCAAAATCGCTCCAACGTTTTCGAGATAATTAAGATGGTAGAAAAATTTGTATGGCAAGTACCGTTATTTTTGGGGCTAAAACAGCCGTGGCGCGATAGTTGTGTGCTCGCCTGTCAACCTCGTAGTCGCAAGTTCGATTCCTGCCGTTATCTATGTCTTCTTATATTCCATTAAAAACCTATTCTAAAAATTGTCATAAAATAAGTTGCTGGTTTACTCATTACATGCTGTTCAGGAATAACACTAACAGCATGTGATTGAGTAAACTAGTATACCCATAAAATATCCGACCGAAATGGGCCCAGTCCCTTGTTAATTTCCAAAAATGAGCTTCAGCTCATCTTCGATTCATTAAAGAAAAAGAAGTCAGCAGGAGTCGATGGTATAACCAACGTTGTACTACGACATTTGCCTCAAGAAGCAGTTGACATTTATACCACACTGTTTAACAACGCGCTGAATAATGCATATTATCCAGTGCGGTATAAGACAGCTGTGGTGCACCCTCTCCCAAAAAAGGGAAAGGACAACTCCAATCCGGCGAATCTCCGGTCGATAAGTCTTCTTCCAAGTGTCAGCAAAGTATTTGAAAAGGTTATTAATAGAGCCCTGTTCAAATGGGCGGAGGACAAAAATATCATCCCGGATAATCAGTTCGGTTTTAAGGCGGGACATGACACAATTCATGCCGCATCTAAACTAGTTTCTGATATCCAATGGAACAAAACTAAAAAGCAGTGTACGGGTGCCTGTCTGGTTGATTTGGAGAAGGCCTTCGACACCGTATGGTTAGAAGGTCTCTATCTAAAGCTAACCAGACTAGGTATAAGTAAATAAACCTCTATTGTATATGCTTTATGACATGCTAAATGGTAGAAAGTTTGTTGTCAAGAGTGACAATGTAACTTCTACAGCAATTTTTAATATTAATAATGGTCTTCAGCAGGGAGCGGTTAACTCGCCGATTCTATTCAGCATTTACACCAGCGATCTGATAGATCAGTTGAGGTCATCAAAAGTCTCTTACAGAGTGACTTCGACAAGATTCAGCGATATTGTGATGACTGGAAGTTGAGAATCAACTTCCAGAAATCAGAAACTATTTTGTTTAGGACTCCGTTATCTAGCGCCTCAAGGGATACGAGAAAGAACTGGCGCAAGCTGGTGATCGTAGGGCCACATGGACATCCACTGGCGAGTAAAAGTGTAGTAAAGTACCTTGGCATCTGGTTGGATCAGTAGCTGTATTTCGATAGACATATAGGTGCAGCTTTGGCCAGGGCTAGGGGAGCCTTTGCCTTGACAAAACGACTGTTTTATAGCTGCCGTCTTGACAGCAGGGTAAATGTGATTTGCTACATGGCCCTCATCAGGCCGATGATTACCTACGGATGCACGGTGTGGTTCAACGTTGCCCCATCTCAAATGGAAAAGATTCGGGTGTTTGAGAGGCAATGTCTTAGACGTTGCCTTGGATTACACAGAACACCAGAGTCGGAGTACACAAGATATTATTCCAACCAGGTTCTATACAACGGAGCCAACATAAACAGAATAGATAATTTTTTGTTTAAGCTGATTCGGGGTCACGTTGCAAGAGCGATGTCCTCAACTAACATCTTAATTTTTGGGGCTTTTTACCCCAATAACGAATATTTTGAGAGTGCGCGGTTAAGTGGTTACATCCCTCCCGAGGCATTCCTCTATTTAGACAGTCGAGGGCTGACTTTAGATAGGCGACTCTATTATGGTCGAGACGTCATCGCTCAAGGTGGAGAAGAGCGCCTTCGGTTCAGTAGGACTGTGTCCGATCGGGACCGAAGAGATAGGGCGAAACAATAGAACCAGTTCTGGTGGCTCTCTGAACAGCAGTTTGATAGCTAAAGTCGATTAGGAATGTATGTCTTGACCGACTTACATAGATCTAGGGAAATTAGGTATAAGGAACAGTCGGGGTGGCACAAAAAAAAAAAAAAAAAAAAAATATATATATATATATATATATATATATATGTATGCGGAGGCATAGGTGCATGCATCTGCGCGGCTGTATATGTATGTGCGTGCGTATATGTATGAACGTATATACATGTATGTGTAGGTGGCATGTTGTTGTGTTTCTGCATACGTATACAAAATATAAACAAAAAAAATTAAAACGAAAACTGCTGCTGTGGCTGTTCTAGTTTTTAAGTGGTTTTGGGTATTTTTAGGTATTTTAAGTAGCTTAAGTTATTTTTAGTTAGTACAAGTTGTGTCTAGCTTTAATTATTTTTAGTCTAGCTTTAGGTAGTTCTAGGTAAAAATTTAAAATGATCTGATACTAAGTTTTTGTAGTAAAATTTTCTTGGTTAAATAAAAATAAAATAATTAGATTTAATTAAAATAGTTTTTAGGTCGAAAGACATTAGTATTAAGAGATATAGTTTAGTTTAGAGCGCCCGGAAAGGGCCAGTAAATTAGTAAGTTATTGATATTTTTGTCTAGCTTTAAGATAGTTATAAGTGAAGATTAAATAAAAATGAATTAAAAAAAAATACCCATAAAATGTGTCTGCGAAATAAATAAAATAATGCGAACTATAAGAGACATAAATAAATAAGACACGGTAATTTTCTCATTAGTTCAGCCGCCATCCCTGGACATAAAATCTGAGACAACAACCACTGTCTCCATACATCGCGCCACACATCTTTCATATCCTTCTTTCTCTTCTTTCACCGGATGCCGGCGATGTGTTAAAAAACTTATAAAGGGTATTCATATAGCGCGTGCAAAATTATAAAAAAAAAAAAAAAAAAAATATTTTGGACAATCACCTCAAACCCCTAAGTACCAAGTGTGAACAAAATCGGTTCTGCCATTTAGGCTGCAGATCGTTCTACATCTACAGACAGACAGACGAAAATGCGGGACCCTCTTTTTTGGTGTACTCTATCATCGTAATGTTAACTTTGATTAAAATCTCGACTTCGATTTCTTTGCCAAATGCAAAACTCTCCCTATAGTACCTATATTGCAAGTAATAACATTAAGGATTATTTGAGATTTTGGCAAAAAAGAAAGTAGATATATTGGGGATTTTGTTCATAGAGCTTCTTTCCCCATGGGGATTTTGTCTTGTTGCATATAATTTTTTGGGGATTTCGTCCGATGGAGTTTTTTTTTTTTTATTTCAGGTGGCTCCCTTTTGTAAACTCATGGAAAAGAGGTGAAATAAACTTTTTTTTATTATTTAGACTGATATAGATGACTTATGGAAGATGATCAGCGAAAGGCACTCCTTCTAGTTACAACCATATCATAAATAAGGCGCCACAAGTCTGCTCAATGGATGGAAACATCTCTAGGACCAATGTAGGTCATCTCGCCGTCAGGATCTGACTTGCTGCATCCATTAACAATTTGAGAACTTTCGATTCTCTAGAATATAGTAATTTCAAGTTATTCCTTGTCCAGATTCTCTGCCCGTTCTTGCGTTGTTCATAAAATTCTCTATTCTGAGAAAATAATATCCAACAAAATGAATCAAAACAGTTCAAACAATAAAGCAGTTAGGAGTGTGTTGTGTTCGCATCGCTGCTCACCGGAAAGGTGAAACGGATATGGAATCCATTGGTGATGAAAAATATTGTACTTCATCTTGTTTCAGTATTTTGAGCACCGTTACCATAATATATTTTTTTATTTTTTTTTTGGATTAAATAGACAATCAAGTAACTTGAACCGCGGAAATGGTCAACTTGAAACCAAAACGTGTTCAAATATTTACGAAACGTGTCAAGAACTCATTCAAGTCACAGCCGAGGGTACAGGCCCAGGCACATTAATACATTGTTCTACAGGCGCTAGTCATATTTTATTCACTAAAACTCTCATTCGCTTGTGTTTTTTTTTTGTGTGTTTTCGTAGGATGGAAAAAGTTGGGATAACTTTTAGATCTGGTTTATATGGGTGTGTTCGCTTGATTGGTAGTGGGCCGCATACTTTTGGATTTCTAGTTGCATAATGTATAAGGAAGAACAAAAAAGAATTTGTTTTGCCCCCACATCTTGGAGATTAGATTGTACCTTTAAGTGCGACAAGTCTACTTTTTGAAATCGTGAATCTTCAAAAAAAAAAAAAAAATCAAAACTTTTTTGATTGTTGTTACAAATAAAATTGAAGAAAAAGAGATGACACATGATTGACGTGTTTTTATTGGATTCTGTCATTTAAGTTTAGTCTTTTATTTATTTTTTTTTTCGTTTTCGGCTTGACCTGGCAAAATTGAGAAAAGGCCGTGTTTTGGTGTTTTCTTCAATAAAAAATTAAGTTAAAAAAGTTTTTCTTTTAGGAAAGCTCAAAATGCTGATGAGAACAAACAAAAACTTCTAATGGCTGTTTGCAGGTATCTAGGTACGTCAGATATAATGGTTAATAGTCCTCTTGCTTTTGAGGTTTAATACATAGAGGTTTGTTTTCGAAATTCCTTTAACTTGAAATTCTTGTAAGTTTGAGCAATCTAGACATAGAACATTTTTTTTGCACATTTCCATAGCTAATATTTAAAGTCCTAATTTGAAATTAAGGAATTGTTAGTTGTTTTAAAAAAGTGTAATTTGGGAAGAAAAAATGGAAACATTCTGCTATTTTTGATCCTGAACGCACATAAGTTATCTGCTAAGAACATCCTGTTTCGACTTTTGTGTTGATTATACTAACAATTCCAGTTTAATTGATAATTTAACTTGTAATGATTTTAAATTTATTTAATAACTCATTGTTAAAAATAAATCAGGGTTTTTTATAAATTAGTTGGATTTTGCTTGAGAATGTGGAATTGACCAAAATATTTATTTGGAAGATACAACAAGTTTGAACCAACAGTTATATGAGCTTGTTTAGCTCGCAATCAGCAGCAGAATTTCAAGGAGAATCTGCTGGTGCCCTGCACGAGACAATTTATGATCCCTTAATCAAATAAACTAAAGGGTTATCCATTTTGCGGTTTCAAAAGGATATGACTGAAATTCGACATCTCTCAAACTAAGTTGTTAAACCAATTTTTTTTTCAGTTGAAAATCTGACATTTACGAAAATGGATCGCTTAACTATCGCACAAGGCATACAAATTGTTAAAACCTACTACAAAAATGGTGATTCTGCCACAGCCACATATCGTGATTTAAGAGGAAATTATGGTTTACATAATCGTCCACCTACCAAAGCAATTGTCAAAATTGTGAAGAAATTTGAAGAGACTGGATTGGCAACAGATATTGTAAGGCCTGTGCATCATAGTTTCGCTCGTACCACTGAAAATATCGCTGCTGTAAGTGAAAGTGTTGCCGAAGACCCGAATGTGTCGATTCCTCGTCGTTCTCAGGAATTTGAACTGTCTTACGGCACATTATGGCGTATTTTGCACCTACATCCATGTATAGTCCAGCTCACACAACAACTGAAGTCAGCTGACCATTTAGAACGTCGTAGATACGTCGAATGGGTGCTTGACAACAGGCGGCGGACGGCGATTTTTCGACCAAAATTTTCTTCAACGACGAAGCACATTTCTCACTCAGTCGGTATGTTTATAAACAAAATTGTCGTATTTGGGGTTCTAAGAATCCTCAAGTAATTGAAGAGAGGCCATTACACCCACAAAAACTGTTTGGGGCGCTCTTTGGGCTGGAGGTGTGATTGGTACTTACTTCTTCGAAAACGACGATGGAACGACTGTCAACGTCAATTCGGAGCGTTATGGTCATATGATAACCGACTTTTTTTTGCCTGTTATTGAAGAATACGACTTGGAGAAAATGTGGTTTTAACAAGACGGTTCCACATGCCACACAACTCGAGCGAATATGGCTTTATTGCAAGAGACATTTCCTGGCCGCGTAATTTCTCGTCGTGGCGATATCAACTGGCCAAGAAGATCATGCGATTTGACACCGCTGGACTACGCGAAAGACCGTGCTTAGGCAGATAAACCTTTAACTCTTAAGCACTTGAAAACCAACATTCGTCAAGTTATGGCTATGAGATACCACCTAATATGTGTCAAAAAGTAGTCGAAAATTTCCTCAAAAGAATTGATTCTTGCAACAGTTCGCGTAGTGGTCATTTAAATGATGAAGTATTTCACACATAATGTCAACGTTCAAACTTTATTAAAAAAAAAGAAATATCCTGAAAAAAAATATTTTATATGTGTTTTATTTACGCGTGCTTTTGAAATCGCAAAATGGATAACCCTTTACTTCAGAAATGAATTCAAGGTGGATACTATGATGTTTATATTGTGAGGAGAACATCTGAACCTGAATTATATACCACACAGAGCAGACCTGACAATTAATTATATGCAGTTTGTGCGATTGGGAAGATCGGCAATATGTTTTTCATTTTCTGGGGCGGTGTCAAATTTTGAGACAATTTTGAAGAAATATTTTTGGACATTAAGCGAGGCAAAAGCTTTAGGAATATTGAACAAAATCGATTTTATCAAACTGTTTAAATTATTAAAATTTCTAATAGAAACAAAATATTTTAATGATGATTTTGAATAAATGTTTTATTAAATGAAATATTTTATTTGATGAAAAAATAGAATTGTCAATCAGACAGATGGAAAATTCATGCTTTATAGATTTTTGTAATTTTTCTGTCAATACTTTTTAAATGAGAAAATACAAAAAAATTAAAATCTAAACCAAATAAAATGCACGACTAAAGTCATTTTTACTTAACTTTTTATAAATAAAAATTGTAATTAAAATAAATATTCGTATTGTAATTTTGAGTATTATGCAATTTTAATTTAAGAAACGGAATTTAAAAAAAAATTGCCTTCCTGTCCCAAACCCAAAATATTGAATTTTCAAAAAAAAATGTTTTTTTTTTTTCAAAAATCCAAACATAAATCAAAAATTTTTAAGCAGTATTATTTAGAATTCGAAGGACTATATTAAAATTGGTATCGAAATTCGTCAAGCCGTTTATGAGAATGACTAAAATTAAAAATATGGTTGCACGGCAGGTACCGTTAGTAACAAATTATTTTAACAAATGCTTGCAACAACATTTAGACTATACCTACCTAAATTAGTCTGCATTCTTTTTGCCTGCGATTATAATTATGCGCTATAAATGCAAGTATGCGTTCGTAAAAAAAATTTCTTAAAATCAAACATGATATTACGATAATTGAGAACACCAAAAAAGTGGCTTCCCCAATTCCATCTGTCTGTCTGTATGCCTGTCCTCGAGTCTGCAGCATAAACGGTAAGGTGGATTTGCTTCAAACTATACCAAGTTTGAAGCAAATCCACCTTTTTTTTTTTCATTTTTTTAAGAGGACAAATAATAGTTACTATTTTTGACCAAAAACAAAAACCTTATTTTTCTCAAAAACGGTTCAAACGATTTTTATAAAAAAAAAAAACAAATCAGTTCATGAATGTAAAAGGTACCTCTTTATAATTTTTTTTTTGGAAAACAAAATTGTGATTTTTGGTACCTCTATAGTCTGTCCCAGAAAAATAGGCAGTAAACGTCTTATGGGAAAACTTTTTTAAAATCAGTAGCGTGTGATATTTTTGCACCATACTAAAATGAAAGAACTGCCCCATGAAAAGTGTTTGCACGCCCGTAATTATATAAAATAATAAAAAAAATTTCATTGCATCTGGCGCAGACCCAAACTTACACCTGAGTGTTGAGTCGACTGAAGTACTGAATTGCTTTTCCTGTGGCCTGTGTCTCCTGTTGCTATTCAACCCCCATAAAATATTGATGTACTTTCAGAGTTACCCGTGTCCATTTTTTAACTGGTTCGGTTTTTTATCCTTGGATTTCTGTTGAGGTGCTTTTGATTTGAGATATTTAAAAAAAGTTTTGAATGATGAGTGTTATCGTGGTTCGTGGAGTGTTTTCATTTTTTGCACTTCTTTTAATTTGTGGAAAACACGATAAAATGCGGGAACAAAATTTTAAGCTGTTTTCTTTGAAGAGGAACATTATTAGCGTAGATTTTAATTATTGCGAAGTAAAGTATTTTTGTATGAAATGTATGTTAAAAGGTGTAGTGTATTTATTTTAAAGTTTTGTGCAATTAAATTTAAAGAGGTGTGTTTTATGTTTAAAGTGTTGTACGATTAGTTCGAAATGGCTTCGAGGATTTCAAAACATTTAAGTTCCAAAAAAAAGAAATTGTTGACGTGACAAAACATTCATAAAAAATTGCAAAATATGATTCCTGTAGGTGAACGACCAGTTTACAGACTTCTTAACGGAAACAGTTCCAAAGGCAAAAACTCGCCACCAAAGAAAAACAAATCTGATAATGAATAATTTTGTTATTTTTGCTTGTTTTTTTATATAAAAGCGATTAGGCCTACCGGGGATAGCCCTCAGAAACGCACCTTTTATCTTTCCGTATGGTGGTGCGGAAAATATAAATGTGTTTTAATTTTTATAAACAAAACGATTAAATAAAAAATTCTATCGAAAAAACACTACTAGATTTCCAACAATTATGTTTTTTGGTAATAATAAATCTAGTCATCCGAAAATGATTGTAGATTTTTTTGAACAGTTTTTTGAAAGTATCTATAACTCTTCTACATCGTCAACAATAAATTATGAATATATCAATTCTTTACCATCTGTTTTTGATTGTTCTATATGACGCTTTGACTTAAGTGATATTGAAGATGCTTTAGTTAAACTTAAACCTAAAACAACTGCAAATATATTAGGATTTTTCCCTATTGTTTTTAGTCATTGTGCAAGTTCTCTTCCTGTTCCACTATTACAACTATTTAATGAATCTATTTCTATTTTTAATAGTATTTTTCTGAATGAGTGGAAAGTCTCTATCATTGATCCGATTTTTAAATCCGGATCAAAAAACTTAATAACGAACTATAGACCAATTACTAAACTAGCTGTTGCTCCAAAGGTTTTAGATAGTCTTGTTCAAGACAAATTTATATTGATCATAAAACAACATGTAAGTAAATATCAGCATGGTTTTTGGAAAGGTAGGTCTACCAATTCTATTCTAGTACAATTCAAAATTTTCTGTATTAATACTCTGGACAATAGGAAACATGTTCATGTGCTTTGTTAAAGCCTTTGGTAGGGTTAATTTATATATTCTCTTAGAGAAACTTCAAGCGTATGGTTTCCATGGACCGCTTCTTCAATGGTTTTCGTCATATTTATTTGGTCATAAACAATATGTTTGTATGATTGGAAATTTTTTTTCAAAAGAGATTGAGGTAACTTCTGGTGTTGCAAAAGGTAGTCACATGGGGCCCTTATTATTCTTACTTTTTATTAATGATCTTCCGAATGTTCTTAAACATTCTCATTGCCTAATGTATGCATGCGGATGATATAAAGTTCTTTTCTAGCATTTCTAATTTAAATGATTGTCTTTTGCTTCAAAATGATCTAATTTCTTTTGTCGATTGGTGCAAGTCAAATGATTTGTTGTTAAATGTTGACAAGTGCGCTTGTATGGCCTATAATAGAACTTTATTAAATATTATTCCAAACTGTTCACTAAATAATGTTCCGTTACAAGTAGTTGAACAGTTCAAAGACCTGGGCGTTATATTTGGTTTGAAATTTAAATATAACTTACATATTAATTTTATTGTTTCTAAAGCTAATTCTTTACTCGGGTTCATCAAAAGAAATTCAGTAGAGTTTAAAGACCCTTATACGATTAAATCTTTATATTGCAGTATTGTGTGTCCTGTTCTTGAGTATAACTGTGTTGTTTGGAGTTCTACAACTGAGCTTAATAAAAAATGAAAAGAAATGAAAATGTTCAAAAAAAATTTCTCAGATTTGCCCTTCGGAATTTTTTTGAAAATAATGTAGCAGGCTTTCATCATTCTTATAATTCGAAATGCCTGTTTTTTGGAATACAGACTCTTGAGGCGAGAAGAAAAATGTATAGTGTCATGTTTATTCGTCATATTTTGACTTCAACCGTTGATTGTGAGAGTTTGCTTAATTGCTTGAATCTGTATGCTCCATCGATTTCTTTAAGAGCCAGACCGTTATTGGCAATTGATTCCCATCATACACGTTATGGATAGCGAGAATCAATTTCGGCAAGTTGTAATTTATTTAATATGTTTTATTCTACTTTGGATATATCAATGTCTAGAAACTTATTTAAAAGTCGATTATTAGCTTTACTCAATTAATTTTATTATTTGTTTCTTCCATTTTTTTTTAAATTTTATATAAATATGAAATATGTATTTATAAACTCAATTGTTATTAGATACTTAATTTGAAATCTGTTGAATGTAAATTCGTAGATTGGTTACTTAAATAAACAAATAAAAAAGAAAGCATTAAATGACATATGTGTATTATCCACTTATTTCCACCATATTATATTTCCGTTTTAAGAATTTTTCGTACGTCACTGAATACTACATACAATGTAGGTAGGCCTCATACATTTATATGTATGTACACTTTGCACATAAATTATAAAGTTATATGCGTATAGCCACCTTACCTACCCACCTACATCCACCATTTTCATTATTATATGTACATATTTACATACCTAATCTCCATCTATGTATGTATCTAAAATACCTACATATTACTCTCCTAACTTATCTACATAATTAAAATTCATAACCTAGATTTAAATATGCATTTGTAGGTACGTATGTAACTATTCTTTGAATCAATTTCATTCAACAATTCGGTCATACTAAGAATCAAGGTAATCTCTCTAACATCGGCTTTAAATCTGCATAGAAAAACTAGATTATACCTATACCTACTGAACAGCGTCAATATTTAGCTACATTAAAGTTGTTAGCTCTAAGAGCAAGTTCATACGATCCAGTCATGCATTTTATTTGTATCTAAATCGTTACAGCTGTTTTCGAGATAATTAATATGGTAGACAAATTTTATGGCATGGACCGTTATTTTTGGGACTAAAAATACGATTCAAAAACATATTTGAGACAATCGCGTACAATGAATGTTTGACTCAATAATGCGATTGTTTCCTCAGCTTGTATGACACATTGCGTTTGTATCTTCAGTTTCTCCATAATTCCTTGTCATTGCTATGATAATAATATATGATAATAATAATAAAAAGTTGCAAGCTAGTAAACAAACTTGTGATTATTAGTCTAATTCTAATCGATTAAAATGTTTTGAGTCAACATCACATTTAACTAATTCTAAAATTCCAACACAGCCTTCTTATGCTCAGCATGTTACATTCAATTGAGCATAATATGCTTCCGTCATACTCTCAATGTTCACATTCGACCGTCTGTAGCTGAGTTTAGCTACTAGCCATCATTTGAATTTTTTGTTTACAAAAACAAAAACATCAACAAGAAACACGCACCCCCACAGTGAATAATGCAAATTGGAGGTCGAAACTATAAACGACTCCAACATGACAGACTTCCCGAACGAATCGCTTAGATAGAAACACTATATTCAGTATATGCCCCGACAAGATTTGATTAACGTGAACCCACCACCAGTACTGGCACCACCGCATCAGCCTCCATTACCGAATCGACAATCTCGCCGCATCCGAAAGGTACTTATGTTAAATTAGTAAATTTGCTCCATCTGATACATAAACAAGCTTAAGCGTTTCGTCCCACCACTCACAATACAGCTAGGGAGCGGGTAAAAACAGCTTGGCGTGAATTTAATCACAACATACACAAACAAGACTTGGCCGCTAGGTGTAAAGGGGTGGTTTAGTCTCCACTTTCTGTTCGGTGCTGAATAGCCTGCGGGACGAATTCACCCAAGCAACATATTTGAGGATTTAATTCAATTAGTCGAATGCTGGGGTCGCATTCGGTCGCGTAGAGATATCTTATACAACGGTCGTGTTTCATCAGGTTCAAGCGATTAACGGTTGTTCAGTAGTGCATTGCAGTAGTTTTTTATAATCCTTTCGAAATCCCCTTCAATCGGCTATTATGTTGGCAAATGGCTTTTTCCTGCACTCTGTGACTTTGATGCTGACGATGACATTTTCGGGAGTGCAGAGTCGCGACTTGGTCCGAATATCCGGAAGCCTTGGTATCATCGATGACCTTATGCATTATGGTACTCCAAATGTTACATCATCGATACAGGATAGCCTTAAAAGTGATCTAAAAACAGACGAATTAATTTTTGTCGAAACTAAGCCTCGCAATGATTTTGTCCAGTGGGATTTTGACGACGATGAAATTGTAAAAGTCGAAGATGGAAATTATGTTTTCGAAAAACCCCAAATAGATATGAGTGATTTTGTGAATTTGGTGCCACAGGAAGTTAGCGGAATTGTAGCTAGATACTACAAGAATGATATGGAAGTGCAGAAGGGATATAGTTATTTGCGCAGCAAGGACTTTGACGATTTAAAGGGTCGCATTATTGCAAATCCTGAGATGAATTCTTTTTTGAATTATCTCAATAATAGTGGATTGGATGTTGTGGGGTTGGCGTATGCCTTGGTAAATGTCACAGGTTTGCCGGAGGAGAAAGCAATCGAAGAAGAAGAAGAAGGTACAAAATTTTTCTATTCTCGGTATACTTTACAAATGGTTTGATTTTTTTTTAACTAGATTTATAGTTTAGATGAAAAAAAAATATAATAACTTATATTCCAAGGTTCGTGTAAATCTACAGTTAATGGAGACATTTTTTCGATTATTTTACAAATTATAAAACCTATTAGCAATAACAGATCTATAGTTATATTTTGAAGATCGTACGTTCTTGCCAAAATGTTGCTCTGGCAAATTTGCATTTTTCGTGTTAGCGTGTAGATAACGCGTGAACTAAAGTAAATTAGTTAGGTGTACAAGCACCATTGACAAAACAGTATTTGCAAACCAACATCTTACAAAGAAAAAAATATTTTTGAAATAAAAAAACATTTTTTTTTTACTTTTTGGACAATATCTTGAATACTTGAAGAAATCAAATGCACGAATGGATCATACGATCTTGCTCTTATGCAAAAGATTTCTATTTAAAATCTAAATATATTTTTTTTACTTTATTTTTTATATATACAAAGTTTCTTTAATTTTTTTTATAAAAAATTGGTATGACAATCTTAAATATTTAATAATATAAACTTAAAAACAAAAGATTAAATAGGCTTAATCAAAAAAAAAAAAAAATTAAAAATTCTGAAATAAATACTTAAACTAATTTGTGCTAAAAAAAAGTACGCCTTTTTATTTCTCGTATAAATTTGATCTAATGAGAAAAAAATTTAAAAATTTGTGGAGTGGTTTTTGAGGAAAAAAGGTTTTTTTTAACTTTTTGAAATTTTTTTTTTTAATTTAAAAACTTCAATTCATAGATATTCAGCAAATACATATAACTATAATTTTTGAAAAAAAAAATATTGAGCAGTTTTCAAATTTAAAATAAATTAAAAAAAAAAAATTTTTAATGTTTTTAAAAACACAAAAAAATATTAATTAAAAATATTGGTATGCAGTATAAATTGGGCAACCTAAGCCTATATATGTCTGAAATTTCTAAAGAATCGGTTAAGTCATTTATGAGGTAGTCGAAATAAGAAAACGGTCATATGGAAAGTACCGTTTTTAGCAAATTAAAAAAATTTTTTTTTTCAATCATATGATGGGTCATAGCTGCACTGAATTTTTTTAATAATTTTTTTTTTTTTGGAAATTAAATTTTTTCGAAAACGATACAATAGACTTATTCGAAACTTCGTATTTGGTCGTTTTTTGAAATTATGAAAACAAATTATTTCTCAAAAACAACTCTGAGCATTTTTATAAGAAAATTATTATTAATTAATCATTCGAACAGTCAACTTCTAAATATAAAAATATTTTATTTTCCGTACTTCTTAACAATTCTTCCCACTTTTAATATTTTCGAATTTCTCACTATTGGATGGACCTATTAAAATATTTTTTTTACGAAAATGCTTCCTAAAAGTGCTAATAAAGCTGCATACTCAAATTTTCAAAAACAAATTTTTTCGATTTTCAGAAAATAAAGAATTTTTTTTTTGAAAATCGATTTTCAACTCGATTTGTTTTGAAATTTGAATTTTATATTTATATTAATGATATCTTCAAAATGGCGTTTCAAATTATATTTCTAAATGTTTTTAATATTTCTTATATTACGATAAGAACCAAGTTAATCTTATCGACAGCGGCTTTAAGCCTTTATAGAATGACTATACTACTTACCTACTAACAACGTCAATGCAAAGTTGTTAGCTACAAGATCAAGCTGTGAAATATATTTTTCTAGATTTTGGTTTTTAGGAATTTTGAATTTGGGGATTCTGACTCCCAATGTTTTGCTCACCACGAGCTAGAATGCAAACGCAGAGGAACTTTTCCTAAATTATGCTAGGTCTAATAATCTAGAGGAGAAATTTGATCTTTTTGTATAATACCTCATTTAGAATTCGTAGCTGCAATAAGGCAATTTTTGTACATTTCATTTTAAATTCTTTTCAAATACTACTCTTACAATTTAGATTAAGTTTTGTATATTTAATCTTCAAAGACTGAAACGCTCCAAATATTTAATATCCATCAGCTCCGTCCGTAATTGGTGTCATAACCGGACACTGCCTCATATTAAAGCACGCAACGAGGCTTGGCGTTTACTCAAACGATTTTCGCAGAAGCTAGTCTGGGTCTCGTCTCGGTCTTCTTTAAAAGCACCCGAGACGATGAATGTCGTTGAAATAGAAATCGCTCATTTTTCAGGCTTTGTTTTTCCCTCCGGAAATAAGTGTCTTTAAGACTTTTAGGTGATACTTGGGAGAAAATAGTATCGAAACGTCAAAATATAGGTTGTTTCCTACCAATCAAACCATGAACTGTCAAAATCCATTAAAGGATGACTCCGATTATCCTGGATTAAAAACCTCTAGAAAATTCAAATTTAACCTCAGAAAATTCGACATTTTCCTGATTTTATTTTTTGCTCCGGAAATTTAAGCCCTTTAGGTGACATTGGAAACAAATATTATTATCATATTAAATAGTGTGTTGCCTACCTGTCAAACCATAAACTGTCAAAAAAATCAACGTGGGTGGCAATGGCGCAGTGGATAAAGTGCTTGATTGCTAATTGAGACGTGTGGGTTCGATCCCCACGTTAGGCGCATTCTTTTCTATACCTCTAATTTTAATTAGATGCCGCCCATGGGTTAAATTGAGACAGTCAATACCTGGTTCTCAAATCCACTATGCCTAACTAGTGCCGTGCAATTCAGATTGCATTTAAAAGACCTTAGGTATTACAGGCATATATTTAAAATTAAATTAAATTTAATTTAACTAATTTTTCAATCTGAGCACGCGTCTTATTTTACATCTTTTTACTATCAAAAAGCACAAAAGAAACCAAGACTAAGGATGGGACCAAGAGGAAGACTGAGGCGAGACTGCACATTCAAAATTTCACGAGAAAAAGGCGAGACTAAGATCGAGACGAGAATGAAATTTTCGATTTTGATGAGATCGAAAAGAGACTAACAAAAGTCGATCTGTAAAGTTTTGAAGTGAAAAAAAATATAATTTTCGCGATTTGTCGCCAGCGCCATATTTCTATATTTCTGTTGTCAATGAGTATTTAAGCTCAGGCGACATAGTGCGCCACAATTTTGTCTGATTTGTTTCAATTCAGAAAATAGAAAATTGAACGACCTTGAATCGGTAAACATTCAGGCTAAAAATGACCCATAAGAATTTGCTTTATAACAAAAAAAAAATACTGTTCGTCTTCATAAATAAACTGCAATGGATCATTATTTAATCATCAAATCCGATTCTATACACTTTATCGGTACTTCCTTTGTCCGTACATCAAAACCTAAATATTTTTTATACGATCTATGAGAAATGACAATGGACATGCGAGCCCTAACAACCAGGTCATTTCTACCAAACTTGCAACTTTATATTGAATTTTCTAAGCTACCAATATAATATAATCCTAATTGTTACTTTCACAACATTTAATCCTATGTTCGTCATAAAGAGCACTCCCTCAATATAATGCCCATTGCAACAAAAACCTACCCCAGTCTTCTATACAATACGACAACACATTTTACCGCCACCTACCGCAACACAAACCCAATTCCGATTGTCCCCTGCCGGATGACTATCTCTGGAGAATTACATCGTTTGGTCACCTTTTGTAATATTATATAATCTCTTTCACAACCCGGCTAAAAACGACCATCAACTAAAAAGAACCTCAACTACACATAATCCACATCCTGGAAAAATAAATAAAATAAAAACTTCAGTCACCGCATGTCCGTCGTTCTGTCCCGTTCCATCTCGGCTAGTCATCGCATACTCTTCATGGCTATAAAGTGCCGACAAGGGAGTTGTGCAGAGGGAATCCCTCTGCTGAATCGTAATCTTTCTGGCGACGTGCTAAAGCATTCCCATGTCCTTGCTAATGAAATGGAAATGAGTGTCTGGCAATTTTTTGGTTATTCCCTGCGCGTTCACAGTGGATCTAGGATCGTTTGTGCGTTAAGTCTTCCAAATGCTCCAGACTCCTTCTTCTTCGTATGTATGTTTGTAGATATGTATGTATATGATGCGATTCTTTCCCCATCCGGTTCCGGCTAGCTCATAATATTTACACTCAAAAGGTGGACAACGGATACCGGATACCCTTTTTTTTAATAAAAAAAAACTTTTAAATTTGAATTTCTTACTTTGGTTGCCCGTTTGCCATTTGACGATGTCGATAGCGATGTTGAAGGGAACTGCTAAGACTGGTGCTGGGCGCTGGGGCTGCGCAACCACACATCATAAATATTAAAATCATTCCAAGTCGATTGCCATTTTTTTTTTGTATTTTTTTTTGTCTACCATGTCCTTTTGAGTAGAACCGGAGTGATGACGAGATGTCGTCCTTGATTCTCCTTGTTGAGTTTTTTGTTCTGTCTTAGGTATACATTCACACCTTTAATTTAAATAGAGAGAGAGAGAGAAAGAGAGTGATGAAGAGGTCGTATCACAAGTCGCCTTTAAATATACAATTGGGCTTTTTTCTATTTCGAGTCCTTTTTTTTAATATTTAATTTTGCGCATTTTAATCCTTTTTGTTTTATATTCGAAATGTGATAGAGTGAACTTAATATACACACACACCAACCGGAAAGGGAAATACATATAAAAAGTTTTTTTTTTGTAATTTTCTGTATTCAAATTTCATTGTGAAAGAGGATAACTTAATTTTTCAATTTTTTTTTGTATTCTTTGTTGGTTTTAGATGAAAATGCAAATTCAACGATGCCTGCTGAAAGCCTAAACGGACTTCATGGATTGGTTGACAGTATACTCGATATACTGCCACAGGATCAAATTTTGTCGTTGTTCTTTGATAAACTTGAGACGAGTGAGGAATTTTCGAAATTGGTCGAGAGTATTGGAAGTCCAGAATTTGAAAAGATATTGCAGAAACTGGAGGTGAGTTTTTTGGGTAAGAAAAAGCGTGTGGGGGCTTAAAGATTAACTTCATATTTATAATATGAGAGATTTGTTAAAGTGGAGATATAAGGATTCAATAAAAAAACGACAGGCTTGTTCTATGCAAAATTCTTTATGTAGATTTTTGTTCAAAATATTGTAATAACGTTTCTCCTCCTATCTGGATATATATATATATTTTTTTTTTGGAAAATAAAGTCAATTTACTGTTTTTTTAAATGACTTATAAAACAAAACATGTATTATGTATATTAAAATTATCTATGGTTGAAACATCCCCCCCCCCCCCTCCCCGAAATATTTTTTTAGAGTAAGTAAATTTGGTATGTCAATGGCGAAATTAGTGCTGGGGCACAAATAACTGGGCCTGCGACTGAAATATCTAAAAATTCACTTCCCTATTTGCAAATACATTAACCAAAAGCCAGTCGCCAGAGTAACTTTCGAGTTACGAAGGTGATCTTGAAGAATATTTTGGTCGGTCTATCTATATTCCTTTCTTGGAACATTTATTCATGCAATTAAAAAATAGATTTCTCGACCGTCGTGAATTGCTTTCCAAAATTCAAAATATTTTGCCCAAAAAATCTGGCAAACTGGAAGGAGTAGAAGTATTTGCCCAAGAAATGCCAGATGATGTAAGGGTATGCTTAGACGTTTTTCAGTCGATTTGGAGATGTGGCGTTGGGGCAGTTAAAAATGTATTTTATTTGATTTTCTTGATTTAAGTCATTGTTAAATTAACTATGGTTGCAAACATTTTTTGAGTATGCCAAATGAAAAAAAGGCCCAAAAACTTTATAGACTCGTCAAATGTTTGCCTTATATAAAACAGCTTCCTGCTTTATACAGATCGGTGCGATACTTCCGGTATCTGTGGCGCCAAGCGAATGATCTTTTTCATGCTTGCGCTGAACGTTTTGATGTTGCTGAACATCTTTAGGGATATTGGGGTTGACTATGAGTACGTTATGAATAAAATGGCAAAAGTTCCAAGGCACATGGATTTTTTGTTATTAAATATCGTACCTAATTTAAAATCGATTTTTTTATTTTTGTTTCATCCGGTTAACGTCCTTGGCTCTTATGAAAGCAACGCTTCCTATTTAGCAGCGAAATCAAGCATAGTTGCGCGTGGTTAGTACCGTCGGAAGCTAACCACGTACTGTTGACATATGTT
Source organism: Philhelius pedissequus (assembly GCA_910595825.1). Lineage (NCBI taxonomy): Eukaryota > Metazoa > Arthropoda > Insecta > Diptera > Syrphidae > Philhelius > Philhelius pedissequus. The sequence continues at coordinate 34,343,957 of OU343160.1, forward strand.
ACTTCTGTTGTGTGTTCTTCCTTTCCTTGTCTCTCTCTCTTGTAACAATGTATGTAATGTTAAGACCAATGGTCTCGTTGCCAGTGCGTCAGTGTTTCTATACGCAGATTTATCTACGGAGTAGTATAATCAGTGGCGGATTAACCTTCTGGGCGCCCTGAGGCACGCTCAGTGCCTACCGCCCCCTTTTTACTTGCGATTATAGGTCCTATAAGGCAAGTTATTTATTCCTAAAAAAAACATTTTTTTTCTAACAATCAAACATGACATTACTATCATAGAGAACACCAAAAAAAGTAGATCCCCCAATTCCATCTGTCTACCTGTCTGTCACTCTGTCATTCTGTCAGTCTTTCTGTCTGTCCTCGAGTTTACAGCCTAAACGGTTGGATAGATTTGCGTCACACTTGGTACATACTGTTTTTTCGGTAATATACCCACACGTTTTTTTCATTTTTTTTAAGACGACAAATAACAGTAGCTCCCATAATTTTTTTTTGCCAAAAACAAAAAATCTTATTTTTCTCAAAAACGGCTTCAACGATTTTTATAAAAAAAAATCTGTGCATTAATGAAAAAAATGCTATTTTTGGTACCTCTGGTAGAACCATTTTTTTGGTTTTCGATTTCCTCGGAAACGGTTAATCTGATTTTTTTGAATTTTTTTACGCAGGAGCTCCTAGAAAGTTTAAACACTATTGTGTACCGAAATTTTTCCAAAAAAAAATTTGGAAATTAATTTTTTTTTTTGAAAGTTCAAAACTTCGAAAACGACTCAAGAGATTTTTTCGAAACTTCGTATTTAGTGGTTTTTTGACATTATCTTGAATAGTTAAAAAAAATTATTTTTCTAAAATAAAAAACAACGGTGGTACCATACAAAAGTTACAAAGTTGAGAAAAAAATTATTTCTCGAGAACGGCTCCAAGAATTTTTATAGAAAAATTTGTGTGTTCCTAAATTAGTACAGTTCACTTTTAAGTATAAAAATATTTCTTTTTGCGTACTTATTAACGATACTTCCCATAGAACCACTTTTCATATTTTCGACTTTCTCAATATTGGATGAACCTATTTAAATAATTTTTCTTATACAAATGCTCTCTAAAATTGTTAATAAAACTGCATACTCAAATTTTCAAAAAAAAAAAAAAAAAAAAATCGATTTTTAAAAAATAAATAAATTTTTTTTTTGAAAAATCGATTTTTCATTATTGCACCTAAATTATGAAGTTGTATGTATATAGCTACCTACCCACCTGCATCCTTCATTTTCATAATTATGTAAATGTTTACATACTTAGGTTCCATTAATAGGTATATAAATATATATATATATTTTACTCTCCTAACTTGCATAATTAAAATCCATAACTTAGATTTAAATATTAGGGTTATCCATTTTGCGGTTTTAAAAGTAAACGTAAATAAAACACATACAAAATATTTTTTTTCAAGATATTTCTTTTTTATTATAAAGTTTTAAGGTTGACATTATGTGTGAAATACTACATAATTTAAATGACCACCACGCGAATTGTTGCAAGCATCGGTTCTGTTGAGGTAATTTTCGCCCACTTTTTGAACACATATTGGCTGTTATCTCAGCCATAACTTGAGGAATTTTGGTTTTCAAGTGCTCAAGAGTTAAATGTTCATCTGCATAAGCACGGTCTCTCGCGTAGCCCCACAAAAAAAAGTACAGCTGTGTCAAATCGCATGATCTTGGTGGCCAGTTGATATCGCCACGACGAGAAATTACGCGGCCAAGAAATGTCTCTTGCAATAAAGCCATATTCGCTCGAGTTGTGTGGCATGTGGAACCGTCTTTTTGAAACCACATATTCTCCAAGTAGTAATCTTCAATAGCAGGCAAAAAAAAGTCGGTTATCATATGACCATAACGCTCCGAATTGACGTTGACAGTCGTTCCATCGTCGTTTTCGAAGAAGTAAGGTCCAATCACACCTCCGGACCAAAGAGTGCCCAAAACAGTGACTTTTTGTGTATGTAATGGCCTCTCTTCAACTACTTGAGGATTCTCAAAACCCCAAATAGGACAATTTCGTTTATTAATATACCCACCGAGTGAGAAATGTGCTTCGTCGCTGAAGAAAATTTTGTTCGAAAAATCGCCGTCCACCGCCTGTTGATCAAGCACCCATTCGACGTATCTACGACGCGACGTTGTGAATAGTCAGCTGGCTTCAGTTGTTGTGTGAGCTGGACTCCATATAGATGTAGGTGTAGATCAAAATGCAAAATACGCCATAATGTGCCGTAAGACAGTCCTAATTCCTGAGAACCACGAGGAATCGACACATTCGGGTCTTCGGCAACACTTTCACTTACAGCAGCGATATTTTCAGTGGTACGAGCGAGACGATGATGCACATGCCTTACAATATCTGTAACCAATCCAGTCTCTTCAAATTTCTTCACAATTTTGCCAATTACTTGCGTAGTTGGACGATTATGTAAACCATAATCTCCTCTTAAAGCACGATATGTGGCCGTGGCAGAATCACCATTTTGTAGTAGGTTTTAACAATTTTCATGCGTTGTGCGATAGTTATACGATCCATTTTCGTAAATGTCCGACTTTCAACTGAAAAAAAAATAGGTTTAACAACTTAGTTTGACAGATGTCGAATTCCAGGCCTATACTTTTGAAATCGCAAAATGGATAGCCCTTTATAATATGTAATGTAATGTAATGTTATTTTTTCATATACGTGTATCCAAAAAAACATATTCTTACTATTAAGTATATAAAGTCTCGGTCTGGCAAGAAGACCGAGACAAGTCTTACTTAGACTTCCTTAAAAACACCCAAGACGAGCCCATATTTTTGGTACCCAACTTCGCCGAGAGTCTCACTATTCTCGGTGGTTTGGTTTCGATTTCATCTAGAGGAAATATTTGTTGATTTAATTATAAAATCCAGAGAAGAATTTATGATTGCATTAAGTTAGAATAGAAATCGCTCATTTTTCCTATACGGCAAAATCTTAATTTAAGACTTTTAAGGAACACTTGGAAATAAATATTATCGAAACGTCAAAATATAATTTATCGCCTACTTGTCAAGCCATGAACTGTCAAAATCAGTTGCGGAATAGCTCCGATTTTGTATGGATTAATGGATCCACAACCCGCATTTTTGTTACTGCTGAGATACCGTACTCTATCTTTTTAATATGAACACGGTCTTACTTCTTTTTACTACCAAAAAAACACGAAATAGAACAAGACCGAAACCAAGACGAGACTGAAATTTTGCGATTTTGACGCGACCGAGATGATACTAAGAAAAGTCTCGCCTGATGGTATCGTCTCGTTGCCAGTCCTAACAAAGACGAAACAAATATTAAGTTTGTCCGCGCTAATCTCAGAGAGTAAACAACCGATTTACTTGAAACCAATTTTATAAATTTGCTTAGGTATTCTTATAAGAATGTAATTGGATATTTTTTTATTTATTAAATATGTTTTTTAACTTTAAAAAAAGAATCGTAAAATTTTATTTTAATTTTATTATTTCGAGGTTGACCAACATATTTAATTATGCTCTTAAACCTGCTAGATATTGTCGAAGACTGATACTCGTATCTTTTGAATAACATCAATAGTTTTATGCAGATTTTGTATATCTATGAATTGGATTCAATCGCAATGACTGGGTTGCTGCATTTCTTGTGCATTTTATTTTGTTTATTTGCTTCTGAATATCAATCCAGTCAATTGCTCTCTTAATGGATAACTTAGGAACAGCGAGAAATAACATTTCAAGTCTTAATCTTAATTTTGGGGAGTAGAGTGGCTTTTAATTATGTACAACATCTTTCGTGTTCGAACAACAAAATAACAGATATTGGAAAAATTAATAAAAATCGCAATTTTCACAAAACCAAAAAAATGGGCTAACGAATTTAATAGCATGTGTTGTATTTATGCTAAAGTAAAAATTCCTTCTATAGCCGAGCCACCTGAACCATTAAAACGTATGCTCAATGTACATCATCTAAATCTAAGAAATTCCCAGATAATTTGAGATCATATAATACATTTTTTCAAATGACATCTTTCAGTGCAAAAGGATCTTAGGGAAAGTTTTTTTTTCTCATGGTCAACTTTATGTAGCCCTTTTAAGAGTTGGCTAAAATAAATTAAATATCCAAAAGCTTTGAAATATGCATGTTCGAATGCATGTTCGAACGTCTAAAACTGTTTCAGTGAAATAATATACAAATCTTTATTTCGTTATGGAAAGCATATTTAAGTATGTATGTATATACATTTTTTATTGGGTAATAATATAGTAGAAATTGAAGTCAGTCTCATTGAGCATTGGATATGCTTTTAGTCATATTAAAAAATATATTAAGAGCTTGCGAAGCAACGCGAGCACGGGTCATCTAGTACATAATAAAAAAAAATTGTTCGTTAATATTCAATAAATATATTTCTTGAAACCCACCCCCCCGAATTTTTGTCTGCGTTCGCCGATGTCTAATGCATAAATTTAAGTAACTTATCAATTTGTTGTCATTTGTATTAAATAAGCAGAGAGTAAAGGGTAAAGCGAAAAATATTTGCAGTGATCTCCTATTAGTAAGATATGGAATAAGAATCCGGGAAAGAAGTTTGTATGGTGGAAATGTCTATGCTTTGGAGCCGTGATGACAGTTAAGAGTAGTTTTCTTAATCCACAAAATTGGTAAGCAAATCCCATGAATCCTTGATATATTTCTGGCCAATAAGTTTTACTTTTTCCTTGCTTGGAATTTTCGAGCGCGTTCTAAACAGTTTAATAAGAGGCATTCTAGATGGACATCTGGCTTAACTAAGTTCATTCTGCAAACACTTGCCGACTTTGGTGTAGAGGACTGTTTCAGGGAGTTGATGTAAATGCAGTGCTGTGAAGCTCAAATATGCACAATACCAAAAAATTGATTCCTAGTGAAATGATTTCCCGAAACACCTGGGCTCTAACAATAAATCCCGAACAAACGACCTTATATGCGGACGCCGGCAAGACAAAGCTATAGGGTGCTCTGTCGAAATTGCAGCAATAGATTGGAAAATCCAATGAAATGGTTATCACATCGCCAGTCTGATAGATCCATAGTTTGACACAGTGTCGAATGAGGCCCGCCTGTTGAATTCAACCACAAACATATCAGGGTACAATGTCAGAAGAATATGCACAAAATTTTTTAAATCGATGTGGTGTCGAAACGTCGAGCTCCAGAGCTAATTGTGCCACTGAGCTAATTTACTCTTCATCGCTATTTCTACACCCACTACCATATATGAAGTAAATCCCACTTCTGACAACTTGTAGTTTTTTTTAAACGGTCAAATTTGAAATTCGCATCTGTGGGGAAAACGTTTTTGCCAAATTGGGCTCAAGAGAACATTTGCTTAGATTTATATCCTGTCATTCATTTATTGTTGAACCACACTTTTTGGGACGTTGGGCTTATTGGGAGTTTTTATTAATGATCCTCACTAATTCTGAAACTAAGAACTGAAAAAAGGGGTTTACATTGATGTTTGCTCCAAAATCATAATCCCCAAACACAAAATCCCCATGTTAAAATGCAACAAAGACAAAATCCCCAAGAGAAAATTCACAAAAAAAAACAAGAGAAAATCCCCAAATAAGCAGTGCAAATCGCCGCGATTATATTGCTTGATTCACAACTTGTACTGCTTATTTAGAGCCAAGATTAACAACATTTATTGCTTATATGTAATACTTATATAATAATTGTCTTCATCCTTCGTTTTGGATTAAATAAAAACACAGTGCTTTCTAATCCGTTTTGCTTTTATTAAACAAACAAAAACGTGATTTCGAAATTTAAAAAACAAAGTTTATCGTAAAAAAAGCAAAATATAAAAACTTGCAATTCTAGAAAAAAAAAACCTTTTGTGTCATTATTCAGGGAATAGGCGAAGACAGGGTGGGGTTTGATATTCACTTAAAAAAAAGTATTTTACTTACTGAATTAAAATGTATCAAATAAAAACTATTTATTAACCGAATCAGCCAACAAAAAATTAATTGGGGATTATTTGAGATTTTGGAGATTTTGGCAAAAAACAAAGTATATTGGGGATCTTGTGAATAGGGCTTCTTTAAGAATGGGGATTCTGTCTTGTTGCATATATTTTTTTGGGGGATTTCGTCCGATGGAGATTTAATTTTTTTGGGGATTTTAGGTGCCTCCCTATATTTTACTTTATTTTATGATAAACCGTTTCTTTTATTTCGAAATCAGTTGTTTTGTTTCTTTAATAAACGTAAAACGGATTAGAAAGAATTATGTTTTTATTTAATAATAATAATAATTTAACTATATGCCTGTAAGACTTAAGGTCTTTTAAACGCAACCTGAATTACACGGTACTAGTTAGAAGGAATAGATAGGTAGGAAGGATTTTCTTGTTGGCACTAAAAAAAAGGATGAAGACAATTATTATATAATTATTACATAACAAAGAACACATTTGGTAAACTTGACCCCAAATTAGCAGTACAGGAGGATTTTCTCTTGGGGATTTGTCTTTGCTCCATTTTCACTTGGGGGATTATTCTTTTGGAGCAATTATCACCAATACCCTTTTTTCACTTTTTAGTTCCATAGTTAGCGAGGATCATTAATAAAATCTCCAAATAAGCCCAAAATCCCAAAAAGTCTGGTTCATTAATAATGAATGACATCTCACAAAATTCAATGAACTTTTATTACCTGGGGACTGCACTAGGGATTAAAGTGCTTCCGCGATATTCAGAAAAAGAGTTCTCATGGGGATTTCGTCTTCTTGGGTATAATTTTTTTGGTCATTTCGTCCGATGGAGATTTTATTTTTTTGGGGATTTCAGGCAGCTCCCAAAAAAGGGATCTAACCTGTGGTTTTTCCAACAATACAGTCGCCAGTTTAATGGCCACCATCATATCACTTTATGTCTATGCTGTAGTTTTTACAACCACTAGGAGGTGTTGTTAGTTCCACCGCATTGAGACACAAAGATGTTACTGTTTTCGTCAAATAAATGATGAAAATAACAAAAATCTGCTTTCAAGGATTTAAGCATGTTGTACGAAATCCTTTTGTGGCTGGCGAAGTAATAGTCGAAAAATAACATTGTATATGTATGTAGCTTAGCGTATTTACTACTTTCAACAAATCAACTACAAAACAATCCTTCTAACCAAATTTCACAGGAGTTCTACACAATAATTGCGTCGCCGAATGATGAACAAAGTATTTCGTAATTTTCTCGGTCGTCAAGAAGAGCCCTCATTTTTTGGTAATTATATCAATTCATTTAAATCGATTAGGTGACATGGCATATCATATATGTTTCTCTTTAAAAACAACTTAATTGTAACTACGTAGTTTTTCCTTATTCACAAAAAATATGTTATTTAACCTTTTTCAAGACGTAGTCGGTTTATTTGATGATGCCACCTGTTGATCGCTCAAATTTAGGAAGATAGTGTTTTGACTTATGTCGTTTTTACTTACTATACAATAAGGCAAGTTATGCATTTGTCGAAAAAAAAAGTTTTGAGATAACAATCGAACACGACATTACGATGATAGCGAAGACGAAAGAAGATGGTCTAAAAATTATGTCCGTCTGTATGTCTGTCTGTCAGTCTGTCTGTATGTATGTATAGACACCTACAGCCCAAACGGGTTTGCTTCAAACTTGGTATATAGAGTTTTTTTAGGTATTGTACAGAGCGGAAATTAAATTGTTTTTTTTTAGCTCAAAAAATAACGGCACCTGCCACATAACCGTAACGTTCAAACATATTTTTCTCGGAAACGGCTCTAACGATTCTATTTAAAAAAAAATCAGTGCCGCTTTTTAGCTACGACCGATAATATCGTTGAAAAAAAAATTAGAAAAATGTCTAAAAGTGGTACTTTACATAGGACCGCTTTTTTTGCTTTCGACTATCTCATAAACGACTCAACCGATTCTTTTGAAATTTCACACATATATAGGTTTAGGTTGCCCAAATTATACTGCGTACCAATATTTTTAATTAATATTTAAATTTCGAAAACTGCTACCTAATAAAATTTTTTTCAAAAATTATATTTATATGTATTTTCTGAATACCTATGAATTGGCGTTTTTGAATTTTTTTAAAAATATTTTCAAAAAGTTAAAAAAAAAAACTTTTTTTCTCAAAAACCGCTCCACAGATTTAAAATTTTTTTTTTCGTAAATTTAAATCCAAGAAATAAAATGACGTACTTTTTTTTGAGCTCGAATTAGTTTAAGTATTTATTTCAGAATTTTGAATTATTTTTTCTTTAATTAAACCGATTTAATCTTTTGTTTTAAAGTTTATATTATTAAATATTTAATATTGTCATACAAATTTATTTAAGAACAGAATTAAAAAAAATGTTTATGTGTATATACAAAATTGAGTTAAAAATGACTTTAAAAATATATTTAGATTTTTGATAGAAATCTTTTGCATACGATCCAAGTAACATCGTCATAGCTATTAGATGCAAAACTGTTCTTCTGCAGCTCCAAACAAGTGAAATTGAAAGCTAGGCTTTATAAGATTTAATTTCACAGCTCAATGTATTTTATCTTAAATCATGCTCTAAAGTGAAGCTTAAGAGCACTGTCAGCTCGTTGAACGTTTAGTTTTTCAAACTAGCTCCATAATACCTTTCATGCGATCTATGAACGAGCGTCTTGAATTTCCCTCATCTAAATGGCCCTTGTACAGCTTTCAACTACACAAAATGCAATAAAAGTCGCGGCAAGAGCTCTAAACAGTAGCTTTAGCTTTAGAAGTAAAATACTAACGCATGCACATTTCGAAATGTCAAAATGTAGCATTAAAAGACCAACTTCAAATCGGTTGTAGAGCTGAGTATTAATATCTTAACACATTCTACTCATGAACTCATATTATAATAGGGTGTTGCCCAAAGTAAATCTAAAATATTTATTTTATCAAGAAAAATAATAATGTATTATTTTGAATAAAAAATAAATGAATGTGTGTAACTATTAAATTTTTAGTGTAAGTTATCAATGTTCAGATTGGAACTATAAATTTACTCTGTTAAACAATGCGTAAGAAATTTGATAATTTCTCAGTTTGCATAGTAATGGATATAAATACATAGTTTTTTTCATAGTATTTAAAAAAAAAACTTTTCTTCATGGCTTTAATTCTAATCGCGTACTCACAAAAAAAATTATCCTAATTTAATTCCCTTATAGAAGATAGATGTGGTATACATTAAGGATACCAATGTTCTATATCAAAGTGAATATAAGCAGCTTTATTAAAAAAAAATTTGAAACTCTTATCTTTAATAATTGCAACTTAGGCTTTAAATACACTTCAGGAAATATTCTTAACAAAAATTCCTTCCTATAAACTCCATTTGTTTTATTATTTGCTTTCCTTGACTTTTAATTTCTGAAGCACCCTATCTTATAACCATAACATGAAGTTAAAAAAGACGAAAATGGGATCTTGTTGGAACTAGCTATAGAAAATGTACGATGAATTTTAAAGCGACATAAGAGCTCTATATCACCAGTAATTAATACTGCAGATCCAGAACAGTTAGTATTGCAGCTTAATTGGAAGAAATGTCTTGCCTGACAATAAAAATGGCGACGAGATATAAAATTAATGCAATTATTCTTTTTTTTTCATTTTAAAAAAGAATCATCTTCGGAGTGTAGTTAAAGACAACACGAAATTATTATTATTTTTCAAAAATAATTTTATTTCATCTGTGGAAAATTAATTTATAAATATTTTTACTATCTTACTATTTTTTTTAAATTATTTTTGATGACATAATACACAGAATTATGTAGTCGCATTGTAATTTAACGAAGTATCGTAACTACATTTGTAAAAATATGAAACGTGTACTTGAAATTCACTATCAAACATTCGAAAATATTAATTTCTTTTCTTATTTATTTTCATAAAGATATTTTTTTAGTTTGGTTATTGTCATCTTCGTTATTTCTATTTTACATACTATGAATCGATTCATTCATTCTTTAATAGTATGAGAATTTCATATATTTTTATTTTGTACTAAACAAACCAATAAAAACAATAATATGTGAAAAATGGTGTTTTAGTAGTTTGAAACCCATGTACTACAGAGCTTCAAGCACTTTTGCCACTGATAACAGGCTGAATAAGAGCAAAAAAGAACTCTCAAACTCAATGAATTAGCTACATGGGTGCTTGATTTTTGCTCTAAATCCACATATAGAACTCCTAGCTAAATAAACAGCTTTAAGATTTAGCTCTTAAAGGACTATAAATGCTTTTATACAGCTAAAAATGTTTCTTGGGATGTATTCGAACATAAGAGCAAGATCGTGCGATTCAGTCGTGCATTTTATTTTTTTAGACGTGCTGTTTTCAATCTGGCAATACCTTTTTCAGAGTTGGTCTTTTTGACAGCTGTCAGTTGATTAATGCTCAGTTTAATTTGCCATTTCTTAAGGAATAGACTAACTCCTGAAAATGGTGTAAATTTGTTACCAAACTAATGGTTCGGTTCGTGCGACGCATCACAAGAAAATTTTGTTCAGCGATGAAGCTTTTGGTGAGATGTGTACGTTAATAAGCAAAATTGTTGTATTTGGAGTGATCATAATCCACAAGCCAATGTTGAGACGCCCGCCGTTACATCTTCAAATAGTCACCGTTTGCATGGTGTGCTCTATAAGCAGGAGAATCTTTGGTCCACATTTCTTCAAAAATGAAGCCGGCCATAAATGTTAAAATAATGAGGAACGCTATAGAGCCATATGATTAATGGACGTCCTTTGGTTCAAAAAGAAGGCACTACATGCCATACTGGATACAGCCAACGAGCACAACCACAAGGTTAAAGTAATGACAGATAGGCGTATAAAATGGTCGCCATGACCTGTCAAAATATTCCAGCGTCAGTATTGGGAAATCTTGAAGTACAAATATGTATGATCTAGAAATCAAACTAACTTCCTCATACCATTTTAGGCGGTCCGTAACCTAAGAGCACTCATCTCTTCTCCTCGCCGGCCGTTGTTTTATAAATAATAATCCCCTCAATTAAATAAATAAAAATAAAAAGAATACTTTCTTAAACTGTAATCCAATTTGTAATGTTCATTCAATTCAAAAACATAATAGTAGCCATCTTCTCACAATCAAAGTAGCCTATACCTTCCTACACTTACCTATAAATAATTTATTTTATTCACATTTTATTGTTTTTTTTTTCTTTCCAGGACTCAATCGCGTTGCGAAATTTAATCTATACTTTGCACAATAACGGTATTTACATTACGAAAATTGTCGACTCGTTGAAGGCGTATTTTTTCCTCGGAACATTCTAAATAAAGATTTCCATATACTTCCTTTCCCTCAGCAAAAACTGCTGACTGCTGACGGACAGAGCACAGCATCATGGTACATCTTGTATTGCAGCATTGGCAGGCATCGCAGAATAGAATCGCCTTTAAAGCAGCTATCACTGAAACGTGTCCTTTCTTTCTCAATTTTATTTTTATACGAAAATTTCAGTCTCAACTCTCTTAATGCAAAATGGCAAATAAAATAAATAAAAGAAATACATTTTTTTTATGATAAATAATAAAACGATGATAAAAAGAAAAAAATCCTTGCTTTGACATCCTTCGTTTATGCAGCATCATATTGTTCGTTGCGAGAAAAGAGTGCTATGAAATTTTTATTGGCTTTTAGGATTTCTTTCTTTTCTGCTGCTTTATAGGCTTAAAAAAATTAACAGTCAAATTCGCCTAATATTGGCATTACAAAGGGTAACGCATTAGTCAAAACAATACCGACAAGTTATGATAAAGAGGATATTCTCATTCAGCCAGAATTTTCTTTGACAACGTGTTTGTTCTCTGCACAGAATTTATGAATTTTACCACATACTTCCAAGAGAGTAATTAAATTATGATCCACAAAATCCGAACAAAGTTGCGACTGCACCTGAGCTCCAGGAGGTGAAGTTACGAGGCAGAGAGACATACAAGCTACCTTTAAAGGACATCGCCACAACCCCATTACGAAACACAAACTTCTATTCGTGCGGGTGACAGCAAAATTCCACCAGCCGAGCATCTGTTTCGCATCTATTTAGTCAATTATTTTGTTGGTGTGTTATGTTTTTCTGGAGCTGGCATTGGAGGGGTCCTTAACTCTCTTTCGAAATTAAATTTTAAGACTCTTATAGATACTTGGCCTTTGTGACAAAGTTGTTATACAGGAGCAGAAGGAACTACGCGTTATAGTCGAAGTTCGTACAGAGTAGATACTGTACATTGGTAATTTTTCTTCCAAAAAACCCAGGTACTAGAGAAAGTTCGTGGGTATTGGCGGAACGAGAGGCCCAACATTACCGCAAATTAGCAAAACTTTAGTTTACCATAAATTATGTCCACCCGACACACCATCATCCAAGAGGAACTACAACAAACTATGTATTATATACACCTACCTAAGGAAAAGACGTTACCTTAGAACGTTAGAGTTTTGTGTAAAACCCTGCGTGTGGTAGACTTTGGTTGTAATTTATCGGCGAACACTTCTTGAGGAAAAGTTTCTTTTTTTTTGTTGGAAAATTTCTCTCTCTTTCTGGCAAAGCAATATCGTTGGAAGTCTGAGGTATAGTCTTGAGTAATTTCATATACGATATAGGGAGGTGGAAGATGGTTAGCCGGTATAGTTTATTTTGGCAAGCTGATGTTTTGGATTATATACCAAACTATGTCTCGAAAGGGATTCAAGTAGTTGAGCCATTCATATACAGCTGGCGGTGAAAGTGGTAGTGCCGGTATGGTAAGATAACCGCCGTCGTCGTTAGGGTTAACTAAGAAAATAATATGAGGTAAGAAGTTTCTGATTTTAGAGATGGTCTGGTCATTGTCGAAGTGGTGTAGTAATGGAAGTCAGAGGAGGAGTTTAAGTAAGGATCTACCTAATTTAATTAGTAATTTCAAGAGGGAAGTTTTTTTTTGAGACAGTACACTTCAAGGCGTTTTAAAATTGAAAGTTGAGATTCAGTTGAACTTTGGACTAATCTTTGAAATGGAAAATGAAAAGTTTTACAGAAGATGGATGCATATTTTGGCTGTTTCTAAGGAAAAAGACCATAATGGAACCTTGAGTGTGCTCTTGATTTTTCATGAAAAAACTTACGCATTTTTTTTATTTCCATACTAGGCATAGTTAAATGCACAACAAATTTTGAAGAATATGTATCCCCTACAAGTTAGGTCTTAATACTTTTTCTGTAAGGACGGATAGGTTTGAAGGAAAATGCTATAGAAGGTAAATTACACGTTACAGTGGTTACAAGAATAAAGTGTATTTCTTTAACAGCTTGGCAATTTTATAAAATAATACAAGATGGAAATATTATTGGCATGCATTTTTTATTATTAAAATCTGATGGTAGATAATTTCATGGCATTTATTTTTTACCTATAATTGCCGATATATATCCGTGAATGCTAGGAGTTACATATAGTCTATTCCAGTGTTTTTCAAACTTTTAAAGTACGCGACCCCTTTGAGAAAAAAACAGATTTTGGCGGCCCCCACATTATTAAAAATATTTTGTCAGTTACTTAAAACGCTAAATACGCTTCCCTTTCATGCCGAGTCTAATTATAGGTATGAGATTTTACTTATTCGCGATGAAATTCGATGTATTGCCAAAAGTTAAAAACAAACAAATAAATGGTGCAAGCCCTGCAATAAATTAATTTTTTTGTATTCTTATGAATTGTCAATTATTTTTATTTACGATTATAGGTACTAAAAGGTAAGTTATGCATTCGTAAAAAAAATTCTAACAATCAAACATGACATTACGATCATAGAGAAACATAAAAAAGTGATCGGCAAAAATGTCAGTCTGTCCGTCGGTATGTATAACGAGTTACAGCTAAACTGCTGGAGCGATTACCTTCAAATTTGGTGTATGTGATTCTTTTAGCATTCCTCAGAGGGGAAATCGAAATTTTATTTTTAGGCCTAAAAATAACTGTACCTGCCATATAACCGTTTAGGAAAATCTTATTTTTCTCGAAAACGGCTCCAACGATTTTGATAAAAAAAAAATTTGAGATTTTTTTTGTTGGCAATAGCTATTATTTAATCTGAACCAAGTTTACGGTAAAAGTCAAATAACGGTACCTTTCATATAACTTTTTTTTTTTAATTTTTGGCTTTCTCGGTAACGGTAAATTGGATTTCTTTCAAGTTTTATATCTGAGAAGATCTAAGTAACCAAACTAATTCTGCATTTCAAAATTTTGAATCACTTATTTTCCAATAAAAATTAATTTTCAATTAATATTTAGAAAACTAATCAACAAAATAATTTTAAATTTTATAATCACATAAAAAAAAGTGTAAACCAAAATTAAAAAAAAAAACAATTGTTTTCAAAAAACTAAAAATAAAAACAAGATTTTATAAAAATCCGTCCTTCAATTTTCGAGATACTTTTTTATAAAATTTTCATTGATCCGTGGCATCTAATAGCGTTCTTCGTTTTTTCGAGAAACTGCCTATTTACATAATTCAAACCCATTTAAATATATATTTGGTGGTAGGTTCTATGTAACCATTCTTTGAACAATATATTACACAATTCATTATGTTAAGAATCAAGGCATTCTTACCTATGTACATCGGCTTTAAATCCGCATAGGATACTACCTGCTAACAGCGTCAGTGGTTAGCTACACAAAAGTTGTTGGCTAAGAACAAGTTCGTCAGATCCAGTCGTGCATGTTATTTTTCAAATTGGAGTACTTATTGATCAAAAGATTAATGTCTTATTTGTTTGTTTTTTATTTTGTAAACCGGAATCCAGGATCCCAACTGAACACTTTTTTTATTTCTGACTATTCTGAATAATTTGAATATGATTGTAAATGTATGTGAAAATATTGGTGTACGTGAAAATAATCACAATCAAAAATAATTTTTTTTGCACAATTATAATAGAAAAACGACAAGAGTCGACTTTGACGTTCAAGTATATGAATGTGATTCTGATTTCAAATCCAGAAGCAAAATTCCCTTCTTTTCAGAATCAGGACTGTAATTTTTTGCCAAAAGCTCCCGGATTGTCAAATAAAAACGACAAAAGTCTTATGATGTGTTGCTTACGAATGCGCATAATGGATAAATTTGGTTTTGCATTAGATATCTAGAAATATTCCGAAGGGTCCGGCAGTCTTCTAAAACCATCAATTGGCAAAAAAAAAATCATCTTCTGACCATTCTGAGAAGAACAATTCTCTTCTTGATTTGAAATCAGAATCAACTCAAGAAGCACTAATACATTCATACTCAAATGTCTAAACTACTATTTTCTATTTGGTTTTTCGTCTACGTCGTCATCAGATGTTAAAAGAAATTCGTAGCGTGGTACACCCGTGGATCCACGTGTTCAGAAGATTTTCGAAGATATTTAATCAGATTAATCATGATACTGAGCTTGCATAATTTGGAGAAGATGCTATCAAGTTACTTTCCAGAACTAGATTTTGGAAATGGATAAAGATGGATAATAAATCATTTTTTAATATATAGATTGATATATTAATTGATTAAACTATTGATAATTTCGAGATAAAGAGAAAATTAGAACATCGGGATCTGGCTTTAAGATTGTTAGTGACATTCGCCACTTTATATCTATGTAAATTCACGTTCTATTAAAAAACAAACAAAAAAACAACTTAAGAAGAGAAATAGGTTTAATTTGGAAAATAACTTAACTTTTAAAGTCTTAATGATAAAACCAAAGCTTGAACATTCCTTAAAAAATAAGCAGATACACCCGTTTCACTAAAAAAAATTCTGTGTTTTATTTTGTTTACTACTGGACTGACAACGTGCAAATTCCTAAACGCAAATCTTGCGCAAGAAATGCTAAGCAAACGGGCCCTAAATGCAAACATAAAAATCCTTGAAATGCAGAGAGAGTTTTGAGACACACAGTTTATTCTTTTTTCTAGCGCAAAATCCAATAGGTCTTAAAGTTATTTTCCGAAAATAACTTGCTTTTCAATTTTAACCGGGTTCGTGTATTTGCTTAACTTGAGACTTGTCATAAAAATTTTCCGTTTAGGAATTGGGCCAACAATTGTTTTTTAATCTTACCGACTTGCGACCGCGACCCCCCGAGTAATTCTTGGCGACCCCCCAGGGGGTCACGACCCACACTTTGAAAAATACTGGTCTATTCCATCAGTCCAATTTTTTACTACTTTTACAAATAAATCTGGTCGTTTTTTTTTTAAATTAATTTTTATTTATTATTAACTTATGACTATCTCAAAGCTAGACAAAAATGCATAAAACTAGCCTACTTATTAATAGCTTACAACTAATTTACTGGCCCTTTACGGCCGCTCTCAAAGAACTATTAGCGTTTTTCTTTTTTAGCTCCGAGTAAAGTACTCAGCTGTCAAGAAAATATCTGTGTTTCTTTTTGAGCTCAGACACATTTAATCTCTCAACTCGGGTTTCTTTTTTAAATCAAAGCTAAATCGGGACATGAACCATTAGCTCAGAATAAAGTGACCAATCAAACGGAGCAAAGCGCTGGGCGCGGCTAACTTTACTCATAAATTTAACAATAATCACTAAAGTAAAACCAATTAAAAACAAAAATGAATTATGAAAACGAAAGCTTTGGATTTGCTGGTAAATAAGCTTTAATAAAAATAATTATAATAATATATAACAGTTCTGCGCTTAAGTTTATTTCAAAATTAAATTGGAGATATCTGACCATGCTCTAAGATCTAAATCGGTTTACTCAGGCTCTGCTCAGAGATCTGCTCGGAGATAAAAAAGAAAAGAACGCCATATAAACGGTGATTTCTTAAGAGCTTGGTTTTTGAAAATTCAAAAAAACACAGAAACTTGTAAAAAGTGAATGAAATTTTTATTTGGATCGATAAATCAATTTCTGCCATTTACTTTCTAAAAATAATTTCACTTAAATGTTGCCCGCGGCTACGCTTCAGGTGGTCCATTCTGAAGGTCCAATTTTGACAAACTTTTTCACACATTTCGGCCGGAATCTCACCAATGACGCGTTCAATGTTGGCTTCCAAGGCAGCAATCGTGTTTGGCTTGTCCCCATAGACAACAGACTTAACATAGCCCCACAAAAAATAGTCTAACGGGGTCAAATCACATGATCTTGGTGGCCAATTGACTGCGCCAAAACGTGAGATCAACTGCTCACCAAATTCGCCTCTCAATTGATGCATGGTTTCGCGTGCAGTGTGGCATGTGGCACCATCCTGTTGGAACCACATGTCGACCGAGTTCAATTCTTGCATTTTCGGCAAAAAAAAATCTGTTATCATCGAACGGTACCTTTCTCCATTGACCGTAACCCTGCGGCCTTCATCGTCCTTGAAGAAGTACGGCCCAATGATGCCGCCTGCCCATAAACCGCACCAAACAGTGCATTTTTCGGGATGCATTGGTAGCTGCTGAATTGCCTCTGGCTGCTCTTCACTCCAAATACGGCAATTCTGCTTATTCACGTATCCATTTAGCCAAAAATGAGCGGAAAAAAACGGACGTAGGTTGCGAAACACATTTTTCACAGAGCACGAATTTTGAAAATAAATTTCAATACTTTGCAAACGTTGTTCAGGCGTAAGTCTATTCATGATGAAATGGCAAACAATACTGAATCGAAATGTCAAATGTTCGTGGCATTTGTCATGTGTGATCTGTCAAAAATATAAACGTCAAAAACCAAGTAGCAAAAAAATCACCCGTTATATCCTTATACTAATGTCTTTCGACGTAGGAACTATTTTAATTAATTCTAACTGTCTTATTTTTATTTAATCAAGGAAACTTTTTTAAAATAACTCGGTATCAAATCATTAATTTTAATTTTTACTTATAAACTACCTAAAGCTAGACTAAAAATAATTAAAACAAGATACAACTAACTTATACTAACTAAAAATATTTTTTTTTAAATTTTGGTGGGGGCAATAACCCCATTTATTTGGCTTAATACAAGCTTCATAAATTTACCTAACTTTAAACTATGAAACTTAGGGATATAACTTAAACTACTTAAGCTACCTAAAAATACATTAAACTACAATTTCCAATTTTTTACTACTTTCACCAATAAATCTGGTCATATGTCGTCAATGGTGGCATGAATATTGGCTTCCAATGTTTTAAGAGCTGGTTTGTCGCCATAATTCATAATAACTTACGAGTAACATAGCCCCAAAAAAAGTTTTCGAGAGGCGTAAAGTGGAGCGAACGAGGAGGTCAGTAAACAGTACCAGTTCTGGAAATAAATCTGTCACCAAATTGATTTTGCAATAAATTTAAGCCACACGTTAATGCCTTGATGTTTTCGCTCGATACGAAAATTCTGCTCATTGACGAATCCATTTAACCATGTAATAGGCATTACTTAACTTAATAAGATAGACGAAGTGCTCTATGAACTTCGCGAAAAGATTCTTTTTTTTTTTCAAAGTAAAATGCCTTAACTTAATTTAAATGTGTTGTTCCGGCGTTTAAAAAATCAGGATAAGTTGCCAAACTTCATTAAACAGAAATATCGACAGAGTTCGACATTCTCAACTGTCAAACTATAGACTACAACCATCGAAATTTCTCATCCAGCTAAAACAAACACCCAATATTTGTGTGTTGTGTTTTACAGAATCCATTATGAAGCTACGTGTCAAAACAATACTTTATTTAAGACTGCTAAACATTTTCGTTAAAACATAATTTAGTTCGTAAAAGAATTATTATAGAGTCTTAAGCTTTTAAAAGATATGTATAAGTTACTTAAATACAAACTTGCCGAAATCATGCAGTTACATTATTGTCCAAGACTCCATTATAAACTCAGGCTAAATTAAATAAAATGCACGATTGGATCGCACGTACTTGCTCCTATGTTCGATCACATTATATGAAAAAGATTCTTAATAAAGGGTTATCCGTTTTGCGGTTTCAAAAGTATAGGGCTGGAATTCGACATCTGTCAAACTAAGTTGTTAAACCAATTTTTTTTTCAGTTGAAAGTCTGACATTTACGAAAATGGATGGCTTAGTTATCGCACAACGCACAAAAATTGATAAGACCTTCTACAAAAATGGTGATTCTGCCACAGCTACATATCGTGCTTTAAGAGGATATTATGGTTTACATAATCGTCCAACTGCGATTTTTCGAACTAAATTTTCTTCAGCGACGAAGCACATTTCTCACTCGGTGGGTATGTTAATCAACAAAATTGACGTATTTGGGGTTCTGAGAATCCTCAAGTAATTGAAGAGAGACTATTACATCCAAAAAAGTCACTGTTTGGGACGCTCTTTGCTCCGGAGGTGTGAGTGGACCTTACTTCTTCGAAAACGACGATGGAACGACTGTCACCGTCAATTCGGAGCGTAATAATCAAATGATAACCGACTTTTTTTTTGCCTGTTATTGAAGAATACGACTTGGAGAATATGTGGTTTCAACAAAATGGTGCCACATGCCACACAACTCGAGCGACTATGGCTTAAATGCAATAGATATTTCCTGGCCGCATAATTTCTCGTCATGGCGATATCAACTGGCCACCAAGATTATACGATTTGACACCGCTGACTTTTTTTGTGGGGCTACGCGAAAGACCGTGCTTATGTAGATAAACCTTTAACTCTTGAGCTTTTGAAAACCAACATTCGTCAAGTTATGGCTGAGATACCGCCCAATATGTGTCAAAAAATTGTCGAAAATTACCTCAAAAGAATCGATGCTTGCAACAATTCGCGTGGTGGTCATTTAAACGATGTAGTGTTTTTCACATAGTGTCAACGTTCAAAATTTATAATAAAAAAGAAATATCATGAAAAAAAATATTTTATGTGTTTTATTAACGTTTACTTTTGAAACCGCAAAATGGATAACCCATTGGAAACGGCTAAATGTTTATTTAAAGTAGTTTTTTCATTTAATTTTTTTACATAAAAATTCTCAAATTTTTTCTAAAAAAAATTGATATGAACATTTTAAATATTTAATAATATAAATTTAAAAACAGTATTTCAAAAAAAATTCGTCCACTCGTTTTCGAAATATTGAATTTTCAAAAAAAAAAATATTTTTTTTTTCAAAAATCCAAAAAAAAGTATTTTTTAAAAATTTGAAATTCAGTATTTTTTAACATTGGAAGGAGCTCTTGTATAAAAATTTTAATCAAAATCCGTTGAGCCGTTTGTGAGAAAGTCGAAAATCAATAACAAAATATTTTTTAAAAGTTTTTGACCAAAATGTAGTCCATACCCAAAGTAGTACACAGAATAATTTTTATCGAAATTGCTAGAGCCGTTTTCGAGATAATTTAGATGGTAGAAAATTTTGTATGGCAAGTAAGCACCTAAAACGAGTAAGCACCAAGTTTGAACAAAATCGGTTCAGCCGCTTAGGCTGTAGATCGGTCTACAGACAGAGAGACCCACTTTTTTGGTGTTCTCTTTCATCGTAATGTCAACTTTTATTAAAATCTGGAGTTCGATTTTTTTCCAAATGCAAAACTTGTCCTATAGCTAGTACCTACATATATCGCAAGTAAAAAATAACTTTTTATTAAAAGCTGAATACAGTATCCAGACGTATACGTATGCCTAGCCTATGCCTGCCTACGCATTTTGTAATGCAATATGCAGATACGAATATTCTAAAGCGATGCACATACCTTTGTCCTTAAAACCTTTCGTTAAGTTAATCTATAGGTGTAGTATATATTCATACATTTTTATTCAGTTCCCACAACAAACTGTGCCGGAAGGACAAACAGCCATTTTCAGAATTAAATTATGTTCTGCATGTGAATAAGATTGTTTTCATCTCAAAAGTATCCGTAGCACGAACATTAGATATATTAAAAAATCTTTTACACTTTCAACACTCGAAACATTCCGCTAAAAAGAAAATGAAAAAAATATAATATTTAAATTGCCAAATAAATTACTGCAACGTGATTATGTGTTCTTCCTGTTATCATCTTATTCGCAGGCCAACATCATAAAATGTCCTTATCCCCAAACCGATGATGCCTGGGGGCTATATACATTCTCTCAGAACAACATGCACAATGCCATGTTTATCGTCGACGTTGTGCTCGCGATAAGATATGATTTACTCACATTTAACCCCTGAATAATTAATACTATATCCGGCAACATTATCGCTCTTGCAATTTAGCTGCAAGCATTTCAAAAGAACACGTTATTAGAGCTCAGATTTCTATGCATGTTGTAAGATGATGCTTTGAGGACTTCTTTTCATATCAGCGCCAATATTGTAAGGATCCTTCCTTTATTTACGCGTTCCGTCTAAATATTAAAACAGTATTCGCCATAGTGCACCCTTTCAATTCGGCAGCGTGGCAGCGAACAGCGACAGAAGTATAGCTACGAGTAGTATTTTATAAAATTCTGCGTGCCTGGAAGTACTTTCGAGTGAGCGGCTGGATGACACTAGAAGAGAGTCTTCAGCAATCGCGTTATTTGAAAAGGAGCCCCCTTTCTTTTATTTTTATTGGAGCAGGCTAGGCGTCCTAATCGTTCAACGAAGAGTTCTTATAAAATGTCAATAGAGGAACGAGTGGGGACAAAGTGGATTCTCTGGAACGTAGAAACAATTGCATACATAAATTACGTGATAATGAATAAAGGGTTGGGGCGAATTCCATAAATCGTTGGCATTGATAGTGTCGCCTCGTGGGTTTTTGCAGTATTTCTATACTCAGTGAAAAGGAAATCTATACATAGATTTACGATGCAAATTGTGTGAGGACATACAACAACAGAATAAAAGGAGTAAGAATCCGTTTACGTGCCTTTTCAGTATTTACGAGGTGGCACTAAAACTTTTGTTGAGTTTTTTTTTTTTTTTTTGTATGCGAGTTGATGTGTTACGATGACAATGTTCTACTTATTTATTAGATGGGTATCCTGGCGTTTAACGAGTTATGAAGTTTTATAGATGAAATGATAAAAGTCTTGATATATAAATTATTATTAAACTATTTTCGCATTCATGGGAATTTGAGCATAAGTGAATGTAGGTTCTCTACCGAAATTTTTATTAAAGGAAACATGTCAGCTGGTATGCATTAACACTCTCATTATTTGAAGTATTTCCATATTTACAAGTCTTTGAGGAATTAGGTTAGGTGATAAAACTATGTAAGGTTTTTTATTATGAGCTAAGTTTTTAAGGACAGCAATAACGTTGCTAATGTTTGGCTTTTGCTAATATTTTCAATAATCATATTAGGCGTCCTTTTCAAGGTCTATACGTTACAAGTTTATCAAGACTTCTTGACAAAACTAGTAGAAAACTAAAATAATTGTTTTCTGTTTTTCAAAAACTCGAAAACTTTGATTTTTTAATTTTTTAAGCTTTTTTTTTAATTATTTTTTTTTCTCTTATTTCTTTAATTTACAGATCGTATATTTTTAATTTTTTTAATTTTTATATTTTATTTTTTAACTGATTTCATTAAGCAGGCCCTCTTCTTTAATACTCGCATCGTCCATAAATACAAGTTGTTGTGTTAGGCTGGCATTGGGAAAACACAACTTTTAACTATAATTTCATTTTTAAGTGCCGATATGACTGGTAACCGAATTTGCCGTCGTACTCGGTGCAAATTATTTTATTTAGGTACAAATACCAACAAAAGTTATTTAAAAAAATTATAATAATGGAAGTAAATAATCATGTACATTCTATTACTTAGAAGTTAGTGTAAAATAATATATTAATAAATATTTCAAGTGGAAAATGTCTGATGTGGGGTATAACAATCAGTTTAAAATAATTATTTATAATTTTATTTCTTACTTTAATTTTAATAAATTTAAATAAAAATAAAAGAAGAAAATAATTTTAATAACAAATTGCGACTAATTTAGGGCCAATTTTTCAATAGTCAGTTAAGCAGTCAGTTAGTACATATTCTCCAGATAGAGCAAAATTCGTGTTTTCAACAGTCAGATACAACTTAATCTAGGAATAAAGTTATCTACTTATTTTAGAATGGAATAAGGAGTTATCTGAGGTATAAATTAAATAGCTATTTTCGATGTCAAAAACACTTTGAAAAATTATTGCTTTGAAATGAACGTTAAACAAAAATTAATTTCTTTGGAAAGTTCGATATACTCGAATGTTGCTATAGATTGTTTTTTCTTGATTGAAAAATTCAATGTTGTTATGCGGTTGTTTAAGAGTCAAGTAAGTTTTTTCCTCTGGCGACTAACTGCCTATTTACTTGGAGATTGAAAAATCGACTCTTAGTAGATAAATTGAATAATATCAAACAATAACATAATACGAGTATTCCACACTTAAGACATATTTTTATATTTCAGGCAACATTGTTTAATAAAGTTTTCTGAAAAAACGGCTCCCGCAAATTACGCCAGATTGAGTTTTTTTTTGAAAAAAATACCAGAATTGTTTTCTGGCTCAAAATTGGAAAAAAAATTATCCCAGATAGGTGTGGAAAAGGAGCCTGAAATCAAAATGAAAATTAAGCCAAAATAAAGTTTTGGAAAAAGGCCATAAAAAGTTTTAAGGTATTTTCAAACAAGACGAATGGGGTGGGGCCACATGACATATTGGGAAATCTTTATTTAAAACATAAAATAGCATTCAAATGTAAACAATAAATTTTCAAAAGCTAGAAAAAAAATTCGGGCTTATGTGAAGTGCTTTTTGCAATTAGGTCCATGGCGTACAAAAAACTCGGGGCTCTGTCGCGGTTAGGTACAAGTTTGCGTGTATGCAATTTTTTCTTGGAAATTTTTAAAAAGAAATCTTCAAATCCAAAAAAAATGTCGATATACCCAAATATGTAACCACCCCAAGAGCGCCGAGCTTTTTGTACGCGCCGTTAACCTAATTGCAAAAACACTTCACATAAGTCCGAATTTTTTTTCTGGCTTTTTTTTCAATTTTTTGGCGTTTTTTTTTCCATTTTAGGAAATGGAAAAAACTCCAGAATTTTATTTTTGAAAAAAAATCCAGAATTTTGGGAAAGATTATCAGAAAGCGATGCCTTTTATCATGAAAAAAAGGCCATAATTTTGTATGAAGAATTTCTTGGCGTTTTTTCCAAAAAAAAAAAAATTTTGAGCCAGAAAAAATTCTGGTGCAATTTTATTTGGCGTAATTTCCGGTAGCCTTAAAAAAGATTTTATAAATAAGTTTTTTTTTGTTTTTCTATTCTCCATTATCTTCAAAGAAACCGCAATAAGACGAGACGTAGAATTGGAGTCCTTCGTTCCAAAAGAACACCCACACAACTTAGAGTGTCATTAATAAATTATATTTTATGTTGCAATCCCCACTAAATGGAGATATTTTAGGAGAATAAGATATTATTGCTGCGATTTTTTAGGAATTTTTGCAAAATATCTATTTTTGAAGGAATACTTCTCAGAGCGCCTCATTTCAATAGGACGGGATCCCGTATAGCCCTTAAGCCAAGAAGTTAAGCCAACAACATCGCGAATGGACTCAACAACAGATAACAGATATGTGTTGATTGTGGAGAAGGTAAAAACGAGGAGGAGTTTTATTGAGCTTACAAGAAAATGTGATTAAAAGACATTTGCTTACAATTAGTTGAAAGCAGTTTTTTTTAGATCATACTGGAAAATTTTAGAGGTCTAATTAAAAACAACCCGAGACATTTACCTTTGAAATGGTCTTGAAAAACTTGGCGTACAGTGAATAAAAATCTGTAATGGTAAGTATAAAAAGCAGCGGACTTAAGTGGCTGCCTTGGGGGACCCCAGAGGTAGCTAGAAAAGGAATTGAGAGGACAGATTTGAAGCGAACTTTATAGTAGCTGTTTCCGATGTAAGAATATATCCATTTTAATAGGATAAGTTCAAAGCCTAGGGTGGATAGTTTGAAAAGTATGCTCTTGTACTGTTCACTTTTCACTACGGCTAGGTTATGTAACACACATTCGACCAGGTTTGACTGTGGGTTCTAAGAGAATATCGAAAGGATTAACAGAGGGATCATAGTACAAAATTTGAGTAACTAGTTCAATTGTCTTACTCTTTTATAATTCGAATGATGATTCAATCAGTTTGAATCCTCGAATGACTCCATTATTGCTGATGTCATTCCAATTCCAATTACCAATGATCATACCAAGATATGCGCTGATTTTATAATAGCGTCTTATAGAAACGTCAAATACCGACACGATACGGAGCCTCACTGGTATGATTTTTAAAAACGCCTAACCTTATCTATCCAGATTCCTTAAAAAAATGTTATGTTGTTGTCTCATGATAAAAATAAATAATAACTTGTAATTGCAATATATATATTTTTTCCATTATAAAATTTGTATACTTAAGTATCATGTGTTTATGCTTATGTAAATATTATGTTAGGCAGTATGCATATTTATGTAGCTAATATAACAGAATGACATAGATTGTTGTATTTTGTTGCAATTAAAGCAATTATTTTACTTTTTATCTATATACGAGCAAAATGTATCTACATCAAAACCTTAACACTAAATACGAGTATGTGTCATTAAATAATCCTTATATAATTGTATATGAATATTGACATTACCTTGATTATGTTTTATATACCATTGAACCAATATTAGGTTATAATGGCCATAATTACAATAAATTCCGTTTCATTGGACATGGATGTGCTTCTCGTTTTATGTTAGCATAGCAACATACAACTATGTACGTACAGTTATGCAACCATTAGGGTAATTTATTATCAATCTGAATTAATGAACCAAATTCAAAATCGTCATAGTTATAACTATACTTGATCTGTTTTTAATATTCATATATAGCTACATTCTTATTTACATAATTTTAGTTTCATATCTATAGAAGATATATCTATAACAATGTTCATACACACACTTAAATATATAGCTATAGTCAGCTCATTACAAAAGTTGTAAGCTAAGGAGAGCATTTCATATAATAATACAACATCATGGAAAATTCTCGGAGGCTTCATTGGTTAATATCAATTACGTTATTTTGACCGGAAGCAATGAAAATTTTATATATATGTACAAACACGTAAAGGACAGTTATATTAAAATATTGTATATACCTACGTACATACATTCATACAATTATAGACAAAACTAAATTAGGACAATGAACAAGGAGTCTCTAATTTCTGGTATATTTTTTTTAATACCCCGAAGGATGTTTTTAGGCAGAATATAATAATTTAATTACATCCAGTTACAATTGGGTTACATTCAAGTAAAACTACGATATGCATGTACGCCTTACGGTAATCTACATTATTGTTTTTAAACTCACTTAAACATGGTAAACAAAAGAATAGTGGTACCAGATGAATAATACACCCAGGGTAGAAGATAACTAAAATGCACGACTGGGTCGCACTTAGGTGCTCGTGTCTTCGATCACATTATATGCACAATAATCTACTCTGAATACACTTTTAAAGACCTTTTTTACATAGCACTTGAGGTATACTATTATATACGCAATTCTTACTTGTGATAAAAATACGAGTACTATAGGGCAAGTTATGCATTTGGAAAATAGCTATCGAAATCGAGATTTTAATCAAACTTGACATTAAGATGATGAAAATAACTGGGTCCCGCAATTCCGTCCATCTATCTGTCTGTAGGTCGATCTTCAGCATATCCCGATTATGCGATTTTCTTAAAAGTTTTAGGTGATTGTCTCGACGAGATTTTTGAATCGTTTTTTTTTAGCCGTAAAAATAACGGTACTTGCTATAAAATGTTGTCTTCTTTCTTAATTATCTCCCAAATGGCTCCAACGATTTTTATTTTTAAAAAATCTGTGCACTACTAGGCATATTCTACATTTTGGTTTACAGTTTTTTTTTTACATATTTTGTTATTAACGGCAACTACCATGCAACAATTTTTTGAATTTTGACTTTCTCAGAAACGGCTTCACGGATTTCGATCAACATTTTTATGTAGGAGTCCTTTCGAAATCTAAATAATGCTGCTTAGGTGCCTACCAATATTTTCGAAAAAGATATTTTTTTTTTTCGAAAACGGGTTGGCTATTTTTAATTTTTTAATAGATACTTAAAATTGCCAGTTCTCATATTTTATTTTATTAGAAAATATAAGAATTTTTTTTATAAATATTATGTATAAGGACTTTAAAAATAAAGGGTTATCCATTTTGCGGTTTAAAAACTATAGGGCTGGAATTCGACATCTGTCAAATTAAGTTGTTAAACCATTTTTTTTTTTCAGTTGAAAGTCTGGCATTTATGAAAATGGATCGCTTAACTATCGTACAACGCATAAAAATTGTTAAAACCTACTACAAAAATGGTGATTCTGCAACAGCCATATATCGTGCTTTAAGAGGAGATTATGGTTTACATAATCGTCCAGCTACGCAAGCAATTGGCAAAATTGTGAAGAAATTTGAAGAGACTGGATTGGTTACAGATATTGTAAGGACTCTGAACTCTGCATCATCGTTTCGCTCGTACCACTGAAAATATCGCTGCTGTAAATGAAATTCGATTCCTCGTCGTTCTCAGGAATTAGGACTGTCTTGCTGCACATTATGGCGTATTTTGCATTTGGATCTACACCTACACCCAAATAAAGTCCAGCTCACAAAATAACTGAAGCCAGCTGACCATTCACAATGTCGTAGATACGTCGACTGGGTGCTTGAACAATATGAGGTTGACGGCGATTTTTCGAACAAAATTTTCTTCAGCGACGAAGCACATTTCTTACTCGGTGGGTATGTTAATAAACAAAATTGTCGTATTTGGGGTTCTGAGAATCCTAAAGTTATTGAAGAGAGGCTATTGCATCCACAAAAAGTCACTGTTTGGGGCGCTATTTGGTTTGGAGGTGTGATTGGACCTTACCTTGAAACGACGATGGAACGACTGTCACCGTCAATTCGGAGCGTTATGGTCATATGATAACCGACTTTTTGTTGCCGTCTGTCGAAGAATATAACTTGGAGAATATGTGTTTTCAACGAGACGGTACCACATGCTACACAACTGGAGCGAATATGGCTTTATTGCAAGAGACATTTTCTGGCCGCGTAATGTCTCGTCATGGCGATATCAACTGCCACCAAGATCATGCAATTTGACACCTCTGGCCTTTTTTTTGTTGGGCTACGCGAAAGACCGTGTTTATGTAGATAAACCATCAACTCTTGAGCACTTGAAAACCAACATTCGTCAAGGTATGGCTGAGATACCGCCATACCGCCATGTATCGAAAATTGGTCGAAAATTATCTCAAGAGAATCGATGCTTGCAACAATTCGCGTGGTGGTCATTTAAATAATGTAGTGTTTTTCACATAATGTCAACGTTCAAACTTTCTAATAAAAAAGAAATATCATAAAAAAAATATTTTGTGTGTGTTTTATTTACGTTTACTTTTGAAACCGCAAAATGGATAACCCATTATATTTAGCCGATCCTATGTATTAAGAATATAGTGCTTAAAATTATATAATCGACAATATTCGCTAAAACGCAGCGGCTTTAATTTCTTCAAATTTTGTTTAAAAAAATGTAGGTACATATTAAAATTTTAATTTTTTTGTTTTCGAAATATCGAAATTTGAAAGAAAAAGATTTTTAAATCTAAAAAATATTTTTTTTTTTTTGGAAAATTTGTATATAATAACGTGTTATTTGCACACAATTTGTTTTATCGAAATCGTTAGAGAGAAACATTATGGTAAGTATGTACCGTTTTTTGTTTTTTAAATTGATACCGCTTCTTGAAAATCACTTCGCTGAAACACTGAGTTTGAAAAAGATTCGTAATGCCGTTTAGGTTGTTGATCTTTGTACAATACAGACAACACACCAACACTTTGAATAAGAAAAACCATTTTTGGTTTGGGCTGAATCTTTTAACCTTCGAAATTAAGCTTTGACTACACCAGTGGGAAATTTACTGCTAATATGCTGATGTGATCTATTATGTACGTAGCGGTCAGTTATTTTATAACTCATCCTGAGTTTAATTGTCGTTTTGCTGTTAGTCCATCGCAATGAGCGCGAACAGATACATTACATGTATAAAAGCTTATGAACTTATAAAAGTAAAAAAAACACAAGACAGACCACAATTCCATTATTATTTTTTTTTTAATTTTACTTTCTAAACAAACAAAAGATATTTTTTTATCGATTAAGAGACCTGCAAAGTGGCAACTCATAGTATGGCAACCTATCGTACGGCAACGCTCATCTGAAAGGAAATAAACAAACACCTATGAATATTTGATCTACTCAAGGAGTAATAAAATACAGATTCTCTTTTTATCACAAAACCAAAACCATACATGATAAAGAGCCTGCGATCCATGTAATTGCCCTCTCGCACTCACACTAAAATGTACCATGCGGCCGTCGTGCAACGGACACAAACACCCATTTGTTTACATTGTTGGATTTGTAGCTTTGAAACTCTATCCATGAATAGATGGGAAATC
Source organism: Philhelius pedissequus (assembly GCA_910595825.1). Lineage (NCBI taxonomy): Eukaryota > Metazoa > Arthropoda > Insecta > Diptera > Syrphidae > Philhelius > Philhelius pedissequus. Next base: position 34,373,638 of record OU343160.1, read on the forward strand.
GAAAAGGAAAACAAAAACAAATTACTAGGGCTGTGTTGTCTATGTGTCTATAGGAAGAGGAACAGAAAAGATTCTTGTGTGCGTTTTTATCAATTTGTCTATTGGAAGAGGAACAGAAATGTTACTTGTGTGCGTGTTTCAGCTTGTAGGCAAATGTCAAATGAAAGCAGAGGTTTCTGGTCTTTAAGTGATTAGTTTATGGCAACGGACTTACACCAGACAAAAAAATTATTAAGAGAGGCAAGCGACTAGTGGATTTACACCATTGCTCAGAGAAATAGTCAAATGTCCACCACAAACACCATTGAGCTTCTCGTTCTCGCTTGCAGGGAAATCGGTTCGCAGCACTGCCGTTTTGAAAATTTGAATGTGAATATTTCAGAGGATTAGTGGGGAGTAAAAAAAAATCATAGACCATGGTTATTACCAAATACCAATACATATAACTTTATTAAAACATTTGTGAAATTGGTACTTCAACCCATTTTATTTATCACTTAAAAGTGAAATAAAAGAACGCACTGAAAATAAAAGTATTAATAAAGTAAAAAACAAACTAAATCGAAGAATTAAGTAAATTAATTAATCGAAGAATTTGTGTTTAACACGTTCAATGTGAAAAAATCAGGTTTTATTGTTACGAAATTCGCAATATCAGTATTCTATATAAATTAATTGTAATAATTATACACAAGACCTCCTTTGCTGGCTACTTATTGTACAACACTTATTGCGATACATGTACATTTTGAAGAAGAGACTTGATGCAATAAAATTGCATTTACTGATGTAATGCTAAGCAGATTCTATGTTTTGTTTTATTAAACACAACTGGGAAAAACTGCTCAGCATTGGAACTACTGTTAGGTATGTAAATTAAACCAATGTTTTTAATGCGCTTAACATTAGTTCACCAAAAGCATTTTTAGTTGCGAACAGATGATGAATTTGATGTTCATGTATGCTAACAGAAATTACAGAGCACTTAGCAGCTGAGGTAATACATTCTTTTACAAAAATATGAATGAATACCGGACCCTGTCGGGAATCTACCAGGGAATTTTGTTTTCCACTGTATATTTAATTCCCTCGGATTTTTTCCTGCGATCGTGAATCTCCAAGGAAATAAATTTCCCTCGAAGAAAAAATTTTAAGAATAAATGACAGCGAAATTCCCTGTGAAAGCTTATTCCCGATACCAATAAATTCCGAGGGAAACTTTTGAGCATCATTCACTTTCCCAAGATTCGAATTGGAGAAAAATTTCCAGAGAATTTTTTCTTCACGATAACCCCCACTATATCAAGGTTGAACGCATCCTATGAAATGGGAAATTCCATCTTTAGTAAATGTTTGCGAAAGTTTTGGTAATTTTTGATGGAGTATAATACCAGTGCGGTGAGTACGGGAGTACAGTGAAAGACAGGGGAGTACGTGTACTCTCTTAGTACTCTCTTAGGCAGCCATGATCGGTGGTCTTCCACCATTGCTAAATAAAATTGACCAAGCGACCACACTCACACTATTGAGAATCACGCTAGCAAGAGAAGTGGTGGATTTATGCCATTGCCTTAAGAGATAGGCTAAGCGTCCACGCACTGTGGATTTTTATAACATTGCCTTATAACGGGTGATTTTTTTGCTACTTGGTTTTTGACGTTTATATTTTTGACAGATCACACATGACAAATTCCATGAACATTTGACATTTCGATTCAGTATTGTTTGCCATTTCATCATGAATAGACTTACGCCTGAACAACGTTTGCAAAGTATTGAAATTTATTATCAAAATTCGTGCTCTGTGAAAAATGTGTTTCGCAAGCTACGTCCGTTTTATGGTCGTCATAATCGACCCACCGAGCTGGCTATTCAGATACGTAAATAAGCAGAATTGCCGTATTTGGAGTGAAGAGCAGCCAGAGGCAATTCAGCAGCTACCAATGCATCCCGAAAAATGCACTGTTTGGTGCGGTTTATGGGCAGGCGGCATCATTGGGCCGTACTTCTTCAAGGACGATGAAGGCCGCAGGGTTACGGTCAATGGAGAAAGGTACCGTTCCATGATAACAGATTTTTTTTTGCCGAAAATGAAAGAACTGAACTCGGTCGACATGTGGTTCCAACAGGACGGTGCCACATGCCACACTGCACGCGAAACCATGCATCAATTGAGAGGCGAATTTGGTGAGCAGTTGATCTCACGTTTTGGCGCAGTCAATTGGCCACCAAGATCATGTGATTTGACCCCGTTAGACTATTTTTTGTGGGGCTATGTTAAGTCTATTGTCTATGGAGACAAGCCAAACACGATTGCTGCCTTGGAAACCAACATTGAACGCGTCATTGGTGAGATTCCGGCCGAAATGTGTGAAAAAATTAGCCAAAATTGGACCTTCAGAATGGACCACCTGAAGCGTAGCCGCGGGCAACATTTAAGTGAAATTATTTTTAGAAAGTAAATGACAGATATTGGTTTATCGATCCAAATAAAAATTTCATTCACTTTTTACAAGTTTCTGTGTTTTTTTGAATTTTCAAAAACCAAGCTCTTAAAAAATCACCGTTTATAACAAACGAGAACCTGGAGACCATCAAATAGACAAACACACATAATGATGGATGTTACACCATTGTTCATCGCGTAATATGTGAGAAAGTAGTAAACAAAGATTTATATATAAAAGGAATATGTTTCATTAAATGCAAGCACAAACAATTAGGCAAATGAATATTGTGTGAAAAACACTCACCAGATTTGATATCTGAAATGGTTTTGTTTTTCTTTCTGTATCTTTATATTCAACTTATTTATTTATTTTGTTTAATATACTTATTGATCGCACTCGCAAACGCACTATCTTGGTCAATAAATCTCCACTGACTGACAATAACGATCAGAAAGAGAGATTTGTGATTCTCAAATAATACACAGATTCATGGGTAGATGCTTTTCCCCAATGCAGCATTACCAAATTAAAATTAAATATTAAAATTGTTTTAGCATTGCCTGATATTGAAATTTTCTTAACAATTTTGTTTTCGATTTATCTGAATTTCTCATACATGTAAGATGATGCCCACATATATCCTCAACATTTTTCACCAATTGCTTCACTGTGGGCGTTAAGTAATGTTAAGTTTACTTTCCTAATGCAAAACTAAAATATACTGCACCTTTCTGTTGAGCGTTAAAAATCGATCTTAGCAGTCTGTCCTCTTTTTTTCTGACATTTCATTGTGTCATTTCTATAAGCGTTTTTCTTTTTTAGTTCAGAGCAAAATCTCTAAGTTATCAAAAAAATTAATTGTGTTTATTTTTCACTCGGAGCTATCAGAATTCTAAATGTGTGTTTCTTATTTCATACTGAACATGTTCAGAATACGCTCGATGAGATAAAATAAGATCAACTAAGTATTCTTGGTTGGGTGTTGTAGAACGAGGGTAGACTATGATTGGCGTTAACTTGGCAATGCCCAGTGTTGCAACTCTGACTACACATCAAATGTGCTTATTTTTACCTCCAAGTGGTAACCATCGGGTACTGGTCTCATCCAACCGGATTTGACTTGCTAAACGATAAGTGCGAGTGTTGATAACACGACGAAAAACAGCAACACTATAAACACTCTGGTGAGAACGGCACGGATGAATGCCCGCCTTGCTGTCCCAGGCGAACATAGATGAGCTGCTCTGACATATTCGGACAACAGGTTGTCTAGGAATTTCAAGGGTTAATCAGGCCCCTTGAACAGAGATGGTGGCGGATGAACCGAAAGGCCAACGGCAGCGCTCAATCCCGTAGTGGATACTGATGGCCCCGTGTCCTAGGGGTATCTAATAAATTGGAACTGGCCCTCCAGGTTGGGGGTTGTGCTTTGGGTTAACTACCCACCCACAGAAAAAAAATATTATTACGAAGCAACCAATAGCCTCGGAAAGGACTGATTTTATTGTTGACGACCCTGCTAATCGAAAAAAGGACAACGACGTTCGTATCTGCACCTGGAATGTGAGAACATTAAACAGGAGAGGTGCAGGCGAACAACTAGCGGAAGCCCTAAACTGCTACAAAGCAGACATTACTGCCATCCAGGAAATACGATGGGATGGGCCGGGCAAAAAGAGGATGAAAAACTGTGACATCTACTACGGACCGTGTTATAGTGAGCAGAAACAGCGACTATTCGGATGCGGATTTGTTATAAGTGCCAGACTTAGGCAAGAAGTCTTATGTTTCCAAGACATTAGCGAACGCATAGTAACAATCCGCATCAAGGCCAAATTCGCCAACATAAGCCTTATATGCGCTCACGCTCCGACGGAAGAAAAAGATGACATAGCTAAGGATTGCTTCTACGAGCTCCTTGACAAAACCTATGAGCGACTACCGTAGTACGATGTTAAAATCGTGCTGGGAGATTTTAACGCAAAGGTAGGAAGAGAAGACATCTTTAGAAGTATTGTCGGAAAACATAGCCTACACGACAACACGTCTGGTAACGGACTTAGGCTAATTGATTTCGCTACGGAACGAAATGCCACTATAGCCAGCACACGGTTTCCTCACCTCGATATCCATAAGGGGACATGGCGGTCTCCAGATCAACGAACGGTCAACCAAATTGATCACATTGCGATAGATAAGAGGCACGCATCCAGTATTTTGGATGTCCGAACATTCCGAGGAGCTAACATCGACTCGGATCACTACCTTGTAGCAGCCAAGGTAAGAATGCGGATATCCACCACACCACAACAATCAAGAAATACTGTGAAAAAATTTAATGTCGGAAGACTGAAATCGCAAGAGACCTTCGCACAACGCGTATCCCTTAACCTCTCGATTAACACCATACCACCAGCATCGAATGTCGAAGAGCAATGGCAACGATGCCAACAGGCCATTAGATCAGCCGCAACTGATGTGCTAGGTTTCTCGCGCCCACCAGCAAGAAACCCCTGGTTTGATGAGGAATGTCGACAGATGCTCGCAGCCAAGAACGAGGCCTACAAGGCTAAGCTACAGGTAAAGACGAGAGCTGCCATTGAGTTCTATAGGCAAAGAAGAAGGGCAGAACATCGGCTTTTCAACAAGAAGAAAAAAGAGCAAGAAAAGCGCGCGATCGAGGATATAGAGAGGTGCCACTCCAGGAACGATGTTCGCAAGTTTTACCAGAGTGTAAAACGTCAAAGCCAAGGATACAAGGCTCGAACAGAATCCTGTCGAGATGAACAAGGAAATATTGTAGTTGAGACACAGTCGATGCTGAGGATATGGAAAAACCACTTCTGCAGACTGTTAAACGGCGATGACGAACAACATTCCGCTGTCAGGCAGAACGAACCATTCAATATTGGCAACGACAGCGAAAACTGCCAACCACCCGACCTGAGTGAAGTGAGGATAGCAATATCTAAACTCAAGCTTAATAAGGCTGCCGGAAATGACGGCCTTCCCGCTGAGCTTTATAAGGCCGGCGGAGATGACTTGATAAATAACATCCACCAACTCATAAACCAAATCTGGTCAGATGAAAATATGCCTGAAGAATGGAACCTCAGCATCGTTTGCCCGATCCACAAAAAAGGAGACCCTCTGAACTGCGCCAACTACAGAGGCATAAGTCTCCTCAACATCGCCTACAAGATCCTATCTTCCGTAATATGTGAACGCCTGAAACCGTTTACCAACAACCTGATTGGCCCTTATCAGTGTGGTTTTAGGCCAGGAAAGTCCACAACCGATCAAATTTTCACACTCCGGCAGATCCTGGAAAAAACTCAAGAAGTCCAAATCAATACCCACCACCTATTCATCGATTTCAAAGCCGCATATGACAGCATTTATAGAGACGAACTGTACAGAGCCATGTCTAGTTTTGGTATATCGCCCAAACTCGTCCGTTTGTGTAGGATGACGATAGAAAATTCTCGCTGCTCCATCAGGGTCGGAAACGACCTCACCGACACATTCGATACCAAAAAAGGATTTAGGCAAGGCGATGCGCTGTCATGTGACTTCTTTAATCTGATTCTTGAGAGGATTGTGCAAAACTCCAAAGCCAACACCAGAGGCACAATTTTCCAAAAGTCGGTGCAACTACTAGCATACGCTGACGATATTGACATCATTGGTAGGACTCAACATGATGTCATAGCCACGTTTGCTAGAATAGAGAAGGAAGCGGCGAAAATGGGTTTAGCAGTAAATGAGGGTAAGACTAAGTATATGCTGTCATCATGAAAGGACTCACAACATCGACGAATTGGACAGAGGGTCACCATTGACAGATATAACTTTGAGGTAGTGCGGGACTTTGTCTACCTCGGCTCCGCTATTAACTCTGACAACAACATCTCGTCAGAAATTAAACGAAGAATTACTCTTGCCAACCGCTGTTTCTTCGGGCTAAGAAGGCAATTTAGTAGTAAAGCCCTCACTCGAACTACTAAGGAGATCCTATATAAGACCCTGATCATCCCAGTCCTGCTCTACGGCGCTGAAACCTGGACCGTATCAAAAGCGGATGAAGAAATCCTTGGTAGATTCGAGAGGAAAATTCTTCGAAAAATCTTCGGTCCCGTTTGCGTTGACGGGCTATGGAGACGAAGATTCAACCAAGAACTATACGAGCTGTACAGCGACATGCCCCTGGTCAAAAAACTCCGCATTGGACGTTTAAGATGGCTAGGACATGTAGAACGAATGGACACCAATACTCCGGCTCGCAGAGTCTTCGATCACCGGCCAGACGTCGGACGCAGTAGAGGAAGACCTCGCCTTAAGTGGCGCGCACAAGTAGAAACCGACCTCAACCAACTTGGAGTGCGCAACTGGAGGCAGTTAGCTAAGGATCGGGCTAATTGGAGAGGCATGTTGGTTGAGGCCCAGGTTCATTCCGGACTGTAGCGCCACTTAAGTAAGTAAGTAAGTATTCTTATTAAATTGCTGAACAGACCAAATATCACGTGTGTCAAGAGCGAAATATGAAGAACAAAAAAGAGTCCAATAAAATATCGGAAAAAGGTGGCAAAATTTATTTTGTTTTAATAATAACATAATAAGACGGGGGTAAATTAACTATAATGTCCATTAATAATTAATAAGAATTCAAGTGTGCTTAAAAAATAAATACACATATTAATGTTTGGAGCTAACTTTGTTGGAAAAATCGCTGACTATGGGCTCGAACAGTTTTCCAGCCTACCTATAGAGATGAGAGATATGTGTTTGCATGTACATATGTATATAAAAATAACAAAGGATCAAATGCCCAAACATTCCTATAGATCACCAGAAGAGATATGTATAAAAAGTAAAATGTTGGGTTCTATAAAATGATCGTAATTTTACGGATTAAATCTATATAGCCGTAAGATTATGTACCTTCCTATATAATACAGGTATATCGTCTACATGGATTGTTAATCCCATAATCCAAACACCTATAAGCACTTGGCCCAATATCCGTTTCCTCAACCGAGCATTTCAATTTAATTGGAAACAAATCTCCATTCCATCACACCACTTTCCGGTCATAAATTTTCGATTATTTCACTACAATTAGTTTGAATATCCTATAGGTACCTCCCGCCACCTGAGCCATATAATAATAATGTTATAACATAACCTCCTTCTTAAAACCTATATCTACTAACCGAATAAGGGCAAACACATTCACACACACCAACATACTGAGTACTAAACCAAATACCTACTTGAAATGTTTATATATCGCGTGTCATCTTTTCAGCTGCGCTGCCATTTTGCCCAAGATTATTCGCCGTGAATTTGCACAGACGGTACTCAATTTATGAGCCTCAAACACTTTTAAAACTGCTCCCGCGGGACACTCTTAAGCAAATCAAAGGAACTTTTGAATTTGACTTTTTGGAAAAAAAAAAAAAGCTAAAGTAAAGGTATATTTTGGAAGATGCGAGTTAGGCTCTTTATTCCCCGTTCCTCTCTCTCACACTCTTCACTTTTTCTGTCTTTAACCAAAAGTTGTTGTCTCCTGGAGCATATCAAGGGGTTACTATACAAGAAGTAGAAGCCAAAGACAATAGCTGTGTGTAGCTGTATCTTTTTGTTCTGCAATTTCCTTCCATTATTATATTTTCTACCTGGAGAGTTGAGTTGAGACATATTATAAGGAAGGGAAAGGATATGTCTCTAAACACACAATTTGCCGACACGGTGGGTTGTAAATTTTGCAATTCCTCATGCGTGTTAGTTTTCGCAGGGTTGAGTTTGACGCAGAGCAGAAGAAAAGAAAGCAAAATATCTATATGCCTTCTACATAACCTATACCATCTGAATCTGAAGGCCTGCTCCCTAGAGTGTAATATATCTAACGAAGGACATCGATAAATTACCACCGCAAGGAAATGTTACATTGTTAGTTTTGTTTTTGTTGGTTCCACGCTCCAACTCCAACCTGATGGGTACTCGGCCTGGGTGTCTGTCTATTTGTGGATACGAATATTTTTATGTGTACGGAATCCTTTAACTTATCACTTCCTTAAAACATTGCATCACATCCATCAAGTTTGCGACATATCAAGCTCTATTATCAAATGATAAATCATTCAAGCAGGGATGTGAATGAGTTCGAATATAAGCATGAACCTACACAACATTACATACATACTTTTAGGCGGGTTGTTATGTGAGGACTCTAAAGAAGTCATGTTGTGTGCACAGCATTCTACCAGGAAGGAGATGCTGCAAGTAAATGCAAAGTATCCTGATGATGACGAAAACACTCTTCAAATGCTTTGACACAATTTTAAGGAAATTTTGTGTGCGAAACATGTGTTTCACCAGAGAAGTTACATTTTATTCTTGTCGTTCAAGATCAATGATTTATATAATTTTTTTTTCTCATTTTCTTGGAATGATTTATGAGGAAGTGATTTGACATCTTAAAGTTGAATTTCGCAAGGTCAATTTAAATATGCTTTCAGTTGCAGATTTTCATCTAGATTAATTTAAGTATATGAAATGACACAAAATCCGAGTTCCTGCTGGAGAAAATCCCTTAAAATTATTTATAGGACATCTGGCTTTGCCTCATAAATGATTTGATTGATTACAAGGACTCGTACAAGAACAAGAAGTCTACACAAAGGTTTCATTTCTATTTATTATCTGTGCCAAATATATCTTTAAGATAATTACAAGCCGATATATCTCATCATGCGATTATTAAATACGAACTTCTAATCGGAATGCTTTCATTATCCTACGTATCTAGAATATGTATGCAGTTATAAGGATTGTATGAAAGTTGGTATAGTAATTTAGGTAAACACTATGCCACTGAGTAGTTGTTTCTATAAGTAATGTTCTGAAAATTACATGCCATCCTTCATCAGAAGTATATACAATATTGTATAGCAAAGCACTTCTACAATTTATATTTCTATACAAAGGACATACGAGTAGAGCATTCTGTTCACATTTGTATTACCATTTAGCAATGGAGAATATCGTGTGCACATTATTATTGAGAGAGTGCATTACACGATTGCAATAGAAATGAAGAAAAGGACTCTCCAGTCAATCACAGAGGTCACATGCAATGGCAATTGAGTCTTGTAGTTTAAGCTTAATGTCTAAATGGTCAATATTGGAATTATACAAAAGATTGCCTATAGCTTGTCGAAAGTGTTGACATATCCGGTTGGATAGAAATTGGAATAGAAGATAATGTTTTCGGAAAATTAATTATCTCGCACCTGAATCTCGATGTATTAATCCATTAATATCATTGTTGACTGATATATAACAATTTTAAACATTATTGTTATCTGGTTACCCTGGGCTCCTATTGCGGTTCTATGATAAAATGATATAATCAAATTCTTATCACTAGAGTTTTCATACGATTTTTTCATTTTATCATTTCATTTTATCCAGAAAGTTGATTCTGAAATTGATACTGAAATTTGTTTGGAGCAAAAGAAAATGAATGAAATATGTAGAAATGAGTTCTATTTTTATTCATATATTCAGAAGTTAAGTAGCATAAAATATATGTATATGTAAATTATAATAAGTTTTTTTTTTAATTTCAAGATTTAGGATAATTAGTTTGAATCAGAAGTTTTTTTTGAAGTAGCAGCTCTTCCGGGAGTAATTGGATCAATAGATGGATCCGACATCAAGATTACTTCTCCTAAGAGAGACATTAAGCATGTAGTGTATTATTGCAGGACAAGTGGATATTCAAAAAAAATGCAATTTTTTTGTGACAGTAATTTTATTATATTGAATATTAAATTAATGCAGGATTTGGTGGATCCTTGCATGATGCAAATTGTACTCCAAGTGTTTTACTCAGTCGGCATATTTTGATTATTAAAGTGAAATTCAAAATTACAAATTCAATAAAATTGTTAACATGGTGTTGAATTTCTTAAATTGTTCAATATAATAAACTGTGAAATAAAATTACACCTCCTTTTCCGTATCCATCTTTACTTTATCAGGCAAAATCTTGCGATGATAAAAAACTTTTCATCTGATAAGCTTTTGACAGAAGTTTTCATGTTTACATGAAACCGCAATTGCCAAATCAAATTTGTCGATGAAAAGAATTATCATCGCTTTTTTCACAGAACCGGAACCTATTCCGGCCCCTAGACCCTGATATATAGATGTTTGGCTCCGATTGAAATATCAATAAATTTTGACGTATCCAAAACTTACGGTAAGAATCTTAAATTAACACGAGATTTCAGTTTAATATAGATTTTTAAAGAAAATAATTTAAATACATGGCAACCCCAACGATAAAATTTAACTTTTTTTTACTTCTAATCTGGATTTGTTAGAACTTTTTTTTGTTATTTAATTGATTTTTTTTTCAAAACTAAACTAAAAATCTCTCCTACTGCATATCCTGTTAAATTTATTGATGCAAGAGCTTAAGTGGAGAGTTGTGGTTTTAAGTATTCTAAAAAATTTCAGCAACTTATGCATCTTGAAAATCGAGAACACAGAGTTTTCAAAATGATTTCTTACTCATGCCCATCAACTACGAAATTTTTGATAACGCGTTGGTAATACCGAACATTATTACACTTACTTGCTACGGTCCGGAACTGTGCAGACGAAGCTGGAGCATTGTTGTCAAATAGCTCGTTACTGCCTTGCAAGTATGGACTTTATACATATGTCACTGTTCAAATCCGGGTCGAAGGACCAACATAACCGGCTCTAAGAAACGCTATCGAATTCGAAATTAAAAAAAACTCTGAATTTAATTTTCTAATGAAGATCTATATTTTGTTGGGCTTCATATAACCCTCAATCGCAAGTGTAATTGGTATACAATTTAAGGACTAGTCTATGAAATGGACAAATGGTTTTGTTCAGCCTTCATGTCGGATTGGCTTGTGTTGTCGATATTCAACACGAAGTATTTTATTTAGGACTACACATTTTTCTGCATATCATAGAATTAGCAGTTGTATCTGCTTCCTGTTCGCCCTCTTCGCATATGGGGCCAAATAACTGTCGAATAATTCTACCTTCGAATGAGTGTAAATGTTTCTCCTTATTGTTATTATGATTAAATCCATAAATCTGAACAAACATATATATACTTTGTTTGTATATGTTTAAACTTTTTTAAAGAAAAAAGTTTAAACAGATTTGCTTAGATATTCTTATTATACGCAAATGTAGAAAGAGTAGGTCCAAAACTACTGCCTTCAGGAACCCCATTATACTATGTTTTATAAGAAAAATCAAAGAAATATAATCAATAGTTTCCTAAAAATAGAAGTTACTTTCATAAGTTCGTTAATAACATTGTGATGCTTTTTTGTGTAAGACTGAGGTAAGCTCGTCGGGTCCAGGGTTTGTCCGAAGAAAGCAAAGTAAAACTCGGATGTAGAAAGAAGAACTCGCCAATTACCAGTTATAATTATTTATTTTATTTAAAGTTAAAGCGGGTGATTTACAATATTACAATTTTCTTTTTCTTAAGATAACTAACAAGGTACTTCATATAATCACAAAGCTAGTTTATTTGAGTTACAGGAGTAAGCTTAGCACCAAGGCGTTCACTTTCAAGAAGCGAACCGGGGAAAAGTACGTTTTAGGAATCTAAATTCTCGGCCAAAGCTAACCCAAGGGAAAATTACTTTGCCCTAAGCTAACCCTGAAGGGGAAAGTATTGAAATCGGCGGCTTATAGGAATCTAATTCCAGCCCAAGGATAATCCAAGGGAAAATCTTTCGTTTACCAAAAAGTCCGCCTTAAATGGCCCATCAATGTACCAATTAAGGTTAAACGGAATTGACCACGAAGTGTGCTGCCACTGGTGATCAATGGGAATCTTATTCCTCAGCAATCACCAAAACCTAGATCAAGGTATGCTTCAGAGTGTACAAGTTTCCTATCCCAGTATCGTCATTCCTTACATCCACTTATTATAATTCTTACTTTAAGGCAGCGCGAATTGTAAGGCTGACGAACGTAAATGTTAGGGTGGTGTTAAGGTCGTACGTTGTTGCTGGCTCTTGTTGATGGTAGTGACATTCCACTGTAGTCGCATGACTAGGGTGCTGGTGGCGGTCGCATGATGATGCTGTATTGTGGTTATGTGGTGGTCGTGCGGACTTGCTGGATTTATTTATTTTTATAATGAAAATAAATAAATATGCCTGGTGCGTTAATTGGTTTGGCGGAAGTCAGGTGCATAGTTCCGGTTCGACATAGGATGGGGTGCGTAAGTGTAACGCTTCGTTTCAACATTTTATAAAACCTATAAAACTTGAATAACAGCTCAAGTCCTGTTATACAACTAGCTATTTATTTTGGACGAGACTAGAAAAATTAAATCAGTTTTGTAACAATTGTCGAACATATAAAATTATTAAGATGTCTTATATAGAAGATGTTTGGAAAGAACAAGCAGTATAAATACAATAGTGGAATTGTCTTATTCAATGCATACATGATTATGTAAATATTTATAGAATACACATTTATGTATCCATTATTGTTATAATGGACTTGTGTTAAAATTAAGCATTCATGTATTCTCCATTTGGCAGCCCTTGAAAAAAGGCAAATGACTTTTTTATACAAAATCACTTTTATGAGATTTTATGCAAACTTCCAAGGTGTTAAGCTTATGTTTCTAATATGCAACGTTACATAAGGTAATGAGTAACATTTTTGCGTTTAAATAAATTATTAAGAAAACTCGCTATAATGCGTTAATGTATAAGGCTGTAAGTGGCTACGATTATGACATCATTCAGTTTGAAAAAAAAACTATAAATAAATAAGGGACTTGTATAATTAAGTCTTATTGAAGTCTTAATTTTTTTTAAAGAAGTATTGTTCGATTTGACCTTTCGGATTAAGACTGGAGCATACAAGTTACTTAAAAAAAATGAATTTCTGTAAGTATTTACAACGATCCTTAAGTCCGCCATATGAGTCATTTTGAGCAACCTCATCTTGTACCTTATAAATTTGACTTATGCACATGCTGTCTTGAGAGAATTCAATAAATTGGCAGTTTCACCTTAGCCCAATTCAGTTATGGCTGGTGGCACCAGCCAGGCTATAGAATTACACGAGTCGATGGCGGCAAACTGTTCTTTTCCCTGGAGATTTTTCTTTTGCTTTCCATTCCTTCTTGGCATAACTATATAGCTATGCATAGATGCAATTCTACTAAAATGTTAGTAAACCTTCAAGCTGCACTTTTGTTACAGTATACCGATAATTAGCTGCATGCAATTCATTTATTAGTGAACACGGTCAATTCTGGTCTATTTAGTTGGACTTGGGTTAGGACTTTGCAAACTTTTGACATGCAGCAGACTACAATGGAATACAAAGTGGTAGCTCTTTATGACTTTATCTGTGTTTTAGTTGGAAAATCAAACGAGCAGTTGGGGTTCTTTAAACATACTCTGGTGTATTCTACGTTTGGGAGGAATATGACAACAACTGTCAATTATGTGCAATAAAACGATAAATGGCATAGTTTTAGGCGCGACGAAACTGTCGACGACAAAGGTGCATATTTTATTCAATGGCAATGCACTATTGACACACGAATGGCGTTGGAACGTGAACTAGTAGGTATGAGAGCGGTCAATGGTTAGAGATGGTGTTTTGTTGTATGCTGTATTAGGTTGGAACTGTTCGTAAGTGGGAGAAAGTTAATGAACTGCAAACGATATGCGATGAAATCGCATTTGTGATGGCGGTATTAGGTATCATATTCGCCCAAAGGTGACAAGGATATGTCATTTTAACGAGGCAGTATACAGACAAGGGGCACTAACAAGGTTGGTCTCATAACGAGAAATTCATTATTGGTTTCTAAATATATATAATGTTCTGCCTGTCACATAATGTGATTGGTTGTTTCGCCGGATTCGATATAGTAATTATGTGTATTTGGACTTGGGTAATAGATATATGTATTTTCTTTCAGACAAAAAAAATCCCTAAAAAACTAAATTCTATTTTAATTGCGATACACGACCTGACCATAGAATAAGTTTTGCATTTAAAAAAAAATCGAACTCGATATTTTGATCAAACTTGTCATTACGATGATAAAGAATACAAAAAAGTGGTTCTAGCTAAACCGTTTTTGTTTTTCTACGTATTTTTTTTTTTTTTTTTTTTAATAATTTTGCACGCGCTCAAGGGATTATGAATACCCTTTATATGTTCTTAACACAGCGCGGGCGAAGAGAAAGAGGGATAGGAAAGATGTGTGGCGCGAGGTGGTTGTTGTCTCAGATTTATCTCCAAGGATGGCGGCTGAACTAATACGAAGAGAATTACCGTGTCTAATTTGCTTATGTCTCTTATAATTCGCATTATTTTATTTATATCTGTGTCATATTTATGGGTAGACTAGTTTACTCAATCACATGTTGTTAGTGATATGCCTGAACAGCATGTAATGAGTAAACCAGCAACTCATTTTATGACAATTTTGAGAATCGGTTTTTAATGGAATATAAGAAGACATAGACAACGGCAGGAATCGAACTTGCAACCAAGAGGTTGATAGGCGAGCACACAACTATCGCGCCACGGCCACCCAAGTCGATCCAAAGCCTAATCCGCCGAAACGATTTTCATCAAAGTTGGTACTTAAGCATTTTAGGTGATTGTCTTAAATGTATTTTTGAATCGTCTTATTAGTCCCAAAATAACGGCACTTACCATACAAATTTTTAAATATTTAAATTTTCCGGAAAACTATTCTAACGATTTTGATTAAAAAAAAAACTGTATATATGGTCTTCATTTTGTCTAACATTTTGTTCACATATTTTGTACCTGCCATACAACCATTTTTTTTTTTATTTGGACTTTCTCATAAATGGACGGATTTCCATCAAAATTTGTATGTAGGATTTCCTTCAAATTCTAAATATTATTGCATACCAACATTTTCGAACAAATAATTTTGTTGGATTTTTGAAAAAAAAATTATTTTTGAAGACTTAATATTTCGAAAACCGATAATGATTTTTTTTCGAAGTTAAATTTTAAAGCTATTATTTTTAATTACAAAAAATAAAAATACCAAATTTTATTCAAAAAAAAAATCAAAGAAATTTTTTATTAAAAATTGATTTTTTTATATAAAAAAATTAGTAAAGAAAATACTTTAAAAGTATATTTAGCCGTTTCTACTAAGAATAATTTTCATAAAATGTGATCGAACATAAGATCAAGTACGTGCAATCCAATCGTTCGTTTTATCTATTATTGACTTCTCATTAACCGCTCCGCGGGTTTTGATATAAATGTTTATACAGGAAAGTCCCTCAAATTCTAAGCAATATTACATATACATATATTTTTTTTGAGTTTTGAAAAATTGAAATTTTTAGGGCAGACGATTTATTAAAGTTATCGTTTTAAAATTAACAAATTCTCTGGTATTTAGACCAAATAAATATTTGACAATAATGCTTTTCTATATTTTTTTTTTTTTTTTTGGTTTGAAAACTCTGACAGTTATATCAATGAAGGTAGGTATATCTTTCTTGAATACCAGTGAAGAAATTGTGCCTCATTCTGAGAACATTTTGTTGCACTCCGCAGAAAAGTTCTAATCTAAAAAGCGATTTTTTTTGATAATCTATAATTTCCCAACTTTGCAGTTGGTCTTAATTGGAGATTCTCTTAGTAAGTAGATATTATTTTTTTCACTAAAACACAATTCCCGCCTTAGAAGTTGATATTCGAAAGTTGGTCAACTTACAGTTTTGAAATATTTCACGAGATATTTGCGATAGCTGACACACAGGTACATACATAAATGTCACAACTTAACATTTTGTATATATGTATATCAAAAGTGGTTCTGAGAGATACCGTTAATAAGTTCGCAACATAAAATAGTTAAGAATACACGTCTTTTACTTATCAAAATTCTTGGAGCCGTTTTTGAGAAAAAAAAATTTTTTTTTTCTTAACAGTTTTTTTAATACTTTCTATGGGATACCCTTGTTTTTTTTTGTTTTAGGAGAACTGTTTTTTCAAGCTTTGAGGAAAATGTCAACAAACATCTAAACACATACTTTCGAATAAATGATAAATCGATTAAGTAGTTTTTGTAATTTATTGTTTTCAAAAGAAAAAGTTGTTTTTTTAATTTAAAAAAAATTTTTTTTTGGAAAAATGTTGGCTTGCGTTAGTACCTATACTTTTTAGGAGCGTCTGAATAAAAAAATAAAAAAAAATGAAACGAACCGTGTTCCATAAAATCGAAAACCAAAAAGAATGGTCTACTAGAATTACCTACCAAAAATAACCATTTTATCAAAAAAAAATACCAGGAGCTAACTTTTCCCTTTATTAACTGATTTTTTTTTTGTAAAAATCGTTGGATCTATTTTAGAAAAAAATAAGATTCACCTTTTTGGCTAAAATAACTTTTATGGCAGGTGTACGCACCGTTATTCTTAAGTCTAAAAAAATGAAAAATAAAATGCACGACCGGATCCCACGAACTTGCTCTTATGTTCGACCACATCGTATGCAAATTTTTTAATTTTTTAAAAATTTTTCTAAAAAAAATTGTTACTACGAATTCAAATATTTAATTATATAAACTTAAAAACAAAATTATAAAAATCATCTACCCGTTTTCGAAACATTGAATTTTCAAAAAAAAACATATTTTTTTCCAAAAATCCAAAAAAAAAAAACATTTTCGAACATTTTGGTATGCAGTATTATTTATAATTATTATTTATAATTTGAAGGAGCCGCTAATGAGAAAGTTCAAAATAAATAACAAACAA
Organism: Philhelius pedissequus; assembly: GCA_910595825.1. Classification (NCBI taxonomy): domain Eukaryota; kingdom Metazoa; phylum Arthropoda; class Insecta; order Diptera; family Syrphidae; genus Philhelius; species Philhelius pedissequus. The sequence goes on from OU343160.1 coordinate 34,390,958, forward strand.
TTTAAAATAAATGTTTGACCAAAATGTAGAGTATACCTAAGATAGTGCACACACTTTTGTTTTATCAAGATCGTTAGAGCCGTTTTCTAGATAATTAAGATGGTAGGAAAATTGTACGGTAAGTACCGTTAGTTTTGGACCTAAAAAAGGATTCAAAAATCTGTTTTAGATATTCACCTAAAACGCCTAATTACCAAGTTTGAAGAAAATCGCTTTAGACTTTAAGGCTGTAGAGAGTTGTACTCACAGACAGACAGACAGGCAGAAGGAATTGCGGGACCCAATTTTGTCAAGTCTGATTAAAATTTCGAGTTCGAATTTTTTTTTAATGCAAAACCTTTCCTACAATACGGACATATGTGGGTACATAATGTATGTATGCACAACATTATATGTATATCACAACTAAATATAAATGAAAAGTGGTAAGTTCATAAACAGTAGCTACAATATTTTTGTTTTTAATTATTAGAATATTTTAGAACGCAGTTGACCCAAAATTTGAAATAAAGTTACCAGAAACTAATACAATCTTTTCAAAATGTCCATTCTTGATTAGGACACATGCATCATTAAGAAAACCCATAAGACAGTGTCAAATCAAATGATCTCCTCCGATCTTTCACATCCATAGGCGTTTTTCTTTTTTCGTTCAGAGCAGAGCACTGAACAAAGTTTGGACAGATAGATTATGCACTGAACTTGTTCCAAACAGAGCGAGCTCTGCTCTGAACACTGATATGTTTTTTAAACACATTTGAACCACAAAAAGCAATACCTACCCTTTTTTGTACACTGATACACACCAGATACAGAAAATCAACAAACGATCAACTTCTTTCGCCAACTTATGTATTTAATTTTTTTTTCTTCACATTTTCCTTCTTGGCACACATGTCATTTAGGGTGTTCAGCAATTTACTCACATGCTCAGTCAATTATGTTCGAGCATGTCGAGTGCGATCTACATATGTTCAGAACGAGAAAAGAAACACACATTTGGAGCTCTGTATGCTCTGAGTTATAAAGAAACACAAAGAAATTTTTTGACAACTCAGACTCTGCTCTGAATTAAAAAAGAAAAACGCCTCATATCAATTATGGACTAAAAATATATTGGTTATATCATCGTTCGGTAAGCGTTAGTGGTAGTGGTGAATCGGTAGCGGTCTCCCTTGATTATGGTAAACAGTGTGAGATACTTCAATGATGTACTTTTTCATCCAAAAATGAAAATGAATATTTTATCTAGGATAGGTACAACACAATAATTATTACCTTCTCCAAAAAACATTTCAGCTTCTATAAAGCTTCGGTAAGTCATTTTAGCTTCGATCATTTCTTACAGACGAAACCTTATAAAAGCTTAAATGTTAATAGGTTCACCATTCAAGTATAACAAAACAAAAAATATCCTTGTTAATCCTTTGTCGTTATTCACCAGGCAATTTGAATTGATTCAAATAATAGATTTATTTACCTGAGAGATTCCCCTCCAATAAAATCAGTTAAATATTTTGTACCAGTCCCGGTTCCGGCCCGTTTATTATAATGTAGGTACCTACATATGCATCGATTGATGGGTAGGAGTATAAGTCAAGAGTATTTACACTGAATCTTCTGCAGATGTCGCAAGCACCTTAAAACCCATTCGAATGTAAATGGAATTTGTTTTGCCTCATTCTCTAACGGAAATTCGTTTAAACAAGAATGACATGTCAGTTTAAACGAGTTGGTAGGTGTATACTAGACGAGCATAGGATTCAGGTATAAAGAATTCGATTTTCTCAAAATGAAATGTTGATATTATCCTTTGGCTTTAACCAATATCAATTTTATTTTTGTGAAACTGACAAGAGTGATTTGTTGTACTAACTTTCTCTGATTATCCCTCTAAATACATACAACAACAAAATATAAATACGAAGACGAACAAATTCATGGGAAGAAAGTCCTTAAATTCGCATTCTATTTGCCAAATAACAACATCAAATCAAAATACGTGATAAATAATCCAAGGAGAGACAGAATTTAGAAATGTATCTTTCATATTCAACGGTAAAAGTGTTGTCAACCTCTCTTGGATGGGGGTTAGCTATGGGGTTGAAGTTGAAGAAGAATCTAAAAATAACAGAGTTCCAAAAAAAAAAAATCTTTTGAACTTTTTAGTCATGGTCCATGCTGAACTTGGGAGCTGCTCAGCTCAGCTCACCTCAGTAGAATTATAGGATAAGGAGTACGGTACGAACGACGACCTCATTGAGTGGTGTTTATTTTAACAGTTAGACAGGACTGATTTGCTTCTGACAATAATTTTGTTAGTGTTACTCGAAATCATGAAAGCACACACTTATTGCAATAAACGAGTAGGAGTAGTAAAGGTATACCATTCGAGTAGATATGGCGTGCATTTGAGAGAGTTGGCGTTATTTTGATATTATCCTTTTTCTGTGACAAGTTTTGAAGTTTTAATTTAATTTCAGTGTGTAAATATTCATTTTGATTCATGACAATAATGCGACATTTGAGATTTTATTGTTATTTGAATAGTCACTATTCAGAGTGCAAAAAGGATTCATTGAGTAAAAGGAATGCTGATGATGTTGGGCCCTGCTGCAGCATCCCTTTACACAAAACGAAAGTATAGCATTTTCCATCAATAAACGAGTACGAGAAGTAGAAAAAGTTAAAGGAGAAGGAACAGTTTTTTTTTTTTTTTTTGCTCAAGGAATAAATGGAAGTTTTAAGTTGGGATTTCATGGAGTGAGATAGTTTTGTTGGCATTTCCACGGACCGGCTTGACTTTTGTCTTTTGTAAATATTAAATAGTGATCTGAGTTTTGCAGGACATTTGACGGGGGCGATTACTTGAAAATTATTAGGAGATGGGTAGGTGATATTGATTTTTCTTTTGGAAAGTTTTAAGATGAATTTAAGGATTTATTTACTTGTAAGATTATTGAGATGGAAAGATAAATGTATATATTTAATCAGGGGCTTTAAGAGTTTTGTTTTATAAGAACCGAAATAATGGCAAAAATTATTTTAGAAATTTAAAGAACAAATTCCAAAGCCATAGTTAAATCATTTACAAAAAGAAATTCATGAGGTATTCACTGTAAAAGGACAGAACATTATATCAATGATAACAAATTTCCTTGGACCCGAATTAAACGATGTAAAGGAAATGTTGTTTCATTAGGACGATCTCACACCGTCCGGACTGCACAAACTTCAAGAGCAAATGCAGAAATGGACACTATATATAACCAATTTTAAAGCTGGAGTTGACGTAAATTGGTCACTAAGATTGTGCGGTTGGACCAATCTATTATTTTGTAAGTATTTTCTGAATTAATTAAATTAGCCGTAATCGGCAGTCAGTGAAAATTGGACCTGTTCGAAGCCATGGCTAATATGTTAACGATGGTATTTTTCTTATACAATGTCATACATGGGTCTTTCAAATAAATTGTGTTTTTTTTTTAGACGTGTCGTTATCAAGAAGAAATAAAACGCACTAATTTAATGTTATAGCCAAGAATTTAGCTTTATTATAACGACTAAAGTTTGACATTATGTTTTAAAAATGATTTCGGGCAAGAAGCCGCCGCGGCTGACTCGAATGAATTCCAGCCAAGAGGCCCAATTTTCGACCACTTTCTTCAGCAATAGGGGCTGTATATCAGCAATAATGCGCGGAATAGTCTCTTTCAAGTCAATCGTCTCGGGCTTATTTGCGTAGACAAGCGACCTTACATAACCACACAAAAAATAGTCCAGCGGTGTTAATTGCACGATCTTAGTCCACGCCACAGGCTCACGACGCGAGCTTCATCCAATAAATTGATTTTATCGTTGGTTGTATGACATGTAGTACCGTCTTATTGGAACCAAACATCGTCCACATCAATATCCTCCAATTCAGATACGAAAAACTCATTAATTATGGCTCTATATCGTTCCCCACTGACTGTAACACATTATATCCGACTTCATTTTTGAAAAAATATGTACCAATGATTCCCTCTGCCCATAGACCACAGCAAACAGTGACCTTTTGAAGACGTAACGGCGGGCGTCTCAACAATGGCTTGTGGATTATGATCAGTAGAAATACGACAATTTTGCTTATTAATGTACCCATTTAACCAAAAGTGAACTGAATCGGTGTTCATTTCATTTTGGGCCCATTCAATTCATACACGATGTGCAAACGTTGCCTTGTAAGTAAGTCTATTCATTATGAAATGGCAAACCAAACTGAGCATAATTCAAGTGACAGCTGTCAAGAAGTCCAACTCCTAATAAAGTATTGCCAGATTGAAAACCACACGTCTAGAAAAACACCCTTTAGATAAATAAATTCGTGAATACCTGAAACGCAGGTCGTTTTATTCTATTGCTCGGTCTACAACCTACAGCAAGGTGTAGTCTTTTAGCAGAAAATCCCTCAAGACATTAAAAACATTTCGCCCGAAGCCATGGAGAAAATCAATAATGGCGACGTTCATCAGTTAAAAAAAAACTCAGATAAAAAACTAAAACAGTTTAAATATATTCCCTTAAAGCAAAATAAGGTCACTATTTTGGGACCACCCTAACTATAAACATGTCTACGGTTTAAGTCACGAAGCACTTCAATGACCCAATTTCTTCTTCTTTTTTACCTAAGAGCGCACCAAACGGGTTTTGACTACCCTTAATAAAGGGGAGGAATGCAACAGGCCATTGCGCTAAGACATTGTTATCTAATAGGTTGAAATGTTTTCTAGAATCTAGTGCCTGAATGTGAGAGTTATACTTGGACTTGCAGTTAACAACCAGATCGGGCGTCAAATGGCGCTGATGGATAATGGCATGGGGGTTCTAATTCAATGGCAGATGACAACGTTGGGTTTTTGAAGCATTCAATTCTGCACGGGTATTTATCGGCGATAATTTTAATTTTTCCAAAACTTAAAAAATAAAGTTCTGTTCGGTGAGATATAATATCAGATCACCTACTTCTACGGAAGAGATATTGCGGGTATATCAAGAGCTTTGCGTTCTTCAAGAGGGTGAAGAAGATTTGCATTTTTTTAGAGATAGGTTGGACAAATACTGTTTGCCAACTTTTCGGAAAAAAACACCATTATTATAGGCGTAGAGAATTTGATAAACATTTAATAAATAATTAAGGACCTAAGTGGTTCCCTTGGGGAACTCCACAGGTAACTTATAAGCCACAAAAGATATTGTATCTGAACCAGTCACTTTGTCATTTAAGAATACCAAGTTTTATTTAAAAAGCAGTAATTAATTTTGCAAATTATTTGGTCTGTTATATAAATATATATGAATAATAATAAGGTTTAACCTTTAGAAATTACAAAAGAGCTAATTGGGCAATTAATATTTTGTGCGTCGCAGTTCTGTCGATGTAAATAAGTCAAAGGAAATATTCAATATAAAATATTTTACTAATTATCCAGAGCGTGTAAATAAAACGCCTATTTTCACGTGTATATTTCGACAAATCAAACAAAATTGTATATAGTAAATATTTTTGTTATTACATTTGATTGAATTTCTGATTGAAATATCATAAGCAATCATTACAGTAGAGGGTATAAACATGTTACATTATTCATTACATTTCATTTAAGAGCACATTATTATTAAATACAATCAATAGAACAGGAGAGTACTATAAATAAAAAAAAATATTCAACAAAGTTTCAATTTTCGACAGCTAAGGTTATATTTTAGTATAGGCACGAGTATACCTATCGATAAAACATAATTACATTTTAATTGAGAAATTGTGTACGCTATACTCTTCCATCTAGAGTGTACCTTGTCAATACCAACCAACATCGATATATTATTTGGACTCACAAAGAGCATTTGCTTTGTTGAAGAAAGCAAAAAAAAAATATAAATAAAAATAAAACAAACCATCATTAACCGCGGCTATATTTATAAAGGCAAACGCAATCGAAAGGATATGTTCGACATGATTCAACCAAATAGGAAATTAAAGTAAAAATATCCCAGAACACAATAAAATTTGAGCGCTGGTTGCTGCCGGGGTTGATTCAGGACCCACAATCCTTATCACACGCAACGCTCCACATTTTTTCTACGTCAAATTTACTGTTTATATTTCTGCTTTCATCACAGCACAGTGGAATCGAATGAACAAGAATTTAGTCAATAATTATGGTTCATATTTCGAAAATACGGTTGACATTTAGAGAGACCATTGAACGAAGAATGAACTGAAGAATTCGATTTGAAACTTTAATTCTTCATAAATTCTTAATTAAATGGCAGTAATATAATTTATATCAAGATTTCTAATACACACTAACATTTGCTCATTCTATAAAACAAATTGATCGTCGCAAATTGCAATCAGATTTTTGTCAACGGTCAAATTCTATTCACCCTCCACATACGATCCACACCTCCAAATCAGTGATTTCTATGAATTATAAAACCCCCATTCTCATCTTCATAGTTATATACTCATATAGGCGCACTGCGAAAATCCAGAGAAGAATACGTACGATTTATGTATACATTTCGTTGAAAAAGATCGCTCATTTTTATATTTGACAAGAAATATTATCCAAATGTCAAATATAGTGTAGTTCCTACCTGTCAAGCCATGAACTGTGAACATCGATGGATGAATCGCTCCGATTTAAAAGGATTAAAAATCGCTACAGAATTCAAATTTTATCTTATTAAAATTAAAATTTTTTCCGAATTTATTTTGTTCTCGGTAAAAAGTTGATTTTAAGCCTTTTAGGTAATACGTTTTTTCAAATATGTAGATACCAACTAAAAGGCTTAAAATCAACTTTTTCCGGAGCACAAAATACATTTGGTGCTTAGGAAAAGTTGATTTAAAGCCTTTTTGGGTAACATTTAACAACAAAAAATATCCAAACATCATATATAGTATATGGCCTACCTGTCAAGCCATAAACTGTCAAAATCGATTGAAGGATGGCTCCAATTTAAATAGATTAAAAAATCTCCACAAAATTTAAATTTGACCTCAGAAAATTTGAAATTTTTCCTATTTTCACACAAGACTCCATAACCTAACAAACTGCTGAGATACCGTACTCTATATTTTTTGAATCTGAACACGCGTCTCATCTTATATGTTTTATTACCAAAAAACACGATGACACCGAAACCGAGACGAGTCTGCAAATTAAAATTTTCGACCAAGATCGAAACGCGACTTGGTTAGGCAAGATCGATACCGTGACAAGACTGAAATGTTTCGAATTTCAAACTAGAATAATAATTTTTTAAAGCCATATTCGAAATTAAATTATTGAAAACTCTTCATGAGAGTAATATCCGGCTTAATTAAATTTATTAAATTTATTCCAACTAAATATTAATCTTTTCCCACTATTAGACACGAGCTAGGTCCCATTCAGTACCTTCATACTGGATATCGTCCCATTATAGCGGGGATATCGCGGTAATGAATGATTCCAGGATATAATAATGTACAATTAATGTGTTCGCTTGTACCCACAGTCCGCGTGTATCCAAACGGAAAGAGCTCCTGTAAATTCTGTTGAACAATGAAATAGAAAATAAGGTAATAAGGACCTTCTCCACATAATACACACCCGTTTCAAGGATACAAAAAAAAATACACAAAAAAAAAACGAAGAAAGAAAAAAAAGAGTGGAAAGTAAAAAAAAATAATAATACCTATGGAAGGAAAATATTTGATTAAGCCTGAATGAAATTGTTTAAGGGGCACATTGTCGTCAAAGGTCGTGATTACGTGCAATTGATGTGACAAAGGACACTATCCACAAGGATGAGAAGCAAACTAAAACACAGAAAAAATGAACGGACGATGACGACGGACGGCAGCAAGCTTTAGATGATATAAGTCGTTTGGCAGGTTGTTGACGCTTGTAATTGGCAGATTGAACGTAATTATCGGGCGCATGTTAACAAAGGACATCGCAAAGAATATCTTCATACATGGCAGTAAGTACATATATGCTATGTTATGAACATTAGGAAAAGTTGAAAAGGTTTTTTTTTCAATTTTTTACTTTCAAAAGAAAACAATGTCAATTTTATACGCTTTCTTACACCGTTTCAATTTGAATAATTAGAACTGTTAGTTTTAAGAGTTAATAATTCAAAAGGTTGCCGACAAATGTGGCGGAAAAAGTAAGGAACTAAATGGGATCACGAATACGTACGTGGGAATTCAATTCGGGAATACACATGTTTATAACTACTTTATTTTTTATTTAATATTTTGTGTTGGTGTAATGTGTAACTAAAATCTGTAGTTAAGAAGTATAAAAATATTCACGTCCCTTAGAGCCTGGCACGATGGGGAACAAGACGATACTCATGGTGTAAGTCTCGTGTTGAGCTCTTTGAAATTGTAAGATTATTGTGTTTTTCTCGGGGTCGTCTATTAGAGATGTGACGGATATCCGGTAGGTATTCGGTATCCGGCCTATCCGGCTCTTTTTTTTAATATCCTGCCGGATCCGAATAATTTCTTTGTATCCGGCCGAATACCGGATAGTCGTTTTTTCAGTAAAAAAAATAACAAATTATTAAATTTTATGATCTGATTGATTTTATTTCATATAATAATGAGCAATTTAATATTTTACGTTTTCTACAGCCACATTATGGTGAATGAAAATTAGATTGTCTGCATTCATGGGTACTTTTATTTATTTATATTTTTATTTTATGTATTTTCATCAATAAGAGTTTATAATAATTTAAGACTAATTAATAATACATTTAAAACAGAAAATAAAAAAAGGATATACGATAAATATTAATTATTAACATTAGTGCATAACAATAGTTTGTTAATTTAATTTATTAACTCGACCAATTGTTTTTATGACTTGATGTTCAAAAGTTTTTTCAGGCTATTTTGGTCACTTTCTTCTGTATGCAAATAAAATAACTTTATTTCACATTTTTACCATACGTTTCGTTGGATTTTCTCAACTTCTTCAGGGGTTGTTTATTTAAATATGAAATATTAAAAGTTTACATTGATTCTTTTTACTTAATTAAATTAAGCATAAATGGATAGATGGTGCTGAGTATATGGAAGAACCATTTCTGCAGACTGTTAAACGGCGATGAAGACCAAAATCCCGCTGTCAGGCAGAATGAACCATTCAACATGGACGATGGTACACAAAACTTCCATCCACCTGAACAAAATGAAGTGAGGATAGCAATACCCAAACTAAAGAACAACAAAGCTGCTGACCCCGACGGACTACCCGCCGAACCCTTTAAAGCAGCCGGAGATGACCTGGTACAGTGCATACACCAACTCATCTCTAAAGTCTGTTCAGAAGAAAGTATGCCTGATGAATGGAACCTCAGAATCGTTTGCCCGATCCACAAAAAAGGAGACCCTCTAAACTGCGCCAACTATAAAGGAATAAGTCTTCTGAATATCACGTACAAGATTCTTTCTGCTGTATTATGTGAACGTTTGAAACCGTTTGTCAGCAACCTGATTGGACCCTATCAGTGCGGTTTCAGGCCAGGAAAGTCCACAATCGATCAAATATTCACGCTACGGCAGATCCTGGAAACTACCCAAGAACTCCAAATAGATACCCCCCATCTCTTTATCGATTTTAAGGCCCCGTACGATACCATTTATAGAGACGAGCTTTACAGAACCATGTCTGGTTTTGGCATCCCCACAAAACTCATCCGCCTGTGTAGGATGACGATGGAGAACTCTCACTGCTCCTTCAAGGTGGGTACTGACCTAACAGAAGCTTTTGATGTCAAGAAAGGATTCCGACAAGGTGATGCGCTATCGTGCGATTTCTTCAACTTAATACTTGAAAAAATTGTAAGAAATTCCTAAGTTAAATCTACTGGCAGAATTTTTTTCAAGTCTGTGCAATTGTTGGCATACGCTGATGACATAGACATCATTGGCAGAACCCAGCGAGCTGTCACTGGAGCGTTTCTTAACGTTGAAGCTGAAGCGGCTAAGAAGGGAATAGCAGTCAATGAGGCCAAAACAAAGTACCTGCTGTCCACAAAAAGGGACCCACAACACCGGCGGATTGGACAAAATGTCACGATAGACAGGTACAACTTTAAGGTAGTTAGGGACTTTTTATACCTCGGATCCGCTGTAACATCTAAGAACAATATCTCGTTAGAAATAAAGCGAAGAATAACTCTTGCCAATCGCTGTTCCTATGGGCTAGGGAGGCAATTGAGTAGTAAAGCCCTCTCTCGAAAAACAAAGGAGACTCTTTATAAGACTCTGATCATCCCAGTCCTGCTCTATGGCGCGGAGACATGGACTCTATCAAAAGCGGATGAAGATATCCTTAGTCGTTTCGAGCGTAAGGTTCTTCGCGAGATTTTCGGCCCTATCTGCGTTAACGGGCTTTGAAGGAGAAGGTTCAACCACGAACTATACGAGCTGTACAGCGACATTGACCTGGTACAAAAAATACGTATATCACGTTTCATGTAGAGCGTATGGACAACAATGCTCCGGCTCGCAGGATCTTCGATTGCAACACAGAGGTAAGACGCAGTCAAGGAAGACCTCGCCTAAGGTGGCGCACTCAAGTGGAAGATGACCTCAACCAACTTGGAGTGCGTAACTGGAGGCAGCTAGCCAAAGACCGAGCTAGCTGGGGAGGCATGTTGGTTGAGGCCCAGGTTCGTCCCGAACTGTAGCGCCACCTAATTAAGTAAGCAATTAATTATAAATGGATTAATTGCAACGACTAGAATTCGTTTTTCATTGTTGTTCAAAACAAGTTGTTAATATTGTCTTGCAATCCATTATGTTTTATTGTAAAATTAATAATAATTTCCAAAAAACAATATAAACATCTAACATTTCTTGTTAAAATAAACAATCGACCAACCATAAGAAACGCATAGGGATTTTAATGTATAAGTATCATTTAAATCAAAAGCATATATAAAACCTCTCATGATGGGGTTTGCTTTATTAACGAGAAACTCGATGTGGTTCATAAAGTTTGGATTCAGACATAACTCCAAGATCTTTTTAAATAAATAATAAACGATTACGTTTGTTTTCATATACTATGTCAACAACCGTACTAGCAATATTTTTTTAAAAATCCATAAATTAATGAACTTCTCTTCTCAACCAGCAATCTCAATCTTCATCCAGTATATGAAATGACAGAATCCATTTCAGGTTATCCATTTTGCGGTTTCAAAAGTATACTTAAATAAAACAAATATAAAATAATTTTTTTCATGATATTTCTTTTTTATTATAAAATTTGAACGTTGACATTATGTGTGAAACATTACATCATTTAAATGACCACCACGCGAATTGTTGCAAGCATCGATTCTTTTGGGTTAATTTACGACCACGTTTTGAACACATATTGGGTGGTATTTCAGCCATAACTTGTCGAATGTTGGTTTTCAAGTGCTCAAGAGTTAAAGGTTTATCTGCATAAGCACGGTCTTTCGCGTAGCCTCACAAAAAAGTCAGTCTGCCAGTCTGTCAGTCTGTCAGTCTGTCAGTCTGTCAGTCTGTCAGTCTGTCAGTCTGTCAGTCTGTCAGTCTGTCAGTCTGTCAGTCTGTCAGTCTGTCAGTCTGTCAGTCTGTCAGTCTGTCAGTCTGTCAGTCTGTCAGTCTGTCAGTCTGTCAGTCTGTCAGTCTGTCAGTCTGTCAGTCTGTCAGTCTGTCAGTCTGTCAGTCTGTCAGTCTGTCAGTCTGTCAGTCTGTCAGTCTGTCAGTCTGTCAGTCTGTCAGTCTGTCAGTCTGTCAGTCTGTCAGTCTGTCAGTCTGTCAGTCTGTCAGTCTGTCAGTCTGTCAGTCTGTCAGTCTGTCAGTCTGTCAGTCTGTCAGTCTGTCAGTCTGTCAGTCTGTCAGTCTGTCAGTCTGTCAGTCTGTCAGTCTGTCAGTCTGTCAGTCTGTCAGTCTGTCAGTCTATTAGTCTGTCAGTCTGTCAGTCTGTCAGTCTGTCAGTCTGTCAGTCTGTCAGTCTGTCAGTCTGTCACTCTGTCACTCTGTCAGTCTGTCAGTCTGTCAGTCTGTCAGTCTGTCAGTCTGTCAGTCTGTCAGTCTGTCAGTCTGTCAGTCTGTCAGTCTGTCAGTCTGTCAGTCTGTCAGTCTGTCAGTCTGTCAGTCTGTCAGTCTGTCAGTCTGTCAGTCTGTCAGTCTGTCAGTCTGTCAGTCTGTCAGTCTGTCAGTCTGTCAGTCTGTCAGTCTGTCAGTCTGTCAGTCTGTCAGTCTGTCAGTCTGTCAGTCTGTCAGTCTGTCAGTCTGTCAGTCTGTCAGTCTGTCAGTCTGTCAGTCTGTCAGTCTGTCAGTCTGTCAGTCTGTCAGTCTGTCAGTCTGTCAGTCTGTCAGTCTGTCAGTCTGTCAGTCTGTCAGTCTGTCAGTCTGTCAGTCTGTCAGTCTGTCAGTCTGTCAGTCTGTCAGTCTGTCAGTCTGTCAGTCTGTCAGTCTGTCAGTCTGTCAGTCTGTCAGTCTGTCAGTCTGTCAGTCTGTCAGTCTGTCAGTCTGTCAGTCTGTCAGTCTGTCAGTCTGTCAGTCTGTCAGTCTGTCAGTCTGTCAGTCTGTCAGTCTGTCAGTCTGTCAGTCTGTCAGTCTGTCAGTCTGTCAGTCTGTCAGTCTGTCAGTCTGTCAGTCTGTCAGTCTGTCAGTCTGTCAGTCTGTCAGTCTGTCAGTCTGTCAGTCTGTCAGTCTGTCAGTCTGTCAGTCTGTCAGTCTGTCAGTCTGTCAGTCTGTCAGTCTGTCAGTCTGTCAGTCTGTCAGTCTGTCAGTCTGTCAGTCTGTCAGTCTGTCAGTCTGTCAGTCTGTCAGTCTGTCAGTCTGTCAGTCTGTCAGTCTGTCAGTCTGTCAGTCTGTCAGTCTGTCAGTCTGTCAGTCTGTCAGTCTGTCAGTCTGTCAGTCTGTCAGTCTGTCAGTCTGTCAGTCTGTCAGTCTGTCAGTCTGTCAGTCTGTCAGTCTGTCAGTCTGTCAGTCTGTCAGTCTGTCAGTCTGTCAGTCTGTCAGTCTGTCAGTCAGTCTGTCAGTCTGTCAGTCTGTCAGTCTGTCAGTCTGTCAGTCTGTCAGTCTGTCAGTCTGTCAGTCTGTCAGTCTGTCAGTCTGTCAGTCTGTCAGTCTGTCAGTCTGTCAGTCTGTCAGTCTGTCAGTCTGTCAGTCTGTCAGTCTGTCAGTCTGTCAGTCTGTCAGTCTGTCAGTCTGTCAGTCTGTCAGTCTGTCAGTCTGTCAGTCTGTCAGTCTGTCAGTCTGTCAGTCTGTCAGTCTGTCAGTCTGTCAGTCTGTCAGTCTGTCAGTCTGTCAGTCTGTCAGTCTGTCAGTCTGTCAGTCTGTCAGTCTGTCAGTCTGTCAGTCTGTCAGTCTGTCAGTCTGTCAGTCTGTCAGTCTGTCAGTCTGTCAGTCTGTCAGTCTGTCAGTCTGTCAGTCTGTCAGTCTGTCAGTCTGTCAGTCTGTCAGTCTGTCAGTCTGTCAGTCTGTCAGTCTGTCAGTCTGTCAGTCTGTCAGTCTGTCAGTCTGTCAGTCTGTCAGTCTGTCAGTCTGTCAGTCTGTCAGTCTGTCAGTCTGTCAGTCTGTCAGTCTGTCAGTCTGTCAGTCTGTCAGTCTGTCAGTCTGTCAGTCTGTCAGTCTGTCAGTCTGTCAGTCTGTCAGTCTGTCAGTCTGTCAGTCTGTCAGTCTGTCAGTCTGTCAGTCTGTCAGTCTGTCAGTCTGTCAGTCTGTCAGTCTGTCAGTCTGTCAGTCTGTCAGTCTGTCAGTCTGTCAGTCTGTCAGTCTGTCAGTCTGTCAGTCTGTCAGTCTGTCAGTCTGTCAGTCTGTCAGTCTGTCAGTCTGTCAGTCTGTCAGTCTGTCAGTCTGTCAGTCTGTCAGTCTGTCAGTCTGTCAGTCTGTCAGTCTGTCAGTCTGTCAGTCTGTCAGTCTGTCAGTCTGTCAGTCTGTCAGTCTGTCAGTCTGTCAGTCTGTCAGTCTGTCAGTCTGTCAGTCTGTCAGTCTGTCAGTCTGTCAGTCTGTCAGTCTGTCAGTCTGTCAGTCTGTCAGTCTGTCAGTCTGTCAGTCTGTCAGTCTGTCAGTCTGTCAGTCTGTCAGTCTGTCAGTCTGTCAGTCTGTCAGTCTGTCAGTCTGTCAGTCTGTCAGTCTGTCAGTCTGTCAGTCTGTCAGTCTGTCAGTCTGTCAGTCTGTCAGTCTGTCAGTCTGTCAGTCTGTCAGTCTGTCAGTCTGTCAGTCTGTCAGTCTGTCAGTCTGTCAGTCTGTCAGTCTGTCAGTCTGTCAGTCTGTCAGTCTGTCAGTCTGTCAGTCTGTCAGTCTGTCAGTCTGTCAGTCTGTCAGTCTGTCAGTCTGTCAGTCTGTCAGTCTGTCAGTCTGTCAGTCTGTCAGTCTGTCAGTCTGTCAGTCTGTCAGTCTGTCAGTCTGTCAGTCTGTCAGTCTGTCAGTCTGTCAGTCTGTCAGTCTGTCAGTCTGTCAGTCTGTCAGTCTGTCAGTCTGTCAGTCTGTCAGTCTGTCAGTCTGTCAGTCTGTCAGTCTGTCAGTCTGTCAGTCTGTCAGTCTGTCAGTCTGTCAGTCTGTCAGTCTGTCAGTCTGTCAGTCTGTCAGTCTGTCAGTCTGTCAGTCTGTCAGTCTGTCAGTCTGTCAGTCTGTCAGTCTGTCAGTCTGTCAGTCTGTCAGTCTGTCAGTCTGTCAGTCTGTCAGTCTGTCAGTCTGTCAGTCTGTCAGTCTGTCAGTCTGTCAGTCTGTCAGTCTGTCAGTCTGTCAGTCTGTCAGTCTGTCAGTCTGTCAGTCTGTCAGTCTGTCAGTCTGTCAGTCTGTCAGTCTGTCAGTCTGTCAGTCTGTCAGTCTGTCAGTCTGTCAGTCTGTCAGTCTGTCAGTCTGTCAGTCTGTCAGTCTGTCAGTCTGTCAGTCTGTCAGTCTGTCAGTCTGTCAGTCTGTCAGTCTGTCAGTCTGTCAGTCTGTCAGTCTGTCAGTCTGTCAGTCTGTCAGTCTGTCAGTCTGTCAGTCTGTCAGTCTGTCAGTCTGTCAGTCTGTCAGTCTGTCAGTCTGTCAGTCTGTCAGTCTGTCAGTCTGTCAGTCTGTCAGTCTGTCAGTCTGTCAGTCTGTCAGTCTGTCAGTCTGTCAGTCTGTCAGTCTGTCAGTCTGTCAGTCTGTCAGTCTGTCAGTCTGTCAGTCTGTCAGTCTGTCAGTCTGTCAGTCTGTCAGTCTGTCAGTCTGTCAGTCTGTCAGTCTGTCAGTCTGTCAGTCTGTCAGTCTGTCAGTCTGTCAGTCTGTCAGTCTGTCAGTCTGTCAGTCTGTCAGTCTGTCAGTCTGTCAGTCTGTCAGTCTGTCAGTCTGTCAGTCTGTCAGTCTGTCAGTCTGTCAGTCTGTCAGTCTGTCAGTCTGTCAGTCTGTCAGTCTGTCAGTCTGTCAGTCTGTCAGTCTGTCAGTCTGTCAGTCTGTCAGTCTGTCAGTCTGTCAGTCTGTCAGTCTGTCAGTCTGTCAGTCTGTCAGTCTGTCAGTCTGTCAGTCTGTCAGTCTGTCAGTCTGTCAGTCTGTCAGTCTGTCAGTCTGTCAGTCTGTCAGTCTGTCAGTCTGTCAGTCTGTCAGTCTGTCAGTCTGTCAGTCTGTCAGTCTGTCAGTCTGTCAGTCTGTCAGTCTGTCAGTCTGTCAGTCTGTCAGTCTGTCAGTCTGTCAGTCTGTCAGTCTGTCAGTCTGTCAGTCTGTCAGTCTGTCAGTCTGTCAGTCTGTCAGTCTGTCAGTCTGTCAGTCTGTCAGTCTGTCAGTCTGTCAGTCTGTCAGTCTGTCAGTCTGTCAGTCTGTCAGTCTGTCAGTCTGTCAGTCTGTCAGTCTGTCAGTCTGTCAGTCTGTCAGTCTGTCAGTCTGTCAGTCTGTCAGTCTGTCAGTCTGTCAGTCTGTCAGTCTGTCAGTCTGTCAGTCTGTCAGTCTGTCAGTCTGTCAGTCTGTCAGTCTGTCAGTCTGTCAGTCTGTCAGTCTGTCAGTCTGTCAGTCTGTCAGTCTGTCAGTCTGTCAGTCTGTCAGTCTGTCAGTCTGTCAGTCTGTCAGTCTGTCAGTCTGTCAGTCTGTCAGTCTGTCAGTCTGTCAGTCTGTCAGTCTGTCAGTCTGTCAGTCTGTCAGTCTGTCAGTCTGTCAGTCTGTCAGTCTGTCAGTCTGTCAGTCTGTCAGTCTGTCAGTCTGTCAGTCTGTCAGTCTGTCAGTCTGTCAGTCTGTCAGTCTGTCAGTCTGTCAGTCTGTCAGTCTGTCAGTCTGTCAGTCTGTCAGTCTGTCAGTCTGTCAGTCTGTCAGTCTGTCAGTCTGTCAGTCTGTCAGTCTGTCAGTCTGTCAGTCTGTCAGTCTGTCAGTCTGTCAGTCTGTCAGTCTGTCAGTCTGTCAGTCTGTCAGTCTGTCAGTCTGTCAGTCTGTCAGTCTGTCAGTCTGTCAGTCTGTCAGTCTGTCAGTCTGTCAGTCTGTCAGTCTGTCAGTCTGTCAGTCTGTCAGTCTGTCAGTCTGTCAGTCTGTCAGTCTGTCAGTCTGTCAGTCTGTCAGTCTGTCAGTCTGTCAGTCTGTCAGTCTGTCAGTCTGTCAGTCTGTCAGTCTGTCAGTCTGTCAGTCTGTCAGTCTGTCAGTCTGTCAGTCTGTCAGTCTGTCAGTCTGTCAGTCTGTCAGTCTGTCAGTCTGTCAGTCTGTCAGTCTGTCAGTCTGTCAGTCTGTCAGTCTGTCAGTCTGTCAGTCTGTCAGTCTGTCAGTCTGTCAGTCTGTCAGTCTGTCAGTCTGTCAGTCTGTCAGTCTGTCAGTCTGTCAGTCTGTCAGTCTGTCAGTCTGTCAGTCTGTCAGTCTGTCAGTCTGTCAGTCTGTCAGTCTGTCAGTCTGTCAGTCTGTCAGTCTGTCAGTCTGTCAGTCTGTCAGTCTGTCAGTCTGTCAGTCTGTCAGTCTGTCAGTCTGTCAGTCTGTCAGTCTGTCAGTCTGTCAGTCTGTCAGTCTGTCAGTCTGTCAGTCTGTCAGTCTGTCAGTCTGTCAGTCTGTCAGTCTGTCAGTCTGTCAGTCTGTCAGTCTGTCAGTCTGTCAGTCTGTCAGTCTGTCAGTCTGTCAGTCTGTCAGTCTGTCAGTCTGTCAGTCTGTCAGTCTGTCAGTCTGTCAGTCTGTCAGTCTGTCAGTCTGTCAGTCTGTCAGTCTGTCAGTCTGTCAGTCTGTCAGTCTGTCAGTCTGTCAGTCTGTCAGTCTGTCAGTCTGTCAGTCTGTCAGTCTGTCAGTCTGTCAGTCTGTCAGTCTGTCAGTCTGTCAGTCTGTCAGTCTGTCAGTCTGTCAGTCTGTCAGTCTGTCAGTCTGTCAGTCTGTCAGTCTGTCAGTCTGTCAGTCTGTCAGTCTGTCAGTCTGTCAGTCTGTCAGTCTGTCAGTCTGTCAGTCTGTCAGTCTGTCAGTCTGTCAGTCTGTCAGTCTGTCAGTCTGTCAGTCTGTCAGTCTGTCAGTCTGTCAGTCTGTCAGTCTGTCAGTCTGTCAGTCTGTCAGTCTGTCAGTCTGTCAGTCTGTCAGTCTGTCAGTCTGTCAGTCTGTCAGTCTGTCAGTCTGTCAGTCTGTCAGTCTGTCAGTCTGTCAGTCTGTCAGTCTGTCAGTCTGTCAGTCTGTCAGTCTGTCAGTCTGTCAGTCTGTCAGTCTGTCAGTCTGTCAGTCTGTCAGTCTGTCAGTCTGTCAGTCTGTCAGTCTGTCAGTCTGTCAGTCTGTCAGTCTGTCAGTCTGTCAGTCTGTCAGTCTGTCAGTCTGTCAGTCTGTCAGTCTGTCAGTCTGTCAGTCTGTCAGTCTGTCAGTCTGTCAGTCTGTCAGTCTGTCAGTCTGTCAGTCTGTCAGTCTGTCAGTCTGTCAGTCTGTCAGTCTGTCAGTCTGTCAGTCTGTCAGTCTGTCAGTCTGTCAGTCTGTCAGTCTGTCAGTCTGTCAGTCTGTCAGTCTGTCAGTCTGTCAGTCTGTCAGTCTGTCAGTCTGTCAGTCTGTCAGTCTGTCAGTCTGTCAGTCTGTCAGTCTGTCAGTCTGTCAGTCTGTCAGTCTGTCAGTCTGTCAGTCTGTCAGTCTGTCAGTCTGTCAGTCTGTCAGTCTGTCAGTCTGTCAGTCTGTCAGTCTGTCAGTCTGTCAGTCTGTCAGTCTGTCAGTCTGTCAGTCTGTCAGTCTGTCAGTCTGTCAGTCTGTCAGTCTGTCAGTCTGTCAGTCTGTCAGTCTGTCAGTCTGTCAGTCTGTCAGTCTGTCAGTCTGTCAGTCTGTCAGTCTGTCAGTCTGTCAGTCTGTCAGTCTGTCAGTCTGTCAGTCTGTCAGTCTGTCAGTCTGTCAGTCTGTCAGTCTGTCAGTCTGTCAGTCTGTCAGTCTGTCAGTCTGTCAGTCTGTCAGTCTGTCAGTCTGTCAGTCTGTCAGTCTGTCAGTCTGTCAGTCTGTCAGTCTGTCAGTCTGTCAGTCTGTCAGTCTGTCAGTCTGTCAGTCTGTCAGTCTGTCAGTCTGTCAATCTGTCAGTCTGTCATTCGGTCAGTCTGTCAGTCTCTCAGTCTCGCAGTCTGTCTGTATGTATGTATAGACACCTACAGCCCAAGCGGGTTTGCTTAAAACCTGGTATATAGAGGTTTTTAGGTATTGTACAGAGCGTAAATTGTATTGTTTTCTTTTAGCTAAAAAAATAACGGTACCTGCCATATAACCGTTACGTTCAAACATATTTTTCTCGGGAACGGCTCTAAGGATTTTATTTTAAAAAAATCACTGCGGCTTTTTAGGTACGACCGATCATATGGTTGAAAAAAAATTAGAAAAATGTCTAAAAATTGTACTTTACATAGGACCGCTTTTTTTGCTTTCGAGTATCTCCTAAACTGCTCAACCGATTCTTTCGAAATTTCACACATATATAGGTTTAGGTTGCCCAAATTATACCGCGTACCAATATTTTTCATTAATGTTTTTTTGTATTTTTTTCAAAAATTATATTAATATGTATTTTCTGAATACCTATGAATTGGCGTCTTTGAATTTTTTTAAAAATATTTTCAAAATGTTTAAAAAAAAATCTTTTTTTCTCAAAAACCGCTCCACAGATTTTTTATTTTTTTTTTCGTAAATTCAAATCCAAGAAATAAAATGACGTACTTTTTTTGAGCTCAAATTAGTTTAAGTATTTATTTCAGAATTTTGAATTATTTTTTCTTTGATTAAGCCGATTTAATATTTTGTTTTTAAGTTTATATTATAATATTTAAGACTGTCATACCAATTTTTTTTAGAAAAAAATTAAAGATATCTTATATACGAGTATATAAAAAATGAAGTAAAAAACTGCTTTAAATATATATTTAGATTTTTAACAGATATCTTTTGAATTCGATGTGATCGATCATAAGAGCAAGTTCGTGCGATCCAGTCGTGCATTTTATTTTAAGAACGAGTCAAAAGTTTAAGGCACTTTTATTTCATTTTACAGAAAATGTTTTGAAAAGATTGAAAAGTATGAATTACGCTTCTATTTCCTTTCCTTCCTTTGGATAAAACATATAAGTGTTTCGGGTGGGATGTTTTAAATTTAAGATATGCGTATGAAGAGCCAATTTTTGAGAACATTTCTGACTTTATTCTGCAGCCGCAAAAAGAAAATTTTCGGATCTCTGCTAATGAAAACAAAAAAGTTTATTAGATTTGAATTAGAAACTGTTGAAGCAATTATATGTTTGCAAAGGTGTTATGTGCCCCAAACGATAAAGTTTGGGCTCCAGATTAAAAACTATACTTTTGTTTATGTGTTTTCTTACTTCTGTCTTATTATTCAATTGTTCCTTTATGTTTACTTTTTAAAAAATGTGTTCTTAAGACTTTTTAAATGTTAAATCATAATATTCTCGTATATTATCGAAAACACATAGTTTTTTGTGATATATATATGTGATTTATTTAAGTTCAGTTAATTTATAATGGTACCTACATATTTATAGTCTAGGAAAATAAGATATTCACTTCGAACAAATTCCGATAAAGCTGAATTTTACTGGATAGCTTCATTTTTACGTCCTAAACATTTTCTAAAAAGTACCCTAAATTTGGACGAAGCAAAAAATTTTAGAGTGGTGGCAAGGGGGTAAAATTCAGTTTTTTTCCAAATTAATAGAAAACCATAGATTTTTTTGAAAAAAAGTTTTTGGTACACAATGTAGATCATGTCATTCTACACAAAAAAGATTAAGACACTTTTTAGCGTACAATTGATAGATTTGGAGAAAAATGGTGGAAAACATTTTGGTGTAGTTTGTTCTTAGTTATGTTTGGAAAAACAAGTTCTATTAAAAAACCAAGTTTTAAGTGTGGAACCGGAAGGGAAATGCTGCCTTCTTAAAACTAATAATTTATTTTATTTTGTTATTGAAACTCCGAAACCCTTCATTTTTCTCAAAATTTTCTAAGAAGAACGTGTAGACAGTACAATTATCAATAAAGACATATGTATTAACGACTTCTGTATGTCAATTCGTTCTTAACCAATTTAATTTATTATAAACTTAAAAGATATTTTTTATTGGGACTCATTTATTTTTAAAATGACTCATTTTTTCAGCCCCTGGGACTCATTAAAAATTAAACCTGTGGTAACACTGTGTCATAGTATTGTCTTGTATAGCAAAAAAGGTAAATCTTAAATATCTCGTAAACGACCATAACGATTTTGATTAAAATAAATCTGTGCACTCCTATCATTATATTCTATGTTTTGGCCCAAAAATGTTTTTACATATTTTGTTATTTACAGTACATGTCATACAATAATTTTTTTATTTACGGCTTTGTGATAAACGGCTCGACGGATTTCGATTAAAAAACGTATCTTGGAACTCCCTCGAATTCTAAATAATACTTTAAAAAACTTTTTTTTTTGGAAAATTCAATATTTCGAAAACGGGTGGACGATTTTTTGCTTAAATTATATTTGAAAATTTATATTGTTAAATACTTAAAATTGCCATACCAATATATTTTTTTAAAAACAAATTAAAGAATTTCTGTTTATACGAAATTAACTTATATATAAAATCATTTCAGTTTTCACAGAGATTTATCATTTTCCAACTTCACGCATACGCCCAGTGGAGCACTTTATTGAACTTTACAAATTCCCGAAACATCCATGCATGGGTTTAATAGACGAATTGAAACCATTCCTGAAAGAAACTCATCATATAAGTTCGCTGCGATTTTGTACCACGATTTTTTTAGCTTATACTCTTCTTCACAGAACAATTGACTGTGATAAATAAAAATATTTATATAAAAAGTTTTTAACATTTAACTTCAGTTTCTCACGTATCGAGAATCGAATAAAGCGTGATAAAATTTATCACTTTATCGAATATAAGAGCAAGTACGTGCGATACTGTCGTGCATTTTATTTTGTTATTTGATGAGCTTCTGCATTTAAATCGTGCGTCCCTCATTCGTTTAGTGCGGCTAAAGAAATAATATCTTTACTCAACAGTTTGTCCGAACTTGGGCCCAAGGAAAAACTGGTGTGTAGTCCCTGAAGTACGAATTGCTTATAAAAATTGCTTATAAAAATAGCGATGAAAAATTGAAAAGGCCTGAAAATTTGCCCGTTATTTTTCTATCGCATACCAGCGTATTTTAAATGCTCTTTTGTTTGAAGATATATTGCAAAATAACATCTGTCGAGTATTTTTGGGCCACCCTTAAAAATAAATCCAAAACAAGTCATTTTCATGAAATATGATATTTCTTGGTATTCCAACTATATTTCTTAATTGAAGCAAAATTCATTTTTTTGGTGCTGGCAACTCTTTCATTTGTTTAGGACTTAGGACTTCCTAACTCTTTACTCAATTAAAAGTAAAATGAAGAAAGGGATTTCAAGTTGTCTTTTCTCGAAGCAATTCCCAAAACAATGGAATTTTCAAAACGGATTAAAATGAAATAATAAAACAAAAAAAAATAATTATCTCTTCCTTTTCAAAACGTGGAATATTGAATTAATAATCCAATGTCAAAGAGGCGCATTACACTGTGTAATATTCAATTGAATTTCCTTATGATAGAATTACACAAGCTACAAGAAATCTTATAACTAGTGCGTATATAACTAAATTAAAATGTCTGTTTCTTAAGAGTTTAACATCCTTTCGGAACAAAGTCAACATTTCTCGCACAGAAATCATCCTGCACTATACAATGAGCTTATCTTAAGAAAATCTCTATGAATAACATCGTTAGCGAATCCATTTCGAAAAACAGTAGGGTACAAATTAAATGAACTAATCACATTTAACAACATCTATCTCTTAGCTGAGTGGTGCGGCGAGGAGCCGGGTAAACCCAAGTACTAGATCCTTCACAAACAAAAATTATTTTAAATGAAAATTATCAAAAAATAAAAGAAGAATATATACTGGTTCGTAACTCATATTGTTGGTACGAAGAAGGATGCCTTCGAGGACTAAACCAGTTTAAATAATAACGATACTTAGGTTCAAATACACGAATACATATACACTCGCACAACAGGCCCACAAACTGAATTAACACGTTCGTTTGTTAGATCTTGAATGTGTGTCGGTTCGGTATACTCTCGTATCGTATATTGTGACTAAGAGCACAATAATTATTATCCCTACGTTTTCGCATTTCATCTCAGTTGTATTTTATTTGTGTGTAAAGGATCTCAACCAATTATACGAAATTTTCAATAAAACCCGAGTGCAAATTACCAACGTTATTTCTGACAATTACGTTTAGAACTTCTAGCCTTTGGCGGTGTTCTTTGTCTGGGTTTTCATATCTCTGATTGTAGTTATCCTTTCTATTCATTGTCATCACAAATAGGACTAATCGACGAAACAGAACTACTTTCTCCTTTAGATCCATACAAAAAGAAAAAAGAACGAAAAGAAATTGAAGGATATTCCTCGAGCAAAGAAGACTTAATTATCACTACAAACAGACGAAATTATTATTGAGTAGTTTGGATGAGTCAGGTGGGCGTGGGGTGTCGTAACTCAACCCGAATAAAAAGTTCCTTGACAAGGGATAGGAATTCGACAAAGACAGAACACAGTGCTAAGCCCGAAGGCAGCAAATACCTGTATCAAGTAGGATCTGCTACACGTTTTGGATTTATTTTTTTTGTTCGGCTTTCTGCTAAAGGATTTCATTTCCAGTTTTCGTTTTTCACTCATCATAACTTGTTTCAAGTTGAACTTTAACGATTTTTTATTAATTTTTAGCTTGATAGTACTGCGTACCAATTAATGAAATATCGGTGACAAATTTATTCATGGAGTCAATGACTTTTTACCCAATTATCTACGGGGCCTCGCGCATGTAAAATTGCTGCTGCTTAGAGAACATTTTAATGATTTTAAGTCATGAATGATAATGCATTTAAAGTATATCAGGTATCAAATCCGTAATAAATATTCAAAAATTAAAAAAAAATGCACGAATAAAATAGTATTTTTAAATGGTGTCTCTGATAAAATTCGACTGTAATTTTATGCTCTATGATATGATATCCCGATTGCTACATCAGTAAGCTGCTGGAGTGCTAAGGAAACTAAACTCTCATAGACTTCGCCTTGTAAAGGACAATCACTCAGTGGATGGCTGTTGCTCTTATTTCTCGAAGAAATTACTTGTCTCGAATATAATATTTATGAAGCTTCCGGAGCAGGCACGACCTTCGTCCGAAATGGTCGGTATTTTCATTTTTGCGAGGGTCATCTTGAAATCTTGTTTATGAAATTCTGAGATTTATAAATTTAACTAATTTGTTTTTAGTACACATTTTACCGAAAGGGAAACTGTTGTTCACTGATATTGGGGACCTATTCTTATTTTTCGTAGACACTGACTGTGAACTGTATCACTATAAAAATAAAAACTATCTCACTTGTGCTTTGAAAATATTTGTGAAAAATCCGAATCTTAATTTTTTTATGAAATCTCCATCTTCATGGTAAGCATATAATTTCACTATAAACAGGGCGTTAAAGGGTGTCGATTACCCTTAAAAGGATAAAACACAGAGCAGGTGCTACAGAAATATAGGTTGCGGATTTTTAAGGCGATACCGTTAAAATATTTATGTATATGTATGGATGTATATGTCTGCATACGTACATGCATATACATTATGTATATATGTAAATAAAATAACTGTTTTTTTTCTTTGATTTAATTTTGACCTCTTCTCCTTTTCAGAGTATTATTTTAGTTTTATTTTTAGAAACACTCTGTCCATCACTAACTTCATGATACTGAGCTCCACTTCCAGGCTAATTTGACGTCATAAAAGTTGGGTCTTAGCATCAAGAGCATGGTTTCTTTTCTGGAATGCTCGAGCTGTCGACCGACTTTTAACAAGTTTTATTCCGCTGTAATTTGCAGACGAGAATTTTTTCATTAAATTGAGAATCACTTAATGCTGCAAAATCATATTAAATCTTTCCTTAAAAATTCGTTTATGGCCTACTTCGTTAAAATGGCACATCAAATTTTTCATAACTTTCACCAATATTAGAAATTTAGTAGCGAAATTGTCACTTCACGTTCGAGATTCAATTGCTTGTCGCAATTGTCACTTACATACTGAAAAAATTGTAATTTGTATTTTTTTTCCTGTTCCATAAAAAGATTGTCACGACAAATTTGTCGGGGAATTTGTGACAATTTTCAAAAAATCCCTGACAATTCATTGTCATGACAATTTTTTTTAATCTGAAATCTTGACAATTGTCGCAAATTCCCTCACAATGCTACAAAATTCTCAATTATTTTATGGGACAGAATTTAGACAATTGTCAACTTATCATTTACAAATTGTCACCTGTGACCTGGCAATGTTTATGAAATAGGGCATTGGTTCTACATTTCAACCTCCGCAAGACATTAAAATGGATTAGATGTTCAATATAATCGATCACTAATGAAAAAATAAGAAATAGAATCGGAGAAAAAACGATGTCCTGAGACACACCAGTAGTTGGCAATTAAAATAATATGCTATGTATTAATGTAAAATGATAAAGTGTAAGGTATTTTGATCGATTTATTAGGAGTTCAAAAATGGAAGCCACCTAAAATCCTT
Source organism: Philhelius pedissequus (assembly GCA_910595825.1). NCBI lineage: Eukaryota > Metazoa > Arthropoda > Insecta > Diptera > Syrphidae > Philhelius > Philhelius pedissequus. The sequence continues at coordinate 34,416,073 of OU343160.1, forward strand.
AAACAGATTATATTCAACAAGAAAAAAAACCCATGGGCAAGGAAGTCCTATAGACAAAATCCCCAATATACTTTCTTTTTTGCCAAAATCTGCAAAACCTCAAATAATCCCAAATATAGTTTTTTTTGGGATTAGGGTCATTCAGTTAATAAATTAGTTATTAGTTTCACAGTGTGAGTTTAAACTTAAGATCAAATAAGTTTAAATTTTTGAATCTGATCTTTATCTCAGTTGAACTTCGTTTAACTATATTTCATGAAAAAGTTGGCAGCATTTTTCTTGCCTCGTCCTCCCTTTCACACTCTCTCTGACACAAAAAACACGCGAAACAACGAGAATAATAAGTCTGGTATTACACAGGGCGTGTTTAACCTTGGATGAATGAAGTGCGGAAGAGAAAGAAAGAACGAAACGATGAAACAGAAATAAGTCTATCTAAACACGCTCAGGTAGGATTTTTCTTTGCATGTTTTTGACGTTTGTCTTTCTACTAGTTCTTTCTTTTTCGGATTTGCTTCATTTAATTTTCGCTGTAGAACACCAATCCAAATGGCCTACGAATTTAAATGGAGCAAAGAAAAAACTTTTAAGTTATTATTTTAAATTACCAAATGAACCCCATTATCTACAATCCTTGTGTTTGTCATCCGGAATACCTATATACGGTTAGTCACATTAATATTAGGTCAAATATTGATTAAAAACAAAAAGTAATATAACGGTGATTGTTTGGCCTTTACTTGCAGTCTGATCACTTTATTAAATTCATTGTAAATTGTTAATTCTTTTGCAGGTTGGTCAAATCGATAAATTGTCAATTATGGATAGAATGGTTTATTTTTTTTATTATTTGGATATTTTGAAACAAAATTTGAGAAGAATTGCGGAAATAATGGGCATCCAAAACAGTTTTAAGTTTTTCCAGGTAACGATCCTTAACATAAACCCGGAATCGTTCAAGAATGGTTGCTGTACAATTGTCCGTCTTTCGGGAAATCTGATCGACGGGCCTTAAGGGAATATACGAGAAGTTACTTTGCAATGGAGCCGTTCTTCCTGGTCCGTCGTGATGAGCCAAGATAGTTCCTCCTCGAGGTGAAAGACGGGCAACGTTCAGGAATGTTTAGCTCTCTTTAATGAGGCTATTCTGCACTGGGCGGCTAATCTATCTGGTTAAGGCGAGCTCTGAGGTGGTAGCGGTAAGTGGAAGGTTGTATGGAACTGGAAACGAAGCCCCTGCTTACCAAGATGAGGACGGTGACCAGTCCACGAACCGGAAGAGTGGGGTAAAACGCTCGGAAGGGGATGTGGGCTGGTAGCGGAAATAGAGGAAGTAGAGGAAATAGAGGAAACAGAGGAGATAGAGGATGGAGGTCGCTTGCTTGGGTAGACGATCAGGTATATGGAGGGTAAGGAGTCTGCCCAAGTATGCGATCTCATTAGTTGTCAGTAGTTATCAAGGAAAAAACGAAAGTTCAATGTGGCTAGTTGTGGGATACTAGCCATGTGGCAAGGTCTATATGGCCTTGTCTAAAGTAGAAATACGATGATCCATTATCCCGATGGTGAGGAATAATTTCTACATAGGGTTCCCTTGTCTCTAAGTTAGTTCCAAAACATAAAAAAAGGGCAGGATTATCGTTCCTGGGTAGTCATACGCCAAAGAAAACCTGGTAGTGCATTCTTCACTTAGGTGGATGAAAAGACTCCGGTAATACCGTAATTCGGTACTGCGGGGACTTGTATCCTAATATTTTCCCGCTAATGCCCGAAAATACAAGTCTTGGGAAGGCCTCTTCGGAGAGCTCGCAGTGGCTGTGGTTGCTATACAATTCGTATATACTATGAGTGGCGGTGTTGTCGCTCATAGATAGATGTTTATAACAGGGAATACTCATGCCTTCCCGTTGAGTCCGTACGTGGGTAGGCCCACCGTGTAATAAAGCCGTAACAGGCAGGTGTATACGTTAAACAAGAAACCCATTCTGTACAATTGTCCAAGAGTCATCCAAACTCCAGCTCATTGAGAATTTATGAGAAATTTTAGATCGTGAAGTAAGAAAACACACCCTAAATAACAAAACAGACCTTAAAAAGATACTTTTGGAGGAATGGGAAAAAATAAGTGTTACTACAACTCAAAATTTAGTAAACTCCATGTATAGGCGTCTCAAAAGTGTTATTAAACAGAAGGGTAATCCAACAAAATACTAAAAAACTAATTAAAAACGAAAGTTTAGTATTTACTTGCAATCAAAATATGTTGACCCAATAATTTTGTGATGTTAATTTAAAGATAAACTATAAATTTAATTTAGTTTATTTTCCTTGCTAAAGAAAATATGTGTGTGTAATAAAAAATTGTGTTCCTAATTAAGTAAAGTATAAAAATATGTTATTTTTATATTTTAAAAATGTTTTTTTTTTAATTTTTTTTTTTACTTAACACTTAAAGGTTAAAGGAGACCCAATCATTTTGTGAGTAACTGTAAATAAGTTTGCCTTTCATTTTTTTTTCAAAATTATTTTTTGTTCAATATCTGAAGTGGGCAAAGAATATAAAATAATATTCAAAATCAATATAACAACTCGATAACATTTGAATACACATTTTTTTTTTGTTCATAATATTTTCTGAAAAAAAATATACAAATGCTGAACTGAAGTTTAAACGGCAGAATAGTCTCAGTTAACTTAAACTACAAATTGAACTCCTTTCAAGGTTTAAACGACACTGTGAAACGGAATATATCGTTGATCTGAACTTTAAACCAAAAGTGGAGTTTAAACTCGCACTGTGAAACTGGGGGTAATTAAAATAAATTTTTTTGAAGAGTTTATCATATACCCGGTCGTTGTCGTATATTCCCTGATTAATGTCAGAAAAATGTTGTTTTTTTTTCTAGAATTGACAGTTTTTATATTTTGCTTAATTTTATGAAAAACTGTTTTTTTTTTTTTAATTTCGAAATCAGTGTCTTTGTTTGCTTAATAAAAGTAAAACGTATTAGAAAGCACTGTGTTTTTATTTAATCAAAAAAAATAATGAAGGCAATTATTATGTAACTAGTTATTACATAAAGGAACACATTTTGTTAAACTTGACCCCAAATAAGCAGTGCAGGTAGTGAATCAGGCAATAAAATCGCGCGCAAAAAAATCTAAATTCGTTGGAGCGGTTTTTTAGAAAAATATTTTTTTCATGTCTAAAATTAAAAAAAAAAACATTTTTATTAAACAAAAATTGAAACCCCGTTTTGGACCTATTATTATCATACATATAAAAAAATTAATTTCAAGAAAATTCAGCGACTGGTTTTTGAAAAATCGATTATTTATTTTTTTAAAAATCAAAAAACTTTTTTTTTTTTTGAAAATTTCAGTATGCAGTCTTATTAATATTTTAAGGGAGCATTTACGTAAAAAAAATAATTTTGATCGGTTCATCGAATAGTGAAAACGTTGAATATGAAAAGTAGTTCAAAAGTGGTTAATAAGTACGAAAAAAATATATTTTTATATTTAAAAGTAAACTGTACTAATTTAATAAAACACACATTTTTGTATAAAAATTCTTGAAGCCGTTTTCGAGAAATAGTTTTAATTTTACGGATTTTTTAGCATTTGTATGGGAGGTACCGTTTTTTTTATTTTATGAATATAGTTTTTTTTTTAACTATTCAATATAATGTTAAAACACAATCAAATACGAAGCTTCAAAAAAATCGATTGAGTAGTTTTCGAAATTTTGAGTTTTCAAAAAAAAAAGGTTTTTTTTTAATTTCCAAAAAAATGTTTTCAAACATTTTGGCTTATATTAGTGTTTAAATTAACTGAGTGCTTAAACTATTTGGTCTGTATAAAAAATTTCAATGAATTTTTTTTTTACTTGGCGCATAATACCTATTTATTGCAAGTATAAACGGAATTACAAAGACAAAAAATACGTATACAAAAAATAAATAAGGTAAAATTCCAAAAAGTCATTAAATTTCTGCTCTAAACGCATACTCTTTGAAATTTTTTCCAAAATTAGATCCGCATTCAAAAAACTTTGGTATAATCTTGTACCCATCCCATTAGATATATCATAACAGCTATGCACGAAAATATAGAAATACAAATTTTGGTTTTTGGGTGTCCGCGAACTTAGATAAGTACTATAACCTATCTTAAATAAGCTTTCGTAACGATATTTGAACGCGCCCAATGAGAATAGTCATTGTGTGGTAAAAAAATTTAAATTCAATGAAAATGGATGTCAATTACATAACAAGAAGAGTTAAACAAATTCGTATGGTCCTTATGTCCCTCATGAAAATTCTTGTAACAAGAACTTATCATATAAGAATTTGTTTTACGTAAACATTCATAGATTTTCTTCTACTTTTTAAATCATAAATAAAAAAAAAAATTGCTTAAGTCAATATGAGCAATGCCAAATGCTAATTATTTTAGATTTTTTTGAAAAAGAATGAAATTTGGCAATTTAGAAATAGAGACAACGTGCAGCGAGGGTTGCATGCAGACTTTAGATTGTGTCAACCCTCATAAGAACCTCTGTAATTCATTTTCGCTGCATGTAAAACAGCTGCACATCTGTTTAGGGCATAAGTGTTTTTTTTTAATTTTGGTGTATTCTATTAATATTTTTATTAATAAAAACACTTATACGAATATGAATACCAACACGAAACGAATACGGATACGAATACGAATACAAATACCAATACGAATACGAATTTTGTGATTTGATCATTTTGATTTTTCTCAGTATATGTAGCTTGTAAAAGGTTGTTCGTCCAGACAGGAGAATTAAACAAAGTGACTGGACGTAATAAAACGTAATATAAATTTGTAATCATAAAATATTTTGCTTTTAGAAGGCCGAATTAGTTTTTACTCTCTGCAAGGCAAGAAAAAAAAAACGATTTAACCGAAAATATATTCTAAATAACTTGTTTTTAAAATATTTTTAAGACTCGGGATACTGGGATCGAAATTTTGTAATCCCGAAATCCCGGGATTGAAACGAACATTCCGAGATTGCAATCTCTTATTTTAGCCTTCGAGTGGAAATGGTTACAGAAACTGAATAAGTTAAAAATCACGCCCTAAAACATAATCGACGACTGCAAAGTCAAATTCAAACCGAAGTAGAGACCATCATGTAATGTACGAGACAATTTTTGGAGGGCTAATGGTCTAAAAGCTATACAAAATTATTAAAACTATAAGCTTCTCACAACGATGGTTAGATTATGTTTTCATGTCAAACGATAAATTGTAATATTTAAACAACAAAATTCCTATTTTACCACAAATCCCTGATTTTCTATTCTTCATCCATTCTCGTTTAGATGAACATAGAAAAAATTACAATAAATAAATTCAAAATAATAAAAGAAAATTGTAAACCAACATTCATTCATTCAATTTACCACATAATACGTGCATATTATACTGATTACAGTATTGCCAACAGTCATTGATTTTCGTGTGTTTTTCTTTCTGGTTGAAGACGTTGGCGCTGTTTTACCGCCCGACGCGCCACCTTCAATACACTAACGCTTCAGATACATACCACCAACACAAGAGCCGCCCAATGAATATACAATATATATTTATATATGAAAGAGTAACAGGGAGAATCCAATTTGCAACAGTTTGTTTGGTTTGCCGAAAACGCTCACCTAATCTGTTTCTTCTTCTGCATCAAGGAGGACCAAGGAATATAAAGAAGCAACTCTCCTCTGTTTTCTTCTGCTGTTGTTGATTGTAGCTTCGGGATGAGTCTGAAAACTGAGACTCTTGCCTGTAGCAATGTTATTTGCACAGTTTTTTTCTGTGTTTTTTTTTTTTGAAAATAGCTATATTTTTTCTTGTGATTTTTTCTCCTTCTACCAGGAAATGGAGAGGGAAATTAAAATCTGAAGAACAAATACTTAACAAAAATAAATAAATAAATATGTATAGAAGGAAAACGGAAAGAAATAAACGCTTCTCCATCCATTTTAATGTTTGGGAAATTTAAATTGAATTTGATCGTTTGAAAACGATATACAAACGAGACGTTTTGAAAAAGCAACAGCAGCAGCACTAGAAAATTAATGAGAATAATAATTTAGCTGATTGTGATAAAGTTCAAGGCTAAAAAATGTTCATACTTTTATGTATACAGCTACTACTCCTACGTGTGTTTGCTTGCCAAAGTAAAATCTGATTGAAAAACAACATTGTAAATTGCGTTTTTTCCTCCAAACTGTTCAACGGCTTAAGAATTACCACTTTAACAGATACTGTGAAAACTGTACTTTCACACAACCACACAATAACCATTGTGACTCTGTCTAAAGAATGAATTTCATCGAAAGTTTTGCATACAAATTCATGATTTAAGAATTTTGAGTTTGTTGTTTATTGAAGAGGCCTTGTATATATACTAAATCTACATCAATTTAGTCCTTGAAACTTTAGGGCCTTAAATATTCACAAATTAGGTTATTGTCATAAAACCGAAATAGGTGTCTAGCATTCCAATTTTCAAAAGCTTAACGCACGTCTAAATTATTGACACATGAAATTATGGAAGAAAAATGAGAAGGGAAATAAATTTCCAAAGGCTGAGTTTCTTTCGGAGACTTGTATGAAATAAATTCACTGTTTGAAGTGCAAGTTGGCTAATTGTATAGTCTTTTGATGCTTTTTTCTCGAGAGTGCGTAAAGCCAGTTATTGTCGAGGAAATGAAATAGAACTCGGGTTGAATAAAGTTAAAACTGTGTTTTTTATTTTTTTGTATAAATAAAATGTTTAACAAACTTATTTCGTCTTAATCTTAAAATGAAACAAACAGGAACATGTACTGAATCCGTACACACCATTGTAGGAAGAACAAAAGAAAGGAATCTGTACAAATCCACTTAAAAAATGACGAGTGTTTATAAACAAAAGGTTATACTCATTTAAAGATGCACGCAAACGGAACCAGATTTACCAAGCAAAGTGACATAGGTTGATCAACAATTGCCCAATAAGTATGAACTATAATCAATGGGAACATTATTCCTCAGTAATTCAAAATCGAGTTTAGGGTTCATAACGATTCTATATGTTTCGCCTTTCGCACTTTTATCTTAATTTCTAACATTCACTTGCTCTGCTCTAACGCAGTGTGAACTGTAAGCACGACGAATGAAAACTATAGCTACTCGCAGTACAGATGTTGCACTATCCTCTTATGCTATTCTGTTAAATCAGACGATGGGTGGATGGCTGAATGATGAGAGTATTGGGTAAGCTATGGTGTTGCTGGTTTATATTGCTTGATTATCTATTGAAATGGTGATTGTCTATAGAAATAAACTTTGTAAACATTGTTGATGGACTTCAGTTTCAACTCTAAACGTTAAAAAAAATGGTTGTATTGTTGTAATTTCTTTGATTATTATTTTCAATGTGCATAAAAGTTTCAAAAAACTACAAAAATCTTTACTGCTTCAAAAATTTTTGAAATATTGTACGATTTTATTTTGATTTTTGAAGTGAAAACTGCTATAGGCACTTTGTGTGGCATTCTCCGGTACGGATAAGAAGTACAGTTTCATAAGATGATAAAATCGACATGCCAAAGATGTGCGATATTCATCCATGCTAATGAAGTATCGATGTTAAAAGAGAAAACACAGATCTATCATTCAAAACATCGATATCAATATGGTGTAATTAAGAAGAAATCGATGCTTCTTTCACTGTCTACTGATCAGATGATCTATTTCAGACAATGAGAAAATAAACAGAAAATTACGATGAAACATAGAAAATAAACAAGTATAACTTGAACCAAATCACTTGGCCTCCTTCGCTTTGGTTGAGCAGAGAGAAGATCCAATCAATTCAAAAATGGTACGCAAGAGATAATGAGTACAATGTCAGGGATGTGACAGTAATACTCTTTTGAAAACTGCACAATAAATCACGATCATATCTCATGGGGGTGGCGCGATAGTTGTGTGCTCGCCAGTCAACCTCGTGGTTGTGGGTTCGATTCCTGCCGTTGTCTATGTCTTCTTATATCCCATTAAAAACCAATTGTAAAAATTGTCATAAAATAAGTTGCTGCTTTGCTCATTACATGCTGTTTAGGCATAACACTAACAACATGTGATTGAGGAAACAAGCATACCCATAAAATATGACAACGAAATAAATAAAATAATGCGAATTATAAGGGACATAAATGAATAAGACACGGTATTTCTCTTCGAATTAGTTCAGCCGCCATCCCTGGAGATAAATCTGAGACAGCAACCAGCTCTAGTCTTAGAACATTGCGCCACACATCCTTCCTAACCTTCTTTCTCTTCTTCCACCGGATGACGCGCTGTGTTAAGAAAAACATATAAAGGGTATTCATAATCCCTTGAGCGCGTCGAAAGTTATAAAAAAAAAAAAAATGTAAATAAAGAGCATCAAATTTAATTATATGTGGAAAGAAATTTGAAGAGAGGTAGCAGCAACGTTGCCGAAGTGTCACGATCGTGGCACGGTGTCACGAAACAATCCAAAATGGCACGCTTTTTTCATTTCCCGAATTTAACGTTAATAATTTAGGCTCAGTTTATTATTACAAATTCAATATTCAAAAGAAAATAGAACATGGCAACAAGTGCCGTCTTTCGAAAATAATTTGACATATTATATTCATTAATTTGTAAATGAAAAAAAAAAAAAACTGAAAAAGAACTATTGATACCTTTATTTTTTTTGATACGAGTAATTTAAATTTTTATTTGTATAACAATTTGCATTGAATATTTTGTTAAATAAGTTCAAATTTAATATAAATTATAGGTATTAAAGTTATAATTAAGGATGGCTAACAAAAAAATGTAAAAGTGAGATTACAAGTCAAAACTATTTCGATATCTAAGTGCATTATCGCAAAAACTAAAAATTACTCTCCAACCATTATTACCGTTTAAAATATCTTTGGTTTCAGAAAAAGATAAAAAGCTCTTTTGAAAGTAAAGCCTTCTCAATTCATGCAGAATCGGACAGATAGCTACGAAGTGATAAATGTCTTCATTTTCATTACTATTACATAGATTACAAATTGGTGAAATTTCTGGCCTGTGCGGTTTGAAGTTAAGTCCTACGATTTCAACTCTTGATAAAAATGCTCATCTACTTTTGAAATGCAGTTGTAAAATGATTCACGCCAGCATTCAATCGGCTGATTAGATATACTGAGATCCACTCCATATTTACCCGCAATATAGAACCATTCCCGAAAAGGAGTTAGGCTAAATCTCAAGGCATGCATCATTATTTTCTTTTGCAAATTCGTGTTTGGTCGCAGCATTACTTTGACTATGTAGTCAGCATTCGCTTTCAAGTTTTTTGTATAGATTTGTGGTATACCTGATTCTACATACAAAGCATAAGTAGGTGTTGTCGATGGCAGCCTAAAAATACGTTTGAAAAAGAAGCGCTGTACTCCTTCAAATTCTTCAACAAACCTGAAACCATATACTTGATTTGCGTAGCAAAGGCAGGTATTTATCGTTGGGTCTAGAACTCTGAATTTGGAAGACGAATCCACTTTTTTATTACAAAAGAACCTGCTCCACATTATATTAATAGCAGTTTTAGCAACCAGACATTTTTCTTTAATATGAGGACGTAAATCCAAGTTGCTTGTTATTAAAAAACCGAGATATTTATATTGTTTCACAACTTCTATGGGGTCTGAACCAAGAAACCACTTATTTTGTGGTAAAATCCTCCTGTTTATGGATTCAAAAATCATAATTTTCGACTTACTGGTGTTAATTTGTAGATCCCATAGGTCGCAATAATTTTTAAGTCGATTAATAAGGAGCTGAAGTGAGGAAGGGGATTCAGCAAGTAAGACCAGATCGTCTGCGTAAAGCAGGATCCTTATAAGTTCGTCACCCACCCTCACTCCGCCACCTAAGATTTTAGTTACATCATCAATGAATAAGGCAAATAAAATTGGACTTAAGACACATCCTTGTGGAACACCTGGTGGTGTCAAAAAATTCAGACATAGTGATGCCATTATATATGGAAGAACAAGTGTTGGTTGTCAATTGCTTGTATATTCTAAGGAACTTAGATGAAATACCAATGTTTGAAAGTTTATATAGTAGGGAGCTTCTATTAATAGTGTCAAACGCGGCCTTAAAATCTACAAAAAACGTGTAGAGCTGCTCGTTATTGTCGAAATATCGCTTAGCAATGCTAGATATAGCAAATATCTGATCAATCGTTGATAGACCTATACGAAAGCCTGCTTGACAACAACTAAGGAGGTTTTTTGTTTCTACCCAGTTAACCAACCTATGATATAGAATATTGGTAAATATCTTTCTCAAAGCCGTTAAAATTGAAATTCCTCTATAATTCTCTGGAAGAGTACAGTCACCTTTTTTAAATATTGCACAAATAATAGACTTCAAAAAAGATTGGGGAATTGCCTCTTCATTTAAAAGTTTATTAAAAAGTGTTAGAAGAATTGTAAGAAAATAAGGTGTGGCATATTTAAAAAATTCAATAGGAATTCCATCCACACCTACGCTTTGTTTTTTTTTTTTCATTTTTTGTAAACTTATTTGAAGTTCAAGCATCGTTATCTGATCATCTAGTTCAGCTATGTAGTGATCTCGTAGAGCATAGTGGAAGGAAGAGGGATTATCACCTGGACAAAGGAGGTTTTTGAAATAAGCTGCAAGGGTATCCATACTCATACTTGAAACAGAAAAGGGTTAACACCCACCCAATACTCGAACGTTACGCCAAAATGATTTAGAGTCTCTGCAAGACACCAGACTTTTAGCAGCAGTGTTTAGAAATTTTTTTTTGCTTTTCCTTGCAAGCTCGTTTGTATTGTTTGTTCGCCGAAAGATAAAGTGTTTTAAAGAAATTAGAGCTAGTTCTCCTATAAAGTTTTAAGAATAGAAAAGATTTTTTTCTAAGGTGTTGACATTATATGATAATGGTATGACTGGCATACCATTTCTCAGAAACTGAGCCATTTCTTCTGATGTTGTTAGGGACAGAAGACTGTTTGATTAATTGAAGGATTCTCTCAGCCTCCTATTCGCATGACAGCTGCTCCAGTTCCGAATCATAGGCATTACTATCAAGATTTGATTTGTATTGATTGGCTCGACTTTCTACCCATGTAATTGGCTCATTGTAAACAGTGTTAGTTTACATCAGCATATCTGGATACGTCCTTTCAATTCATTAAAAGAATATAACTGGACGCATTCTTTCGAAATCCGAAATCAAAAATAATACAAATTTATTTTTTTCTATCTGTTAACTGTTTCCCAATTTTTGAGTCGGCTTCTCTGCTATTCTGTAGACGGTTTTGTCTTAATTTTTTTTCTTTCTGCAACGGAAAAAAAATTATCAGGCAAAAAAAACCATTTGACCTTTTTAATGATTAAACAAAAAAAAACTATTACAAATTTTTAGATTACATTCTTACCCAAACAGACAAGATAAACGTTTCATTTCAAAGCGAGACTCCAAAAATAAATTCGTTAGTTTCAGATATAAATACTTTTCACAAAATTGTGCTTAAAAATTCTTTAAAAGAAGATTATGTTTACACTTTAAAACAAGATGTTATCTGCTATGATGCCCAAGACTGTAAGTCAGTATCTTTTTTTTTATAATCTACACGCGCTCAAGGGATTATGAATACCCTTTAAATGTTTCAACACAGCGCGGGCGTGAGGGTGAGGTTAGGGAAGAGAAAGAATGATAGGAAAGATGTGTGGCGCGATATTCGGAGAATGTAGGTGGTTGTTGTCTCAGATTTTATCTCCAGGGATGGCGGCTGAACTAATGCAGAGAAATGTCCGTGTCTTTTTTATCGATGTCCCTTATAATCCGCATTAATTTTTTTATTCTTTGTCATATTTTATCGGTATACTAGTTTTTCTCAATCACATGTTGTTAGTTCTATGCCTAAACAGCATGTAATGAGTAAACCAGCAACTCATTGTATGACATTTATTTTTAGAATTGGTTTTTAATGGAAAAATAAGAAGACATAGACCGAGCCAGTGACCATAAGGCTGACAGGCGAACACACAACTATCGCGCCACAGCCACCCCCTGATATTGTTTTGGAAATCTATGGTACAATTTTAGGTTTAAGTACTGATGAACAATTCAATGTCTTGAAATTAGAAGTGCGTGGAGATTTTATATTTATATTTATATTTATTTATTTGTGAAATATGAATTCATTATTCAGCAAGATACAATATCTTATAAAATAGAGTAAGTATCAGTATAATAATACTATAAGCTTAAATATATTTACAATATTTTGTGACATTGAATTATATTTAAATAGACTATTTAACTTTGATATAATTATTCTAATAAAAAAAACTAATAAAAGAAATAAGTTTTGTTTATATTCATTGCGTTTAAGAAATATTGTAAATTAAAACTGCAAATCTCAAGACGAAAAATGCACAATGTTAATGTTCAAGTTTTCACTTCAAGTGCAACCCGTTGTTATTTTTTTTTTTTAATATTCACATTCTTCAAAAATTCAAATGGCATCTTTTTTTTATTCAAACTACCTAAAACAACGAAGCAATTTTTGTAATGTGTTTCGTATACAATTTTGTGAATACCTAGCTCCATTCTACAATTTCATCATAATCTACAATGTTACATAATTAAAATCCATAGTTTAGATTGACATCATTCCTTGAATGATCCATTCATTAAATCATTATTCTTAGAACCAAGGTGTAGGTATAAGGTACAGCGGCTTTAAACATTCCTAATGATAACTAGACTACCTTTAGCTATATTAATGTGTTGTAATCGACAAGAGCAAGCTCGTACGACCCATTGGCGCATTTAGTTGTATAAATGTTTATGTTTTGAGGTATAGCTATAAACGGTTGGACTGTTGTCGAATTCAGATTTTTACTTGCGATTATAGGTACTATAAGGCAAATGTCCTTGAAGGAAAATCTTATTTCTCACTAAAACCGACTCCAACGATTTTGATAAAAAATTCTGAGAATTTTTTTGTTGGTAATATCATTTGATTTGAACCAAGTTTACAGGAAAAGTATATTAACAGTACCTTTCATAAAACGTTTTTTTTTAATGTTTGGCTTTTAATTTTATATCTAAAAAGATCTAAGTATCTAAATTAATTTTGCATATCAAAAATTTGAATAACTTTTTTTTTAAATTCAAATTAATTATTGAATTTTTTTTTGAAAAATCAATATTGTTAAGACTAATCAAAAAAAAAAATAATTTTAAATTTTATATTCATATGTACATTTATAGTCTCTAAAAAATTGCATACCAAAATGTCAAAAGAACTTTGTTTTCAAGAAACGAAAAATTAAAAACAGGATTTTATCAAAACCCGTCCTACAATTTTCGAGATACTTTTTTATTAAATGTTCATTGACCCATTTTTTCGAAAAACAGATGTTTTTGGCAGTTTAAATAAGTTTAAAAAACGATTTTTTCCCACCTATACACCATTCACTTTCATTGCATACATATGTATGTATTTGTACATATTTACATTATTACCCTCCTAATTTACATAATTAATGTATACATTATTTGTAGGTAGATACTTATGTAACTATTCCTTGAATCATGCATTCGACAATTCATTATACTAAGAATCAAGGTAATATTACTTACATGGGCTTTAAATCTGCATAGGATAACTGTTTATATAGGCTGTACGATCCATTCGTGGATTTTAGTTTTTTTTATTTTCTGACCAATTCTAAATAGGTAGGCAAGGTATCATGTAAAAATACACAACAACAATTTGTTCAAACTTCGAGCATTTCGCCAAATTTTCGAGCGTTTCGTTTGTACCTAGCCTATTGCATAATCTGTATTAGTCGAATCATCATCTCTTCCTCCGTTTATACACAAGATTTTCGAAGATGTATAGATGAACACGCGTCTGTCTCGTAACAACCTTCAATAATCCTTAAAATTTCAATATTTAGAAGAAAAAACTCCTGCAAACGTTTTGTTTTATAACTAAAGTAAACTGAGTAGTCTCGACTGACTGTATTTGGAGTAGGTATATGTTCATAAAATAATGCACAGACCTACCTCAATAACTCTGATAAGCTGAAAACTTTGTGCTTCGTGTTTAGATGTGCGACAAATTGATTTTCCCTTGCGTGGCATAGACAAATTAATTTTTCTCCAATACCCATACCCCATCATAGACGAAACTCTAACAAGCCCACAACATTTTCCAATTAAGTCATTTGCACAAAAAAAAAGTTTATCAGCCCCGCCAGCTGACTCGTTTATAAAACCATCGAAGGCACTAATGACACACAAATAGCTTCCGGATTCCGGAATCCAAAAATGATGGGGCTGGAAAGTTTATATTGCATCATCATTGCATCGTCATCATAATACCCGACTAAAGCGTAGCTATGAAAGTTACTAACTGCTGATGGTTTGTTGGCTTACTGCCTCACTTTGTGTACCAAATAATTATGAGTAATTGGATTTGTTCGCATAGTCCAAAACTTTAAAGTCCATTCAACTTGCGATTTACCCTTTTCAACAAAAATAAAAGGGCACGCCAACAACAATAACAACAAAAAATATGGAAAACTTTTTAACTGCCTCATTATTGCTGCCAAAACTGAAAATAAATCTCCCAGGACAACACAGGGTTTATTTATTTATTTATTTTTTCTTGTTGTTTATTTTACTGATTTAACACCAAAAAAGTGCAATTAGAAGCAGATAATGTTTAAATGTTTTTTTTTTTTTTTGTATGTGTTTCTTTGAAAATAACAAGTTGTAAGCAATACACTGAGTTGCAAGGTTCGGTATGAGAGGGTTGAATACAAAAATTTTGCAGAGCAAGTTAAGAAAACAACTTGAGATGAATAGATTGAATGGCGGATAGTTATTTGCTAAGGGTTGAATATTGAATAAGACGGTTGGTGCCTTCTATAAACTTAGTAAATTCTGTTCCTTTTAAAAAGAATTATTATGAACGTGCTTCCGGGATCAAAGCACCTCATTTGTGGAGTTCAGAAAAAAAGGTAATGTCACCTATAAGGCAATTAATTCCATACGAATTCGTATGAATCTGATTTTTTTGATTTTCAAAAATGACGAATAACTTCTAATAATGGACAATTTGTTCAACAATAGAAATTTACTGTTTTTTTTTTTAATTTAAAAAAGTCCTTAGTTGAGTAATTTCTGAAAGTGAAAGTTTTTTTTAAATAATTTTTACTAAACTCCTGTTAGACCCTAAGTCTTTTTAATGCAACCTAAATTACACGGCAACAGTTGTTTACAAAGTTGATTGACAATTAGGATTTGATTACCTTATTCATGGGTGGCATCCAGTTACTTGTAAGTCAGTATACATAGAATGCTGCTTAGTGTGGGGTGCAAGCTCACACCTCTAAGTTAGTAATCAAGCACTATGTACCTACCACTGCGCCTTTACAACATATTAATGTAATTTTCTGACAGCTTGCATGGCATAATGTATTCTCTGTCAAAAACAAAAACCTTAAGAACATGAACAATTCCTAAAATAAGATGACCTTTGCTCTCTAATTCTATTCTACTTTTTTTTTGAAAATTTCTTCAATGAGGTGATATATTCACCCTAATTTAATAAGCAAGTCGGAAAACAGAATCATATTTGTTATAACCATGTTGACCAAATCATAAGGACTATTATGTATTTTCCATAGACCCACATACAATCCATACAAATAATTTCATTTCAGATCTCCAGTAGTCAGGGCCGGCCGAATCCAAACTTGCGCGCTGTGCAAGATTTGTTAAAAGCGCCCCTTTTTTATAATTACACACATACATAAGACTTTTCTACATAACCCAGGAATGGGTTTTTGTCAGTGTTGTTCCTCTACGTGTCAACTTTAATTGTCTACATTTCAACGTAGACAATCGGAATCGAAAATGTAGACAATATGCCGACAATGTAAGCAATAACTTTGGACATCTTAAATCTCACAAATACAATCATTTCAAAAAGGCTTTGCTACAACGACTGGCACGTGGTTTTAATATTTTCCATAAAAATATAAGTTTTGAGAAATAAATTATTATATTTTCTTTAAAAATAAAAGTGTGTGCTATTTAAATGTCTGACCGACCTACAAACAAAGCCCTTGAAGAAGAGCTAGGCTATCTCTAGGTGAAAATCAATAATAAATACACAACTCTTTGTACAATGTTGCACATTTTGCACAAACTCTGCAAAATACTACTGAAAACCGTTTTTTTTTTTTTTTTTTTTTGTAAATTCATTTTTATTTCATATTCACTTATAACTATCTTAAAGCTAGACAAAAATGTTTAAAACTAGCCTACTTATCAATAACTTACAACTAATTTACTGGCCCTTTACGGGCGCTCTAAACTAAACAATAACTCTTAGAACTAATGTCTTTCGACCTAAAAACTATTTTAATTAAATCTAATTATTTTATTTTATTTTATTTTTCCAAGGAAACTCACAAAAAAACTTGGTATCTTATCATTTTTTTTTTTTCTTATAAACTAAACCTAAATATAGATTAAAAATAATTAAAACTAAATAAAACTAACTTATACTGCCTAAAAATAACTTAAACTACTTAAAAATACCTAATAATACTTAAGACTACTTAAAAACTAGAACAGCCACAGCAGCATTTTTTTTCGTTTTTTAAATTTTGTTTTTTTTTTCGTTTATTTTTTATATGCATGCAGACACACAGCAACATGCAACCCACCCATACATGCATATACGCACATACATATACGTACGCACATACATGTACAGACACGCAGATACATGCACGTATGCCCCGCATCCATACATATTTTTAATTTTTTTTTTTTGGTGCCACCCCGACTGTTCCATATACCTAATTGCCTAAATCTATGTAAGTCGGCCAAGATATACCATCTTCATCGACTTTAAATATCACGATGCTGTTCAGAGAGCCACCAGAACTGGTTCTCCTGTTTCGCCCTATCCCTCCGGTCCCGATCGGACACAGTCCTACTGAACCGAAGGCGCTCTTCTCCACCTTGAGCGATGACGTCTCGACCATACAGGAGACAGTTTTCCGGCTGACGTGGTAGATGAGCGGAACCGCCCCTCCATCCTGTATCAGCCCTCGACTGTCTAAATAGAGGAATGCCTCGGGAGGGATGTGACCACTTAACCGCGCACTCTCAAAATATTCGTTATTGGGGTAATAAGCCCCAAAAATTAAGCTGTTAGTTGAGGACATCGCTCTGGCAACGTGACCCCGAATCAGCTTGAACAAAAAATTGTCTATTCTGTTTATGTTGGCTCCGTTGTATAGAACCTGGTTGGAATAATATCTTGTGTACTCCGACTCTGGTGTTCTGTGTAATCCAAGGCAACGTCTAAGACATTGCCTCTCAAACACCCGAATCTTTTCCATTTGAGATGGGGCAACGTTGAACCACACCGGGCATCCGTAGGCAATCATCGGCCTGATGAGGGCCATGTAGCAAATCACCTTCACCCTGCTGTCAAGACGGCTGCTATAAAACAGTCGTTTTGTCAAGGCAAAGCGAAAACTGAAAACCGTCTTAGGAGACACATGTAATGAAAATCGTTATTATTATTTAAATATTGATTTCAAAACTAAGGATTTGCTTACATTTTGCAATATGAATCGATGTATACCACATACAAGGACATCTGAATCGGATGATGTGTCAATGGTATTTTTTTGATATTTAATATTTAAAGGCGATTCTATTCAACCATTTTATCAGAGTAAAATTTTAAACATTTAAACCCTACTCTAAATGAGTTTTAAAATGGGACCCGACTCTAAAAATAAGTTTTTAAGTGAGGCTCGACTTTCTGATAATTTTAAACGATAAAAAGGATGCCTACTTTAACGTTAAAATGGTCGTCTAACTTTAAACAAAGAAAAACTCTTTTATATATCTTAAACTATACTTTTTCCAGTTGACGTTTGACATTTCATAACAAATAAAATGCACGACTGGATCTCAGGTACTTGCTCTTTTGTTCAATCACATTATATGCAAAAGGTTCTTAATAGAAACGACTAAATGTATTTATAAAGTCGTTTTTCACTCAATTTTTTATATATGTATGTATATCTAAAAAGTCTTAATTTTTTTCTAAAAAAAATTGGTATGAACATTTTAAATATTTAATAATATAAATTGAAAAACAAAATCTTTTTTTTCAAAAATCCAAACAAACTATTTTTCGAAAATTTTGAAATGCAGTATTATTTAGAATTTGAAGGAGCTCCTGTATAAAAATTTTGATCGAAATCCGTTGAGCCTTTTATAAGAAAGTCGAAAATCAATAAAATGGTTGTATGGCATGTACCGTTTAATAACAAAATATTTTAAAAAAAAAATGTTCAGCCAAAATGTAGACCATACCAAAAATAGTACACACATCCATTTTTATCAAAATCGTTAAAGCCGTTTTCGAGATAATTAGGATGGTAGAACAATTTGTATGGCAAGTACCCTTATTTTTGGGGATAAAACAACGATTCAAAAATCTATTTTGGATAATCACCTAAACCGCTTAAATAACAAGCTTGAAGGAAATCGCTTCAGCCGTTTAGGCTGTAGAGAGTTGTACACACAGACAGACAGACGAAATTACTGGACCCACTTTTTTGGTGTTCTCTATCAACGTAATGTCAACTTTGATTAACATTTCGAGTTCGATTTTGTTTCCAAATGAAAACTTGCCCTATAGTACCATCGCAAGCATATCGCAAGTAAAAATGAAAGAAATGTTTTCTGTAAAAGATTATATTATTTTTGAAGATTTTTTATAAAGCAAAAAAATATATAGTTTGAGCACATCCGTTACAAGAGTTGGGTCTATTCTCTATGGTCCTAAGCTATTTAAATTTTTGCGCCAATATCTTTGCCAAAAGGATTTAAATTCTTCAAATTTCAAAAGTTTTGAAAAGCTTCACCAGTAGTAAGCCAGTGAAGTGTTTCAGTGGAACAATCAAATTTTAGTGAGTAGGTTTATCATAATAGATTTCTCCAATAATTGAAAGTTTTTCGATATCTCTAATTTAAATATTTGAAAGTGAAACTTTTCTAAACGTAGAACTGGGTACACTTTTAGACTTAGTTAAATGAATTTCTATAACGACTATCTTCTTCTTAGAAATATGTTTTTGTATTATAAATAGAAGAACTTAGTTCTTTTTTTTTTAAACATTATGCATGTACCTTTATAAATTTTAGTAGGAAAAATTATGAATTATGGTTTTATGAATTGTCTATAATCTCTACGTTGTTGACAGATGTATGTCGACAATTGTGAATTGTCTACATCGAACTGTCTACATGTAGACAATAATGAAATCTACATTTACCAAATTTTTTTGAGTTACTCGTAAATTCTCCTTCAATGCAATAATGAAAGTGATGTTAGTTAATGTGCAATAAATAAATTAGCACAGTTGTTGTGGTTGTTAATTTGGGATTATTTGAATAAGTTCTGTCGTTAAAGTTCAATTGACAGTATTTTTTGTACAATATGAAATGAAATTTTCTTGTACCTGGTAGTTTACCCCCAGAATTGTTCGCCCTGTGCATTTGCATATCTTGCTAATGGTTGGTTCGGTTCTGGCAGCAGTGATGTGGATCCAAATACGATAACTCTTCATACTTACTCACCACAAAAAAAAAATGTTGCTGATTGTATATTCGGCGTTTATATGTTTTTTTCAGTTTGTTTCAAGATTAGATATTGGTGGTAAACGTGTGTAATGACCAATATTTCAATGGAAGATCATTTTATCTTCGCATAGTTACCTTAGAATGTTTTTCCATATTTTTACTTGTGATTATAGGTACTACAGGGTCCGCCAAATAACTTTTTTTTTTTAATCGGCACAAAACATAGAGTGTAGCTTCGGCTGTGTGGCACGTAGCGCCGTCCTGTTGAAACCAAATATTGCCAATATCCTCCTCTTCAATTTTTGTGAAAAAAATTCGTTCAACATGGACCGATAACGATCGCCATTGACTGTAACGGCCACTCCTTGCTCATTTTCGAATTATGCCTCTGGACCAAAATCCGCACCAAACAGTGACTCGTTTTGCATGTATCGGCTTTTCAATGTATGCGTGCGGGTTTTCTTTTCCCCAAATGCGACAATTTTGCTTGTTTACATACCCGCAAAGATCAAAATGAGCTTCATCTGAAAAGATGATTTTTTTTGGCAAAATCGGCATCTTCTCGAAGTCGATCGCACGCCCACTTAGCGAGCGTTGTTCAAGTGTTTACACAACCATATTCGTTCAGCGGAAAGACAAAACTAATTATCTGTCAAATCAGATATGAGCTAAGTGTTACCATTTACGAAATAAGCACTAGTTGAAAAAAAAACGTTAGATGGCGGACCCGTTATAAGGCAAGTTATGCATTCGTCGAAAAAAAAGTTTTGAAATAACATCATTCTGGCAGCCTGTCAGTCTGTTAGTCTGTCAGCCTGACAGTCTGTCAGTCTGTCAGTCTATCAGTCTGTCAGTCTGTCAGCCTGTCAGTCTGTCAGTCTGTCAGTCTGTCAGTCTGTCAGTCTGTCAGTCTGTCAGTCTATCAGTCTGTCAGTCTGTCAGTCTGTCAGTCAGTCTGTTTGTATGTATAGACACCTACAGCCCAAGCGGGTTGGCCGAATTGCTTCAAACTTCGTACACAGAATTTTTTAGGTATTGTACAGAGGGGAAATTGAATTTTTTTTAGCTCAAAAAGTAATGGTACTTGCCATATAACCGTTACGTTAAAGCCTATTTTTCTCGGAAACGGCTCTAACGATTTTGATTTAAAAAAATCAGTGCACCTTTTCAGGTACGACCGATCATATGGTTGAAAATTTAAAAAATGTCTAAAAACTGTACTTTCCACAGCACAGTTTTTTTGTTTTCGACTATCTCATAAATGGCTGAACCGATTATTTCGAAATTTCACACTTATATAGGTTAAGGTTGCCCAAATTATACCGCGTACCAATATTTTTAATTAATATTAATATAATTTTGTATTTTTAAAAGCATTTTTATTTTGAAAACTGCTCATTAAATTTTTTTCAAAAATTACAGTTGTATGTATTTTCTGAATTGACGTTTTTGATTTTTTTTTTGAAAAATGTTTTCAATAAGTTTTAAGAAAAAACTTTTTTTCTCAAAAACCGCTGCACAGATTTTTAAAATTTTTTTCTCATAAATTCAAATTTATCCAAAAAATAAAATGGCGTACATTTTTTTGAGTGAATTCGAACAATTGTGTGTTCACTAATTTAACGTGAGGGAGTCCATGTGGGTTAATGTGTGATTCTTTTGGCATTCCTCAGAAGGGAAATTGAAATTTTATTTTTAGGCTTAAAAATAACGGCACCAGCCTTGAAGGAAAATCTTATTTTTCTTGAAAACGGCTCCAACGATTTTAATAAAAAATTTTGAAACTATCATTTGGTATAAATCAAGTTTAAGGGAAAAGTCTATTAACAGTACCTTTTATATAAGGGTTTTTTTTTGAAATTTTTGGCTTTCTCGGTAACGGTGCATTAGATTTCTGCTTTTGTCTGAGAAGATAGCCAAACTAATTCTGCATCAAAATTTTTGTTTGTATAATTAAAATTAATTTTTGATTTTTTTTTTTTTTTTGAAAAATCAATATTTCTTAAAACTAATGAAAAAAATTATTTTAAATTTTATAATGACATGTATATTAATAAAATGCATACCAAATTGTTTACAAGAAACTAAAAATGAAAAACAGGATATCATCAAAATCCGTCCTATAATTTTCGAAACACTTTTTTATAAGATATTCATTGATCCGTGGTAACTAATGGTGTTCTTCGTTTTTTTTGAGACATTGATTTAAGTGATGGTTTTGGCAGTCTTTATCAGTTTAAAAAACGATTCTTACCCATGCCAGAATATACACAATTCACTTTCATTATATACATATGTATACATATGTATGTACATATTTACATACCTGGGAGCCATCTATATAGGTAGGTACATATTACCCCACTAATTTAGATAATAAAAATCCATTTAAATATGTATTTGTAAGAAGGTACCTATGTAACCATTCCTTGAATCATGTATTCCACAATTCATTACGGTTAAGAATCAAGGTAATCTTACCTATACATCCGCTTTAAACCTGCATAGGATAACTAGACTTGTCATACATTCTAACAGCGTCAGTGGTTAAAGTTGTTAGCTACAAGAGCAATTTCGTACGATTCAGTCGTGCATTTTATTTTTTGATACACTTATATACATAAATATAAATTTAATCAGTTTTGCTTCACTTCAAAGTAATATTTTCGTCACTCTCGTTGGAAATAAAAAGGTTACCGTTAAAAAATGATATTTTGTCGGGGATTTATGAAGAGTGTCAAACAATTCAATGTTTACGAATACGAGTATGTATGATCACTTTTTGAATACCGTCATTCATGAGTACACACTCTGACAATCAGTTCCTTTCACTGGCATTCACAAATATATACAGGTCAGGAGTTTTAATTATTTTTAGTCTATCTTTAGGTTTAGTTTATAAGTAAAAAAGAAAAATATAAAAAGATACCGAGTTTTTTGGCAATAACTTTTCTTGGTTTAAAAAAAATAAAATAATTAGATTTAATTAAAATAGTTTTTAGGTCGAAAGACATTAGTTCTAAGAGTTATTGTTTGGTTTAGAGCGCCCGTAAAGGGCCAGTAAATTAGTTGTAAGTTATTGATAACTAGGCTAGTTTTAAACATTTTAGTGGAGTGTCGTTCATGAGTGATAGTGAATGGCATTTCAAATGCTTAAATCTTGCCACTTTCTTCTGAATCATGTATGAAATATGTCATGGGCTTTCTATCAATTTTTCGTAGGCCCAAATTCTATTTAAAAAAATATTTATTTAAATACATTTTTGATCTATAATAATTTTGCATCTGCCAGTAAATTCCTAAGCCTTTTTTGTATATAAGTCAGCTTGTGATTTTTTTATTTTCAACTTGAGATGTCTTGTAACCAAGCCAACGATATACCGTGAAATCTTAAAAAAAAATTAAATAAAACACAACAACATTTTTTTAAGGAATCTTATCACATTTATTGACATTTTTTTAGTTAAAAGTGTTTTTTTTGTTTTTAAGTTGATTTTGTATTTTTTTTTCTTACATTTCCACCATTAATTTTTTTTGTATTTCTTATGTAATTGTTAAAATTTGTTTTTACCCCGTTTTCATGAAACTTTCTCGGTTTATGTCTTTGTCTGGTTGTTAGTTGTTTGTTTTGTTTTTTTATGTATAGTTGATTTTATAATTATTATACTTTTAACTATAATTTTAGTTTTGTTTTTATTTTTAATTTTGCATTTTTCAATTTATTTATTTTAATTTTAAATGTTTTTTTTTTCTTAGAAAACTTTCCATCATGTGATTGTCATACAAAACATTTCACAATAGATTTAATATTATACAATTATTTTAATATATATATAATTTGTTATACATACATATATATATTTTTTAATTTCCATTTTCTACACTCATTCAGAAGGCCGCTCACATCATAATAATTATTTTTTTTTTAATTCATCTCATTCGTACCTACAATTATAAACATCCACAGAATAAAAACTATAATTAATATTAGCAGCAATTTTTTCTTTTAGTTTTTATCTGAATACTTATTTTTTTGTTTATACACATTTTATAGCGCATAGAAAAAATGTTCAATTTTTTTTTTAATTCTTAGATTTTTAATATTAATATACTAATATTTATTTTAATTTATAGAGTTATATTATTTTTTTAAGTACAAAAATTATTTATTGATTTTTTATTTTAAATTCAAGTTAGTTTTTTAGTTCTAGTACGGATTTGTTTTTGAAATTTATGACTTTTCTTTACTTTTTAATGAAGGTTTGTCGAAAACTATTTTTTTATTTTTTTATTGAATGAGGTTGAACAAGGAAAATAGTATTAAAACAGACAATTATACTTAGATTTTAAAACGTATTATACTAAATAATTTTAAAATCACTAAAACCAAATAAATTATATAAAATAGATACAGGGTGTTTAAAGATATTCAAGAACTGAAACTGCAATACAATATTAAAATATATATTAAAATTAAATTGTATAGAATAGGGTGTTCCTAAAAAAGGTAGAGTTTTAAATCGCTTACATTATTTCTTAATTGTGACATTAAGCTGTCATTGCTTTCAAACTGTCACTTTCGATTAAATAAACATGGTGGTTGATTATTTATCATTAAAAATTAAAATTGTGCAATTATCAAGTTCGTGAAACAATGTAATGGCATTTTCCTGGAATAGATACTTTTTCCAAATGGAGACTTGGAATGGTTTCCTGATCTTGAAGCCATTAAGTTGTTACTTTTTTTTGTTTTAAAGATAAAGGATACACCATTTTATGAACTTAAGCCTTGGTGTAAGCATCAGACCTCTGCCCTTATGCGAAATACAGCCACAATCCTCGTGATTCATTTTTGTATATATACCACTTTAAAAAAATATGTTTTTTGTTTGAATGATTTAAAATGCAACATTTTGTTGGAACACCCTATATAGAAACAAAAATTGTAAGGCAGAACCTTATCCGGAAAAAGTATAATTTTTTTTTTTGAATTTTCTATTGTTTTGGCAAATTTACACAGGTTTTGCTAGTAACTATTTTTCAAAAATTTTATTATACACATATTGTTGGTTTTATAATTTTACTCATAAAAGCTTCATTAGATTTATTTAATTTATTATTGCTTATCATAAACATTACAATGCCAATATGCAAAGGAATCATCCACCACTTTGGCAGAACAGAAGTTAATCTTGTTCTTCAAAATTATATTGATTTTTGGAATTTTTGAAAAAAAAGAAAAAAAAACTCAGCAAAATTTTATCCTGGATTTGAGTTTTTTTTTTAATTTATTTAGTTCGATCCGTCAAAGTATTGAATAACCATTTGCCAGCAATTGTACATGAACGAGATAACATTATACAAATTAACTCACAAAAATATTTAAATGTTTTCTTATGTATAAATTTTATATAATAATATATATATCTACATATATATAGATTATTCTCACTTCTCTTTTCATCGTCTCTTTTATTTTCATTAAGCTATTCAAATATTTATTGCGCGTACATTTTTTTTTAAATTTGAAATCTGTACAGTCAAAATAATATGTTATTGAGAATAAAAAATATAAATATATAAATAAACAAATTAAACGAAAAATCGCAACAATATTTATATTTTTATGGCTAAGCTTATGAGATAGTGTTAAAAATAAAATCAATCTATTTACAATTGGATTTCTTTTTCAGTTTATAACAAATTTTTTGAAACTAAAAACATCCTTTATCTCGCTAACCATCTCTCTCTCTCTCATTCTGTTGTGTGCTTAGGTCCACTTTTATTCCTTATACATTCAATATCTTTTTTTTTAGTTTTTAATTTTATTTTGCAAAAATATCTAATTAAAAAACTTAAATATACTTACAGGTTAATTTGAAAAATAAATTCTCTTTCCATTTTCATGCGTTTTTGTTTTTGTCTGATTTTTAGATGATGTCTATTTTTTTTTGTTGTTGTTTTTTTTGGGATGATCAGTGTAATGCAGCTTTTGGATTCTGTAATTTAATTTTTTTAATAATTAGGTATATTCAAGGTGGTGCTTTCTGTTTCAATCTGGTTTGTTTGTTGTTTTATTTTTGCGCAGTGGGTTATTTGAATTTATTGGGGTGTTTCTTTTTTTTATATTTTTGTTTTTGTTTTTGTAATAATAGGCTGTAGGCAAGTTGGCAAAATAATCCTTTGTTTTACATATCGAAGTATATAGAGAAATATTGGCAGGAATTGTTTTATTTTTTTAATATTTTTTTTTTGTTTTGTGTTTGATTTTTGTTTTGAGTGAGTATGAAGTTTTGTGTTTTTTAATGATAGTTTACACTGAATTCGTTAAATGTATTTTTTTTTAAATTATTTTTTCTTGCGGAAATAAAATTGCAATATTGTCTCTCAAAAGCTAAAACGTCAGTCTTTTGTTTGTTGTTATACTGCCTGAAAAGATAGAAAAATACAAATAGCTGCAATGGTAATTATTAATCATAAATTAGAGCATGAATAGTTAAGAGATAATTTTCTTATAATTAAGACTAAATTTGAATATATTTATACCAGCTAGGATTTGTTTGTTTTTGTATAACAAATTAATTGAAAAATATAATAAAAATGTATAAAATATGTTTGAAAAATAAAACAATATTGAAATAAATTAGGAAAAGTGGAAAAATACATTTTACAATTTTATAATCAAATCCAATATACCAAAAATTGACGATCGGTTATGAGAGAGGTACGGAGATGTTGAATAAGCGTTCGCGTTGCGTGGGGATGACATAGAGCAATCATATCACTAATGTGTTGAGCTCATTGGCAGTAAGGTAAGTGCAAGTTACTTGAAGAAACTTTTTAAATGTCATGCTATAAAAGCTCTAGGAGAAATTTAGAAATTTGCTGCACTGTTATATCTTCCTTGGCCAAAAATATATTGTATTAACGGTGCAAAATTTTAAACGATTTAGTAAAGTGGCTTTAAGCCACTTTAAGTAATTTACCACTCTAAAAAGTTGATTTATCTAATTTTAAGCGATTTTAACATTTTGCTAAAGTTAAAATCACGGAATGGCTACTTTAACTTTTAGCCATTTGCTAAATCCATTATGGCATTTGCAAGTATATCGCTGATGGACCCGAGGGTCCAGGTTCGAGTCCTCCTGGTGCACATTTTTTTTTTTTGTAAATAATGAAAATAGAAATATCTAATATCTTTTTAGAGCACATGTTGGGTTTTCATCAACATATAATTTATTTACAAAGCATAACAACAATAATTGTGTTCATCAACATTCAACCCTACAAATGCTCAGCCTCTTGCTTAATTAGCAATTTACTAGTTTAGAAAAGGCTTAAGGATTTTGAAATAATTATTCAATCAATAAGCACTTAGGAAATTGCTAACTAGTAAAATGTTAAGCCCTTAACTATGGGTTGTTTAAAATTTTGGGCCAATGTGTTTAACACAACTTTTAACTAAAGTGTGCTGGCAAAACCACATTGTTAATACAGTAAAAGACCTTTAATTCGGTAAACTCGATTATTGGGAAAAAAATTTTTTCTAATAAATGAGAGTCTCATTTTGTTGTATGTAAAAATAAAATTAGAAAAAAATTAATTAAAGCAATGATTAAACACGACTAGGAAGCAAAAGAAAATTCAAACAAAGTATCAAAATGACTATCTATTGGGGGAGTCCCGGCTATTCGCATTTAGAAGTCGAGAAAATCTCTGTAATCCTCATTTAGATTTTGTTTGGGAGAACACATCAGTCCTTAAACAAAAAGTGGATACATATTTCTGCATAAATAACATTGATGATAAAAATTAATTATAATTCAAGTGAAAATGACAGTTAAGCAATCAATTAAGTAAGTTAAGTAGTTTTAGTAATATAAACTGGGCTTTCATAACAAACAACAAAAATTACTACTTGACGTGTTTTTTGAATAAAATGAATGAAAAAACAACATAAACAAATATAAATAATTATGTTTGATTCAAATTTGGGGGAAAACCGTTATTCGCACAAAAATAAATTGTAGAAGAAATTATAAGAGTTATAAATTCTTAATTCTAACAAATTCGTTTCAGTTTAAGGAAAAGAGAGTGAAGTTCATTAAAACCGTCATAACTTCAAAACATAGCGAAAACGAGGAAATTACTTAATTAGTTTTTCGACTTAGAATGAACTCAGGAACCCATGGTTTATGGCTGTGGGTTACCCTGTATAATTTTGTTTGTATTTTTAGTTGCAAAAATGAATTATAATATAATTTATGTATTATTTGGAATCTTTTGTGTTAATTAAATAGTTTTATATAGGAACGCGTTTTAGAGCATACAAAAAATATCTCATTAATTCTGAAAATTCGTTCATTCGGAATGACCCTCAACCCAATCATCCTGAATTAGCAGGCTTTTACTGTACATTTTACAACCATGTATCAGAGAAGGAGTGACTAGCATTCTCGTTAATAACATCCGAGCTATTAAATTTTCGAAGGATGCAATATGTGTTATGCAAAACTATGTGTATGTAATTGTTCCATTCTAAAAAAAAAATAGGTCAGCAAGTTTCTTTGAAATTACAAAACTAAAATATTCTTACAGCCTTATGCATTAACATATCGTAGCGACTACATAAGGCTATGTTCTCCTAATAACTTCTCTAAGCGCAAAAATATTATTCAATGCCTAATGTAACGTTGCATAGCAGCAACATAAGATAAATGCGTTGGAATATTGTATAGAGCCTACATAAAACTGGTTTTGTATTGAAAATTCATTTCTCATCTCCCATGCCAGTTTTTATTTTTTGTAATTTTTGGTAAATGTACGGCATGCACCAAGCACAAACGACGATGCAGTGTGGAAGCTATTCTTGTCTTAATCATTGAGCAAGATATATTTTGGAACAGGGATATATTTATGTTTTTTTTTTTGGCAAGGACCTTTTGTATATCAAAAAGCGAAAATAACAATACTACACATTATTTTGACATAAACACATTACAACTATAAATTTCGATTGTATATATATTCTAATGACTTTTAGGGTTTAATAAAGGCTATGTTGGTGTGACCAACATGCAATTTTATTAAAGTATTCATTCAGTCAGCTTACAAAGTGTTCGATGAGACCTAACAGACAACTCTAATAGATTTGTGCGTCATCAGCATACATGTGGATTGAACTGGTCCATCATAGCGAGAGCTTTTGAGAAATCCAAGAGTATTATAAAATTAGTTAAGCATGTTCATTTTTGTGAGGGATGTGCTCGGGGTCGATTTTAACCATTTTTTATAAATTTAAAAGAATGATCTACCTATTGTGGAGAAAATAAAGCGAGGTACAGAAGTTTTTCAGATCTTAAAATATAATGTCAGATATGTGGCTTTTGAATTAACAATTCTGCCTGACAATTTTGTTATATCATTACATTGTTAGATAACTACTTATCAAAAATAAAATTCTGTATGATTTCGTCAATACAGTATTTTATTTCATCTTATAAAATCAAAGTAATATGTTGGTAATTTAATTTGATTTGTATACCTCACGACAAAAAAATAGTTTGCATATTTTAAACTTCTCTGTAGGAAACACTACCAAAAAATTACAATGTTTGTAGATCATTTTTGATAAACAATGTTTCAACTGACAATTTTCAATCTGACATTAAGATGATTTTCAGATCATCCATAAAATCTACCAATCGTATACACTAACTTAGTTGACATTATTTCTTCCATTTTCTTGCCACTGATGAAAAAATCCTGTAAATTGTCTGGCATCATTTTTTCCTTTCAAAACTGTTGACAATTGTGCCATTATTTGCCGTCGTGTAAATGTATGTACATATCTTTAATATTAAAGCATTGATTTCTTCCATTATTTTGAAAATCTCTTAGCAAAAATTATAACAATTTATAGGTCGTATAAATTTATTAAACACCTATACTGACAGGTCCAACAAAATTGGACATTTCACGACCGCTCTGTGATGAGGGATTATAACATACCCTTGAGCCGGCATACTGATGAGAAAAGCAAACTTTTAACTGACATGATGAAAAAAATTCACAAATTGCATTGGTCATGGTCATTTTGAAATGTGTCAATGAGGATCTGATGCTTAACTGAGATTAAGACACCAATAAGAAACTGCACATAAGCTAGTAGTTATAACTGATATGAACTTGGGCATTTGAAGAAAGTTTCGTCAGAATATCCTTTTGTGTAAAGGCAGCTGGCTTTAGTGAAGATTCAAGGACTCAAGAAGAAAAATTCTGACAGGTTGTTAAAAGTTGATCATTTTCCATACTTATGATCTAATAATTTAAAGTACTTCGAAATTTTTCAGAAAACTTACCAGGAGGTCAGACTGTTGCCTCATCGCTGAGAACATCGTTTATGTGTTTGCTATTCTTCTTCTCTTTCGCGTTGCATTGCTGAAAGAATACCCAATTAAAAATAGAACGTTAAACATTTATTAAAAAAAAATAACCTCTTAAATAAAACACATGTACAAATTTGCTCATACTAACCTCCTGCGTCGCTTGCCATTGCTTCATCGCAGACTTGTATTTTTCAAACTCGTTGCACCAATGCGAATAAATCTTCTGGTAATCGTTCTTTTTCGATGGCGGTGTACATCTATAGCAAAAATAAAATAAAAAAAAAAACAAAGTTACAAAATTAATTTAAAATAAATGGAAAAATCAAAATCGGCAGGTACATCCCCAAAACAAACGAAAACCGATCCAATTTTAGTCGGTAAACGGCAAAATAAAAATAATAAAACACCTGTCCTTTACAGTTAACGAGATGAAAAATGGAATTTAATTACAGCCCCAGCACTTACGCAACGTTAAAGCCAGCAATCAATTTAATCACCATGGCCATTCGATTTAATTGAAAAACGAGAATTGACAATTTTTAAGCACCCTACCATCTAGGACTAGGATTAAAACAAGAAAAAAAAAACTAAAATACTAACGACCCCTAATCTCTCCAAAAGTCAAGTTTCAGTTAAAAATTCAATTAAAAAAAAAACACGATAACAAAATGAATGAACTTTCAAATAATCTCAATTGCCCATAGGAAAACTGCCAAAAAAATGTGTCTATCCCTAAAAAAACAACAAGGACTTCTGCATCGTCCTTCATGTGTATATGTGGATAAGAATTTAAAAAAAAAAATAAATAAAAGGATATTCAAAAAACCTCACCTGTGAGCATCGACATTCACGCTGTAGCTGCAAAGGAGCGTGCCATCCAAATAACTGTCATAACGACCGCTGTCGCCCTCGTTTATCGATATAAGGACCAGCCCACCCTCTGACGTTTCGATATACTTCGATGGTGTATAAGTAATTTCGTATCTAAGCACCGAATAAAAGAAAAAAAAACGATATTATGTATATGTATGCATGAATATGTAGAACATAGCAAGAAAACGGAAGAGAAGAGAAGAGAAAGGGAAAGCAAAATAAACAAAAATAAACATCGGATTTTAATTAGTTTTTTTCGCTGACATTCAACAAAGTTAGTACCTACTCTCGTACCCGCGTGGGGATGATTTTTCGAATTAAAAATGGTGGATGATGTAGTAAGATATTTTTGTGATAAACAAAAAAAAACATTGTTTCTTATTTCATTCCGAGTCAAGGCGAAGGGTAAAGTTGTTACGCTATACCCACGCAACTTCCAATTTCACACCTTAAAATGTTTTCAACTTTCTAAAGGGCAAGGTATATTTTGTATTATGAAACTCTTGCGAAACCTCCACCCGTTCTATTACTACCTTAACCTTACTCGATTCCATGGAGACAACAGATGTTTTTGAATGATATATATTTTAATTTTGAAAAAGGGGTGGCAAATAATAACGCACTTACTTCAAAATTGAGTGTTTTCTTTCGTGGAGGGGTGTTTTTTTTATTTTTGATTGACTTGAAATTGCTGATATTATTATCAAGTGTAGATTTTTTTTTGTATTTTTGGATTTGAATAACTGGTTTATAACTCAACCAATTAGGGTGTCCTTTTGTTGGGGAATAAATAAAATTTAAAAGTAGTCCTCATTATAAATATTAGTTGGCAAGGCTGTGATTATAGCTAAGATTAATGATGTCCTCTCGACCTCGATTAAATATTTTTTTTCTTTCGAGAAGGCAGAAACCTGTAATCCTTTGTTATATTGGCAGCGGGATTTTTAAAAAAGGCGTATTTTTTTTTTTAATTCAAAAATTGACTAAAACGTAAATGGAAAATTAAAATTATAATTTCTTATTAATAATAAAAAATAATCCATATTTAATGCCAAATTTTATTGAACATTTACTACAATAAACAAGATAATTGTATTTATTTTAACGAATAATATGTATATATTGTGTTTGTATTTGTTTTTATTGATTTAAAACATAAGCTTATTAAGACGAAGTGTCTTTTTTGTCATACATTCTTGGTTAAAAAATAAATTTGCAAATGGTAGAAAGTTTGTTGTCAGGAGTGGCAATGTAACTTCTACCGCAATTTTTAATATTAATAACGGTCTTCAGCAGGGAACGGTTAACTCGCCGATTCTATTCAACATTTACACCAGGGATCTGATAGATAGTCTAACTCATGCAATTGCGTACGCCGACGATCTAATTACGTACAGAACAGCTCATACAGTTGAGGCCATCAAAAATCTTTTGCAGAGTGACTTCGACAAGATTCAGCGATATTGTGAAGACTGGAAGTTGAAAATCGACTTCCAGAAATCAGAAACTATTTTGTTTAGGACTCCGTTGTCTAGCGCCTCAAGGGATACGAGAAAGAACTGGCACAAGCTGGTGATCGTAGGGCCAAATGGACATCCACTGGCGAGTAAAAGTGTAGTAAAGTACCTTGGTATCTAGTTGGATCAGTACCTGTATTTCGACAGACATATAGGTGCTGCTCTGGCAAGGGCTCGGGGAGCCTTTGCCTGACAAAACGACTAATCTACCACGTCAGCCGACGAACTGTAGATAGGCGACTCCTATATGGTCGAGACGTCATCGCTCAAGGTGGAGAAAAGCGCCTTAGGTTCAGCTCGACTGTGTCCGATCGGGACCGAAGTGATAGGGCAAAGCAGGAGAACCAGTTCTGGTGGCTTTCTGAAAGTGATACATAAAGTCGATTAAGATTTTGTCTTGGCCGACTTACATAGATTTAGGGAAATTAGGTATAAGCAACAGTCAGGGTGGCACCAAACAAATTCAAAAATATGTATATATATATAGGTATGGGTAAGTATGTTTGCATGTGTTTCTGTATGCGTATACAAAATATACACACAAAAAGAAAAAAAAAACAAAAAAATACTGTGGCTGTTCTAGTTTTTAAGTAGATTTAAGTAGTTTTAAGTATTTTTAGGTATCTTGAGTAGCTTAAGTTAGTTTTAATAAGTTAAAGTTAGTTATATCTAGTTTTAATTATTTTTAGTCTAGCTTAAGTTATTTTATAAGATAAATGTAATAAAAATGTTATGACACTAAGTTTTATTCAAAAAGATTCTTGGTAAAAAAAAAATAAAATAATTAGCATAAATTCAAACAGTTTTTAGGTCCAAAGACATTAGTATTAAGAGATATAGTTTAGCTTAGAGCGCCTGTAAAGGGCCAGTAAGTTAGTTGTAAGTTATTGATAAGTAGGCTGGTTTTATAAATTTTTGTCTAGCTTTAAGATAGTTATAAGTTAAATTTACATTTAAAAAAAATTTGTTATAACAAGTTGATGAATAGCTGATTCAAAAGACGTTGTCCTGGCCATATATCCTAAAATGTTTATTTCTAGTTATTTTGTGAATTTATTGAAAATTATTGGAAATAAAAATAATGCATATTCACACAAAAAAAAAAACATGTGCGTCTCAGGACGCCCGACAGAAACCATAGCTTAAACTTATCTAAGTTGAACTATTTAATGTTCAATCTGTTTAACTTCAGAAAAGCTTCAAAATTTCTTCGTTAATTTGAATAATTTCCAAAGCTCTCCATATGCGTGAGAGAAAGGGAAGCCAGACAGACTGGCACTGTAACGCGTTACTTAACGAAGCAGTTTACCCTCCTATAAGAAGCTGTCACTTCAAAAATCCCAAAGGAAAGAGAACTTTGAGTTTATAAATACTTTTCCGGTCAAGTTTTT
Source organism: Philhelius pedissequus (assembly GCA_910595825.1). NCBI lineage: Eukaryota > Metazoa > Arthropoda > Insecta > Diptera > Syrphidae > Philhelius > Philhelius pedissequus. The sequence continues at coordinate 34,450,028 of OU343160.1, forward strand.
TTAACACAAAAACTGCAAGATCGGTTCAGCAGATACTATCTGTTGAAGTACACTCTCTTAAGAATACTGAGTTCATTTATGAGAGTTATTTGCGTCAAATTATTGGCCATTTTTGATTGCCAATTTTTTTTTTTTTTTTTGCAAATAAGCAATTGAATTTTACAGTCACTATTTAAAAAAAAAATGTCAATTAAGTGTTACTGACTTGTGATATACATACTACATATAAAGGTATTATAGGGCAAGTTTTACAGTTTGAATATTTTGAATCAAATTCGAGAATTTAACCAAATTAAAAATTACGATGACAGAGAACAAGAAAATCTTGCTTTTCGCAATTTTGCCTGTCTCTTTGTCTGTGTAAAGCTATTTTCTTAAACTTGATACTTAAGCGTTTAAGGTGATTGACTCGGTTTTTCTTAAATCTTTTTTTTTTACCCCAAGAATAACGCTACCTATAACACAATTTCTTGGAGCAAAATTGATATATCTCAATTATCTCAAGAAAGGCTTCAACGATTTCGATAGAAAAAAAAATTCTCTGAACATAGAATAAATTTTGGTCAATAAAATAAAATGTACAACTGAATCGCACGAGATTGCTATAATGTTCGATCACATCGTATGTAAAACGTTTCTATTTAAATATCTAAATCTATTTTTAAGGTCGTTTTTTACTTAATTTTTTTATATATGAAACATTTCTATAATTTTTTATTCTAAAAATAATTGTTATGACAATCTTAAATATTTAAAAATATAAACTTAAAAGCGAAATAGTAAATCCGCTTACTTTTTAAACTTTAAACTTTTTGAAAACATTTTAAAAAAAATCAAAAACGCCAATTCATAGGTATTCAGCAAATACATATAAATATAATTTTAAAAAAATGAATGAGCAGTTTTCAAAATATAAATTTTTAATTTTTTTAAAATGCTTTTAAAAATACAAAAAAAAATATCTAAAAATATATACGCAGTATAAAGTGGGAAACCTTAACCTATATATGTATGTGTGAAATTGCGAAAGAATCGTTTAAGTCATTTATGAGATAGTAAAACGCAAAGAAAAAAAACATTTTGTTTCAATTTTTTTTCAACCATAAGAGCTGTCGTACCTAAGAATCTGCATAGATTTTTTTTAAATAAAAATTGTTATAGCCGTTTTCGAAAAAAATAGGCTTTAACGTAACGGTTATCTTTTGAGCTAACAAAAATCAATTTCCCTCTGTACAATATCTAAAATACTATACATACCAAGTTTGAAGCAATTCGGCCCACCCGTTTGGGCTGTGTAGGTGTCTACGCATACATACAGACAGACAGACAGACATGGAGACAGGCAGACAGACATGCAGACTTTTTTGACCATCCTCTTTTGTCTTCGCTGTTATCGTTATGTCATGTTTGATTGCTATCTCAAAACGTTTTTTTTTTTCGACGAATACATAACTTGTGGTATATAGTACTAATAATCGCGAATAAGAATGTAATTAACATTTTATTTATGGTAGCTGCCACATAACTGTTTTTTTTCGATTTTCGAGCATCTCGTTAACGGTTCAACCGATTTCGATAAAAAAAAATTTATACAGGAGGTCCTCCGAACTTTTTTTCGAAAATTCAATATTTCAAGAACGAATGGATGATTTTCTTTGAAATTATATTTTTAAAATTATATCATGTACCTACTTAAAATCGCCATATAATTTTTTTAAGTCAAAATAATAAACAAAATATAGAAAATTAAGTAAAGGACCTCTTTAAAAATATAGCCATTTAGCCGTTTCTACTATCCGGTCATGTATTTTTTTTCTTATGCTTTAATCAATTTTAATACGATCATATTTTTTCTTTATATTTTCTTAGAGACTAGTATAATTTTTGTATAAGATTTTCAGTATTAACTAGATAATAGTATTGTTGAATATTAATAAACCACACGACTGGATCGCACGTACTTGCTCTTGTTCGATCACATCCTATGTAAAAGATTGCTAATAGAAGCGGATAAATATTTTTTAAAGTCGGTTTTTACTTAATTTTGTATAGGTATACAAAATTTCTTAATTTTTCTTTTTATTGGTACGATCATTTCAAATATTTAATATATAAACTTAAAAACAAAATTTTGAAAAAAAAATCATCCAACCGTTTTCGAAATATTGAATTTAAAAAAAAATATTTTTTTTCCAAGAATCAAAAAAAAAAACATTTTTGAAAATTTTTATTCGCATTACTATTTATAATTCTGAGGAACTCTTTATGCAAATATTGATCGAAATCCGTAGAACTGTTCAGGAGAAAGTCGAAAAAAATATGTTTGAGACAATCACTTAAAACGCACTTGCCTGAAGTATGTATGGTGTCCTATCACACGGGTGATAATACACCAGCCTAAGGACATAATTATTGCTGTGATAGAAATGTTGTCCTCCTAGTTTCATTCTCATTTCTATTACTTAGCATTTTATTACACAATCTAATTCACACTTCTTTACAAGCTTTATCAAAGCCTTTCATCACTACTTTCCTGTGTATTAACATATGCCAGAAAAGTCTTTAAGCACAATTTAAAAATCCATCGCACAAGTAATTTGACAGTCATCTAACAAAATTTGACAACATAAATCTCAGACTTTTTGAAATTTAAACACAACATTTTAAGTCTTCGTTTAAAACCCTCCACATATTTTTTTATTATACTTAATAGTATTTGAGGTTATGGTGAAGCAACACAGATTTGACAGTCTCAAGGAATTCTTTGGCACTTTAAATCTGAAATAAGGACTATAGTCCTGAGTTAGATAGTGTATAAGTACTTTTTTCAGAATCATATTATATTGTCAACGAGATGTCAAAAATACAAGTTTTAATATTTAAGGCATTTATTTAAATGTTTATATTTTAAGAATACATTTCCTGAAAATATAATCACTGCCTCTGATCTTGTGCAATGTGAAAAATGAAACATTGTAGACAGGGAATTCTTAATTTGATAATGTCCGTATTGTTTTGTGCATTAATATTAAATGAAGCAGACAAAATGTACTTAAAAAGTCGGCATTAAATTTTTTACCAAAACTCACACGTGCCTTTGAAAGGTGATAAATCTGATTCTGTTTCGATTTGAAATAAGGATTTTCTGGCAAATATAAAGAAAAACTAAATTTGGAAAAAAAAACTATCAACCCAAACCCAAATATCACCCCAAATACACATATACTATATCACTTTTCACTTACCTTCCCTTTTCCGTTGAATGATGATACCATCGTATCGATTTCTGTCGCAGAACTTCCGGCAAACGAACAAAACACGACAAATGCAATGTTTGCCCATACGAGGCTGTTATCCTTTTCTTCAGTACACTCGTATCGCAAATACCTGATGTTTCATTGCCCACGTCCTGCAGGAGATAAAAAAGAGAAACAGAAACGTTTAGTGAACATTTAGCGGCGGTCCTGATAAATCGACAGATAAAGCAAAGAAGCAATAACGCCCCCGCCTCTCTCACTTCACTATCATGTTATTTTTTCTTCTATTTTATTGAACGCACCTGAAGCAATCCTAGCTGATATGGCCGACAAGCACCCACATCCTTGTCCCAGCCGCAATACGGATCTGTGATGCAACGGAAGCAACTGTCATACCGTCGATTGCACATTGCCAAGTCGATTTGTTTCACACTGTGCGCTGTAGCTATATACAGCGAGCCGGTCTTTTGGCTTAGATCCATCTCTCTAATGGGCTCATTTTTCGCTATCTCTAGGATATCGAGCAAATTGGAATGGCGTTGTCCGTACTTAATGAATTGGACGATTTTATAAATGCTGCCTGTATTTGTGCCAGCGAAATATACCAGATATTCTTGATTCAGCTTTTCTATTCGGATCCTTAAAGACAAAACAAACAAAAATAAAGATATTTTGTTCGTTATTATTTTTTTTTTTTCAAAAAAATATTTTCTCTTCTTTTATTGAGGAGCATGAGCGGTGAACAACGCTTATTTGGGGTGTGCAATATCAGTTTAAAGTTTCCAAAAACACACACATAAACTAAAAGTTTGATGTGGCATCCTTAAGGATTTTTTCCCATTTTATATTATTAATTTTTTTTTATTTGTCAAATGTACGAGTATGATGGGAAAAAAACACTTAAGCGAGTCCTTCTGTGTATGTGCCAAGACTTATAACTTACTTGTCGACCACCAATTTGGTAAGGATAATATCACGTTTGAAAAAGACTGGATTGGCAAACTCATGATCCACAGCTTTATCCATTAGCGGATGCTTTCGGATGAAGTTTAACACGGAATCCGGAAGGGCTGAAGTGTCGTTGATACATGTGCCAGGACGTGGATCAGGAACTTTTGAGTTCAACACAGGCAACCATGCGGAATTAGATGTGGCTTGCTCTTTGAATTTTCCTGCAAATAAACAAGTATGGTATTTTGTTTTATTATTTTTGTTGGTTTGAAATTTAAAATTAATTTATTCCAAATGAATGTGTGTGTTGCTTTTGGTTGCCAAAGGACTTGATATGGGTGGAGCTGAGATGATAGCTATATATTCGAGAGGGATATATTATATTTATGGTTTCATTTCGTAGATGCGGTTGCGGTGGACTGAAGCAGTTTTTTTTTCGGGCAAGATGTAAGTTGTTTAGCTTGAGATTTATTATGGGAAATATTAGATGGGTTGTGTAAGAGCAATTTATATTTTTTGGCATGCAATTTGGGCGCTTGACTTAATTTGTTTTGGAAAAATTTGTTCTGTGGTAGTTTTCTTATATGGAATTTCTTAAAAAGTAAAATCTATTCGATAAATATTGCAGACATTATTTATCGACTCAGATATTTGATACGAGTTAGAATAAAGATCTAGAGCTCGCCTTTTTATTAAATTGATTATAATTCTGGGGAAATAGCCAACAATGAAATAAAATAAAAATCTAAAGGTCTGAAGTAATATGGAAATAAGCCCGAAACTGATTTTATTTCCAAAATTTCGGAAATAAATGTGGTTATGATTATGTTAAAGAAACTGACATTTGAAAAAATAATTTTCTGTTCTGTTGTTTTCAAAAAAAAATCAATTTTTCAAATTTCTGCTTTCAATTTGCTATTTATTCTGAAAAATGCATATAAATTCTACACAAATCGTGTTAAATTTCTGATTGATTACTAAACAATTTTAAGTTCAATATTAATTCTAAGATGCATATTTTTTAATTACGTATAGCTAGTAATATTTTGTGATAATATTTTATTATAATATTTTATTAAATAAAATGCAAACTTTGTATCATTTTTTTTTCAATAATTTTGATTGATAATTTGTTTAAATTGTGGCGGAAGCATTGGCCTGTAGTTTAGTTTTGACATAAGTCCAAATACAAATGGTACTAGAAGTCATACGATCTTGAAGATTCATTGATTTCTCCATTTCAGGAAATCAGTTGTCAAGGAAATTGTTCACGCAGCAGTGACAGTATTTCTCGAGTATTTCTGTAGTAAATATTCAAATTTCTTACACAAAAAAAAAACAATTTGGTAGTAATCCCTAAAAGAATTACGTTAGCAAACCTTTGCGCTCCTATTTCTCCCTCTTGGGTAAAAAAATGCATGCTTGAGGCTACAAGGAAGACAGAACCATAGTTCTTGGCCTGGGGTTTTGCAAACGATTTGGCAGTCGCCGTAATAAATAAAATGCACGACTGAAACACGGGTACTTGCTCTTATCGTCGATCATATCGTAACCATAAGCTTCTTGTAGAAACGGCTAAATATATTTTAAAGGTCGTTTCTTCCTTAACCAAACTCTAGACAATATATATATAGTAGTGCACAGATTTTTTTATCAACATCGTTGGAGCCGATTTCGAGATAATTGGGATGGTAGAAAAAAATTGTATGGAAGGTAGCTTTAATTTTGGGCCTAAAAAACAATTCAAAAATATATTTGAGACAAGCACCTAAGACGCCTAAATACCAAGTTTGAATAAGTTCACTTAAGCCGTTTAGGCTGTTGATTGTTGTACAGACATATGGAATTGCGCGACCCACGTTTTTGTTGTGCTTTATTATCATGTAATATCAAGTTTCATTAAAATCTCAAATTATTTTTTTTCCAAATGTAAAACTTGCTCTTTATACATATACTCTGTTCAATTTATATTTTCAGTACAGGGAAGATAAGATGTTTGCTTTTCACCCTTACTATTATGGATTTCAATAAGCTATCTCTATTTCTATAAAGCTGTTCATGGTTCCCGCAGTGTGCATTATAAATTGGCATATTTCTCTCATAAATGTTGGTAGGGTTACTGTTAATTTAGATTTTACAGAAACATGAAGATCTAAAAATATCAAACTAAATCCAAATAAAAATAAATCTATCTTTTTTCACACTAATAAGGAGGTGTGTTTTTTAAGAGTTTCTCAGAGGGCCTAATCTATTTTAACGTAAAAAAAAAAAAAAATAAAGACTGCACAAAAATAATAATATCACCTCAAATTCCACTGCACTATTTTAAGATTTATTTTCATGAAAAAAAAACTACTTCGTAATTTAAAGTTGCAATTAATTAATGAGCCGAATTCCATCAAAAACTTGATCAAATAGTAATTTCTCCTTTATAAAAATACCCAACAAATATTGTATAGCTGCATTTTATAACGGAAAGATGTAAGCAGAAGAGCACGCAGTGACAACACTTTTTTCCTTAAACTTTTAATATATGCTCTCATAACCTTTAAGAAAGCTTCAATTTTGAAAGCTGCATGGCAAAAATAAAGAGAAAGTTATTAGAATTTCTATCAATGGATGAATGGTAACTCTGATTTTTTTTAATAATCACAATAACAAGACACAAGAGTGAAATTGGCGATCAGTCTCCTCACAGCTCACAGCAGGGGAGCAGACAGTTTTTTTGGTGGAATGTACTTGGATGTATAGAAGGAATATATCAGTAACAGTTTCCTAAGGTGAGTGCCATAGAAACAACAGCCGGCACCATTGGCTTTGGAAAAGCTCTCCCATAAGGCCTGTACTGAAAATATAAATTGAAAAGTCGTTTTTTAGATAAACATGAGACTTTTCTACATTTCTACGATAGGCATTCCATCAACTTTTGTTCTAGAAAAACCATTTTATATACGAAAAAAGTTTGTAGTGTAATTTATATGCTTTGTTCAAGTATTTAAAAATTGAGTCGTTTTTGAAATTATTGCCATTTTTTTACTGTTTATAACGGGTGATTTTTTTGATACTTGGTTTTTGACGTTTGTATTTTTGACAGATCACACATGACAAATTCCACGAACATTTGACATTTCGATTCAGTATTGTTTGCCATTTCATCATGAATAGACTTACGCCTGAACAACGTTTGCAAATTATTGAAATTTATTATCAAAATTCGTGCTCTGTGAAAAATGTGTTTCGCAAGCTACGTCCGTTTTATGGTCGTCATAATCGTCTTCAGCGACGAGGCTCATTTTTGGCTAAATGGATACGTGAATAAGCAGAATTGCCGTATTTGGAGTGAAGAGCAGCCAGAGGCAATTCAGCAGCTACCAATGCATCCCGAAAAATGCACTGTTTGGTGCGGTTTATGGACAGGCGGCATCATTGGGCCGTACTTCTTCAAGGACGATGAAGGCCGCAGGGTTACGGTTAATGGAGAAAGGTACCGTTCGATGATAACAGATTTTTTTTTGCCGAAAATGCAAGAATTGAACTCGGTCGACATGTGGTTCCAACAGGACGGTGCCACATGCCACACTGCACGCGAAACCATGCATCAATTGAGAGGCGAATTTGGTGAGCAGTTGATCTCACGTTTTGGCGCAGTCAATTGGCCACCAAGATCATGTGATTTGACCCCGTTAGACTATTTTTTGTGAGGCTATGTTAAGTCTATTGTCTATGGGGACAAGCCAAACACGATTGCTGCCTTGGAAGCCAACATTGAACGCGTCATTGGTGAGATTTCAGCCGAAATGTGTGAAAAAGTTTGCCAAAATTGGACCTTCAGAATGGCCCACCTGAAGCGTAGCCGCGGGCAACATTTAAGTAAAATTATTTCTAAAAAGTAAATGGCAGAAATTGATTTATCGATCCAAATAAAAATTTCATTCACTTTTTACAAGTTTCTGTGTTTTTTTGAATTTTCAAAAACCAAGCTCTTAAAAAATCACCGTTTACATTGTTTCTAAACTATTTAAACATTGTGTGCATCAAAAATTTAATTAGAATTGGTAAAAGCGATCCTGGAAATTTCCAGAAAGTCTTCCTCTGTTTAGTGTCTAACCTACTGAATTTTTACTTGCTTTTTCTCTCAACTTATCTCAATTTCAATCAATTTTTTAATAACTTCTTAACAAAAAAAAAATTGGCAAAAAATATTATCGGTGCACTTGGGCGTATACGAGTACATGTTCTTTTTTCAAATTTTGTGCAGGTATCCCTTTTTTTTCGTAAACAAAACTAAAAGTTATTGAAGGAGGAAGTTAAATTTATTTAGGCCCGTTTTCTGATACACAACTTAAGAATTTAAGTTTTACTTAAGAACTGTTCGGGTGTTTTGCGAATTTAATTTTTTGGTATTTCGGTATTGAGGATTTAGGATATAGGAAAGTTGGGCTTAAATATTTTAAATTTGGAATTTTTTCAAAACATGGAGATTTTTAGTTTTTGGGAACGAAAGATGTCCTTTTGAACAATTCAATCGAAACCAGACTGGCTTATTTCCATTAGCAGAAAATTCTAACATCACATTGAACGAAAGAAACATTAGAAGTAATTAGAAGCCAATAATACAATCCATCAACCGAGTTCCGCTAGTATATGATAGAATAGCTATGTACTTTAACAATGCAATCAAATGCAAATCCCATAATGCTTAAGTTACGAGGATAACTCCCTGTATTATATCCCTTATTTATTTATTTTTTTATAGCAAAATAACTTTGAAAATTTAATTTATAAATTATTTTTTGAAGACATCCGGGTAACAAGACCATTGGGTGCCATTTGTAAAGGAAAGAAACTTTAAATATTTTTTATTTTTGTATTAGTATTATCTTCCTTATCTGAACGAATAGATGATGTAAATATTTGATATTTTGGGAAAATGCCCAATCTATCGAGTAACAAGAAGTAATGTATTTTGATGCAATTAACCTAACGGTTAATAAAATGATTTCACTCCAATGAAGCAGATGTAAGCAAATAGTTTAAAAAAATATAGTTTTGTTACAGATGAGACATCATTAATGAAAACTTCTGAAACACCACTGTTCAAATGCATTCCATGCATATGAGAGTGTTTTCGTGAAAATAACTCACGTATAGATTGTGTGTGCTTGAGGAAAAATCAAAACGTTTTGATTTTTGTTCAACCAACGAATACAATCTCATATGCATGACATGCATTTGAACAGTGTATATCCCGCATAAGGCCGAAAATAATTTATTGAACAGAACATGCATGCTTATTAACTGTCAAACCGACATCTGATGTGACCCGACATATGAGATGTTTGTTCGTTTTGTGGATTTCATTCCATAAGTTCTGATATGTATGTATCTACATTGTGTGTATTCGCTGAGGATTGTTTTTTTGATGGTACGTGTTGTGGATTTTCATTCTGTGGGTATCCAGCAGGAAATTTCAAAAAATTCATACATGAATCACCAACTTTTTCATCAATGAGTGGAAGCTACACCCCATGAATTTGGTATGAAAACATCGATGAATTTAACATGGGGCTGTCATGGGTATTAACCAAGTTATTTTCGGGGTGAATATTTAACAGTGAAATCACGAAGTAGGAGTAACTAGTTTATTCATAAGCAAATTATATGTGATGAAAAATGGCATGAATGTTCAATTATGAAATCGATAGGTAAAACCCGTATGATACCTACTTCTTTTTCCTCATTTTGTATGCATTAAATAACACGAAAGTTTCAATTTTCTGTGAAAGAGGTAATATGTTTTCTTAAGGCAACAGAAACATTGTATATGTATGTTATACCACCAAACATTATTTTATTAATTTAATACGACGATTATTCAATAACATAAACATTTAATTAAGAAAAAAAAATACGTTTAGCTAATAATAATTAAAATGTAGTCTTGATAAAATCTTGATGCGAAACTAAACCTTATCAATAATTGATTCTTTTAAATTTGATCTGATTGATGTCGGTCTTAGCAATTTATTGTGTTAATTCTGCACTTTCAATCGCCATCATTACGTATTGAGTATAATGCCCTAAAAGAAATATTGGCGTTTTTAAATTTTGTTTTGGATAAAGTCGAAGAAATACCCAAAAGTCGCCAAGTATCTTAAATTTAATAATTGAAACCTTTCAGCTGGCTCAATACAATTTCTCAACAAAAAAAAACATTTTGATAAAAAAAAAACTTTTGTTGCTGTGTTAAGTGATGAAAATGATCGCGAACAAAACTGGAATTACTGGTTTGTATGTTTTTCACTTTCTCTAAAAAAAAACCACGAACTCATGCCATGACCAGCGAAGACTGACTACTGAGCACATTTCTAATTGCAGGTAGAAAAAAATTTTGTAAGTGCCAATGCTGACAACAGAAAGTGCCATTTTAGGCCACTGGCTGCCACCAACAAAACATAAAAAATCCCGAAGATTTCATATGCAATTTTTAATTTTATTTATTGCACCTCAAAACTTAGGGAGTAATAAGAACAAATAATCAAGAAATTAATAAATTATAAATTAATAGATAAAATAAAAGAAATTTATTAAACGAAACATAAAAAAAAAAAATAAAAGAATCAATTAACAATATAAGTCTTTAAGTGGTATGAAGTACTGGCAAGTTTCAGCCTTTATTATTTCATTAAATGACAGAAGTGATTTTATAACTCTACATATAATGGCGGTCGTCCACTAAGTACTTTTCATTCAACTCCATCCTTAGATGCAAAAATTTACAACCTTTTACACTACGGCCCAAACTTGCGTTCGTCACAACAAAATGAGTTGGGAGCTCCGTACACAAAGTTAACAAACGTAGTGAAATGTTGAATAACCTCGAACACTTAGCTGATCAACTCGTTTAATTGTTGGAGAACTACGTATATCTTGTTGATCAACGTTTTCAATTGTTGAATAACTTCGTACATATTATAGTTGATAAACTTACTCAAAAGTTGAGTAACACCTCGTACACTAGTTGATAAACTTGTTCGATTTTGACAACAAAAAAAAGTTTTTCAAGTTGATTAACTGCGTTTTTGATACGCTTGTTCAACAAGTTGATGGACGCACTAATCCAACGCAACGCACAACATATATTTTCACCTCAACGGCAACCAACACCAAACGAAATTAAAAAAGTTGATCAACGAATTGAACAAATAATGTGCAACACATTATCTTAAACACGTTGCTCAAGGTGTTAAACCAAAATTTCAACGAGTAACTCGTTCTCGAGCTATTCGCTGAGCAACGATCTCCAACCGTATTAAACTCGTTGGTTGTATGGAATTGAGGACATCGTACATTAGAGTTGAATGTGTTTAACTTGAAATTAGTGCGTTGAACGCGTAGTGGCGACCGGCACATTAAGAAATGTTAGTAATGCGTGAAACAACCCGTTTTAGCGGATGCACTACCATGTGGTAAAACTAACTTGATCATGAACTTGGATGTATTTGCATACATTTGCTCGTCGATTCCTAGAGTGTCATTTGAAGCGTTTGAGTGTGACAGTGCCATTTAAATTAAAAAGTGCCAAAAGTGTACGATCGTGCCACTTCGGCAACGTTATTCGTCACTCTTCCCATGGCAGATAAAACCTCTTTTTTTAAAGGCTTTTTTGTTTGCATTTTTATTTTTGTTCTCGGGAAGAAAACAAAACAACCGCCGCACCATCGAGAACCAAACATCATTTGCGAACTTATGAACCTATACATTTCTTCATCAGTGGAATCATCGTTTATGATTTTGTAACTGAAAATGTAGTGAATTTTAAGCATTCAATTCATTTGAATTTAGTTAACTGATGAAAAAATGCGCAATCGTTTTCTTATGAATTCATAACATACTACTCATCGATGGAAATAGTCGATGAATCCATTGATTTAGTCACCAACAAAATTCATTGATGTCGAAATTTCCTACTGGGTACCTACATGAATTGTGTGTTTTCAACGAGAAAATTTTTTTTTGATTCAATTTTTGTTGTGGATTTTTTGTGCATACACATAGATTAATGTATTAGGTATACGCATTGTGTGTATTCGGCGAGGAATTTTGTTGTTGGTTTGTTTTGTTGATAAGATTAGATTTGTTTGTATTGTGTTTATTTGACAGTAATTTTTGTTGTTATTTGTTTTGTTGATGATCATACATTAGTGTATATTGTGTTGTATTAATGTGTGTAATGTGTGTGTTGCCAGTGGTTCAGTGTATCTTCTTCGTAGATTTATACACAAGTGGAAGATGGGCTCGTTATGAGCAAGGTATTTATGCAAGTACGGGGAAGTTTTACTTTTGGTGTGTGTTCATAAGTTAAAAAAAGATTTAATAATCGTGAATAAATAATAACTGGGAATGTTTCCATATCCCGAATAGCATGAACGTGCATGAGCTCTAAAGTTTCCCAATTAATTAATTGATATTGGAAATAAATTTTCCGGGGGAATTTGACTGTAATTTTATTGTTTTTGTGTTCGTGGTAGATTTATTCCGGTAAAGTACACAAAACGCAATGGAAAAGTAAGATAACTAAAACACCGCTCGAGATTCTCTCAAGCTCACAATGTTTACAAAATATCATTTGTATCTAAACGATACGCCAGATAGCCCCTCTTGCAGCTAAGCAAATAATAAAGTCATAACTCTCATTCATTCTTTCATATTGTACCTTAATCATAAATATAAATTAAGCAATTGTTATTTGCCGTCTATAAAATGTACCATCTGACATCAAACACACCACAAAGTATCCTCCTCAAATCAATTTTCCGCCGAACAATACTTTCTAAACTCAAAACCAAACTAAATAATCTCAGGCAACAAGAGTACAGTATCTATAGCTAGACAGATAGCGAAAGATTTCTCTTTCCCGAAGAGGAAAAAATCCCAGACACAAAAATGAAAATTCAGCTTTCAAGTCAGTGCATAGCGGTGGTACGAAATACACGAAATGTAGCCATCATATACGTCTCTAACAATATCCGTATTTCAGAGCGAATTTTTTTCCATTTCCGGAAGAAAAAAAAAGTGAACACAAAACGTTTCGCTCGCTACTTTCAAGCTCCCTCTATGACATGGCATATTACACTATATGGAATACAACACTATTTGCAATGGCAGTAAAATGCGTGCAAGTATTACAGATGAATGTCATCCATACAACACATCCCAAGTCCCAACACACAACCTTCCCATTACCCAAAGACAGAATACTGAATAGCGAATTCCGAATAGTAGGACAAAAAAAAGGACACGAATCACCTTCTGAGGTGTGAAATCCTTGATATTCCATGCTGCACACATAACATATCCGGCTGCTACTGTTATTGCCAGGTGTCATTCACTACACGCGGCACATCACCACAGCGAAACGAAAAATAAATCGTGTAGGTATAAGTATTACACGTACAGGTAGGACGATTCGTCCTGGCGCAATCCCAGGGGATAATTTTTCGAGTGAGGAGGAAGTGTGCAAAAAAGTGCAAAAACCGCGTAAAAGTGTCACTTGAATTTCTGCTTCCGCAGTGCATCATCGGATGCAAACCCACTAAAACCCCCCACCCACAAGATCGTCCTTCTCGTGCTCTTCTTTTGAATAAACTACTTTTTTTTTATTTAGCAAGTGTGCTGTCTGCTGAGGGAACTGATGCTGTGGCATTGAATGAGAAAGGATACCTTCCATTTGGTTACATCTTGCTTCAGTGATGTGTCAAACTACTTCACGAATCAACGAAATGCAAAAAAAAGGACACTGCCGATGCATGGCAAGGATGCAAAAGGTGCAGCGGAAATTCAACGACTTTTCAAGTTGTTGGCTGCATTCGTACACTCGGTTAAGGATGTTCATACGGCATAAGGCATATAGAGAAAGCCAAACTGTGTCGTCGTCTCGGAGGATGATGTCGAATTTGTCTAGAATTATATTCAGATGCATATCATTTTCACACTATCACGACAACAGGGATGATGAGAACGGGTGACGAGGAGCACCAAAGAGCTCTTTACCTGAGTGTGGGCTCGAGAATATGGAAGTCGCAGTTTTTCGGGTAAGCTCAAGTCAGCAATATGTGTCCTCTCAATAGTTGGCAAATATACCAACACACACCTAGTTTCTTCTTCATATAAAATTCTTTTGCGGTACTCACCTTCAAATGCTGAATTGATATCCTTAATGTCGTAGCTGCAAATTGCTGATCCCAAGATGCCGTGTGTGTTCGTTGTAAAGGTGGCATAAAACTTTGTATCATCGTGCTGCATTTTGTACACAGACTGAATTTCGTTGAAATAGAAGGGGAATTCACTTGAAATACTGCAGTTTATGCGTGCCTTCAGGTAAGTAGCCCAGTTTTGGCTTATCATGTATTTACCACCGCTATCGTTCTTACATACTCGGGCAATTCTTGAGTAAATTGCCTTGCCGCAATTAATGTATTCGACGGCGTGCTCCCGAAAGAAGAAATACACATATTCTCCAACATCGAAGGCTCCCACAAAGTTTGGCTCTGTAAGGAAAAAAATTAAAATAAATTATTATAGCGTTGTTTGTTGTTTAGTTTTTTGTAACTTTTTTTTTATTGAAATAAATTACTGTAGAGTTGTTTTTTTTTTTATTTTTAATTTATCACATATATTTTAAAGTATTTGTTGATGAATGATTTTGTTCCAAATTCAAATATTCCTAATTAATTGCGCGTAAAAATAAAAATAAAATGCACGATTGGATCGCACGTACTTGAACTTATGTTCGATCACAATATAAGTACAGGATTCTTGGAAAAAAAAATTTGGCATAATGTATATTTTTAATTCCTTTTAAAAAATGTAAAATATAATTTCAAAAAAAGATAGTTCACTGTTTTTCGAAATATTGAATTTTGAAAAATAAATGATTTTTTTTAAATCCAATTTAATCGAAAATATTGGTAAGCAGTATTATTTAAAATTCGAAGAACTCCTGCATAGTTAATTTGATCTAAATCTATTGAGTTGTTAATGAGAAAGTCGAAAATCAAAAAGACAGTTCTATGGCAGGTAGCATTAATATAATTTTGTGTAAAACTTTTTTTTTTCGAATAAAGGCTAAAGTGTTATCCATTTTGCGGTTTCAAAAGTATAGGGCTGGAATTCGACATCTGTCAAACTAAGTTGGTAAACCAATTTTTTTTACAGTTGAAGGTCTGACATTTACGAAAATGGATCGCTAGTTACTATCGCACAACGCATAAAAATTGTTAAAACCTACTACAAAAATGTTGATTCTGCCACAGCCACATATCGTGCTTTAAGAGGAGATTATGGTTTACATACTCGTAATCGTCCAACTACGCAAGCAATTGGCAAAATTGTGAAGAAATTTGAAAAGACTGGATTGGTTACAGATATTGTAAGGCCTGTGCATCATGGTTTCGCTCGTACCACTGAAAATGTTGCTGTTGTAAGTGAAAGTGTTGCCAAAGACCCGAATGTGTCGATTCCTCGTCGTTCCCAGGAATTAGGACTGGCCTACGGCACATTATGGCGTATTTTGCATTTGGATCTACACCTACATCCATATAAAGTCCAGCTCACACAACAACTGAAGCCAGCTGACTATTCGCAACGTCGTAGATACGTCGAATGGGTGCTTGAACAACAGGCGACGAAGCACATATCTCACTCGGTCGGTATGTTAATAAACAAAATTGTCGTATTTTGGGTTTCTAAGAATCCTCAAGTAATTGAAGAGAGGTCATTACATCCACAAAAAATCACTGTTTGTTGCGCTCTTTGGTCCGGAGGTGTGATTGGACCTTACTTCTTCGAAAACGACGATGGAACGACTGTCACCGTCAATTCGTAGCGTTATGGTCATATGATAACCGACTTTTTTTTTGCGTGCTATTGAAGAATACGACTTGGAGAATATGTGGTTTCAACAAGACGGTGCCACATGCCACACAACTCGAGCGGATATGGCTTTATTTCAAGAGACATTTCCTGGCCGCGTAATTTCTCGTCGTGGCGATATCAACTGGACACCAAGATCATGCGATTTAACACCGCTGGACTTTTTTTGTGGGGCTACGCGAAAGACCGTATTTATGTAGATAAACCTTTAACTCTTGAGCACTTGAAAACCAACATTCGTCAAGTTATGGCTGAGATAGTTTTGAAAGTGGTCGAAAATTACGTCAAAAGAATCGATGCTTGCAACAATTCGCGTGGTGGTCATTTGAATGATGTAGTGTTTCACATATAATGTCAACGTTCAAACTAAATAATAAAAAAGAAATATGAAAATAAATATCTTATATGAGTGTTTTATTTACGTTTACTTTTGAAACCGCAAAATGAATAACCCGTTATATACCTACAATGGTGCATAGAAATAATCGATATAGTCATTTTCGAGATAATTCAGATTTAATTTAGCAAATCATATAGATCTGCAGAATTGTGACTCTTTTTTGTGACCACTTTTTGTTAGAAATTTTAAGATCGATTTTTCTACGACAAGAAAATCGAAGGTATACCATAAGAGATAGAAAATAAAATTTTTTTAAATCTCCTTATTTTCTTTGTTCCTCTAACTGTAAATTTATTAGATACGTTTAGTTTAACTAAGGTAACAGTAAAGTGTACTGCGAAAAGAGATATAATTTTGTTCTATTATTTGTTGCTTCATTTTATCAAATCAGATAAAGAAAAGCTGCAATAATTATTCAGTCATCCATTCAGTGTACATTCTCTCAGTTTCTTTAAGAAGCAACCATATCGATTATCTCAATTTTGATGTTGATCATTGAACTGATAATAATATGATAGACGAGTAGCAGTTGTATTTTTGTATTTTTGCTTACACGATAAATAACCGTACATACCAAACATTTGTTTAGGCGAAAGGGTAAGTCTTTATTTTTCTCAAACCAAAAAAAAAATAAACAAAAAACAATACAACGATTAAAAAATAAAATGCATGACTGAATCGCACGTAATTGCTCTTATGTACGATTATCATATGCAAAACATTCTTAATAGAAACGGCTAAATGTATTTTTAAAGTCGTTTTTCACTTAATTTTTTATATATAAAAAATCCTAACTTTTTTCTAAAAAAAAATTGGTATGAACATTTTAAATGTTTAATAATATAAATTCAAAAACAAAATTTCAGAAAAATTGTTCACCGGTTTTCGAAATATTGAATTTTATTTTTTTTTCAAAAATCCAAAAAAAAACTATTTTTCGGAAATTTTCAAGATACTATTTTAATATATATTCAGCAAATACATATATGTAAATATAATTTTTGAAAAAAAATTTAACGAACTGTTTTCAAAATATAAATTCAATTTTTACTTGCAAATAGGTACTATAACCCAAGTTATGTATTCGTAAAAAAAATTGTTTTTTTCTAACAATCAAACATGACATTGCGATCATAAAGAACATCAAAAAAGTGGGTCCCGCAATTCCGTCTGTCTGTCTGTCTGTAGAACGATCTACAGCCTAAACGGCTGAACCGATTTTGTTCAAACTTGGTGCTTAGGCGATTTAGGTGATTGTCCAAAATAAATTTTTGAATCGTTGTTTTAGCCCCAAAAATAACGGTACTTGCCATACAAATTTTTCTACCATTTTTAATTATCTCAAAAACGGCTTTAACGATTTTAATAAAAATTGGTGTGTGTACTAATTTGGGTATGGTCTACATTTGGGCCGAAAAAATTAAAAATATGTTGGTATTAACGGTATCTGCCATTCAACCATTTTATTAATTTTCGACTTTTCCATAAACGGCTCCACGGATTTCGATCACAATTCAAAATTTTCGAAAAATATTTTTTTTTTTAATTTTTGAAAAAAAAAATATTTTTTTTGAAAATTCAATATTTTAAAAACGGGTGGGCGATTATTTCTGAATAATAATTAAATATTTAAAATGTTCATACCATTTTTATTATAAAAAAATTTAAGAATCTTTATATAAAAAAAAAATAAGTGAAAAACTAATTTAAACATACTTTTAGCCGTTTTCATTAAGAATCTTTTGCCTAAAATGTGATCGAACATAGGAACAAGTTCGTGCGATCCAGTCTTTCTAAACAAATGCTTTCAAGCTTTTCTTTTAAGCAAATACCTACATGGCTTAACTTGTAAAATGATTTTCAGTTTAATTTAATTTGCTTGGAATTAAAATTCGCAAAAAATGTATTCAAATTAAACTCAAAATTTCGTTCAAGTAGTTAACTCTCAATTACTACTCAATATCCTGTAAGCACTCTCTTAATGGAAAAAAGTAACATTTTATTTACTTTAGTTTAACAAAAAAAATCTTGTAAACTAGGTTAACAGTCCACGTGAAAGACAATAAATAAAAAACATAATATCATTTGCAATATTTTCATTTTACATAACTATCAAACAAGAAACAACCCTCGTGAGTCATGATGATGATGATGATATTGCCGATAAAAGAGGAGATTTAAAAAAAAAAGTACAAAATTCTTCCATTTCATATCCGTTTTTCGGAAATTATTTCCGGTTCAACAACGTCAACGATATATGAAATTTAACTTTTGCTTTTTATCCTCCGTCGCCGCTGCCCGCCTGTAAAGGTAACAAGTGGTCACATAATGCGAAATAAACAAGAACATGAGAAAAAAAACAACTGGTTCATTTTTTTCATTTCAATTAATATTATCCTTTCAACGGCCGACGCGGCAGCCAAAACTTATTCTTTGGTCCTTTTTGATGTGCCTGATGGACATTTGGTTGGCTTTCAGATGTATGAGTGAGTTTTATTTAATTTTGTTTTTGCTGTTGATTTTCCTCTGAGTATGTTCGGGTATTTTATTAAAATTGCTTTCGAGTGCTTCTGCTCTCCACTTTTTTTTTATCTTTTCGTTGAAACATCCAGAGTTTAATAATATAATAACTAAAATAAAATATGAAAAGAAATTTATATTTTTAACCGCATAACCGAACATGAACAAAAGAACAATAATAAAAATATTCCCATGACCTTTTCATGTGAAATTGCGTTATGATCTCGTTTATTGTCACCCCCCAGGACGTATGAGGGATTTATTTGATAAGGTAAACGAACAAAAAAAAATAGCAATACATACGAGTATATGTGTGCATGTATCAATAATCCTTTTCCAGTGAGTGAGTGAATTCAAAAATTAAATCCTTGAATATTTTTACATATAAACAATGTGGAACCAAGGATTTCTTTGAAATTTTTTAATCCATCTTTTTCCCTTAGCTATATATAATTCATTCATCAACCATACTATACAGAAACCCGCCCAAAAAAAAACTTACTGTCAAGCCATTTCGAGTCATATTTAAGTGTCCTTTTGAAATTATGCTCCTTTCGTCCAGAAGTCAAATTATAAAGATCCGATCTAAATATCACTGAGTCTGCTTTTGTGAATTCCGCATTTGTCCCTGAATACTGAAAAAAGATAGATTGAATTTATTTTTTATCTTAAAAGTGACAAGAAAAAAAAAGGACATGAGAGGACGAGCAGAAAAACGATGAATATTGACAACGCGTCAATATCCTTTGATTGGTAATTTAATTTTGTGTCCTTTTACGGAATTTCAATTCGTGTCACCCAAATGATTTCACGTGTTAAAATATTTTCAAGTGAAGAAATGTAGAAAACATCATCCGCTCTTTTATGTTTTTTTTTTTGTGTTGACAAAATTTTAGTAAGGTTTGACTGTGGATGTAGACTTACCAAAGCTGGCAAATCATGAGGATTGCCTTTTTCCACATAAACGGCCGTCGAATTGTCCAATGGATCGTAGGGACATTTGCCAATGCCCAAACCAATTCCTGGCACGTATTCAGATCTGGGTAAATGTGTTAAGTTCGCCTAAAGATGAATTTCACCAAATAAATAACACACACAAACACAGGAAGAGAGACAAAATAAAATAAAAGAATTATTGATATAACAAAAAAAGAAAAAAAAACTATATAAGGACATTAAAGACAAACAAAAGTAACTTACATATATCACATAGTCCTTAGGATTGTGAGCATTTGTACCACAAATGTATAAACGATTGCCCGAGTCCATCTGCTGAATCACACGTATATGATTTTGACATTCGAAATTCTGTCAAAAAGGATAATGGTATAGATACGTATAAAGAAATGTACATACATATATAAGAAAGAGATGAAAATGATATAAAGACGTGTCTTAAAGACAAAGTTAGTGTAGAGATAAAATATCTAGAGAAGTCACTCTCTATTTTCGTGATTAAATTATTGTCTTCAAGACATACCTACTACATAAACAGATATTTATATTTTATCATTGCCTTACCTCTCGTTTGCCTCTTGACACACAACTAAGAATATCTGATCCAGTTGGCTTCAGGATGATAACGTCCTTCTATTCAAGATGAAAGCACAAACAAAAATGACAAATTGGAATTAGTAAAAATACATTTATGTAGGTATGTATATGATAAATAAAAGTCTTTTTGAAATATTAAAAAAAAACGAATTTGCTTATATGTTGACGCCTTTTTCGGAATTTCTATAAGCGTTTGACGTTATGTTTGTATGTTGTATATGGCGTTAATTGGTTGCTTCATTAGCAAGGATATTTGAAATATTTGATGCGATATGAATAAGTAAATCATTGCACTCAAAATTTAGTTCCACGACTATAAGATTCTGGACTATATAGATACACTAGCTTCGTCTCGCCCCAATTTAACGCATTCATATAAACCCTAGACCTATATAATGAAGCACAGATAGTTCAAATTGCAATGTGATTTTTTTGAATGGATTCAAAATCAGTAGAGACTGATATGATAATAAATGTTCTTCGACTTGGCGCAAAAACAAACAACGAAGACGGTTTGCCAATACGCGAACAGGCAGCGTACAGCTTACCGTGCCAAAAACAGAGGAATTCGATATTTACTCCACAGACTTGCAACGATTGGCCTTGCGAATTATTGATTGTCATTGCAAAAGCCAAGCGAACGTGGAAATGAATCCACTTGGATTGGAATTTAAGGCCAGTTGGAATAATTGGAATTCTTGCGATAAGGACTTTCTGTCATTTTAATTTGTCATATATGATCATGGCTGGAATCATCGCAATATGATTATGATCGATGGTACCTTCAGCTGTAAAATATGCGTCGGGGTTCATGACACATCAAGCGTATTTAAAAATTTCATCGGATAGCTGATCGCTTCATCAGCGTCGGTCACGCTGTCAACGGATTTGTGCGAATGCAGGTCTCCAACGATTTGACTTTGAATACTGAAATTCAATCTATCGACGATGTACCTATTCGTCGCTACTTGTATTGCCCGTTGACAAATCCAATCGACATTTTTATAATTTTTCGCAATGCGGGGGAACAGTAAACTTTGGTGAAGAGTTTCTCCTTCGACTTTGTTAACTCGCAAAAATTTGCAGGAATTTATATCAATCCAGTCGAGACATCACCAGGAATTTGGACATTGCCAAACGCCAGCAGTTGTCACTAGAATTCATATGGGTCGTTCAGCAATTCGACTTTCATGTTCA
This sequence comes from Philhelius pedissequus, assembly GCA_910595825.1. Taxonomy (NCBI): domain Eukaryota; kingdom Metazoa; phylum Arthropoda; class Insecta; order Diptera; family Syrphidae; genus Philhelius; species Philhelius pedissequus. The sequence goes on from OU343160.1 coordinate 34,471,841, forward strand.
TGGTCAATTTCAAATTCTTGACATGCCGCCAAGAAGAAGACGATTTCAGACATGGCTTATTTTCATCGGCAGCAATAGATTTCAGGATGACGTGAAGCGTTTAACGAAAATCTCCGGAGAGCAATATCAGAGCCCCACCAAATAATCTCGAATCAGCTCTCAAATCCTTCATTTTCGGTCAACTGCCTCCTAAGCTCGCTTATGCACCTCGTACATTCATCCCAAAGGATGATTTTGCATTATCGCATCAATTTCGCTGTCATCGAATTCTTTGTCATTATGCTCCTTAATGGCTTGTCAACTGTGAGAAGATCCATCGACTGTTCAATGCGGAATGTGCAGTTCACCAAGCCTTCGAAAAGTGTGGCAGCAATGTCATAGATGCCATAGGATGCAACAGTCACCAAAATTTGAGATCTTCACCGAATTGTTGCCAGAATCAAATAAATGGCGGTGAAATCACAGATACGATTTGAGATTTAATGACTACGCTACGAGTTGTGCGGACTAGCAGTCAACTGATTTGCTCTTTACTACCGAGACAAAGTTATAGCATTTCCATCTAGCTCAACTCAACGATCAAACCCTTTTACTCTCCTCAAGTGCAAAATTTCTGGGTGTCATTCTTGAGCCTAAGCCATACTGGAAACTATATACATTGAAGAACGGGTCAGGTCGGGAAGAGCTGCACAGCTTTCTACGCATGTAATAAATCCTTTGGAAAAATGGGGCTTAAAATCGAGGATGATCTTATGGATGTGTTCGGCCGTGAATGACCAGTTATTTGTGATCTTATCCAACAGATGCTGTAAGTGTTTTTCTGAAACTTTTACCACTTAATCTTCAAATCAAGTTATTTTATCTGGAAGTGTGATAAGACTAAAGGAATCGAATTTGTAGTTCGTCAAACCCTAAGGCGAGAGCAACATTACGAGGTCCATTCCAAATGCAATGTTCCGGACCTTAATAAGGATTTTAAGGTCCAAATTCCATTCAGGAAGGACTGGGAGGATGATGTCCTGATGACTCAAAAAGATGGAGTGTGGAGTTTGGCCGGGAATGTTCTCGTGATTCAATAAATGTCGTAAGGTATTGCGGCTACCTTATTACTCCAGTGCCTTTCAAGCACAGCTGCTACCGATCAGGAAAGCATGCAAGATACTTGAGCAAAATTCATTTTGAAAGTCATTGTTTCGGCAACAACATCCTCTAAACTGACCCAGCAATGACGTAATGAGCTTGATAGTCTGAATGTTGCCCTGGGAGTTACCCTTATTTGTTATCCAGGTTGTAGTGGTATTGAGGGTCATAAACGTGCTGACGGGCTGGGTAGTCAAGGTTCGGCACTTCATACCTCACTAGTGATGAAAATTGACATTTCCCTAGGAACTATGAAGGGAAATGTATATTCGAGTTTCCTCACAGAATCAAATCGTAGGTTGGGCAGTTTATCAAGCTGCACTATATCTAAAATGATATGGCCCACCTATAACAAATCGCAAACCGACAATACGTCATTCCTTCTTTCGTTGTAGTATAATCCCTTGAGCGCGTGTAGATTACAAAAAAAAAATAAAAAAAAAAACAAACAAAAAAACACTGCGCCTTAATGGTTACCTTGTGGTATTCCAGAATAAGTTCTTTTTTTTATTTACTTCGATACAACTAATAAATTTAAAAGGTCTATTTTCTTTCATTGAAGACCCTTGAGTTGATATGAAATTCTGTCAAACGCCTTGCAGAATGCAGAAGTCTGAAAGATCACATCTTACTTTGTGAGTCAAATACCATGTCCAAATAATTCAAAGTATTGCAATCTTTTACTAAATCGTATTGGTTTTCAACAATAAATTTTTAACCTAGAAACATAAATAATTCACTTGGAAAATTTTTAAATTCTTTAATCAAATAAGAAAGAAACATTTATGTTTTCTTCTCAACAATAAAAATCAATAGAAAAGGATGTTCTTAAACTTAAGTGTCCTCAATCTTAAGCTGTTCTTTAAGCTCAAATATTTTACCCACAATAAGCACAACCAAACAAAAATTTAAGGACAAATACTTCAATCCCCAAAGAAGCCATCAAAGGCCAAGTGGAGTGAAAAACCGTTTAGCATTTTAAGAAGTAGTTTAAATTAAAATTAAGAAGAAGAAAAACAAACACTAAGCCAACTGGAGAATGAAAAAGGAAAAAGAAATATCATGAATTCCTCCAGGATATTGATTTTTTCCTCCTATATTTATTTTTTTGAATGATTTTTTTCTACACTATTATATATGTATGTATTTTTTGTGTAGAGCGTGTCTTGAGCCTTTCTTTATAAACTACTTGTGTTCTTAACTTATCTATAGATTTATATATGTATAAGAAAAATTATACAAAAGCAAAAAATAGACAATTCCATCAGGACACGCTTTTCGTTTAGTGCAAATGGCTAAGAACACGTCTCTCACTCACACAATTGTCTTATTGACGGAAAGAAAATCATCAGCACCGTTGTATGTTTTCTAGAAAAGGAACGAAAGAAACTTCATGTCTGTCTTCAAGTTGTTCTGTTCATGTTGAATTGCTGCAATTCCGTTCGCATTTTTATTTCTTCATCCGTTTCTTATCCTGGCCGGCAGATTGTCTTTATATTTTCCTTCAGTGTCCCTTTTTTTATATTTTAATACATTTTGCCATATTTCTAAGAAGAAAAGTTGTACCACAAGAAAGTCTACCGTTCGAAGCCTCCATCCATCCCACCCCATCATCTCCAACCCATATAAGAGCAATAAGGATTTTTTTTATTAAAGTGCAAAAGTGCAGAGGATAGACGTCCATTGTGAATGGGGCAAGTAATTGCATTTTGTGCGGCAAGAGTGTTGTGCAAATAATTTCAGGTCAGTAGTGGAGAAAACACTTTGTGCTTAATTTTTTTCTTATTTCATTCTTCAATTGAAAACATTAAGACATTTCAAGACAAACAGTACGAGTAGTAGAAACGACACACAAAAGTTATAAAAAACACAACAAATTGTTTGATTTTAATCTGATGGAGGTTAGTAGTCTTTAGGTGTTACTTTAAAAAGAAATAAACGGTCAAAGGGTTATCAAAAAAACACAAATATTCACTGAAAGCTCTCACATAAACTGAGCCAATATTGAGTAAGTAGACTTTAACTTCCAAACAAAAAAAACGGACACTGCTGCATCTTGGCGTTAGAGCTTTATTTTGCAGCGATAAGTTAAGTTTAGTTAAATTATTCCACATTCGTGTTGGACGGCTAAAGAAGGAATATCTGTATTTGATAGTACATCCGAAGTTATGCTTAAGGGTAAGCTGATGAGTATTCCTAGGAGCGCAAGGTTTACTACTGACTTGTTTAAAGAGAGAGGAATACTATTTCAATATAGAAGAAATTACTGAAAGCATTATTATTCTGCAGCTTTCATTTCCTGACCTCTATTTTTTTATTCTATGAAAGAAATAAAAATGAATTCTAGAAGCATCTGTCTGAATATGAGAGCTATATTCAAGTTTTCGGCGAATGCAGGCTATATAAAGGGTTATCCATTTTGCGGTTTCAACAAAAGTAAACGTAAATAAAACACATATAAAATATTTTTTTTCGTGATATTTCTTTTTTATTATAAAGTTTGAATGTTGACATTATGTGTGAAACACTACATCATTTAAATGACCACCACGCGAAATTTATCTACATAAACACGGTCTTTCGCGTAGTCCCAAAAAAAAGTCCAGCGGTGTCAAATCGCATGATCTTGGTGGCCATTTGAAATCGCCACGACGAGAAATTACGCGGCCAAGAAATGTCTCTTGCAATAAAGCCATATTCGTCTTAGTTGTGTGGCATGTGGCACCGTCTTGCTGAAACCACATATTCTACAAGTCGTATTCTTCAATAGCAGGCAAAAAAAAAGTCGGTTATCGTATGACCATAACGCTCCGAATTGACGGTGACAGTCGTTCCATCGTCGTCTTCGAAGAAGGTCCAATCACACCTCCGGACCAATGAGCGCCCCAAACAGTAACTCTATGTGGATGTAATGCCCTCTCTTCAATTACTTGAGGATTTTAAGAACCCCAAATAAATACGACAATTTTGTTTATTAACATACCGCCCGAGTGAGAAAATGTGATTCGTCGCTGAAGAAAATTTTGTTCGAAAAATCGCCGTCCACCGCCTGTTGTTCAAGCACCCATTCGACGTATCTACGACGTTGTGAATAGTCAGCTGGCTTCAGTTGTTATGTCAGCTGGACTTTATATGTATGTAGGTGTAGATCCAAATGCAAAATACGCCATAATATGCCGTAAGACAGTCTTAATTCCTGAGAACGACGAGGAGTCGACACATTCGGGTCTTCGGCAACACTTTCATTTACAGCAGCGATATTTTCAGTGGTACGAGCGAAACGATGATGCACATGCCTTACAATATCTGTAACCAATCCAGTTTCTTCAAATTTCTTCACAATTTTGCCAATTGCTTGCGTAGTTGGACGATTATGTAAACCATAATCTCCTCTTAAAGCACGATATATGGATGTGGCAGAATTACCATTTTTGTGGTAGCTTTTAACAATTTTTATGCGTTGTGCCATAGTTAAGCAATCGATTTTCGTAAATGTCAGACTTTCAACTGAAAAAAAAATTGGTCTAACAACTTAGTTTGACAGATGTCGAATTCTAGCCCTATGCTTTTGAAACCGCAAAATGGATAACCCATTAGACTTACAGTCAAATTATTAGATTAAATTAGATTAGAAGATTACCTACAGCATTTCTTACAATATCGAATTGGTGATCATTCCACAATTTTTTTTTTCCATAAACATAACGACAACTGAAGACTGTTCAACTTCTTCAAATCGATGCAAGCATGATGTTAGTTCCAGTTAAATGAAAGAGGACACAATTGAGTTTTTGAACCATTAAATTATAGGCGGTTTTTCAAGTTTTATGCTGTCGAGATCAGAGTTTGATGAGCTTATAATAGCACCGAAAAATTAGGAGTTGAATCTGAACACGACTAAAGCTGAGAGTACAGTCGTCAGCAAAACAATTTAGTGGATTCTAAATTAAAGATAAGAGATTGTTTATAAAAATGTGAAAGAGTTCTGGGGAAAATAACGGAGCTTTGGAATATCAGACTTGGTTTTAAGTACGACTTGTATTCAATAGTTCGAAGCTTGTTTCTTATAAAATGAAGGAAAGATTCATCAGAAGCTAAATGTATTCATTTGGGAGACGAAACCTTTTTGACAAGGTTCAAGTATAGATAGATAGATAGATAGATAGATTCTTTATTCTTTCTTTAAAATTTTTACAAATACAGTGTTAAAATTCTTGAATAATATTGTAAAGACATGACATGAGATGTCGTCTGCCTGAGGGGCATTTTTGTTTTTAAATTATGAAGAAGTAATTTTAATTTTTTTTTGTTTGTCTTATAAAGTAACGATAAGATACGAATTATAAACGAGTTTTTTCTTTCATTATTTTTTTTTTACAATATAGGCAAGAGATTAATTTTTTTTTTTTTTTTTTTTTTTTTTTTATTTAAAAGACTTAGTTTAGTTAATACAAATTGTACGGACTTTTAGATTAGTTAAATCAAAATATAAATTAAAGTGATTTTATGTTTAGTTAGAACAAAATTTTTGGCTTTCAGTTTATTTAAAACATATTTTAAGGACTTTTAGATTAGTTAAATCAGAATATAAAATTTTTAAATAATTTAGCAAAATGACTTTTAGTTTAGTTAAAACAAAATAATAAAGCTTCTTAGTTCGATAAACAGCTTCTAATGTGACTTGGATCAAAAACTTCCTTCCATTATTCGAGCTCTATAAGTTATCGCTTCTTTGCAGAACTCATAAAGATGCATCCAGTTTGCACCATTCAAATAGCTTGTTACCTCGCCTACATCCAGATAATTTTTTTGGAAATGAACAAGTCTGATTTCCGTCAGCATTGGGCAAACACCAATGAAGTGGATTACATCCTCTCTTTCATGCAGGTTACAGAGAGTGCAGCTATCGATGATTTCATTCCGGTGGGGCCTAAAGTTAAGTCTAATCATATCAAATGCCTTTGAAATACCAAGAGTAATAATATTACTTGGAAAACAAATATTAAAAATATATATTTTGTTGCCTACTTATCAAGATATGAACGGTCAAAATCGATTGATGGATGGGTCCGATTTAAATCGATTAAAAACCTCTACAAAATTAAAATTTAGCTCAGAAAATTCGAATTTACGAACAAACTGCTGAGATATAGTCTCTATTTTTCAATCTGAATACGGGTCTTATCTTAAATCTTATCTTACATCTTGGTAAGGAACCAATAGACTCTTCTATAAGGAAAAAAGTTTCACCCCATGATATCAAATAAGCTCTCAAGTACTATGGGGAAGGCATAATGCTTTCTAGCAGCGTTAAATGAATTGCGAACTGCAATTTAATTCAATTGAACTGACAAAAGGCAGGTAAATTTCCAATGTTTTACAAATGACAAAAAACGCTTAATAATTTCGAAAGACTGTAGTATTGATATTGATTCGCTGAATATGGTCATTCCAAGTATTTCTCGCTTATTTGTACTTCTTCTTAACTGCATTAGAGTCTATGTCACTTTCGATAAAGCGGAGTAATCAGTTAAAATTCCTGAAGTATTCATTGTGAAACAAATATTGTAGTGTATTTTTTCTTTAATCACCTTTTGCTGGTACACCAAATTCCTAGGTATGGCACAATAGTCTGAACTGATTAAAAGGGATTATACAATTTATAGGATTCAGGAATTCCAGTTGGCTTGTCGCACAGATGAGTGAATTCGATTAGCTCAGGAAAGAACTCAAGCTACCTTCTTTCCGTTGTTGTACAATTTTTTCAAAAAATTTCTTCAAAAGAATTTTCCATTCCGAAATTGAAATTTGGAAAAATTCAATTTGGAAGGACGTATGAAAATTCTGCACAGGCAAATGTTCTTCTTGGAAAAGCAACCCTTGATCACATCGTATGAAAAAGTCTCGTTTTATGAGATCATCCTTAGATCGAATGTCATTTCCACGTATCACATAATCACAATGACTCTCTCTCAAAAAATTAATTCCCCCAGAAATTGTCACAGGGGTATTAAAAAGTCGGATAGGGCATCTACGCCATTAAAAATGCCACCACTTAAATGTAATAAACAACAACAAGTTTAACGACATGCCAGTGAATTCTTAAAAAAATTATTGTTAAATAAATTCATACAAACATAAAAATCTATCAATCTCTCTTAGTTTTATATCGAAACAAAAAAGCCTATAAACACCCAATCGCAGCCACTCTAGGGCTCTATGACACGTTCCTTGAGACATATTGAGTGTCGACAGAGCAAAGAAATTAATGACACTAATAAACTTCTTCACGTCCACGTCGTCCCCGCATTTTTATGTGCACAAATTATTGCCATTCTATCGTCATACATCATTCGAAAGAGAAAGAAAGGAAACCTTGCCTATTTTTTTTTTTTGTTTTTTTTTTTTCAGGGAATAAACGAAAATCAATTGACTACGATAAAGAATCCATTGAATTTATACAAACATATATCACTAGAGGAGTCTACGCGACCAACGAAATCTATTAATTATCAACAAAAAAAAAAACAAAAATGGAAACATAAATTCGTGACTTGTTCTTATCCGCTCCATTGAGCATTTGCATCATCAAACGATTGCCCAAATCGTGCTTCTGTCAGCACCCAATACAACCGCGCGCCGCCGTCCAACAGAAATGTTGTCGTTTGGAGGACACGACTTCTCCTGCCTGACTGCCTCCACACATACACACACTAACACTACCACCACACTATTCCGGAAAGCAACAGAGAAATCGAATTAAATAAACAAATTCAAATCGTGAGCGAACTTCTGAATCAAGCTGGCAAGTGCTCCTGGCTGTATGGCCGGGTTGGGTTGCCTGCGATTGGGTTTTTTTTTATTTGGTTTGGGTATATAGAGCTCAAATTCTCAAAGCCACTTGGGTAGCTATGGAGCCGCTTCATACCCTGCCGCCAGATTCAATAAACATTTTATCACGATTTAAATAAAACAACTTGTACATGGGTTTTGCTTCTGATGCTTGCTTCTATACATGTTCAGCGTCTCCCAATCCTTGGGCCTGCTATAACGTAATCGATTGGGAATTCCTTCGCATATAAGCAGAGGATGAGGATAATTCTAACCTAACTCTAGGCGAAAACGCGACATTGTATAAAAAAAAGTCTACTATATATATATATATGTGTGTATATGTGCACGACCGTGCGCGGCACTCTCGCTCGATGTGAATGCGATTTTCGTCCTTTTTTTTTGTTTGGTTCTCCAGGCGGCAAATAGAATAAATTTTGAATGTGAAGCAATGGCAAAACTCTTAAACACTTTGCTGTTTTGAAATTTTTCATTCCACACAACCAGCAACCCCGCATCATACCCTTGAATCTTGAAATGAATCGAAATAATTTTTATTCGCAGCACGTGATTGGTAAAAAACGAGGACGTGGTGGAAAATTCTTCTTAATTCTTTGACAATATTTGGCAGCTTTTTGAAAGGCTCAAAAATTGTATTTCTTCGAAAATGAATCAGAATTAAATTTCCTAGTCCTTTTAAGTGAAATAAATATATAGATATGTTGTCCCGGCGATAAGTCCTGGTTGCACGTAATTGCTCTTGTGTGTCAAATGCCTTAATACGATGTACTTGAATGAAAATAATGACACATCGCCTAAATGGGAGACCAAACTGTTCAGAAATCGGTACTTCAAGATTTCCGGTGTCATCGTCATTTAATAAAAGATCTGTGTGTATATACCTCTCACCAAATATGAATACAAAAGGGTAACGTGTCGTCGCGTCAGCGTCCACAAAAAAATATTGGTCACCGCTTTGCAAATGCAGAATCAAACAAATATTTTGAGTGAATTCAATTTTTCTATTCACATCACATAGCTTACCAATTAATTTCAAGGCCGACGAGAGCAATGACCCCGAAATTCCACGTCCCTGATGGCATGGATATACATATTTGGTCAATCAATCTCCTTAATATGAAAATGTCAAATTACAGTAACATTTGACACCATTTGCAAAAGTTGTGGCATATTCATATTAGTTGTGTTTGTTTTCTTGTTTGTTGTAAGATAAGCAAAAACAGTCAAATTCCGAGAGAGAGGAAAATTGTGCTAATTACACAACAACAAGGTAAACAAAAACAAATTTAACACATAGCTATGTGTTTAAAACGTCAAACGTGACAATCCAGTGACAAAGACGCCAACAAAAATGACAAACTAAATTTGATAGCTTGGTACTTTGACAGTTACATGCTAAAAAAAGTGTTGTAATTTGTTCCATGTAGCAAAAATTTATTGTCTGCACTTTGACAGCATTAGTAGTAAATTTATCTGTATTTATACATCACAATAGATTATTTAATTATTATTAGTAATTAATAATAATATTATTAAGGCCGGAAGTTAACGAGCTCTCTTAGTTTCATAAAGCTTATATGTCAATTATCGAATATTTTTAAGTTGAGTGTAAATACAGATAATTATTTGTCAAACCAATTGGCAGATTAACAACTGTCACTGTTATTTTCTCCGATATTTGCAAATCGATCATAGTGACACATAGACGTTTCAACGGTGCCATGAAATAAAGTCCAATGCAATAAAGTCCAAACCCAAATTTTGGAATTTATTGCACTATAGATAGTGTAATAATGTCCAAAACGATTTTGGACTTTATTGCACTTTCGCTCGGCGCGAAAACCCGGTAGCATGCTACCCGACAACCCACCTGCTTGGTCCAATATAGGATTTGGGATGGGTACAAGTTTGGGTATGTGCACATTTTTTTTGAGCTTTTTAAAAAGAAATCTACAAATCCAAAAAAAAAATTGCATATACCCAAACTTGTACCCACACCAAATTCTATATTGGAAAAGTAGGGTGGTTGCAGGGGGCCAGGATGTACACCCTTAGGCGCCGAGCTTTTTGTACGCAGTGAACCTAATTGCAAAAAACACTTCACACAAGCACCAAAAGTCCCAAATATTTTTTCGAGGTGGGACATAAGGCCCAAATTAGTTTTTGGGACTTATGTTCCACCGAGGTGAGACATAAGTCCCAAAATTCTTATTTGGAACTTATGTCCCTCCACCGTTTTCTATTAGTTGTTTTTCAAATGACTAACCTAATGATCTTCAACTAACGCTATTGCTTATTATTCAACCCAATTAAAAACGGTAAATAGAGAGATTTTTTTTTACTTTCAACTTAAGCAAAGCCCATACTTAATATTTTGTCTGCTTGGATGTTATTACATTTTGTATTTGGACTTCATTCCACTATGGATAGTGCAATAAAGTCCAAAAATTGGTTTGACTTTATTGCATTGGGCTTTCTTTCATGGCACCTTTTCAACAACGTTGCAAAATTTTAGAAAATATATTGTAATATTTGGACGTATTGGTCGGTTTTTTACTTCATTTGTTTTATACAAAATTTCTGTGACTGACAGATATCGTTAATATTTAATGACTTTGAATGCCCAACAACAACTTGAGTATGCTACCACCAAGTTTTTTGTCAATTCTTTTTGGCTGGAATTATAGCTATTTCACGACTTGCCAAGGTCGATCATCAGATTCCTTTGCTCTAGTGGTGCTGGTCTACATTTTCATTTTAATTGAAAAAACTTCTGGTGCCTTCATCGTGTATTGAACCATGATCAGCCGCTTAGTAGCCAACACTTCAATTAAAATGAAAAAGTAGACCAGCACCACTAGAGCAAAGGAATCTGATGATCGACCTTGGCAAGTCGTGAAATAGCTATAATTCGGGCCAAAAATAATTGAGAAAAAACTTGGTGGTAGCACACTCAAGTTGTTGTTGGGCATTCAAAGTCATTAAATGATACCAAAATGTGCTTTAAAAGCAAGTATGTAATCATACAAAAACTGGGTATCGTTAATAACAATATGTTATTTTACAATATCGAAGATTGACTATACTTTAAACAAAATCGTTAGACCGGTTTTCGAGATAAATAAACTTTTTATAACGACTATATGGCAAGCACCGTTATATTTGAGTAAAAAAAAAAAACAAAAAATGTCTCCCCTAGAGAATCTCCAAAGAGGCTTAAGAATTCAATTTTTCATCTTCCGTATCTTGTCTATCATTGCCATGTAGAATTTTATCAAAATCTCTATAGTTGTAAAACTTGCCCTATAGAACCTTTACCGCAAGCTAAAAATGAACGATTAACTTCTTAGCGCAGCAGACGTAGATTTGATAATTGAGTTAATGATGAAGAATAAGTGACGAGAAAGCTGTTTTCCAGTTAAGGATTACGAGTAACTTACCAGTATCTTTTCAGATTGAAATTGAGATGGCGACACTATCGAAATCGATCTATAAATTTCTGAATCATCTTTCAAAACATCTACTGTTTAGTCTACTCTACGATTTTATTGACATGATAACATGGTCTTAACCCTGAAACTAGGATCAGCAAGATCAGAAATCTGACGATTTCTTCGAAAATCAACATTAGTCCTTCTGCGATGACAAAGGTATATGCCTGCACCCTTCTGACTTGGTGTGTGCAAACCTATTTTAAAATATTTGCTAACTCCGAACTTTCTCTGGAGCCAAATCAAATGATGTGTACATTACATTCCAGTCGTAAAAATTCAGACACTTTAAAAAAAATATAGGAACACTTAAAAGTCAGAGACTGACATACAATTGCAAAGGTAGTTATTTGTTTGCTTTGAACGCCAGTCTTCAAAAAAAAAAATAAAGACACAAGTGCGAGCTCACACTAAAAGCATAGCTATATAACTTGATCCTTAAAATGCTTGTTGACCATTGCATTTGCACCCCATTTTTATCATATAGGTGGTACCTCTTTGAGATATATTTTATACGATAGTACCAAACACGAGTTAGATAATCTTCAATCTAAAAGATGCAGAAAGTTCTCAGGAAATACCAACAAACATTTTACATTCATATAGATGCGGTATAGGTGTTTGCACCTGTTAAAAGTTTTTTTTTACAAATAGCCACAGAAAAACATTTCAACACAAGAAGCGTTCTCAGGACGAAGGATATACAAACAGAAGACGAAGTACCAGCAAACCAAACCAAACCAATTCAGGATCTATTTCTTGAAATTTTCCAAACTTGAATTGATTTGAACTCTTGGGAACTCAATAGATAGAAAGGGAGCGGGGGAGATAGAGTGATGAATTGAGTGTGTATTAAGTATGCTATATGTCGTCCTATATCTTTGAGCATACACAATACATATATAATACCTATATTTTTTTTTAAAAGTCGTTCTTGTGTAGATGTGAAACTTTTCAAATATCCGTTTCCGTAAGAAGCAAAAAGAGTTCATTTTAACTCGCCTCCTAACACTCGGATTCCTCTTATCCTTTAACTTAAGAGATTCTCATGCACTCGTTCTATATACGGAGTCTCGGGTCCCGACGACGCACGGTTTGTATACCAATCCTATAAAAATAGATCCTAGTGGACATGGAACATTTATCCATGCACACCCAATCACACAAACAAATATTAACTGATGGAGAAAGCCCGCATATGTTTGCAATTCGAGTTAAAGTTTGTTTTTGTTTTGGCAGGAGCCAGAGTTGTAGAAGAGAGATGTCCTTTGGAAAGTTTTTCTTTCTCAGGATATTTTGTCTTCTTGGACTTGGACTTGGACACTTTTCTTTCGATTTGCTTTATTTTCAATTATTTTTTTTTTGTTTTTCCTTTTTTTTTGTACCGAACGAACTGAGTGGGGGGAGGGGGCGAGAGTTGGTAAATCCTTGTGTGTGAGTTGAGGCATATTATTGGTAAAGAGCAGTTGTATACATACATGTATATATATTACTTTTTGTGTGACTTTTATTTGCTTAAAGTTCACATGAAAACCGGTGGACAGGATAAAGCTTGGCAAGGATATAGAAACGAGGAGGATTTTCTTCGTTTTCAATTTGGTTTTGTACGACTACAATCCCAAAGGCCAACACAAAGTGGTTAAAGTTTAAGTGGAGTGGGAGGTGGGAGCAGGGTATTCGGGGGTAGTTTTGTGATTTGCGGTAGTAAAATACGATTCCATTAGAGGATACTTATGGGAATGTGATTGGATGGGAATTCGGAGGAACCAGCTGAAGGGTGACCATAATGTGGTGTAATGAAATAATGGCTTCGAGCTATAAAATGGGCTCTGATAGTGATATTTTCTTAATGAGGCTTGCCATCAGAGAATTGGTTTATAAACAAGGAGTGTGGAAAGTTTATGGATTTCCTGAGAGCGAGATGGCCCATAAAATATACTAAAGTACTTAAACTGTCAACACTGTTATTTGAAGAGAATTTTAAAATTTATAAACATTTAAGATTTCTTTTGTTCTTACTTACCTCACATATTGACTGGCTGATGTTTTGTAGATTCAGTCGAAAAACTCGATCCCTGTTAAATGTAGAAAAAATAAATATTTTAAAAACGTAAATAATGCTTGGGAAAAATATAAAAAAATGCTACTCAAAGTTTAATCTATAGAATGTTATGCATTTTTGTTTTAAATTAAACAATCACCATGAAGACTATTCAGATAAGAGCGACCATAACAATCTAATGAATTAATGAATATTAGTCCACTATTTTGACATTTCTTTCACGTTGTTTTTCTTATTCGTTGTGAACAAAGTTTTGTAATTTTTTAAATCCTTTAATTTGGAGATTATTAGCGCTGGAACAATTCTTTGGTTAAATGTGGATGCTATGTGGAACATATCATCGAAAGCTTGACAGTTCGTAACAATCAGATTGCAATTCTGATCTCAAATTTATTTTGTTTCCAGAATTGGAGAATTGCATATAAAGGGATATTCACTATCTGGTGTAAAAAGTCTTGTAAAATAGTAAAATTTTATTATTTTTACAATAGACTGTGAACACACTTTAACTAATCTGTAGCAACACTGAAGCAAATGTCAAAATCGGTTTCACATTTGTTCTGAAATAATGGGTTATCCATTTTGCGGTTTCAAAAGTATAGGGCTGGAATTCGACATCTGTCAAACTGTTAAACCAATTTTTTTTTTCAGTTGAAAGTCTGACATTAAATTGTTAAGACCTACTACAAAAATGGTGATTCTGCCACAGCCACATATCGTGCTTTAAGAGGAGATTATGGTTTACATAATCGTCCAACTATGCAAGCAATTGGCAAAATTGTGAAGAAATTTGAAGAGACTGGATTGGCTACAGATATTGTAAGGCCTGTGCATCATCGTGTCGCTCGCACCACTGAAAATATCGCTGCTGTAAGTGAAAGTGTTGCCGAATACCCGAAAGTGTCGATTACTCGTCGTTCTCCGGAATTAGGACTGTCTTACGGCACATTATGGCGTATTTTGCATTTGGATCTACGTCTACCTCACACAACAACTGTAGCCAGATGATTATTCACAACGTTGTAGATAAGGCGAATGGGTGCTTGAACAACAGGCGGTGGACGGCGATTTTTCGAACAAAATTTTCTTCAGCAACCAAGAACATTTCTCACTCAGTCGGTATGTTAATAAACAAAATTGTCGTATTTGGGGTTCTGAGAATCCTCAAGTAATTGAAGAGAGGCCATTACATCCACAAAAAGTTACTGTTTGGGGCGCTCATTGGTCCGGAGGTGTAATTGGACCTTACTTCTTCGAAAACGACGATGGAACGACTGTCACCGTCAATTCGGAGCGTTATGGTCATATGATAACCGACTTTTTTTTGCCTGCTATTGAAGAATACGACTTGTAGAATATGTGGTTTCAACAAGACGGTGCCACATGCCACACAACTCGAGCGAATATGGCTTTATTGCAAGAGACATTTCCTGGCCGCGTAATTTATTTTCGTGGCGATATCAACTGGCCACCAAGATCATGCGATTTGACACCGCTGGACTCTTTTTCGTGGGGCTACGCGAAAGACCGTATTTATGCAGATAAACTTTTCTTGAGCATTTGAAAACCAACATTTGTCAAGTTATGGCTGAGATACCGCCCAATATGTGTCAAAAAGTGGTCGAAAATTACCTCAAAAGAAGCGATGCTTGCAACAATTCGCGTGGTGGTCATTTAAATAATGTAGTTTTTCACACATAATGTCAACGTTCAAGCTTTATAATAAAAAAGAAATATCATGAAAAAAAATATTTTATGTGTGTTTTATTTATGTTTACTTTTGATAACCCATAGTTTAAATTAAAAAAAAAAATTTTACACTCTTGTATTTTTCTGTTACAATAGGGTCCGAGTATATTAAAAGTGTAAAAGTGTAAGACTTTGACATTCAGTATATTTTGCTGTTGTTATGCAAAAAAAATGCACTTTTGCAATGATACAATACCAGTTACATCGGATCCTGAATACCTCTACAGTATTGTGACATAATTTTTCAAATGGCGTCATATGTCATTGTGACATTTGGCGTTTAGGTATGTAGACGTATGAACTATGCGAAATCATTGTTACAGTAGGTATTTGGCGGATAAAAGAAACGCTCAAAACATATAAGGAAAACTCGCTTATAAGAAACGCATTGGGAAACACCGTGCCTTTTTCTTTTGAAATTAATCGTTTATAAGAAGCTCGCATATAAGAAAAACACTGTTATAAAAAAGTCTTTCTTACAAGAATCTATTCCTAGAACAAAAAGTACCTTTATTAGAAATTTACTTTGTCAGAAAAACCTGTGCAAAAACCTTTTGAATATGTATCTTTGTGTTAAGACCTTCATTACAAGTTCCCACATTCCAAAGAAATGACAGCTGCAAATTAGAAGAGCCGAGAATATTTTGACCACAGATGAGCGATACAAAGATGGGACATTTCGGCAACTATTTGTATTTGCCTACAAGCTATTACCTTTATGAAGCTGATATTTTTGCATCTGTGTGTAGTTTGACTACCCCAGTAGGAAATTCACTCCTCAATGAAAAATGCCTTCGTGAAATCATATATGGCGGCAGTGATCCTATAGGAGAAATTATCATTGATTTCATTCATGAAAGGTAATGCAGCCTGTCACCAGTTTGTCATTTAAGAAGCATGTTCTGCTAAAAACAAGTAAGAAGGTAGATAATATACAACAAACAAAAAAAACTTTAATGCATGAATTAAATACAAAACCGGAGTCAAAGATTTCATCCATAAAAAGATTTTTGACCTTCTACAAAAAAATAAATGATGCGAAAATGTAACCTTTTTTTTTGGTTTTCCCCTCCTTCGATTCGCGCCTATTAACTACCTACTGTTTTTTGTCGGGCGTGATTTCTTTGTTCTGGAATGATTTCATTTATATTTTCTGATCATAGAGGACAGACTAGACGTCAACAAATGTTGTAAGTGTTTTTCAACCAAGAAAAAGAACTTATGAATTTCATGATTCCATGTAACCGTTGATTTCATCACAAATTCTTCATCGAGAAATGATGCACCGACTTAACCCCTAGGCCAAACCCATGATAAATTCATTATAGGATTCCCTAGAAAATTCATTAGTGTTAATTCATTTTATTGATGAAAAAGCTACTTTTTCAGTTGCGATTTTTTGAATATTTCCCACTTGGACACCACATATTGTTCGTAGAGTTCACAATTATTCATGGAGAGAAAGTCAAATTTACAAATACAACAATGTAAATATTAACAATATTTCAAGGAGCGATGTTCTGAGACTAGAGCTGGTTGTTGTCTCAGATTTTATATCCAGGGATGGCAGCTGAACTAATGTGGAGAAAATTACCGTTTCTTATTAATTTATGTCCCTTATAATTCGCATTATTTTATTTATTTCGTTGTCATATTTTATGGGTATGCTTGTTTCCTCAATCACATGTTGTTAGTGTTATGCCTAAACAGCATGTAATGAGCAAAGCAGCAACTTATTTTATGACAATTTTTACAATTGGTTTTTAATGGGATATAAGAAGACATAGACAACGGCAGGAATCGAACATGTGACCACGAGGTTGACAGGCGAGCACACAACTATCGCGCCACGGACACCCACAATATTTAACTTCATTTTATTTATTTGAAGAGAAGACTTATTTATTTTATTTTTTTTACTTGTTGCAGAAGAGTATATAATTTTTTTTACTTTGTTACTAGGTTATTATCTTAACAACTATTATAGATGAAGTTTTTATATGAATATACATTCATTATGCATATAAAGTTTGTATGACCTACTTCGTTTTCATGAAATTTTATAGGTATGTACGTACAAAATCATTTCTTTTGCCCATAGTTTTTTTTAAAGGAAATTTTGTTTCTTATATCTGATGTTTTGTAATTTTTTAAGATATAAGAAAGAATTTTCTTGGATTTTCAGCGTTTCTTATATCCGTGTTGTACTGTACTGTTTTTAAGTCAAGTGAATTGTCTTATCATTTTTATCGATAATCAAACGTTAAGTGCAAAAAAGTTAGTTGTGTGTGGCAATGGCGCAGTGGATAAAGTGCTTGATTGCTAACTTAGACGTGTGGGTTCGATCCCCACGCTAGGCGCATTCTTTTCTATACCTCCAATTTTAATTGGATGCCGCCCGTGGGTTAAAATGAGACAGTCAATACCTGGTTCTCAAATCCACTATGCCAAACAAGTGCCGTGTAATTCAGGTTTGCATTTAAAATACCTTAAGTCTTACAGGCATATAGTTAAACTTAAGAAAAAAAAGTTAAATCATGCGTGTATATTTTTCATTCGCAAGCTGCTGAATTCGATAGAGACCATTGTTGGTTTCAGTCAGAGGGATATACCATTAAACAAGGGCATCAATAGATATTCTAAAACAACACTCTGCTGAATATATGTGAGACCTCCCGTCTTGGTGATTTGAACATCCGGGAAGGCTTTTCCAGAATTGCAATATTTTTACATATATATTACCAAATTGGAGGACGCTAGATATTTTGTGAGCAACTTGTTGTGCATCTACTCAAGTTTTTCGATTTTCAAGGATTTTTCGAGCCCATCGAAATAAGCGTTTGCATCTGCGATGACTTCTTTTTTCGACCCAAATCTTTTACTTTCGAGGTATTTCTTCTTTTGTTCTTATTCAAGAAATATTCGCAATGGGCTAAATTTAGGGAATATGCTCAATGAGCGAAGTGTTCGTAGCATAAGTCATGCAGTTATGCCAATGCGATTATGCGAACTTGTGCACCGGTGGGTTTTGCTGATGAAAAAGAACTTTTTTCAGCTTCGATTCACCAGGAGAATTTTGAAGTTGTCAAATGAATGCCTTTATTGTCGATTGTGAACAAATCGCAAAAAGCTTTTTTATTTCCAAATATTTATGTAAAATTGAAATCACTGTGTCATGTGATAATCCTTTCACTCGCCGATCGAACTTAATTGGACGACACAATTTTTGTTAATTTTCATGGGCTTATTGACCCACCTAAGAATTTGCTTCCTGCCAGCATTGCGCTCTTTCAGATTGATCCATCAAATGTTTTTCCAAAAGAGAGTCCCGGCGAATACGTGAACGATGTTACACTCCATTCTCAATCCTATTAAATATTCATTTAAATTGAAAAATGTAATAGGCACAATTTGTTTTATTCGTATTAAGAAACCAAGTATTCTAATTGAAAGACTCTATAACCAAAAACGTCAGAGCTGCCTGGTAGTATCTCATAACTTCCATTTTTCATCCATTAGTTTCTGATCGAAAACAAACAACTCAAAATCTCTTCCTAATCCACTTATCCAAAGCAAGAATAATATTGATTAAACAAAAATTCGCTCTCCTAGATAATTTCTGTAAGCCGAAGCGTCAATCGAAAATAAAGTTCAGATCAAAAAAAAAAAACAAGTCTGTGCTTTGTAAATTATATTACACAGTCGTTAATCACTTCGAAAAGAAAATCCACTCTCTCTCAAAAAAAAAAAAAAAAAAAAACTTATTGAGCATGTACAACTGTCATTTTTCAAAAAGTCAAATCTGTCAAAAAGACGACGAGACTTTTGAAGTTTACCAATAACAAGTAATCGTTGGTGTTGCTTTAGTGACAGAATATTTTTCCCTCAAAAATTGACGATTGAGACGAGATGTAGCAGGAAGAAGGCGAAGGGCGCAATATAAGAGAACTTAACTCAGCCTAATGACATCTTCTAGCAAATGATTGAAAAATGAAAATCATTTTTCATTAAACTTTGCAGCCCCCACACACCGTCTTGATTTGAGTTAATAGTACTTTCGGAACAGATTAATCACCCACCTGCTAGATGAACAACTTCGCCACCAAAATACCATACCATCTTACTCCGGTTTTCTCACAATAAATCATCCTGGAGACATAGCCGCAGCAGCTTCCCTTATTCGCTTCGTTTCGCATCGTAACAAAAAAAAAAAAAAAACAAGGAACACACCAAATGTACGGCTTCAGCTGTCAAATTTTGAAAAATGAACCAAAAATGTTTTCGAAATTACAATAATTGTAAGCGAAAGCTAAAGCCTCCCGTTATATTTGAATCAATCATTTTCTCTCATACTCCGCATATTAAGTTGGAAAGGGGATTTGTTTTAAAGAAGCCCCTGAACCCCCTGAAAGCCTGTACACATAAAGTCGGTGCGGTCTCGAGAGTCGATTCATAACTTTCCAACTCGTTGGCTAATTATAATTCGTCCTCGGGTTCGTCTACATTTTCAGGATGCAGGAGATGAGTGCGAGCGATGGTGGTTCAAGGCTACCGTATGTGTGTATGTGTGTGTAAGTTTGCTAATGCAGTGAGTGGGGAGATTTTAAAAATTCATTTATGAAACCGAAGAAAAAAAAATAAATGGAAGAACAGCACGACTACAACCGACACTACGACGACGCGACGATGAAGAGACCAAGAGGCACATTCTTAAATTGCCATCATTAATCTTCATTCGTGATGCTCTTTAGCCCCAGAGTTACTTCCTCCACACTAATTCATAATTACGAGGAGCAACATTTCAAGTTGGCGGACATTATGTATTGTTCTGTGAATTTTTTTTTTTTTTGTTGAAAAACCGTTTCCGCAAACAAAAAGGATAGAGATTCCACCAGAATGACGACAATTATTCTGTATATGAAATGAGTCTGCACAGAGCCCAGCATTTGTACACAACAAAAGGAAGGTCACTGTAGAGAGTAGAGGTGGTGTTTTTTGAAGGGGTTATAACGGTATAGTATATAGTTCTATATTAAATGAATACGCATAACCATTCTCTTTGTTGTTTGTGTTCAAAGAGTCTCGTCCTTAATGACGATAATTATGATTTGTTCTTAAAGGGTGTTAAGTCGAGTTAAGTATAGTACTTACATAGCACCAACGAACAAAGCATTGTTGGCCTCATCAAAGTGGAAAGTCTTGTAGTAAAGTAGGCCGCAACTGAAGTCTCTCACGTGATCTGCAAAAAAGGAGAAAATAATTTCATTAATTTTTTTTGTGGTGGAAAGGTTTTTTTTAAGAGCTCTAGTCGGTATTTCAAATAATTTTCATTTAGCTAGGTTTTAAATTGAAACAAAGCATTCTCTTGCTTTAATGGCTCTTGTTCTTTGAATTTTTGAAATGAAATAATAGACATTAGAAATACAGATTAGCGAACGGGATGATGACATTTTAACCAAGACATAATCCACAAAGTAAAATCCCCAAATCCAATATCCCCAGCATCAAAATTCCCAAAGAAACAATCCCCGGGCAAAAATCCCCAAAACAAATATGTTCAAGTAATAAATCATGGCATTGGTGATATTTGGTCCGAAAACATAGTCCCCAACAAAAAATCCCCAAAGACATATCCCTAAGTGAAAATGGAGCAAAGACAAAACCCCAAGAGAAAATCTCACAAAAAAAAATCCCCAAGTCAAGTTTAACAATATTTATTCCTTTGCTATAATAATTATCTTCATCCTTCTTTTTCGACAGTGCTTTCTAATCCGTTTTACTTTTATTAAACAAACAAAGAACCTGATTCCGAAATTAAGAAAAACAAAACAGTTTATCATAAAATAAAGCAAAATATAAAAACTGTCAATTCTAAAAAAAAAAAAACATTTTTTGACATTAATCAGGGAACAAACGATAAAGAAAGGCTGGGGTGTGATATCCACTTCAAAAAATTTATTTTACTTGCTGAATTAAAATGTATAGAATACTAACTTTTGGCCCTAAGCCAAAAAAGTACATTGGGGATTACTTGAGATTTTGGAGATTTTTTGAGATTTTGGGAAAAAAGAAAATATATTGCAGATTTTGTCCATAGGGCTTCTTTCCCCATGGGCATTTTGTCTTGTTGGATATTTTTTATTGTTGGGAGGGGGGGGGGGGGGGGGTTTTGTTTCTGGGGTTTCTAAGTGCATCCCGAATAATGCGCTGAAATTGCGTGAATGAAGATGTGCACGGACCCGACACTGGGCATTTGGACGTTCCGTGGGGATTTTGGCATGAAAGATTGATTCGATGGGGATTTTGTCCATATGTGTATTATGTTTGTGGGGATATTAGGCTTTTATTTTTTTGGGGATTTTGTGCGAAGTGGGTTTGGGGGGGGGGGGGTTACGACACCCTTACCGAACACATAAACATGAAATGCGATTTAAGTTGAAACATATTGAGGTTCCTACAATGAATGCTATCAATCAATAACAAATTTGTTTTTGGTATTTCTTGTTTAACGAAAGCTGTTAAAGAAAGTATTAACGTTTAAGTTTCTAAAACGGCAATAAGTTTTCATAGCACAAAAGAATTACCTTCCAATATTATTGAACTTATTAAAATTAGTTACAGAAACCGAAGAAAATGGACTAGAAAGAGCGACCCTTACTACATTTGAGAAGTTAAGGTGCCTAACGCATTTTCATTTTCGGATTCAATCTCAGCTTATAGAAACTGAGCTAGGAATGAAGAACTACAGAGCTTAGATTAAAGTAGTAAGCCGTTTTGGAACATTGTCAAAATAATAAAAAAAAAAAAAAACATCTTCTAGCTCTGAAAATTTGAAACAATGGAATGATTTCCAGTGCAGAAAAAGGGAACGTACTGGGGATAAGCATTTTATAAAAAACATTTGACTACTACTCGTGTTCTCTCTGTAGAATTAGAGTCCTATCAGTAGTCAGGGATTCAAATAATATTATTAACTTAATTACGACATATAACTTTATTGGGTATATATGTTTCTATTTAAGTTGTGAAAGATGTACTTAAAACAAGAACATCTGAGGGCTTTGCTAAAATTACAAATTTATATTTGAACAATTTGCCAAAATCAGGAATCAAATTTCTACAACTTTTACATCAATTTGCTTATGTGTGGAAATCGGCAGTTTCTTAATCCCGCTTTTTATAATCCTCATTTTTACCATTCCGATTATTAAATTCACGCTATTGGAATCAACAAAAGGTGAAAAAAGGACGGCATGTAAGTGTAACCCCCTGCTTGGCCAAATACACGATTTTGGGGTGGGGTTGAGTTTGCGTGTATGCAAAGTGTTTTATGTATAGGAAATATAAATCGAAATACAAAACGGCCTACGTGGGATTAAACGGGATCTTAAAAAGCGGGATTATAATATATCGGGATTTTGAATAAGAGGGACTTCAAATGACGGGATTTAAAGAAAACAGTATTTTAGAAGACGGGATTCGCCAATACGCTCTCGTTTTGAACAAGTATTGAAACAGAAAATTGTCTCTAAAATAATGAGAAATAACATTTTACCATTGGAGCAATATGGTTTTAAGATTCAGCATATTACATTCCATCAAGTTCATCGAATAACGAGATTATATACATATTAAACATAATCTTACAAGAGTAAAAAGTACTACCTTATGTTAAAAAAAGCGTTTGATACAGTTTGGCATTATGCTCTATTACAAAAACCTTTAAGACTAAAGTTTCAATGTTAATCTTATTAAAACCATCAAATCCATTTAAAACAGAAAGAAAGTCCAAGGTTTCAATAAATAATAAATTGTTATCCGATTCATACACATTTTAGCAGGTGGCCTCTAAGTTTCGGTATTAGGTCCGATCTTGTACACTATTTTTACTTATTAGATTCCTTGTTTATAAAATTGCAAATAGATGATTTCTATTGTTGATTCATGTATCTCCTGAGCTTAGCAATGATAATAAGCTTATCGCTCGTCGCTCTCCACTCTCTAAAAATACTATACACACTTTTGAATGAAAGTTTTTAGGTAGCGTTTCCTTCAATTTATTTGTATTTCTTTCTTTTTTAATATTTTCAGAAGTAGAATAACTTTATACCATAAGTCTGTAAATTGTGCAATATATTTTTAAACAAAAATTTCCCCAACAATGCAATACAAAATACAAATAAACACTTTCCCAGCTAGTATCTCGAAATCAACAAAACTCAAAATTCAGAAAACCCTTAATTCGAAATAGATAAAAATTCTATAATCGCCAGGCACTTTTGATATATGCATATGTACCTGCATGACGACCTTACATACCCTAAGCATATCCTTTACATAATACAGCGGAGAATTTATGCGCCAACCTTAAGTCGGCAAGTTAATCGCTATCTACACTAATTCCCGTCTGCTAATGGAAAGCATGCCTCTCAGATGGTTGCATAATTTAAAACATCGTAAGTACTTTTCAGTAAAAACAAGTTTGATGATAGAACATAACAAAACGTGTAACATTTTATTTTGTATTTTGTGTCATTGCAATGGATGACAGCTCTGGATAGTAGTAAATAAACAACCAAAAGGCATCATTAAAACTATTACTATGTGCAATGATGTTAAAAGATATGTATTAATATACCACAACTTGAGTCGTAAATTTATTTTCACCCTTTTTACTGCTAAATATAATTCACATTTACTTATGCTACAAAATATCATGTATCAGGACTCAACCGGACCAGCGAAAAAGCTATAGATATGGCTCGACATCTGTATTAATAGAACGAGTAAGAGTTGTTTCAATCTAAATAATACATCCGATCATCGAGAACGAGCTCTCTCGTCGTTGGTCGTCGAATAATGCAGTGAACCAGTCTCGAGGTTGAGGTCTGACTGACTGGATCTAGAGCTTCAACCCCCAGTGCTAAGGGGTTTCAGTAGAAATAAAATCAAGTAAGCAGGCTTAGTTTATAGCTAATTGTAAATCGTCTGAATAGGGGCCGTACTATCAGCACTTGCAGATCCATCAGAGCTATTTCCTGCTCTTTTGCTTGCCGCCAGTGGTGGCAAATATTCTTCCTAATTTACCTACTAGAAACCAGCACCATGGTCTGTATGTAATTTTATGTTTTTACCATTTTACTTTTAGTCCAGTCGGATTAAACATTTGAAATAGAAAAAAATTAATTCGTACAATTTTCTTTCACAGTTCGTTAGAGGGGTCATAAGAAGTCTAAATCTCGGTTTTCGGGAAAATCACCCTGGAGCTTCAGCCGCCATTTTGAATTCAATGAACATTTTAACTTGGGCAATAACTTCGCCATTTTTGAATTCTGACACAAAAAATAAAAGTAAAACTGGTAGGAATTTTAATTTGATACAACTTTGGTCTTAATATTTTTTTCCAAAAAGGTTACTGTTCGCGAGATATTACTGAAAAACGATTTTGAATTTTCAAAAAAAAAACTTCCCTACTTTCAACACAACATCCACGGTGGTGGGCTAAAGGGTTGCATATGAATAAAAACAGATAACCAATTCTTCATTAAATTAAAAATGGCGACTAAAACTCCAGCAGTATTTTCCCGAAAATCGATTTTTAGACTAATATTAATATTTCATAGTTCCATAGGGGAGTCACAAGCCCCAAACAGATTTTCATTGATATCTCGCGAACGGTAACTTTTTTGAAACAAAATATTAAGATTAAACTTGTAGAAAATTATATTTCCTACAAGTTTTACTTATGTTATTTTTGTCAAAAATCAAAAATGGCAAAGTTATTGCCCAAATTAAAATGTTCATTAAATTCAGAATGGGGCTGAAACTCCAGCAAAATTGAGATTTAGACTTTTGGGTATCGTCTACATTTTGCCCAAAAAATTGTATTAAATATTTTGTTATTAACAGTACTTGCCATACAACCATTTTATTGATTTTCGACTTTCTCATAAACGACTCAAAGGATTTCGATCAAAATTGTTTTACATGAGCTCCTTCAAATTCTAAATAATATCGTATTTCAAAATTTTCGAAAAATAGTTTTTTTTTGGGATTTTTTGAAAAAAAAAAATATTTATTACCATTTTTTTTTTTAGAAAAATTTAGGAAATTTCATATATAAAAAAATAAGTGAAAAAAGACCTTAAAAATGAATTTAGCCGTTTCTTTTAAGAGTATTTAGCATATAATGTGATCAAACATAGGAGCAAGTCCGTGCGATCCAGTCATTAGTTTTATTTTTAAGCGCCTAACGTTAAAAACCAAATACATATATTTATACTATGTTTCCACCGAACTTTAATCTCTTGTAGATTTACTAATCTCAAAAAGTGGTTCCACCGCTCCAAAAGTAGGTTAATTTTGACAACACTGTTTAAAATGCACATATCTTTTCATTTTCTCTTATGATGTAGAAGTGAGACAGGCAGCTTCATCTGTGTCAACCGAAGAGAAAAATTCACTTTCCCGATGAATGTGTTCATTTCGATATGGAAATAGGGTAGTTCGATTGAAGATTTAAATGAGATTTATTTTAAATCTGAGAAGATTAAAATTTGTATGGTAAATCCTCAAGATGTGTAGGAAAGTTAGCTAAATCTACTTAAATCTCGGTTTAGTGGTCGGTGGAAACGTAGTATAAGAATTTGTTCCCATGATTTAATGGTAGACAATACTCGAGAGGCCGCTTCCCGAAAAACCGACTAGAGTGAATCAAAGACTTTCACCGACATTTTCAAAAGAATACAAAAATAATTAGTTAGTTTTCTTAGACATAAAACTCTTTTATAAGGTTAAAAGAGCTTTTTTACTGAAATTTTGAGATTCCATCAGAAATACCTAGGAAGACCAACGGGTGGAAACAAAAAGCACATCACATGATCCCATTGTATCACTCCTCTGTTGCACTTCGAAAGAGTTCAACTGAAACAACTTGTCTGCCTATGTACTTTATTACAGTATTCCCCTATAATATTAAAAAAAATGTATTTTTCTTCTAAAATAAACAATTGACAGAAACGCCTTAATTTGCTGAAGATTGATTCACAGATGGTGTCACAGCAAAAGCCTGTTCGATGTATCCCTTATTGACGTAAGTATGAAAACCCCAATAATTATGAAAAAACCGACCTTAAGGTCAACAGCTTTAAAAAAAGCCAACTTCCTTAAATATCAAACTATCCATGTGCTAGGGAACAACAGTTGTCAATATTTTAGAAGAAAGTCGAAAAAGCTGAAATTAAATCCACAAGGAAAGGATAGAAGAACTTTAAAATAATAGAATGAGATGACAAAAACTGGGGATAGGGTAAGAGAGAGAGAGAGAGAGAGAGAGAGAGAGAGAGAGAGAGAGAGAGAGAGAGAGAAATAAAACTTTACAGTGACACTGATGATGAAGACAGAAGACCCCTGAATCAAGTTTATTAAGACAAATGGTTGCTGATGGCTTTGTAAGATGCTGTTCCTTCCGTTGACATTTTTTCCTGATGCTTCATGCTTCTCCTACACGAAATCTCCTATTTGGGATATTGTTCTTATTTCTTTCTTTTTTTTGTACGTTCAACTCTACTTTACACTTATACCCTTCTACGAAAGGGAATGTCAAAGAAGCAAAGGACGCGTAAGAGGTTGTGACTTTTCATTTGTTAAACAAAAAAAATTTGAGTCAGAGAATCAAGCTGGAGATGATGGCGTCAGCCAGCAGGAGTTCAGCGGTGATGAGATGTTTGTGCCTTTTGGCTTGTGTGCCATACGACGCACGACGACGGGCTACTTCTGTCAGATTTGTTTCTACTTTAATTTACTTCAAAATAGAATTTAACCTATGTCACATTTCTCTCGTACAAATTAGTTTTACTTATTTTTGCGTTTCGTCCTTTTTCTTCATGCAGTCTCCCTTGTAAGTTAGTGTCCCTACCATGAGCACTGGTTCTGGTTCTTGATGTACTAGCCACCAGAGACCAGAGGAGTTGGGATTCTTTTTTTTTCATAAGATTTTTGTTATTTTATTTTTTTCCTTGCTCCATCTTCTGCTTCTCTGTTTGGCAGAGAAGAAGGATTCGTGACAGTTGACAAATGAGAGTCATTAGGGATGATTCACGTTTTATCTTTGAATTAACTTTAAAATTTGATTAAACCCAAGTAAATTCGAGTTGAGTCCTTGGGATACATTTGTTTTGTGGAGCTATAGGAGGTAGCTGTACCTATTTAACCCACCTATTCTACATCAGCTACTCTTGACTGATGGTGAC
This sequence comes from Philhelius pedissequus, assembly GCA_910595825.1. Lineage (NCBI taxonomy): Eukaryota > Metazoa > Arthropoda > Insecta > Diptera > Syrphidae > Philhelius > Philhelius pedissequus. Next base: position 34,499,386 of record OU343160.1, read on the forward strand.
AGAGTCAACAAAAAAAAAAAACGGAAAAGGAAAAAAAGGATACCTATTTGACAAAATTCCATAGAGTCAAAAAGGGATAGAGGATCGAAATTAAATTTAAAGCTGACATTTATCCGAATGAACTTGTTTTCAAACTGGAATATACATCAACTGATTAGGAATCAAATTAGAACCGGAATGGGTAGTTAGTTTTGATTCTTTCAGACAAGCATCTCATTTTCTTTCTTTTTATATATATTGTAATGTTGTTTTAAATTAGATCCTTAAAGTTAATGAATCGTTCTTAATTTTAAATGCTATACTGCTTTAAAGAGAGAAGACACACAAAGGCAGAGAATATCTTCTCATTTTCAGAGTAATATAGACACCTGTTTGATATTACACATTGGCTTATTTTAGTAACATGATGATATTGTTAAAATAAGAGTTTTGTAAGTAAACAGCTATTAGTAATTATTGCTATTAATCACTGTTATCTCAAATTTTCCATATAAAACAAAAAAAAACTTCTAGAATAGTCCTCTTTTAAAATTTCTCTAAGTTAGAAGACTAGTTTTCCTGATACGGTATCAAATTATTCCTCAAAGGCGTAGTACAATTTTGCAACAAAGATTTGGTGAAACGACATGAAGTTAAACAATAATGAAAATAAAATGCACGACTGGATCGCACGTACTTTGCTCCTATGTTCGATCATATTATATGCAAAAGATTCTTGATAGAAACGGCTAAATGTATTTTTAAAGTCGTTTTTTACTTAATTTTTTTATATATAAAAATTCTTAAATTTTTCTAAAAACAATTGGTATGTCCATTTTAAATTTTTAATAATATGAATTTAAAAACAAAATTTCAGAAAAAAACATCTACCCGTTTTCGCAATATTGAACTTTCAAAAAATAAAACTATTTTTCGAAAATTTTGAAATAAGGTATTATTTAGAATTTGAAGGAGCTCATGTATTAAAAAAATTGATCAAAATCCCTTGAGCCGTTTATGAGAAGTCGAAAATCAATAAGATGGTTATATTGCAAAATATTTCAAACAAATTTTTTTACCAAAATGTAGACCATACCCAAAGTAGTACACACACCAATTTTTATCAAAATCGTTAGGATTGTTTTCCAGATTACTAAGATAGTAGAAAAATTTGTATGACAAGTACCGTTATTTTTGGGGCTAAAACAACGATTCAAAAATCTATTTTGGACAATCACCTAAAACGCCAAAGCACCGAGTTTGAACAAAATCGGTCCAGCCGTTAATGCTGTAGATTGTTGTTCAGACAGACAGACATACAGATGGAATTGTGTGACCCTCTTTTTTTGGTGTTCTCCATCATCGTAATCTCAACTTTGATTAAAATATCGATTTCCATTATTTTTCCAAATGCAAACGCAAGTAAAAATAATTATGACGTGACAGCTTGTCGGAAACCAGCACTTACATTTATAACCATTTATGAGCATTGTTTGCTAGAAGAAATGGGAGTAACCAGAAAGTTTCTGAAGAATCTGATAGGTTGAGATAAAAAGCACTAATAATGTGAGGATTTATTAAATTTCTGCAAAAAAAAGCTTAAGCAAATTGTACATGATCTAATTTGGATTGCCACCCAGACCCCTCCGGCATGAAAGCCTTATATTTAGTTATTACACCATCAAAACCATTCATCACTTAGTTCAAGAAGAATTTCTTCACAACTAATACGATGCTCGACAGGGATTCGTGCAAAAAGATACAGTTAACCTTTCTTCTTCGAAGAGTGCTTCTCAACCAAATACTTGAAGAAGTGATCCTACGACTGCTCAAGAAATTTTGCCGTAAAAATGCAATCATTCCCGATATACAGTTCGAATTTATATAAAAGCACACGATGTTGTGTCACTATGTTTGATGCTTTTTGGATGTCGAGACAACATAAAAAAACTGCATGTCTCTTTTCCGTCTTACAGAAAATCTTTCATTCAACTGAACACACAAAAAATCACACTCATTTAATCCCGAAGTTGCACATGGATCTTTTCGTCTTTTACAATCTGATAACATCAAATCAATCTGAACACACAGAATGAGAGCATGTACCTTCTGTATGCAGAACTTAAGACTTACTCATTTAAGGAACATCAATTATTCCACTAGATACTGTCTGGAAATTAAGGACTCAGACAATATTAAGAAACTCCACGAGTAAAGGTGCACGAGAAACGGTGCTTCCAAATGAACCAAATTGCAAGGTGGTTCTGAAAATATATGACGAATTTACAGAAATAATCAATGTGAAGTAATTTAGGATCCACTTGAATGAGTTAATAAGTTAAACCTTCTACTACCCAGATTTTGTCATGGAATTGGGGTATACTTAAAGACGATAGTAAAATTAAAGACCTAAGCCGGGCTATAAATATATGTACTCCTATACTCAATGCTGTCTAGGGAACAATTTTATTTCGACTTCATTTATAATTTATTCACACATAGAATGGTGTATGATGTGACTTCACTTTTATTACGGTTGGTAGGCAATTCCGCCTCAATCGGTTGTCTATTATCTATGTTAATCCCGCAGCCAGCGTTAAGAATCTTTACATCGAGAATCTATTTATTAATGCATTATTCATAGAGTTTTCACATCCTGTCAGTTTTTAAAATACAAATGAATGTTTGTAGGCAGGTAGTGCTTGAACCTAATATGCTTAATGTTAAAAATATATTCATTCAATTCAAATTCAAATTATGCAAAACCCTTTCAAATAAATTTCAATGAAAAACAATTTACAAATCACTAAATTCATCATCAATTTATTTATAAAATTCAGAAGGCAACACGTATCTGCCACTTAGAAGGCAAACTGACAGCTGTCAAAATATTTACTAATCAAAAAAGACGCAGACAAAAATATTTTACTCTGAGCTGCTCACTTCTGTCGAGACTAGAGGGTCTTTAATTCACAAACTCACAAGCACAAAACTCATATAATCCCATATGCAAATTAACCAAAGCAACAACTAACAATGCCATTACTTCGCATAATAGAAGTATGTACATCTATCCATCTTCGACTCAAACAATTCAACATTCAAACCATAATACAGTCAGCCATTTTTTATGTTATACCGTTCAATCCTCTCCTCTCGAAACCCATCATCATCACCAACATCAATCAAATTTGAAAACAAGACAACAAACACTGATTTCCATTTTTCCGAGTTGTGGAAAGTCCTTAAAAAAAATAGATACCATATACATCGAGAATGTTGGTTGTGACATGGAGGACATTATTGCGTGCGCTTCAACCCTGTGTTCCGATATTCCAGCATCTAACCATTTTATAAACTCAAAAATAAACTCCCGCACACTGACAAACATCCCTGTCAGTCAGTTTGTCATGATGTTGCTGTGTATTGTTATAGGCGAGTATGCACAGTCAAATCCCGAGTCAGAGTCAATAAAAGGAACATCACTAGCTTTTAGCCATTTCTGCCTCTTCATATAAAGAGCGCCGCGCCGAGCCACCTTATTGCCCGCGCCTCACCCGTCCAAAGCATCAACATCATCAACCATGAGATATTTTGTAACATATTATTTGATCGTATAATTTAACGGCTTCTGAAATGTCGTTTCTCACAATGTGACACAAAAATTCCAAACAAGGACGACTAACGAAAAAAAAAACGAAACACCGAAACTCTCTCCCACCCTTTTATGATTTGCTGCGAACACAGAACATTATACAGAGTATGAGGATGAAAATAACAACAAAGGATTTTTTTATATTATTTTTTGCTTCTGAATCCCGATGACATTATTTCCAGACAATGAAAACATCCAGGCAATATATAAATAGAATCTTTGATAACTTCATAATAGAAAGACAACAGAAAAGCAAACTTAAGAATTTTAGTCGTCCTTAAGTTGACTTTAGCTAATTTGCATAAAGGTCAATATTTAACCAGGACACACCATTAGCAACAGCAGAAAAATATTCATTGGCATGCAAATCACAAGGATTTTACTCCTATTGTTCTTGCACTACCTTACCTAACACAATCCATCCCAACAATAATAATTATTCGCACAAAAGCATTACGAGTTCGACCGACTTTCCTACCTATAGAAAAAGATATACATAGGTGTCAGTGCCAGTGCTATGTCCTTAACACAATCATTTGTTCAAAGTCGAGTAAGATGGTATATGTACCTATAGAAGTATACTACTATACATCATGTAGAAGTCAAAGGAATTATGTATTATTATTTGCGGCAGAAGGCAGAACATTTAGATGGTGGCTTAATGATAAAAACGGTGCTGACACATTTTTTAATGCGTGTTCTTGTTTTTTTTGTTTAATACCTACTTAAAACGCCAACTCCCCAAATCTAGCCCATAATTAAATGCCAACAAAGGCACAATAATAAGCATCACCAAAAAAGAGGAAAATGTATTTTTCATGGAGGTCAAATTTTTTTAGCTTTTGTTGCTAAGTACTTAATTTTTGTCTCATGGATGTGTAATTAGTGCGAAGATTGCCAATGCTGATGGCTAATGGATGGGGATCTACCCATCTGTCATTAAAAGTCCTCTTATTTGGTGCTTTATTGTTGGTCGAATTTCGAATATAGAACAAAAGGGATAATGACTTGTTTGGCATGGTACTGTTTTTTTGGTATAGAATCTTAAGGAACTTTATTTAAAAAATAATTTCTTCAGGATCTTTAACTGGTCACTATGCTTCCTCGATAGTGATGTTGACTCCACAGCTGATATGATTACAAATATAATTCTTAAGGGGATGAAAGCTTTTATAGCGAACAAAACCAAAAGCATCAAACCAAAAGAAAACTCATGGTTCGATTTGAACTGTAAAGAGGTTATCAGGTTGAGAGAGGTAAGCTTCCGATGTTATAAAGCCAACCCAACTGACGAAAACCGGAATAAGTTCAAACAAGCTAGAAAGACCTGTAATAGTCATATTCAAAGAACCAAATTTCTACATGAGCAAAAATTAAGGCAAAAAATACTACAATGTCCCAAGATAGTACAAATTTTTGGTCATTTGTAAAAAAAGTACCAAATTCCACCTCCTCGTCGGTTCCAACGCTCGTTTCCAATAACACTCCTGTGGTCAGCGCACAAGAAAAAGCAAATTTGCTGGCAGCTCAGTTTGCTGCTAATTCTACGCTTCCACAAAGTGTCATGACTCCTCGTGTAGTTGAGAGCATAAACAGTTTCATGGGACGTATCTTCTTTCGTACTCGTACAGTTGCTAGAGTTCTCAAAGATCTTGACATACACAAATCCGATGGTCCAGATAGTATCTCCCCTATTGTTCTGAAGAGGTGTTTTCTACGCTGGCAAAACTACTGCGCAAGCTTTTCCATCTGTCCTTCTCCACTGGTCTCTTTCCGAGTGGATGGAAAACAGCATTTGTCAAGCCTGTCCCTAAAAAAGGCACATCTTCTTCACCCTCTTATTACCGTCCAATTGCACTTACGTCCCTTCTTTCCAAGTTCATGGAAACGCTGATTAATTATCAGCTCAAGAAACATCTTGAAGAACTAAAGCTCCTTAGTGACCGGCAGTATGGCTTTCGTAGCAATAGGTCCACTGGTGATCTGATGGTATATCTCACCGAACAGTGGCACAAATCTTTACATCGTTTTGGAGAAAGTAAGATTATTGCGCTTAATATTTCAAAAGCATTTGATAGAATTTGGCATCAGGCTTTCTTATCGAAAATGCGTGCATTTGGTATCGAAGAATCCCTTCTTCTTTGGACTAGAAATTACCTTTCGGATCGCTCAATACAAGTTGTATTGGACGGTTTCAAGTCTTATATTCATAAAATAAATGCTGGTGTGCCCCAGTGCTCCGTTCTCTCTCCGACTCTCTTTCTCATTTTTATCAATGATCTCTTGTCTGAAACTTCTAGTCCAATATACTATTTTGCTGACGACAGTACACTCAGCTTTTCATACTCGTTTTTAGATTCTCATCCATGTCCTTCGGATGTGGAACTTGAACGGCAGCATATGATTAGCTCATTAAATTTTGATCTAGACAGCATTTTTCAATGGGGGGAATAAAAAACCGCGTAGAATTTAATGCTTCAAAAACCCAATGCTGTCTTTTGCCGTTAAAGCGGGACCCTCACCCAATGCCGTTGCCCATTAGGGACGCTTGCATCGAGGAAACCGAACAACTTTCAGTTCTCGGTATGTGAATCACTAACCACCTTTTGTGGAATGAACACATAATCGACTTCGCCAAAAATGCTGCAAGATGTTTGGGTTTTCTGAGACGATGCAAGTAATATTTCTCCACTTCTGATCTGGCTGTAATCTACAAAGCTTTCATTCGTCCAAAGCTTGAGTACAATTGTCATATTTGGGCAAGTGCTCCCATAACGCACTTAAGTCTCCTGGACAGAATCCAAAAAAGAGCTTTAAAAATGATAGGTGATGAAACAATAACTAAAACAATTGAGCCTGTCTTGCACCGTCGCAATGTTTCATGCCTTTCATTATTTTATCGGTATTATAATAGACAGTGTTCTAGTGAAATAGCCAGTTGCATTCCTGCCCTTAAACTATTCAACCGTAACACTCGCGCTTCTAGGAATGCCCATCAGTTTACCCTTGAGGCCAACTTCGGACGTACTGTCAAGTATAGAGATTCTTTCTTTAGCCGCACAACACGAATGTGGAATGCTTTACCCGACTAAATTTTTCCCTCCCATTGCGATAATCAGGCATTTAAAACCAATGTATATCGGTATCTCCTGTCTAATCCTATCCCATTTTCCTAATCGCTCGCACTGTGTATAAACATTGTAGGGATATTCTAACCCCTTGAGTGCGCGCATAATAAAAAAAAAAAAAAAGAAACTGCTGAGAATTACATTTGACAGACCTAACAGGTGAACAGGTGTGTGTTGGCATGTCAGTATTTCACAAAAAAAGAGGTATTTATGGAAGTTTACAAAGAAATCGAAGGCAACTCAGATTTCAAAAGACTTGAACTCTTAATCCAATTATTGTTATTTGGGTTTAATATCAGCACAATGTTTTAATTTTTTTTTAATTTCATTTTATTCTTTAAATAATTAACATTCTATTAGCAATTCTGAGTTGAAATTAGCTACAAGATTAGACCGAGCCCTCGAGAAGAAGTGAACCGTGGACAAAATGGTATGAATCTAATTCCAGAATACTGCCAATTCAATGAAAAAAAAGAAAGAATTATTAGTAATCGAAAATATCAATTTTGTTAAGGACACGCAGGTCTAGAGAAAGAAAAATGATAGTAATTGGCTACCAAAGTGACAATGCATATCCAAATCAAAATTATGAGTCTAAAGAATCGACAATATACCTGCCATACAACCACTTTATTGATTTTCGATTTTCGGGTTTCGATACAAAAAATTTATACTGGAGCTCCCTCAAATTCTAAATAATACTGAATTTCAAAATTTTGACATTAGCCATTTTATTTTTAAATTATATTCTTCATTATTAATTAAATTAAATTAAAAATTAATTAAATTAAATTCAATTTTTTTGCTTTACAATACCTACTGTTTAAGCTTTTATAAGTGTCTCTATAAAAAAATCGAACGAAATACAAATAAACTATTTTCCGGGCTATCGAAAACCAAAAAAATGTTTTTTGTAAAGATACTAAAGATAACCATTTCTTCCCAAAAAAAAAACAAATATTCAAAAATAGAAAAAAAGTACCTTTTCCCCTTCATTAGTTAAATTTTTCTTACTTGCTTACGATATATACGTGGATATATACTAAAGGGCAACTTTTGCATTCGTAAAAAAAATGCAACTCGACGTTTTAATCAAAAATAACGAAGAGGAAAACAGCGGGTAAAGGAATTACATCTATCTCTCTGTCTGTGAGCCTGCCTGTCTGTCTTGTTTAGCCTCAAAACTAACGGTACTTGCCATACAATTTTTTCTACCATCTTAATTATCTCGAAAACAGTCTTTAGTATAGTCTATATTTTGGTTAAAATTTTGTTATTAACGGTAGCTGCCATACTCTTTTTTTCGACTTCCTCATAAGCGACTCGACGGATTTTGATCAAACATTTTATACATTAGGTTCTTCGAATTATAAATAATAATTTTGTTTTTTTTTTTTGATATAGCTATTTAATTTTTTAAATTCGATCTTTCTAAAAAGGGTGGACGGTTTTTTTTTTGAGATCATGTTTTTAAATTTATATTGTTAAATACTTAAAATTTCCACAGCAATATTTTTTTAAGAAAAGAATTTGGGAATTTTTGTTTATAAAAAGTTAATTAAAAAACGACTTAAAGAATATATTTCTACTAAGAATCTTGTACTTACGATGTAATTGAATATGAGAGCCAACACGTGCGATCCAGTAGTGCATTTCATTTTATTTGAAATTGGTGTCATTTTATTTTTATGAGACACAAACATTTATTTTTCAACAAAACTTACTTTACAGCCAAAGGTCAGGTAGATATATTGAAACTAAATAGGAAAGTGAAAATTTACATTTTTTAAAAAACTGTAATTTCTTAGCGATTCCAATTTCCGTGAGTTCTTTTATCTTTTTTTTTAAACATATGTCAGTAAAGGTCTTTTAAATTTTTAAATGCCACCTGAATTGCACGGCACTAGAAGGAATAGAAGATTTGTTGACACGGTAGATTTGAGAATTAGGTATTTATATACTTTTTTATTTTAACCCACGAGCGGCATCGAATTAAAATTGGAGGTATTGGAAAGAAAAAGAATTTCTGCCTAGCATGGGGATCGAACCCACACATTTAAGTTAGCAATCAAGCACTATATCCACTGCGCCATTGCCACCCGTTTTGCCAGTAGTAACGGGTGATTTTTTTGCTACTTGGTTTTTGACGTTTATATTTTTGACAGATCACACATGACAAATTCCACGAGCATTTGACATTTCGATTCAGTATTGTTTGCCATTTCATCATGAATAGACTTATGCCTGAACAACGTTTGCAAATTATTGAAATTTATTATCAAAATTCGTGCTCTGTGAAAAATGTGTTTCGCAAGCTACGTCCGTTTTATGGTCGTCATAATCGACCCACCATTTTTTGCTAAATGGATACGTGAATAAGCAGAATTGCCGTATTTGGAGTGAAGAGCAGCCAGAGGCAATTCAGCAGCTACCAATGCATCCCGAAAAATGCACTGTTTGGTGCGGTTTATGGGCAGGCGGCATCATTGGGCCGTACTTCTTCAAGAACGATGAAGGCCGCAGGGTTACGGTCAATGGAGAAAGGTACCGTTCGATGATAACAGATTTTTTTTTGCCGAAAATGCAAGAATTGAACTCGGTCGACATGTGGTTCCAACAGGACGGTGCCACATGCCACACTGCACGCGAAACCATGCATCAATTGAGAGGCGAATTTGGTGAGCAGTTGATCTCACGTTTTGGCGCAGTCAATTGGCCACCAAGATCATGTGATTTGACCCCGTTAGACTATTTTTTGTGGGGCTATGTTAAGTCTATTATCTATGGGGACAAGCCAAACACGATTGCTGCCTTGGAAGCCAACATTGAACGGGTCATTGGTGAGATTCCGGCCGAAATGTGTGAAAAAGTTTGCCAAAATTGGACCTTCAGAATGGACCACCTGAAGCGTAGCCGCGGGCAACATTTAAGTGAAATTATTTTTAAAAAGTAAATGGCAGAAATTGATTTATCGATCCAAATAAAAATTTCATTCACTTTTTACAAGTTTCTGTGTTTTTTTGAATTTTCAAAAACCAAGCTCTTAAAAAATCACCGTTTATAAATGCGCAACATTTTTCCTTTCTATTTTCAGGAGTGTGTATAAGTAACAAAGCAGGACTTATGCCACAGGTATACAACAATTGATCTTGCAAGTTATTAATTGTCATATCGAAAGTGTGACGTATATTAAATTAAAGATTCTTAACTACAAATGGTATGATTGTTCGAATGGTATATCCACGGAAAGATCTGAATTTGCCCTGAAAATTGTCGTTCGAATGAAATTTCTCTTGAGATTTTCACAATCAAATATGTTCCGTTATAAAAGCTTCGACGCATTGACGTTTTGCAACAAACTGATCCAATTTTCGATTTTAAATTATGTGGCGGTAAGTTTAGAAAATCCAAGGATATTTTTCATCAATCGCGTGGTCGAAGGATATTTAAGAATGTAACTTCCCGTATCGTTTTGGTTATGAATGACAAAATTGAAATTAACTGGAATTCAAAATATCACTTGTTTCCGTTAAACTACCAAAAAACAGTAAAATTTCCACTGATTCAAAAATTACCCAAATCCAATTTTACCGGAATGAAATAAAGAGCAGTTGGTTAAACGCACTTTTCACAATTGAAATTTTGGATAGAAAAATTAAACAAAATTCATAAAAATCCCAATGATCAGTTAATAAACTTATAAAATAATGGTTTCGGGTATTTACGGATTTTCTTCCCTTATGCCCTTCCTTGGGCCAATACGAATGCGTCAACTTTTCTTGGTGAAAATTAAATAATAAATTATTATCATTAAATAAAATAGATCTTAGATCGAAAGACATTGGCGCAAAATTTTAAACAACCCATTGTTAGGGGCTTAAATTTTTACTAGTTAGCAATTTCCTAAGTGCTTATTGATTGAATAACTATTTCAAAAATGTTAAACCTTTTCTAAACTAGTAAATTGCTTATTAAGCAGAAAGCTGAGCATTTGTAGGGTTTGAATTTTGATGAACACAATTATTGTTGTTATGCGTTGTGAATTATTTAAATGTTGATGAGAACCCAACATGTACTCTAAAAAGGTATTAGTTATTTCTATTTTCATCATTTTAACTTCATTATTTACAAAAAAAAAAAAAAATAATAATTGTGCACCAGCAGGACTCGAACCTGGGCACCCCGCTTGCAAGGCTGATGTACTATCAGATTCCATATTGGATTTAGCAAATTGCTAAAAGTTAAAGTAGCCGTTCCGTAATTTTAACTTTAGTAAAATGTTAAAATCGTTTAAAATTAGCTCAATCATATGCTTAACTTAGTAAATTGCTAAAAGTGGATTTAACATTGTACTAAATCATTTAAAATTTTGCGCCATTAGTTTTAAGTGATATAGTTTGGCTTAGAGTGCCCATAAAGGGCCAGTAAGTTAGATGTGAGGTATTGATAAGTAGGCTAGTTTTATGAATTTTTGTCTAGCTTTAAGTTAGTTATAAGTCAATGATAAATAAAAATTAATTAAAAAAAAAAAACGAATGCGTCAAGGTCAAAACCGGGAAAATCGAACATACCATTCTCGAGTTTTGAGCTCACATATGTACGGCTTACACACGTATGTATGGCATTTCTTTTATATAATATAGATTTCGATCCACAATCTCATGGGAAAATAATTTCGTGTGTATCTCGAAGGCCTTTCGAATGTTTACTCACATCTGTTTGAAGGAAATTTCAAAAATAAGTCCCGTCCTCGGATTCGACAATCGAAGTGACTGTTTGTCAAAGAAAAAAACATAACCAACTATCCCTTAATTAAAAAAAAAACTAATCGACATCGTTTCGCAAGAAAGAAGTATTTTTTTTTTGGCGAAAAAAACAACAAAAAAATTATAAAGCCACATGAACATATACATATGTACATATATATACCTTATAAGATTTTATTTTGTATTGCTTCAATCTATATATCCAGTAAGTCATGTCCACGAGACCACGAGTAGGTATTCAAAACTCAATTGAAACTTTTAAAAACAAGTTAAAAAAAACACCTATAGATACACCTACCAACACAATCTTTTTACCGCAAAATTTCTACAAAAAAAAAACTATTTTATAATCTGCAATTGCATTCTGGCCACAATACTTTATTCCATAGGTATACCTAACCTATATCTATAAAGAAACTCCAGAACCCAGAGAGGAAGTGTGAATATTTTTTTTTTTTTATTTAATGTTCGCGACCCAATTTCCATGCTATAGTCATCGAACAAAGACCACCAACCGACAGACAGTTCAACCCAAAAACCAATTCCAATCCCATTTATATAGCAAACTTTCTAAAGGACCAACACCAAAAAACAAGCCAAACTTAAAACACTAAAACAAAAGCCATTTAACTTTACCCTCAGTAAAATGTACGGTTATGGTCAATTAAAATGGTTGGAGTATCAAACAAAAATGGTCGCAGAAATATTTCCCCAAGGACTGGCTATATTTTTAAATCTGTATATGTATATGAGGTAGATATTTAATATTATTCTTCCAGGAAAAAAGATGCAAAACAAAAAAAAAGAAAAACGAAATCGTCCCCAATTTGAATAATCCTTCTGGGTGGTCGATGTGGAAGTGGTGAAACGAGAGGAAGACAAAGTAAATGTTCCATTAAATCAAATTGATTTTAATCCCTATCGAAAAACAAAAAAAAAATGAAAAATAAAAGTCATTTGCAAAAAAAAATGAACTTCCAAACAAACGCGATGCGCCCACGTGCAAGCCGACGATAAGGACGAAGTAAATTGTACTTATGCATATGAGGCCATTTTTTCAACATAGTCAACATCAAATCCCAAAGGACTCGTGATGCTGGTGTTGTTTTACGAAGAAAAAAATAATAAATATACAAGCAAACAAAATAAAACGAATGATGCATATTATCCGTTGTTGTTTTTCTTTTTCGCACAGATTTTTTTGTGTTGATTAAACGAAGGATAAGAAGGAGTTTGTCTTAAAATACTTAATGTTATCCATCAAGCACATCAAAAACCTGGCATACTAATCTTAAGTCATAAGCAACCTCATCAGTTAGCATTGTGGCATTTTAATAGGTTTACGCATGCATACATGCAAATCTGACACTATCTCTATCTCTCTCTTTCCAGATGTGATAATATCCGTCAAAGCATTTTGAATAAAAGCACACACTTTCAAATAAATATTCAAAAGCAACAACCACAATAACAAAATCCACATGATAAGGAAACAGGATAAAACAACAGCAATCCCCAGCTAAAAAGGTGAATCCTTCCTTAAATGTCTTTCTGATGTAGGAAACAGCAAACGCATCCTTGGTTTCTTCTTCCGCAATATGGTCGCTCAAGTGGAGTTTTTATAGTACAGGGATGGATTCGTTTCAACAAAAATTTACATATTTTCGGTTCTTGTTATCTTTTTGAAAATGTTGATACGATTGTGAAAAAAAACAGACTTTATAACAAATTTCGATTTGTATTACAACATTTTAACACAAAATAAAAGAAGAGAATACGATTTTTTTTATTATGAAATGTATTCAGATTTTTTGAATTTCATTCCATTCTTCCGGAATTTTACTAGGAAAAAGATGGAATTTGGGATTTTTTCAAATTGATGGGAATTTTCTTCTTTTTAAATGGGATTTTTGTATTGGGAGTCACTGCAACACTGAAAAAGTACAGTCGCACGAAGTTTAGCTTGTATGCGAATGTGAATAATTCAACGAGACTCGGAATGGGAAGAGTGACTAGAGATAGGGACTATAATTTGGATATAATATAGGGATTATGCAAATTTGCTTATTTATGTCGTCATGAAAGGTTATAGAATTGAATTTGTGCAAATTATTAAATCCTCCGATTGAGAAATAGGCTATTCCTCACGGCAGTTTTTTAGGTGCTCTACTTTACAAATCACTCATAACTGATATACGCAACTGGTTCTTGAGATATTTCAATGCAAACTTTTCCACCCAACTACATTTGATTTACGTTGGATGGTGATATCTCCGCAACCAAGCCCAGCAAAAAGCTGCGGTATAACAGGTTTCTTTTTATTTCCGATTTATGGCATCTAAGCATTTTGCATAGGGTTACCAGATTGAAAATGTTGAAAAGGGGGACATAGCGAGTTTTATAGGGCGACAAAGGTTCAAAAAGAATGACAAAATATGTTTTTTGAAAAATACAAGACCCGAACGAAAAAAAAGTGAAGTAGCAAAATTTTTATGTCTTTGACTTTTCACCTGACAAATCATAAAATCTAAATTATTTCGTTTCTATTCCCTATTCTTTAGTATGATATTGAATAATCAGAGGAAACATTTTAATATTTTTTGTTGGATGCGTCCGTGGCGATTGAAAATTAATGGTCTTGTGACAACAATTCGGGACTTGAGGTTTGATTTTCTTTTGCAAGAATGGTGCCATTTTTTTGTTGGCATTTCGTACGACCGCAAGTAAACTGGCCTAAGAAAATAGCCTATCATATAAACTATTTTATAAATTATTCTGTTGGTGATACTTACTCGCAATTTCCGAGTTCATGAATATTGTCGGAAACAAGGAGCGTGTACAAGTGGCAGAGTTATAACTATGGCTAAGAATTATTGAATGAACATCAGCAAAATTGACAGATATAGTACAACTGAAAAGGTGGCGTTTCTTGAATGAAGTAAATGTATCCAGTTGTGAAAATTGTATTTACTATGATGGCAGAATTCACAGCTTTAATTTGGAAACCTGCTAAGATTTTTTTTTTAAATAGGAAATAGTTTTTTTTTAATAGGTTGTCCATCTGGCTATTTCCAGAAAAGAGGACAAGACACTCAAAAAACGATTGAAAAAGAGAACTTTGAAGAAAAAAATAGAGAACATAAAAAAAAACTAAATACAACAAAAAAACGTATTTGACATAAATATTTTTAATTGATTAACAAAAAAAAATAGAACCTTAAAAAACCAACAAAAAAAATCCAAAACAGGAACAAAATCACAAAAAATTCACAAATTGCAAACATCCCTGAAAACTGCTCAAGATACTTACAATTTCGAAAAAAATTTATCCATTTTTGGATTGAAAGTGATTTATCGAAATCACCATCACTTGAATTTTTCATAAACAAAAGTTTGCAATTCGCAAAACTCGTCGAAACACTTACTTTCATTAAATTTTACATTTTTATTACTAAGATACATAATAGTGTTTTCAACATCTTCCCATTTTAAATTTCTTTTCAGTTTCATCCAAGAAAAACATTGAAACTCTTCGACTTGAAGAGTTCATTTTAATATGTAATCAAACGATTTTTGATAGCATTTGAAGCCTTCACTCTTAAATTCGTGTACTTTTACTGTATAAAGAAGAACATGTTCTCTTTTAAAGAGATACGATGGGCACCCTACAGTCTACAAATATTGCCTTATGGTGCAAGAAATATTAAATATGTGCAAAAAAAAGGGACATTTGTGCCCCCCTTTGTAATTTTTGGTTTTGTGGGACAATAGACATCTTCGGGTAAAAAAGAGGGACAGTCCTTCCAAAAGGGGGACGAATGGTAACCATAATTTTGCATCATCCTGATGTTTTAATTGGAAAGATTAAAGTGTTTACTGATCCAAACAGAATGTGTTGAGATGTTAAATGCTTTGATTGTGAGAGTCTGCGTAAAGATCCATACATTTTCCCGATAATTGTTTCTATATGATCTTCCCAAGTTAGAGTTAAGTTGTATGTCTAAATTTTTAGTTTTTTTTTACACACTCAAGTTCTTCATTTCCGAGATATATCACAGGAAAATAGCTTTGATCTAGTTTGTTTTTCTAAATTGTTAGGTATTTTGACTTTCTTGGATTGTGTTTTAGGTTATTTTTGACGGACCAATTAAGTATTTTGTTGAGACCGAGATTCAGTTTACGGCTCCATCTTCAATCAATCCCAGCTCGATACTAAATTGAACTTGAGCATCATCAGCATACAGATCAATAGATGAGTAACTAGACTGAATTGGAAGATCATTAATAAAAATTTGTAAGTAACAGTGGGTCAAATACTGATCCCTGTGGAGCTCCTTAGAATAGAGTTAAGGGGCGTGACATTTTTTCTCCAATGACAACTAGGTAGGAAATAATCAGCTTTAAGGCTGTGTCCGAAAATCGAAACTGATCTTTTAACTTGACTCTAAATCTATTGTGGTTGACTGTATTTAAGGCCTTTGAAAAATCTAAAACTACTAAAAAAAAGATACTAAATCTTTATATATTGATATTCTGTTGTCTTTGGAAACCTTTACCGCCAGTTTCACAGTTTAAACTTAAGATCAACTGAATCTTAAACTGAGTTTAAATTTTTGGTTTAATTCGTCCGGTTTCACAGTGAAATCTGATATTCAGATCAGTTGAACTTCGCTTAACTACAGTTGGCAGCATTTTTCTTGCCTCGTCCTCCCTTTCTCTTTCTGACATAAAAAAACACGCGAAACCACGAGAATAATAAATAAAATAATATTCAAAATCACTATAACAACTCGATAACATTTGAATACATAATTTTATTTTGTTTATAATTTTTTCTGAAAAAACAAACAATACAAGCGCTGAATGGAAGCTTAAACGCCAGAATAATCTCGGTTAATTTAAACTCAGTTCAAGGTATAAACGACACTGTGAAACCGAATAAATTGTTGATCTGAAGTTTAAACCAAAAGTACAGTTTAAACTCGCACTGTGAAACTGGGGGTTAGAGTTCTAAAAACTGATTGTTTGTCACTTAAGACAATTACAGCTTACAAAACTTCGGTAAAAATATTTATGAAAGAGGCTCTCCGATTTATAAATAATATTGCATACCAACATTTTCCAAACATAATTTTTTGGATTTTCAATTCAATATTTCAAAAACCGTTCCAAGCATTTAATGAAGCATTGTTTTTAATATCTTCATAAGTAACTGCCAATTTTTGAGATATTAAGAAAATTATCTTTTAGTATATTTTATGTTTTTTTTATGTTTTGTGATATACAACAGAAAAAGTAAAAATGGATTCTAATGTTTAGAAAACTTCTTAATTAGTATTATTAATTTTGATTAAAGAAAAAGAAGAGCGAGATGTTACAAATTATATGCGACTACTATAAGACTAGGTCGTTTTTTTTTTGTTGAAACAACATAGATATTTTTAAAATTTACAAATTGTGAATTAAACTACATATATTCACGACACAGTTTTTCAAAAAATTACTGTTCCAGCAAAAACGTTTCTTGTTAAACTGAAAATTTCCAAATCCAGTTAAAATTCAAGCAAGTTGCAAAAACGGTAAAAAGTTTTCATGTTTTTTTTCTTTTTTTTCGGCCGCAATTCATAAAAAATACACTAAAGTTAAGACAGTGTACAGTACACCGCGAATGTTTGAAATAAGGCCCCCAACAAAATCAATACAGCCATGTCTAACAAATCCTAAGCCCGCACATCACCACATATATAGAAGATAAGGCCCCTCTAACCTAACTGTTGTTCTTTATAAATAAATGGGGCAGGTAATGCTTAGGTAAGGTTATACTACGGTCTGTTTCTTCTTCTGTTTTCTTTTTTTATCTTTTCGACAAAAAAAAATGTCGACAAACAAGAATCACCGAGAGAGCACTTCACTACAACGAAAACGAACCCAAAGGAGGTTGCTTCACACAACAGATGAAAAATATCCTGGATTTATTTATGCTTAAAAGCCCAAAACAATTTATTTTCTCTTCTTTCCTCCTATCTGCTTCCATACACCATACCAGGCTATACCAGTTAACAGCAACAGCACACCGACATTTCAGTTCAGAATCAGAATGAAAGCTAACAAAGAGAAGATGTAGGAGGAAACAAGGATATCCTGCCTGCAAGCCCGCAACACCGGAGAAGGATGCAGAGGCGCAGACGGAGACAGAGACTAAGCTACATAAGTGTGTGATGCTGGAGGTAAGGTAGGTTATCATCGGATGAGGATAACTCTTTGCTTTATCCCGAAAAATGAATGTCCGAAATTTAAGGATCACTTTTACCTTAATGTTCTTTAATACTATAGCATCCATGGCCAGAAGCCAGTATGGTATGGTATGGTTTGGTCTTTGGTGATGTGATCCGGTGAGTGGAGAGTTGTAGTATCTACCCGTGCTCTACATAATACAATTTTATAGAACAAGAGTTGAGGCCAGAGCTAAAGTAAAGTGCACAGAGGATAAGCAAAGTGAGCTGTTCAAAAGAGATTTGTCAGTCGTTGTACTGTACAGCGAGGTATCTGCTCTAAGCCTCCATCTTCGTCCTTTCTATACCAAAATGGTTCGTTACAAAAAAAAAAAATAGATAAACAAAAATTAAATAAAAAATTATTTCATGATAAATTGCTTGCAGGGATATAGAAACATAGTAAGTGTTATTTAGGTCAGAATGTCTTGATAAACAAGAGAAGCACTTAATTATGCTGCTATATCGTTGCACTTTGAATTCATTCTCCTTTTATTAGAATATCTTGCATAAGAGCCTTTTTATTCGGAATTCGAAATTGCTAACCTTTTACATGTAGGTATATTCCAAATAAATGAAAATCAAACCATCTTACCGAAACGAGTCTGACATAATATAATTGAAAATTCAAATTGAGAACTGAAAATAACAAAGTTACATATAAAGTGACATCAATTAAGAAGGTTTTAGGCTTTTAAGCATTTGAAGAGCAGAATTTTCATTTTAAAAGAAGACTTTAGAAGAAAAAAACAGTTTTTTGAAGCCAGAATTTTGACAAGCTCCTTTTTATTTTTGTGAGATAAAATCAATTCTACATGTTTATTGATTCATAAGTTAAATTTGCACAAATTCTTTTTCAAACTGTAACAGGTCTTAGAAACATATAACATTTTCAATAAACTGAATGAAATGACTTAGCAAAATGATTCTCGAAAGGAGAAAATAGCAGGAAATAGTTCTCGCATTGGGCGCCACTTTAATAATTTATAATTTTTCCTCAGACATTAAGGACATTTGGTTTAAATATCATTCGAGAATTTTGTTTGAGCACCTATTAAACAGTTTCTCCATTAACAAAGGCAATTTTTCTTTTAATGATTTTTTTATAAGCGGCAGTAAGCTGTTCCGTGATTTACGGACCACTTGCATATTATATCCGGCATAATCTGTAATCTCTATTGGTCATATAGTTTCCGCTTTTTATGGCAATTTTTACATTGAATTCTACTAAGTAGGATTACAATTTCAAAACCTAAATTAACTGTCGTAAACAAAAAAAATATCGTGGTAAAAACAGTTTTAATCATGTCAACTTCTACAAAAATTGCTAAGACTAATGGCACATGTATTTTTTTTCCATAGCGACTAATTTATGATAAACTTACGATAATTACTGACACAAGCATTTTCTTTGAATGAATACATTTAATCCGTTTTTTGAGATGCAGTAATACAGGGTGACTCACGAATCGTGCTACAATAAGAAATTTAAATAACTCTTTTTAATGATTTTAATCGATGTATTTCATTAATTTTTTTTTTTTAATTGGATTAAAAATTAAATTTTATTTTAAATAACTAGTTCTTAAAGATGATAGAACGCAAATGACCTCCACGCTCGTCCACGCATATGCGGTACCTGATCAGAAAATTGTTTATTGCGGCCTGAAGGGTTGAAATTGGGATCGCCTCAGTTATTGTCTTAATGGACTGCTTCAATTCAGTCAAATTGCTGGGTTTCGCCTTGTATACTTCCTGCTTAACATAACCCCATTAAAAAAAAGTCTGGTTCAGTCAGGTCAGGTGACCTTAGGGTTCAGCGGAAAGTGCAGTTTCTGGATATCAATTTGTTTGGGAATTTTCGTTGGAGATCCGCCATAACTTATGTGGCTACGTGTGCACTTGCCACATCTTATTGAAACCAAATCCTACTGAAAGGGATACGTCTTCGGCGAAGTTCTGGGTAAAATAACTCCTTCAACATCTTTAAATAACGGTCCCCTTTAACAGTTAGTGTTACACCGTTTCTTCAAAGAAGTATGGCCCGACAATACACCTTGATGAAACTGCGCACCACACAGTGACTTGTTCTGGGTGCAGTTCCGTCTTATGGAGCATTTCTGGATTAGATTCACTCCATATACGGCAATTTTGACTGCTAATATTGCCGTTTAAGTCAAAATGGGCCTCATCGGACATGAACAAACAATTTGACCGGATAAGTTTCGAGTCGAAACACTTGGATTTGCCTGTATTGCCGATGCAACAGCCAAGATTGTATCCTGAACCCGAACATTGGGATCTCGATGATACGGTCTTCGTTTGATGCTTCCAGATTCGTCAAACATGTTCATCAGCCTCATAGTGCTCCATCTACTCGGGGGAGTGCCGCCAAACTCCAGCCTAAATTCCCTTTGGACGGAAATGACGGACTGCAAAGAATGGTATCGCTGCACTATCCAAATCCTTTTTTCAGTATCCCAAGCATTCATTTTGATAAATCTAAATAGTAGTTTATAGGCTACTATTTAAATTTAAAAAAATAAGAGGATTACTGACACTGACAAAAAGTTATTACGTTTTATTTTTTTAGCACGATTCGTGCCACCCTGTAATACAATAATATAGCAAACGTGTTATTTTTTTTCTTTCACTGCAAGTTTACAAAAGTTATTCCAAATCGGTAATTGAATTCGTAAGAATAGTTTCGAAATTTTGATCACATTTACTATTATAAAGAAGACGAAAAAAGTGATTCTCACAATTCTGTCCGTCGATCGAGCTGCGTACCTACTATACTTAAGTAAAAAAAATTGTTTTCTTATTTAATTATATCAAAATTACTCAAAAAGTTTTTATTGAAATTTTAAAAAAATGTTTCCAAGCCACTTAATCAATTTCTTTAATTTTTTTTATTTTAGAAAACTCGTACAAATATTAAAATCCATTAAGGATAAATAGTTTATGAAGTAAACATATGCCATGTTTGTTCGTTTAGTAGATTTTATAGATGAGTGCAGATTTGTATGTATCTGCATTGTGTGTATTCGCTGAGGATTTGTTTGTTGGTGTGTATTGTGGATTCTCATTATGTAGGTACACATGTGAATTGTGTGTATTCGACGAGAATTGTTTTTTGTTGGTTCGTTTTGTTAATAAGATGAGATAAGTTCGTATGTTGTGTATTTGACAGCGATTTTTTGTTTGTTTGTTTTGCTGATGCTCATACATTAGTGTACATTGTGTTGCATTAATATGTGTAATGTTTAAGTTGGTGGTCCCGTTGCGGGTGTTTCAGTATATCTACTTCGTAGATTTATTACGGAGTAGTATTATATAAGTAATGTAAAATTTGCTGAACCATAAAACAAAGTGCAAATCTGTGGTCACAGATAAGTCACACCAAGAACGGAAACTTTCGTGCGTTTCACACCCAAACACCCATTTGTTTAATTATTGTATTTGTACATTTGGTACTCTATCCATAAAAAGATGTGAAATTCAAAAAAAAAAAACAAATTACAAGGGCTGTGTTAACAATGTGTCTATTGGAAGAGGTACGGAAAAGTTACTTATGTATGTGCGTGATTAAGCTCTTAGGCAAATGCGAATAACAGCAGAGGTTTCGGGTCCTTATCTTCTTTGTCTATGGTTCGAACGATTAACGTTTGTACAAGTGAAGATTGGGCCTTTATGGGCAAGGTAGTTTTGCAAGTATGGGGCTGGTATTTAAAAAAAGCCAACTTCGTTCTTCTTTTAACGGTTTCGATAAAATTAAAATACATATATAGGTATGTTGTAGCTGACTTTGAACTACGAAAGAGAAAATTGTTTCAAATTAAGGAAGTGAACTTTATTTGTTAAGAATTGAGCTGATCGAAAAAAGTTAAAAATACGTTTATTATCTTCGAAAGTGTTGATAAGTCTAATTACAAAAATTAGAAAAAGAATAAAAAGAAATTTCTCCTTTCCATAGTAGTTCTACTGTTCAAAAAGTGTCTATGACCTCACTGATAATTAAGTACAAACTAATATACAATTTCGTCCCAAAAGCTAC
Source organism: Philhelius pedissequus (assembly GCA_910595825.1). Taxonomy (NCBI): domain Eukaryota; kingdom Metazoa; phylum Arthropoda; class Insecta; order Diptera; family Syrphidae; genus Philhelius; species Philhelius pedissequus. The sequence goes on from OU343160.1 coordinate 34,521,243, forward strand.
AACCTTCAAAAAGAAATAAGATCCATTCAATCTCGCAGATCCTTTCTTCCATCTTCAAAGACAATTTTAGTAACGTTCTACAAACACTATCCTACTTCGGTCTTTCCCGAAATCCATGGATTCGTAGTTCCATTTTGTTGGTTAACACATCTTCCCTATTCAGAGGCAGCTATCTCATCTAAACCTCATTACATTTTCAAAACAACCCAGAACATTGCTGCAACAAAAGCACCACAAGACTGCTTAATTATTTAAGTCCGAAGCTCCTGCTTGCTTTCAACATCACCGACCATCTTTTAAAAGTATTAGATACTTTTGTATCCTGTCCCAAAACAAAACAAAAAAAAATTAAACAAAAAATGCATTCTAGTAAAAAAAAATAACAACCATTGGTGAACATTTATAACTTGTATGTCACAAGTTCCAGGTGCTTCTTAAATCTTTTGCCACATGAAATAGTGCACCAGCATAAATATTGCAAATGGGATACCTATAGTAGTGAACGGGGGAATACCTCTATATATCGTACTGCCCGTTGTTTTTTCGCGAAAGCTGATAGCTAAAACCCCGTAAGGATACTAACGAAACAGCCAACCCCAACCAAAAAAAAAAAATGAATGTGGAAAAAAAACTAAGGCAAAAAGAATATGTAGTTCTTGCTCCTTTACATCGTGATCGCAGTGTCTCTATGTTAGTGTATGGGGAAAAGTAAAAAGCCGGAAAAACGAGCAATGTCTAAAAGTACCATGAATACCACCAGCCTGGCGGGTTTTCCTTTGCTAGGCATCCTTTTGTGCAGTGCAGTTCTCCGAAAAAAAAAAACACAAAAAACTGTAGAAAATCCTCAGGACCTACTCATACCACAGATTGCTAAGAGTATCAAGAATATTAAAAAAAAAACTGGAATCTATTTTTTAGTGCCATTGGTAGTCGTTTTTTTTTTAATACATATTTTACATTTACTGTACGAGTATTCTGCTGTTCCGCTGTTCCTGAGATGTCTTTTCTTGCTTTTTGGCTGCGCTCTAGTGAATTGAACCATTTGTCTTTGCCATATGTGAGTGGTATAATAGTAAATCGATATTATGCCAACATTAAGGCGGCAGTAACGACAGAACAAAAGGCACACAGGCATCCCTCCCAACAACCGTTTTTTTTTTAATTTTTCAAATAAAATCCCCCAGGAACCACATGAATGGCAGTTGCCTAGGATTTGGTAAAGAGGTTTCAGTTCGCATCTCGCAGGATATATTATTATAGCAACGGCATCGGCAACAGCACGACATGCAATGAAATGAAGATAGGTATTCAAGTGATGGGTGGAACAGGATATAGGCGATTTAAAGGTGGGTTTAACTGGCAAAAAGGAAAGCAGAAGAATTACAATGAAATTTCGGAATTCAACCCAAAATCTTTAAAAGGCGCAAACGTCCACACAAACAGGAAGTATAAAAGAAAAGAACAAACAGAAAAAAAAACATATCGAAAAGGACTTAAAGGCGAGGTAAAACCTCTTGAGCTTCATCCAATTTCAGGATAATTCTTACTGCCAAGGTTTTGTCTGGATTTTGTTTTTTTTTTATCATTTTTTTTCTTCATCTTGTTTCGATCGTTCTGGGTTCTTAGTCTCTGCCACTTCTCATCTTATTTAACTGCTTTCTTGTGTTGTAAACCCTTTTCACGAGGGTTGTTGTATACCGTATGCCATCAGGACTCATGACCAGAAATGGCGGCGCGGTGTTGTTTTAGCTTTGAAATACAACTTCGTATATTTTGTGTGTAGATACATGTTCCTTAAAGAGAGTTAACTCTTAGGATGTGACGTTGAGTTGGATGAAATTGATGTTGTACCTATTCCTACGAACATATATATCTGGCTTCAGCCTATAAAGTCCCTTTCTCTGCTTTAATATATGAGTTTTTTACAGCGGCGCATTCGTTTCCTTCAGGTGTCTGAGTGGTGTGAGTTTGTTTTTTCAGGTACACATATCATAGGTAAGGCTTACGCCGCCCTTTAGGTATTATTATCCATATCTATAGATTTATTTATGTACCTATTGAAAATGGTTTATTGTCGTTGCGAATTTCTGATGTAGAGCTCATTTAAAGAAAATTACGTACGCTACAATAGTGTCGGAAAAAGGCAGGCAACACTTAGTTTATTATTATATCACATTAGTCTTGTAAGCTCCTTCCTTAATCATAAGCTATAAATACTACTAGTCTGTATTTAACAGATCAGTAGGATCACTTTAATAGATGAAATTGCCTATAAGTTGAGTTTCTGCAAACTTAGTTTGAAAATTCGCCAAGCAACGTTGCGGCGTGTTTTCCTGTTAGACAATGACCGGTGATAGCGCACTTGCGACTCCAACAGCTAATAAACTTAAAAATATCAAACATTTAGACCTCCTCATCTGTAAAATTAAAAAAAAAAACAATCATAAGCATTGGAGGAAAAAAACATAAAGAAGAAGAAGAAAATACCCTTATGGTTCCTGCACACGACGTATTTCGCCTAAAATGTCTTTCTCTGCGACCAATTTTGGTAAATTGTAAAAATGTGATACATGTTACAAGTAATTATTTTTCTGTGACGTCATTCTTTGTGTATCTTGAACGATTCGAGCAATACACTTTGTGTACAGAAAACCTTTTTCTTCGACGGGAAAATCGAGTGAAGCTTTCGTCTCGAATGCTGTAATACAATTTGCGCTTAACTCCACCATTTTGATAAAATAACTCGAATTACTAAAAATTAAAATGGACTGCGTAAACGCAAAGCTGAATTTGGCAATGACGGAGGATGAAGAGAACTTTCTCCTCAACACATTCAAAAACATCGGAATCAAAGATGGTGCTAGTAGCAGAGCAATAGAATTCGACACTGTCAGCGACTGCTGCTCCGTTGGTGACTCCAATATTTCGGGTTTATCGACATCTTCAAGACGGAGTACAATCTCCAACTACAAGAAGACGATTAATCGACTGGGGAAAAAGGCCGATATGAAAGACCTAAAACGAAAATGACTATATAACGCTCCTGCCTATTTGCTAGAGTACTCGATGGATGGATGGCCTATTTCCTATTTCCCTGATAGACAAGTATGTATAAAGAACGAACTCTATAATGAGTCGTCAATAACTATCTACGCCGATAGCTCAAAAATGGATACTGGTGTCGGTGCAGGTTTCTTCTCAGAAAACCTTAAAGTAGCCAGCTCCGCTAGACTTCCTGACTACAGTAGTGTCTTCCAAGCTGAGGTATTAGCAGTGAAAAATGATGCTAAGTACGTGTCGAGACTGGCGATACCAAATACCGATATTACATTCCTTATTGACAGCCAAGCAGCAATTAAATCAATTTCTGCTGCAGTTACCAAGTCGAAGCTTGTAACTAACTGTCGCGAAGAGCTGACAATTCTTGCCACGCAGAATAGCATTAAACTCTGCTGGGTCCCGGATCACAGTAATGTACCAAGCAACGAGAGAGCTGATGAACTGGTAAGGAAGGGTTCAACACTTGATTCTACCTAAATAGACCTGTCGATTAGAGTTCCCCACTCTGTGTCACGAAACAGAACATTGAAAAGAATATTCTTTGAAAAACCAACGAAAAATGAAGTGGGTTCGACGCCTGTGCCACAACCAGGAAACTATGGCCCAACTTGGACAAGAAGAGAACAGAAAGTACCATCCACATAAACAAAAATTCCCTTCGAACACAAACTTCTCGGCCGAGGCTGCAATAGGCGATTTTCTTTTTTAGTTCAGAGTAGAGTCTGAGTTGTCAAACAATTTGATTGTGTTTCTTTTTAACTCAGAGCATGCAGAGCTCCAAGTGTGTGCTTCTTTTTCGTTCTGAACATGTGTAGATCGCACTCGACGTACTCGAACATAATTGACTGAGCATGTGAGTAGATTGCTGAACGCACCAAATTCCATGTGTATCAAGATGGAAAATGTAAAGAAATAAATTACTAGATACATAAGTTGTCGAAAGGAGAATTGGCCACTTGTTGGTTTTATGTATCTGGTGTGTATCAGTGTACTAAAAAGGGTAGGTATTGATTTGTATGGTTAGAAATGAAAATGTATTCTGACTTGTGTGATTCAAGTGTGTTTAAAAAACATATCAGTGTTCAGAGCTCGCTCTGTTTGGAACAAGTTCAGTGTATAATCTATGTGTTCGAACTCTTTTCAGTGGTCTGCTCTGCACAAAAAAAAAAAACGCCTAATGACGAAGACGAATATGAGGACACCTCTCAGTTATTTCTTCAATGATTTAGAAGAGCTCTCAAATCTTTCAATCAAAAGCCTACTGAAGCCTCTAAATGGTTCGATAATGATTATCCATAGAACTCATATAGGTTATACAATTAGAAGTTACAACACTTCAGGGTACCACAATTGATCTACTTTGATCTAAGGGTGCCGGTAGCATGATCAACTGGCAGTCCATCTACATAAGTTAACCTATTCTTGTAATTATGACTTAAATCATCTAGTATGACTTGTATTAAGTTGAGTAAAAGTTCCCTTTAAAATTTTTTATGAATTTAGTAATACGTTCGTTTTTGGCAACCCCCACTTCATTGTAAAGAAAATGTAGATAAATGTATCTATTTAATCAATTTTCTTAGAAATGAATAATTGAAACTTGTAATGATTTAATCCACCACACCAAATTCTACCTATTAAGAGCGCAAGTTAAATTTTATTCACCTCCCCGTACCTCATTCTAAGTAGAAATGCGGGTGGGGATAGGCATAGTAGAGGGGTAGGAATAGGGCACCTATATCATAAATGACTATTATTATCACCTATACATTATTTGGTAGCCCACAAAATGATACAATCAATAACATAAAAGCTTAGCAGTATTTAAACCATACACCGATATCAACACACATGCTTGCCCTATAAGGCCAAAACCATATTATGTACATTCCCCGCCCAGGCAAGCGCCCACAAATCGTTAATAATGAAGTAAGTCAATTGACTTAATGGAGCTCTTCTCCTGGCTGACCATCAGGCCATTATTATTGACCAAACAATAAGAGACACAGACAATTTCATAATAGAAACTCATATTCCAACCACAGCAGCTATAGTAAGTAGGTGGTACGTTATAGGTAGGTATTATATCGGAGCCACGATTTACCTAGCTTTCGAGTCCTGCTGACAGGATTAAGAATAAAACGAATAACCTGTGTGTGTACAACAGCATTATATGACCTGCTGCTGTTCTAAAAACGAACAAACGACCACGCTAAAATGGACACAACACAATATGGTCGACCATCCTGAACTTAAATTTACGGATCCCATTTTCCCGTTTCAATGATAATGGTGATGGTGTTTGAGTAAGTGAATGTGTGAGTATGTGTTGTGCTCGGTCGCAGGATGTGTCTTATAAGGAGAAAATTTACTGCTAACTGGACAAAGATAGTGCAGGATTGGGGGTACGGTATTATACACACAAACAGAACAGAAGTTGGGTTCATATTGCCCCACTTAAGACCATCAATAAATTGACAGTTTATATCAATTTCCCAGAATAGTGTTGATGTGTCGCCCAAGAGCACCTCCTGTGGTGCGGAGCTTAAGGAATCCCCTGTATTGTGGGAACATTATATCTGCTGGCAAACAGGTTGTCAGGGTGCTTCGATGTTGTTAACTTTTGTAAGTGTTCTTCATAAACAATTACCCATAGGTACACCTTACACCCACCTTCTAGCTTCTATTTAGAGTTGAATTGTTGAAAGCAAAGTTATTGGGTTAAATGTGGGACACGTCAATTTTAGCTTAACTGGGATTTTATTGTTGATTTGTTGTTATGTTAAGGGAAATTCTTGTCCTGTTCATATCCAGTATTTAACTTAAAAGAAAGAGACTGGTTGTGAATTGTGCAAAATCAGGTAAAATTCAGTTCTTGGTTTGGTTAGAAGGGTCTTGTATTAAATTGAACCTGATTTCATCAGTTTTGACAGCATAATGTTCATTTGGGTTTTCTGTTTTTAATTTATTTCTTTAGAAATGTTGAGATTCAGAACTACTACTGTTGCATTGCATATTATTTTATACTGATATAATTTTTCTCTTCAATGGAATTATTTTGAAAATATTTTAAGACTTGTTTTGCAGAGTTGGGGATAAACAAATGTTTATAGAACTGTCAAACCGACGGACATCTGACGTGACCCGACATATATGCCATGTTTGTTCGTTTTGTGAATTTCATAGATAAGTGCAGATATGTATGTATCTGCATTTTATGTATTCGCTGAGGGTTTTTTTGTTGGTACGTGTTTTAGATTCTCATACTGTAACTACATGAATTGTGTGTATTCAACAAGAAATTATTTTTTTCGTTGCTTTGATTTTTTTTATTCGTTTTGTTTTTGTAGGTTCGTTGCGGATTAGTGCGTATTGTGTGTATTTGATGTCGATTTTTGTTTGTTTGTTTTTGTTGATGTTTATACATTAGTGTATATTGTGTTGTATTAATCTGTGTAATGTTTAAATCGATAGACTCGTTGCAAGTGCTTCAGTGTATCTAGACCGTAGACTTATATACATACGGAGTAGTACAATGTATTTGCTTATGTGAAATTGCTGAACCTTGAATCAAAGTTAGTAACGAAGCGTTACATGCTACAAACGAGAATTGAACTTCCAAGGCAACTGACATTAACCGGCCATTTTTTCCCTCAGCTTTTCCCTCCCAGTTTGGGTAAGAAGCCTCTAGTTCGAAGATTATCGTCGTAATTGCAACCTGGGGCTTTGGTACTTGCTGATCTGTCGGTGCTTATGGATTGGCTGTGCCAATGGCCATGGGCCTCGTACCTGCCAATCGAGCGCCTACCAAGGACATAAAACTTGCAGATCTTTTGTCTACCAAGGGCCTAAAACTTGTCGATCTTGTACCTACCAGATGCCTCGTACCTGCCGATCTAGCACCTACCGCGATGGCCTAAAACTTGCAGATTTGTGCCTACCAAGGGCCAAAAACTTGCCAATCCTGTACCTACCAGAGTCCTTAAACCTGCCGATCTAGTGCCACCAGGGGCCTTGTACTTGTAGATCTTGTGCCTACCAGAGGCATTAAACTTGCCGATCTAGTGCCACCAGGGGACTCGCACTTGTAGATCTAGTACCTAACAGTGGCTTTAAACTTGCCGATCTAGAACCATTAATTGTAAATGCAGGATAATGGAATCCAAATGATGCAATCGATACTTGCCGAAACCTGACATAAGGAATAAAATTAATTGAAATCCAGAATTTTGATATGGAATATTATTTGTTATATTGAAGACTTAATTGTAATAAAGATTTGTTCCAAGGTTATAAAAACCTTTTTTTAACTGAAGTTTTCGTGTTTTCTTCAAATCGATCCTGGAAATTCCGACACGCAAAACTTCGGCTGGAAAAGTAAAAGCACATCATAAGTTCAAACGACGCGACGGTAACGTTTGTACAATTGGAATATCGTTACGGGCGATATATGTATGCAAGTATGGGGCTGATATCAACAAATTTCAACTTCGGTATTCTTTGACCGGTTTCCATAAAATTGAAATACATATAATGTTGTAGATGTTTTACTTGTGGCGCGTGTTCAAAGTACACACCCTCTTTTTTTGATATATAGCATATTTTTGTCTGGTTGCATGCAATGTAAATCATAAGAGAGCAGGAAAAAATGGGTCCCGCACTTCCGTCTGTCTGTCCGTTTGGTAGTCAATCTACATGCTACACGGCTGAAGTGACTTTTTCAAACTTGATAGCGTTTTAGTTAGTCTTTTTGCCCGACAATAACGCTAATTGCCGCAGAATTTGTTCTTTCATCTTAATTATCTGCAATACGGCAGATTTAAAAAAAAAGTGTGTGCACTACCTTGGGTATATTCTATATTTTGGTTGAATAATTTTTTGTTGACATATTTTATTACTAGCAGATACCCGTGCGATGCTACAGACCAACAGGAATCTAATGAAATCATCTATCCACCTACAAAATTTCATTCAAAACCCTTCAGTCTTTGACTGTAGGCACAAACGACGAACATGCTCGTATAGAATGCTCCCACTCGCTGTGCTCTTCTTGTATGTGGGCTGGTTCGCGAGCCGCTTGATGTTGGCAAAAAATTAGATATTATCGTGGTCGTGGGCTTCGATGTCCGTCGTGTATGGTCATGTTCGCGAACAAAGCGAAGCTTTAATATTGGATTAAAAAAGTAAGAACTACAAAAATAAAGTTGGGAAAAATAAACCATGGCTTATCTTCTAGCTGCCTACCAAATTTCATTAAAATCCATTCAATACGGAATAAACAACCAAGTATATATTTTGTTCATATATAAGCCTCTCCCATATAGACATAGGAACTGTTCGGTTCCATTTTTCGTGATAAAAATTACTTATGTGATAATCGAGTATGTGTGTGTCCATGTGCCAAATTTTATCCAGATCCGTTCAGCCGTTCTGGCGTTATTGAGCAAAAAACATCCATCCATCCAAAGTTTTACATTTATAATATCAGTAGGATTATCCGAAATCTTCCAAGCTTCACAACGAATTTTCCACCTTTACATTGTCCAAAATCATCAAATCATGCTTTAAATTTATCTATATATCATCGAGAAAAATATGTTCGCGTTTATATAGAATTTTTCGACTTTTCCACTAAGCATTTTCTATTAATTCATTCGAAAAGCCATTCCGGAACATTTGCATACACAATTAAATACAAAAAAATCAATTTTCGATTTCTAAAATTTACCGACTTTTCTGGAGGGTTTACCCAAAATTTTCTTTCGCAAAAACCTTCTCCTGGATTTTACGAGCAACTAAAAAAGAGTTGGATCCAAATCGGCCCATTCGTTCTCAATTGATGAGCTACAATACATTTTTTCACACCATTTTTAAAAGCAGATGCCCGTGCGATGGTATACGGACTTTCTATCCCACGGGAATCTAATGACATCTATACACCTACAATTAAAAACCGTTCAGTCGTTGAGGCATATATTTTCATATTTAAAAAAAAACTAATTCTATTTGTTTTGAAAATTCAAGACCTAAGCAAGTTCTTCTACCACATCTTATATATTTTTTATGTTTAGAATTCAAATAATCAATTTAGAATTAAATGCAAGACTGGATCGCACGTAATTGCCCTCATGTTCGATCACATCGAATCCACAGGATTCTTCTCTTAAATCGATTTTTAAAGTCGTGTGTTACTTACAACAATTTTTTATATATATATAAATTTAAGAATATAATTTAAAACAATAATCGTTGACCCATTTTCGAAACATTTAAATTTCAAAAATCCAACTCTGACCGCCATTTTGCGTATTATTTAGAATTTGTAGGCCCTCTAATACACAAAATTTTATTAAAATCCATAGAGCTGTTTATGAGAAATGATGGTGTTATTTGTATGGCAGGTACCGTTAATTACAAAATATATAAAAAAAAATGTTACCAAAATGTAATATCACACAGATTTTTCTTATCATTTGAGATAATAAAGATGGTAGACAAAATTGTATGGCAAGTACCGATATTTTTGGGGCTAAAAAGCGATTCAAACATTTATTTTAGACAATGACTTAAGGACAGACAGACAGATAGACAGACGAAATTACAGAACACACTTTTTTGGCGTTCTCGATTTTTTTTCCAAATACAAAACTTGCCTTATAGTAAATATCTATCGCAAGTAAAAAAAAAAAAAAACTATCTATTATGCATACAAATATACGACTACCTTAAATGCTAGCTGGTCTTTTTTCTAAATCGATGCAAAAGAGTAGGAAACAATCTCATCAGTATCGTTAGACGAAATGCCTTCAATCGAAATACATATTTTTAAATTTAAATCTGCATTTATTTAGCAGATTCAGATTTTTTGTATATGATTTGATCTAAAAAAAAAAGGTTTACAAAAATATTCCAAATTTCTATACTTCACGTTCTCGAATTGGTGAGGGTTGATCTAAAAATATTTTACTTTTGGCATTAAGATTTTGTTAAGTTTTGCAGTCGCATGCTTGAGAAAGTTAGTATCATCTTTGACTTGCAACAGGTTTTGGAAAGCCGTTTTGCCAAAAACAACAAATAATAATTCCTTTCGCGCTGGACAGTCCCGACACCCCAAGAGGTCTAGAAGTTAGAATCCAGTCTATTCGAACGAAAATGTCCCTTTCTATAGGTATATGTACTATGATTCCAGTGAAAACCCTTTAAAGAACATTAACTGACAACGTTCGTTCATAATAATAGTGGTGTGTTATTTGTTCCAATGGGAAATAAAATGAAAAATCAAAAAATATTTATTGGGAGAACGTATTTTTTTCTTAGAATAGTTAATGGAATTTCTGTTTCAACTGTCTCCCAAGACTGTTTACACACAGACAATACACAAAGTGCAATACTGAATGGATCGGATTAAATTGGAAGCGTCGAGAATTCGGTAGAAATTTACAAAAATACTATTTTTTATTTACCCTCTTATCGGGAACAATTGAGAACATAAAGAAATTAAATTAATATTTTCTGTTTCGCGATTTCTACAAAATTATTGTAAATAATACAAGTTTTTTTTCATTATCTTGTTAAGAACAATAAATCAATCTTCAATTTACCATATCGACTCTGGACTTAGCAACCAATCTGTCATAATCTTTCTAATCGCATTATTGTCTTCCATAATTTGCTAATTTTCTTCCATTTGGAGTTTCCTTTAGTAAACACAAAAATGTCCAATTGAAATATTTCATTAACCTTGGAAAAGACTGACAACCGCATTATAGCTAGGTAGGTACATGTACACATTTAAACCTTGAGATATATATTTCCTTAACTGCTCCAGTGGCATTGTTTATTCTGCACACAAAACAGAAACAGACCAAACAAAAAAAAAAAAAATAAGAAAAAGAAGGAATCACCAATCTCAAGACTCATCTATCATCCTTATATAAGATAATTTCCTCTGCGTCACTGAATTATACCGCTCGAAGTGAATTTATATAAATTCAACACGAGAACTTGTGTTGTAGATTAAAGATATGTTTTCTTCTTCTTTTCCTAAATATTTTTGTACATATCTCTCTTTTGTGATTTTTTTGTGTGTTAAGTTATGCACAGCAGAATATTCGCTTTAAAAATGTTTGAAGATATAGCAAAGCAGCAAGTATAAATAAAGAAGAGGGCCAAAGAATATATGCGGTCCTATATAATAAGTAAGCTAGGTAGAAGGTTAGGTATAGCTATAGTTGTTCACAGTTCCTGAAAGACGGATATATCTGCGAAAAATTACCGTTAAGACCTTCATGAGCCCAACGCCACACTAACCACGACCTTTTATTTACCTCAAGCAATGCGAACAAAAAATCCTGTTCAAGGATTCATCACAAAACGAAAGAACCTACAAACTACATACATTTTTACATACAAGAGGGAAGAAGCAACAAAAACATGGAAAAATTAATTTTTCCGCCTTGTCAATGTCACGTGTCTGTTCGGTCGGTCGTATTGTCAAACCAACTTTTTTCTCGCCCTTCATTCATTCCCTCATATCATCCATCAATCCCTGTGCGTGGATATAAGCACCTACCTATATATGTTTGTTGACACATATTTCTCAGTTATTCCACGTCAAATTATGACATTATCCTTCGACGACCAAAAAGGATCTGGAAATTTTCTTTTTTTGCCGAAGTCTGTGTGAAAAATTAAAAATTCACAGAAAATGAACATGAAATATTTCAAGCTGAAAAAAAACATCCTCGCTATCGTTGTCGAATCAGTTCAGTAGTCTTTTGGTTGAAGAAGAGTTGAAAGTATCAACGATAACGATGAAGACGACGACGACGACGACGTACAGCTATGAAACCTTCTTGAAGTCAGTCTTGGCATAGGACCATTGCCATCTCTACGTACCTATATAACAAAGGAACTATTTTTATGGACAGCATGAAAGTATATATTATATAGAGTCATGCAAAAGAGCGAATTTCGTCCCAATGGAGTGATGCAAAAGCTTGGCTGATGTGCGCCTGGAAAATTATACTCCTACTTTAGTATATAGTTAGGTATGTATGTTTCGCTATATCGTTTGAAATTTTAGATCTTATTCCGGAAACCCTACCAATAAAAAAAAATCCATTCCCACCTAACCATTACTAACCTCCATCTTATGTGAAAGACGAGTTGGCTAGAGGATTTTGTTGGTCGCAGTTCGAATACCCCAAACATACATACCGAGAGTTTTTTTTTGTTGCGAGAAAAGGTTGGGTTGGAAATTATTTGCTTTGCTCCCTTGGGCAGAAATTATGGAAAAATAGAGAAAAGCTGCGAGAATTTTTGGAATTTTTATGCAATTCCCTGTGTGTCTGCATTTTTAACCTCCTTAGTGTTTCTTTTGGTTTTTTTTTTTGTTGCATTTCATCCTATGAGCTTCTTTGGGTTTAGAAAAAAAATATTAGATTAATACCTACTGCTCCAGCGTCCGCTATGTACCCAACTACCCATAATCATGGGTAGATATAATTACACTCATCCTTATGATGGTAAACGAGAATAGATACACGTATCGTCTTTCATAGAGAGGTTCATAACTCAACGATGAGATTTGGATTTTCTTGGGAAAGTACGCCGTTTTGTTACAAAAACCAATGAGAGTTTCGCTTTGGATCTTCAAAGACGTCATGAAAGAGGTGTCTAGACGCTTTATTTTCTCTATACAAGTTTATGGTCTTGTGCACCTACATGAATATATCAGGACGTTTTATGTACTTTTGGATGATGTGATGCAAATCTTTTTGTGGAAACTAGTTTAGGGAAATAATAATAATTTGCTTGGTCTTCCTAATGTTTGTTTTTGAGATAAATATTATCTTGGGAGTTTAAGCTAAAGCTCAGGAGCTTAAAAGTTCAAAACTATGACTATAATCTGAAAATAACATGAAATAATGAATTTAGCCGTTATTTCACCAAACGACTTTTTGAAGTGAAATTTCTGAAACAGTAACTTTAAAAAACTTCTCAAAAAATTTCTCATAACCTAAGACATATTTTTACACCTGATTTTTAGTATTTGATTAGACTGATAAGAGTATTAAATGTTTAACGAAGCGCTACACTTCAAACGCAATTAAACCACCAACACTCAAAATTGAACCTAACCGACTAACCCGTAGTGTACAGAAACGATATAAAACGTATATCATCCGCTGATCCAGAGTTTACCACCCAGCCGGAAATACAAGCGGCCGTTAACCACCACCTAAATAACCACCACCCTTTAACAAAAATGATTATAAGTAAAAGTAAAATTCCCTTATCAAAAGGAAGAATATCCAATCCGAAATTTGTGTCATTTTTTTATTATAAAAATTAAATCGACATAATTTTAACACGTGCTAGAATTTAGTAATTCCGATCGGTGAATTTGTTTCAATAAGAAATATTTTTTCTCTTTCCAGCTCTAGTAGGTTTGAGCAATTCCCTGCTTTTAGGTTTTTTAGTAAACTGAGTTTCCGAAAATATACACATTATTGTGACAACACTTCCAAAAGAGAACAGATGTAAATGAAGGAATGATGTACAAATACTGAATCTGCTGAATTCGGACTTCGGAGAGCCTTTCGGTTAGGCAGGCAAAGAATTGAACCATGAGCCCTATCGGGAATCCCCCAGGAAATTTTCGTTTCCACGGAATTTTGTATTCCCTCAAATTTTCCCTACGATCGTGAATCTCCTACGGAATAAGTTTCACTTGAATAAAAATGGTATGAAATGACTAGGCAATGGAAAGCATATTTCCGATAACAATAAATTCCGAGGGAAAATAAAAATCGTCCACTATTTCGAAATATTGAATTTTCAAAAAAAATTTAAAGGAGCCCCTGTATAATTTTTTTGTTTATAAAGTTTATTTTGATCGAAATCCCTTAAGCCGTTTATGAGAAAGTCGAAAATCAATCAAATTAAAAAAAAAAAAATTGGCCAAACTTTAAACCATATCCAAAGTAGTACAATCACAAATTTTTATCAAAATCATTGGAGGCGTTTTCGAGATAACTAAGATGGTAGAAAAATTTGTTTGGTAAGTACCGTTATTCTTGGAGCTAAAACAACGATTCATAAATCTAACAAATCTTCGGACAATCACTTAAAACGGTTAAATACCGCTTAGGCTGTAGATAGCTGTACAGAGAGACAGACAGAGAGAAGGAATTGCGGGACAGACTTTTCTGGTGTTCTATATTATCGTAATGTCAACTTTGATTAAAATCTCGAGTTCGATTTTGTTTTCCCAAATGCAAAACTTGCCCCATAGTACCTATGTATAACGCAAGTAAAAACGATAGGTGGTATACGCAAGCAGAGAAACAGATAAACAGATGAAACAACATTAGAACATTTTTTTTTCGTTTTTTTTTTGTGTATTGCCATTACAGCATGATTAATCAAAATCCCTAATACGAGCTTTTAAAAAGTTTATCACCTGAGATCAGCAAAGTTGTATTTTGAAATCGTTATCTTTTTCTATCAAAATTAGCAATATTCTCTGAGCAATACTATCGGATGAAAGATGACATACATGGGAGAATAATGTAATTATTTGAAGCAATTGTGCACAGATAACACAGTTCCTCTTGAAAAATAAAGACATTTATATTAGCTGATTTTATTTTTTAGTTCAGAGCAGAGTCTGAGTTTTTAAAAAAATTGTTCCTGTTTCTGTTTGACTCAGAGGGCTTAGAACTCCGCGTATGTGATTCCTTTTTTGTTTTGAACATGTTCAGAGTACACTCGATGTGCTCGGGCATAATCTTCTGTAACTAAGTAAACTGATGAACTCACGGAATGTCACGTGTCTAGAAGGAAAATATGAAGAAAAAATTAATCAGATACAATTAGAATGACAGGTATGTTATAGGTATGTTGTTTTTTATGGTTAAAATTAATTTTTTTTCTTGTACAAATCAGAGTTTTCTGAGCTCGCTCTGTTCGGAAAAATTTCAGGGCATACTTTGTGCTCTCGGAAAAAGAAAAACGACTATTGTTCTAAAAAATAACGAAATACCAGCTAAAATTCAAGCTCATATGGATAAGTCCTCAAACTGTAGGTATCTACAATCGTCGCCCTTTAAGAAAACCGCTATAACTCAAAAAACTTGATTCTTCATAAAATCAGTTTAAAGTTTTTGAGCCGGTCGAATTATCATAATGTTATTTTGTTTTAATGTTTTAATTTTTTCTTTTCGAATTGTGTTTTCAATTTTAGTAAGTTCGACATTTTATTTAATGAAAACAAATTTGAAAGAATAAAAAAGGACACGTTTTGGTTGTAAAAATTAGGATCTAAAAAGATCCTTCCAAATTAGGTCACTTTTCCAGAAACAATTTATGATATTCAGGCAAGTTTTTTTTTTTATTTTGGAGTTAGTTCATTACAGCTTTGACAAATATTATAATGACTTAAGTTTATAGTTTCGATATAAATTCAATTTATTTTTTAACGATTTCTAAAAAATATTTTCTACAAAAATGGAATAAGAAAAACATTCCAAAACAAGGTTTTTTTCAATTTATCAAGAAAATTAAACCATTTTGTTTTTAAACAGAAAAATATTACAAAACATTACTTACTTTTTTAAGAAAACTGCTCAATTTTAAGTAAGAACACTAATCTATATATTATTTTATAAATATCTTGCACACAACACAAACAAATCCGGTTTTCCGCATAAAATCACATCCCCTCCTGACGAAACACTGGCACTGATTGGGTTATGTCTGTGTTCTCTATTGGCAAACAACGAAATGGGACAAAGTACAAATTGGCACACGATCCATCTAACGGGATTCTGAAGACATATAGTTATACAGATTTTAAAGAACGATAGAGCATGATTCTTTGAGTCGCTTTGTATCATTTTGCGGGTTTTCTTAAACAGCGACGAAAATGATTTTTAACTAAAATGCAACAAAAAAAGGAGCGAAAATCTGTTTTCAAAATGCTACTCCTCAGACGTGAATAAGCTGTAGGTAAGCTTTCACTTTACAGCCTTTTTATATAATACCTATGTAAGTGACCCAATTTTTTGAAAAAATAATAAGCAAATATTTGAATTGGAACAACAGAATATACTCACTAACATAAGGTATATGGTATATCTACTGAGAAAAAGAACCAATTTGTCAACAAGTTTTTTACTTGCGATGATTATAGGTCAACTTAGTGTGTTTTAACAGTATTAATTATTACCTAACTGACATAGTGCATAATTTAACTTCAAAAAACCTAAAAAAAATTACTTAGTGCCTTCTGCTTGTATACCGACGATATGACCTTGAAGGAAAATCTTATTTTTCTCTCAAACGGCTCCAACGATTTTGATAAAAAATTTTGATTATTTTTTTTTTTGGTAATAGCTATCATTTGATATGAACCAAGTTTACAGGAAAAGTCTATTAACAGTACTTTCATATAACGTTTTTTTTTTTTTAATTTTTAGCTTTCTCGGTAACGTGACATTGGATCAAATTTTATATCTGAGAAGATCTAAGTAGCTAAATTAATTTTGCATATCAAAATTTTGAATAATTTTTTTTTAATTAAAATTAATTATTGATTTTTTTGAGAAAAATCAATATTTTTAAAACTAATCAAAAAAATAATTTTAAATTTTATGTTCACATGTACATTAATAGTCTCTAAAAAATTGCATACCAAAATTTTAGAAGAATTTTTTTTAATAAACCAAAAATAAAAAACAGGATTTCATCCAAACCCGTCCTACAATTTTCGAGATACTTTTTTACAAAATTTTTATTAATCCGTGGCATCTAATGGCATTCTTCGTTTTTTTTCGAAAAAAACGATTAAAGTGATGGTTTTGGCAGTTTAAATAAGTTTAAAAAACGATTTTTTCCACATATATTCCATTCACTTTCATTATATACATGTATGTAATTGTACTTATTTACATTATTAACCTCCTAATTTACATAATTAAAATCCATTTAAATATACATTTTCAGGTACCTATTTAACTATTACTTGAATCATGCATTCGACAATTAATTATACTAAGAATCAAGGTAATATTACCTACATGGGCTTTTAATCTGCATAGGATAACTATATAGGTTAGCTACCTACCAACAGCATCAGTGAGTAACACTAAAGTTTTAAGCTACAAGAGCAAGCTTGTACGATCCAGTCGTCCATTTTATTTTATATTCGTCAGAAGCTTTCGTTGTATGTACCTTGGCCCTCTGAGGTAATTATAGATGGTACATATTAGTCCGAAGGTAACAACAATATCATTGGATTGTTTACCATTAAGGCACGAAGAGAATGTCAGTGCAACGAATACCATACTTATTCAAAACCTTATAAGCAGACACATGGTTGAATATTAAGTAGCTTTAGTTTTCCATTAGTTCTTAAGAGGCCATGAACATTATATTCTAGAAATTCAACAACACGCATTTATTGACGGTAATTTCTCGAATTTTCTATAATCCATTCGTATAAATGTATGAAGAAGTATGTGTTCATTGTAATTTAGAGTTCATATATTAATTAAATTTCCACATTTCCGTTATAATTTTATTTTATTAGAATTTCAATTTTCAACAGTAAATTTTATTCTGTAATTATCGTTTTCTAAAGTAATTAAAAAATACAAAAAAAAAAACAACAAGTATGTAATTGTCCTCTTAGAATGTGTCCAATATGTCAATTAAACATTTCTCACTGCCAAATAACTGTAATTAACCTGACAATTATATAATTGAATTTTTGCTAAATTGGAAACCACAGAACTACTAAATTCACCCAATTTCTTTGCCCCGAAGCCTCAAACCAATCAATGCTGCCACACACTCTTGCATAAAATCGTCCTGCGGCCTATACCATTCTATATGCCCTAATACATCACCAATACATAATAATGGTTTATAGTTCCTCTAGCTATTTTGCCACCCTTCAGCTATCACACAACACAAATTCACCATCATGCAATCAATATCCACAGAAAACTGGACCGCCATTTAATAAAAGTGGTTTACATGACCAAATACAGTTAGGGAAAAGGTGCACGTGGAGCGTAGGAGAGCAAATACTACTTCTACTTTTAAATTTACTATTAAATTACCGCCATTGTTTTCGAACGTCAATTGTACAAAACATGTCATTATCGTGCCGCAGAAGTAATCCGGAAAATTTAATACCCACACGCGTTGGTTGGTTGGTTTGGCATACCTTCGTTCTTTATGTGCATTGTGGTTGTGGGATTAAACAGTCTGATTCACTTAATTAGGCATTTTTTCAAAAAAAAAAAAAAAAAAAAAAAATATTAGATTCATTTTTTTGATTTTTAAGGAATTTACCTAAGATTCTTTGTTTTGAAACCTGAATTCAGTGGTTAGTTGTATTTTCGAATTAATAATATATTTTATTTTGACTCAGAATTGTCCTTACTGCTGTCTTTATGTTGCTTCGAAGTCGGTTATAAGGGCTTGGTTCCCCAATTTGGTTTTTATGCAAACATGTTCATCTGAAAGCTTACAAGAACCAGAACGTCCAAGAATTGAAGCGCATCGAAGCTTTCAAATTTTATTGAATGAGGCCAATTCAAATTAGCGTTATATTTATGTTCAACTTTAAGCTTAGAACAAACACCAACAACATTCGTCTTATTAAAGATATATAACCAAAAATGCTTTAAAAAAATTGGTTGAAAATATTCTCTCTTGAATAACATTCATCGCACCAATTCATGGTGGGCATAACCCATAACTGTATGTCTTTTAACCAGCATATAATTTTTAATTTTAAATATTTAAAGCACAATAAAGGTGACCTCTAAAATTCATGGTAAATAAAATATGAACATTGCTCGAAATCAAATTTAAACATGAACCTAACCAGTTGACACGAACTGTATTAATGAAGCATGTATATAGGGTAAACGTGCCAGTCAGTGAAAGGAGTTTTGTTGGGAAAAAAGAGCAATTAGTTTCATTCAAAATAGAAAATAATCAACCCCTCAGGTCCGAGGACGAGAACTCATGATCTAATATCGAACATATTTTCATGTATTGTAGATAACACCCACTGATAGTTACAAACAATTATTCTTTACACCCTATTTCGGTGATTACGAAAAATATTGATAATGGTCAATGTTTTTATATTCTGATATAGTATTTAATAGTTTTCTATGAAAGGAAGATTTGTACAATTTTGTATGAGACGATATGAATATAAAATATACCCCATTTCTTCTGGGTCTTAACGTCTTGGATTTAAGAACTTACCCGAGATGGGTAAGTAGCTTGTCATAATACAAATTGGAGTTCCAAATTAAAAATTCATAAAACCCAAAACTTAAATGATCCAAAACCAAAAATACCAAAAATGTAAAATCCCCCTAAAAAAATACAATTCTTAAAACACAAAATCCTCAAAACCCCAAAATACCTACGTTTTGATAATGAAAATTTTGCAGTAAGTGTAATTATCAACAGTTTTCATGGGGGGAACAATAGCTTCCTTACCTGACTGCTTCGTGTGTTACAAGATATCAATTAGCTGTTTTTGGCACTGTATATTTCTTAGCAGCGTATCAGATATGCTCCAATCTTCTTACTTGCGGCGGATATATAAGTATACTACAGGGCAAGTTTTGCATTTGGAAAAAAATCGAACGAGATTCAAATCAAAACAAATTTGACCCCGCCTTTCAGTCTAACGGTCTGTCTGTCTATCTGTCTGTTTGCATGCTTGTCTGTTGTAGGTCGATCTACAGCCTAAGCCGCTGAAGCGATTTACTTTATTACGAACACCAAAAAAGTGGCTCCCCCAATTCCGTCTGTCTGTCTGTCTGCCCTCGAGTCTGCAGCCTTAGCGGTTCGGTGGATTTGTTTCAAACTTGGTACATATTATTTTTTCGTTAATATGCCCACTCGTTTTTTTCATTTTTTTTAAGACGACAAATAACAGTAGCTCCCATACATTTTTTTTTGGACAAAAACAAAAATCTAATTTTTATCAAAAACGGCCCATACGATTATAAAAAAATCTGTTCATTAATGAAGGGAAAGGGTACCGTTTGCTATATTTTTTTTTTTGAAAAAATAGT